>JAPWDM010000001.1:85337149-85962149 GCA_035578155.1 Brachynemurus nebulosus | reverse complement strand
CACCTGACTTTTGTTAACGTATTACAATATTTTACTTCCATTAGTATTTTAAATCTACATTTTTCATACATTATCATAAGATACAAAACTATTAAAAATTCATAAATATTAAAACTTTTTTTAAAATTATGTTCTATTTTCTTAAAATAAACAAATGTGGATAAGTATTTTTTATGTAAAAATAATAGTTTAAGAGTAAATTTATAATTTGTTATTTATGGTGTACGTTTTATCAACTTTTATGAATAGTTAGAAAAATCATAATAAAACATTCACATATACCAATATTTCAATACTTTAACTTACTTTTGGTTAAAATATTATACATTCACCTGACTTTTGTTAACGTATTACAATATTTTACTTCCATTAGTATTTTAAATCTACATTTTTCATACATTATCATAAGATAAAAAGCCATTTCAATACTGTATATTTCAATACTGTATACATACAATGTACAGTATACATACAATATCATATAAAAAACCTTTCTAAATACGTAAGAAAAATAAAAATCAATATTTGTATTTTAACTACATATACATAACACATATTACATATATATATATATATATATATATATATATATATATATATATATATATATATATATATATATATATATATATATATATATATATATCAGTAAGATGTGTTGGGGTGGCACCCTTCTTTAAATATTAAAACATATACATAATAACATACCACATATATCATATATATGTTTAGTAACATGTATGTGTTTGTGATGTTTCCCTCTTTTTTATAAACCAGAATATATTAAATGATAGGAAACATAAAAAGTTTTACATATATATATTCAGTAAAATATGTTGGAGTCGCACCCTTCTTTAAATATTAAAACATATACATAATAACATCCCACATATATCATATATATGTTTAGTAACACGTATGTGTTTGTGATGTTTCCCCCTTTTTTTATAAACCAGAATATATTAAATGATAGGAAACATAAAAAGTTTAGTGTACGATACAGCGTCGTGAAGTTAAAGCACATAATATGTGTTGTTATATGCACTTAAACATTGTTTTTTGTGAACTTGTTTTTATTATTTTTTTCAATTATTCTTACAAGTGGTTACAACCATTATTAATTTTAAAAAAATTTGTAATTTTTTCCAAAACTATAAATTTTATATATAATAAAAGTGAACGAATTGTGTTACTTTTAACAAAATACATGTAAATGCGAACTTGTTTCTATTTTTTTAAACTATTACTTAAAAAGTGGTTTTAATATATATTGATTTTACAAAAATTGAAATTTTCTTCAAAATTATAAATTTTACATATAAAAATGTGAACGATTTGGGTTTGTGAAGTTTGTGGCGTTTGTGACTACTTTTTGTATGTGACCGTAATTGTTTAATTACAAAGTTTAAGTGCATATACCTTCATATATTATGTGCTTTTATTTCACAATGCTATTTTATATATTATAATGTACACTCATTTTACAAAAATTGAAATTTTCTTCAAATATATAAATTTTTAATATAAAACAGTAATAGATTTATCTTAACAAAATACATCAGTTTCAATTATCAATTTGTATCATTTACAAATAACAAGTAAGTAAAATTTTTTTCATTAACAAAACTATGATTAAGATTTTCTTTTATTATATATTTGTTTTTTATTTCTATTAGATATGAGAAATTATAAACGTAAAACTGAAAGAGGTTTTATACCTATCGAAACATTTAATGATGCCGCAAGAACAATAATTTCTGGAAACCGAAGTATCAATGCTGCTTCAAAGGAATTTAATATTAAACGTACGACACTATCACGTTATATAATTAAGTTAAAAGCATATAAAAATAAGGAAACGCAAGATTTACCGACAATTGGTTATAAAAAACCTAGACAAGTATTTTCTAAGGACCAGGAAATTGCATTAAAAGATTATTTACTACAAATGGCTTCGATATTTTATGGATTGACTCCGAAAAATGTTCGCCAGCTTGCTTATGAGTGTGCTGAAAAATTTAATATTAAAATGCCTGAAATATGGAAAATTAATAAAATAGCTGGCAAAGAGTGGCTTACTAGTTTTCTAAAAAGGAATCGAGAATTATCAATTAGAAAACCAGAAGCAACAAGTATCGGACGAGCGACATCATTTAATGTTCAAAATGTAAAACCATTTTTCACAAAATTAGCTGAAGTTAAGAATAAATATCAATTTACCGCATCAAATATTTATAATGTTGATGAAACCTCAATTAGTACTGTATTAAAACCTACTAAAATAATTGCTGCCAAAGGTAAAAAAAATGTTGGCTCCATAACTTCTGCTGAACGGGGCACTAATGTCACACTAATATGTGCTGTTTCTGCAAACGGAAATACAGTGCCTCCTATGTTCGTATTTCCACGAAAAAAATATAAAAATCATTTTATTAATAATGGACCAAAAGGTTCTATTGGTGCAGGAAATTCTAGCGGTTGGGTAACAAATGAAGAATTTTTTATGTACATGCAGCATTTCATCGCACACGTTAAACCATCTATTAATAATCCAGTATTACTCTTATTAGATAATCATTCCTCACATTTACATGTACCAACCTTAAACTTAGCGAAAGATAATGGGATCGTAATGTTATCCTTTCCACCACATTGTAGCCATAAATTACAACCACTTGATGTGGCTGTGTATGGACCATTTAAGAAATATGCTTCAACTGCACAAGATTTATGGTTAAGAAATAATCCAGGTGAAAAAATAACAATATATGATATCCCAAAAATAGTAGCAGATTCATTACCATTAGCTACAACTAATACAAATATCATAAAAGGATTTAAAAAGACTGGAATATTTCCATATAATGAAAATATTTTTACTCAAGATGATTTCGCTCCGTCATTCGTAACTGATCCCCCAGAATCGCAAATTTTAACATCATCACCTACAATATTTTCTCCAGAAATAGTTCGACCGTACCCAAGGGCTGCTTCAAAAGAACAGGGTCAAACCAAGAGGAAAAGAAAATCTAGTGTTTTAACCGATTCAATAGAAATAAAAACATTAGAGAAAGAACAAAATATAAAAAAAAAGTGTAAAAAAGTTACTAAAAAAATTAATATTTGTATTAATAGTAATTGCTTAATATTATTACCAAGGATTTCTTGCTTAATATGCAATGAACTATTTTCAAAGTGTAGCCCCAAAGAAACGTGGATTGAATGTCAGTTGTGCAAAAATTGGGCGCATATTAATTGCGTACCTAATACTAGTGATACATATATATGTATTAATTGTGATAATATTTCCATATAAATATTTCAAAAAAATTATTTATAAATAATACAAATTTCTTTAATATGGTTAATTGGATAAGGGTAACTTATTTAAGTCACCCTTATCCAAATAACCGTAATTTTGTCATATCTTTTGTGTGGTGTAATTTTTATATGTTCAACTTACCTCTGTAATGTGGTTAATTGGATAAGACTGATTTATTTAAGTGTGGTAATTTGACCATATCTTTTGTGTGGGGTAATTTTTACATGTTCAACTTACCTCTGTACCCAACTAACCCCGGTCTACCCTACTATTAAAAATTTTAGTAATAAATATAATATTATTTTTTATACCTACACATTTTTAAGAGGGTGAAACCACCCCTTCAGCTGTCGACTTGAAAATTTAAAAAATCCGAGATTTTATTCACATAATATATCACATAAAAATGGATTCATAATTTTTTTTTTTTTTTTGCTTCCATACATTTATAGGGGTGAAATATCTTTTCCAAATTAGAAACAAAAATTGACGAAATTTTGTTTACATATACTACACATTAGTCTAGTACACTATTTAAAAGCTATTTGTATTGCTAATTTTACACATTATTTAATATATTTATTGTAAGATTGATGTGTCTGTTGTATATGTAAACAAAATTTTGTCAGTTTTGAAATTTTTAATTTAAAACTTGGAGGAGGTGTTTCACCCCCTAGAACTTTGTGAAAGATTATATTTACAATATATTTATCGTTAGGTCTCTATGTAAACACAATATTACCAATTTTTTAATTTTTAGGTACGCACTTGAAGGGGTGGTTTGAAAACTTGTGGATGCAAAAAATAATGTTATATTTATTACTAAAGCTCTGTATCGTATATGTAAACAAAATATTATAAATTTATAAATTTTTAAGTACACATATGAAGGGGTAGTTTCAACCCCTAAAAATTTATAGATGCAAAAAATAATGTTATACTTATTACTAGAGCTCTATATAGTATATATAACCAAATTTCATCAATTTTTAAATTTTTAAGTACACATATGAAGGGGTGGCTTCAACCCCTAAAAATTTATAGATGCAAAAAATAATGTTATATTTATTTTTAGAGCTTTGTATAGTATATATAAGCAAAATATCATTAATTTTTAAATTTTCAAGTACACAGTTGAGGGGTGGTTTCAACGCTTAAAAATGTGCAAATAAAAAAAATAATGTTATATTTGTCACGAGAACTTTTTAAGGTACGTATAAACAAAATTTCATCGATTTTTAAATTTTTGTGTTCCAACTTTGAAGGGGTGGTTTACCCCTTAAAAACGTTTTTTAGCAGCAACTGATATTTTTTGTTATTAGGTAGCCACCCTCTATGTACTGACAAAGTTTCAGATTTTTTTGAATTTTCGACTTCTTGCCCTTTCCTTGTGAGTACCGTAAAACCATCTAGACCCGGACACGTGGTCTAGACCCGGACACTTTGCACTAATCTTCAAAGTAAGTAGTTTCTACATTAATCTGCTACAATAAACATTTTTTCTTGACGTCATTAGAGAGAGAAAAACATCCTCTAAACAGCTGTACCAATAAAAACTACGAATTTCAACTTTTACTATCTCATTTTACAGGATTACTATTCGCCAGTTTTTCAAAAAAATAAAATGTGTGTCTAACTTAGAAATGTAATTTTCGTCATAATTGTCATATTGTTTTAATTTTTATAGGTATATGTTCAGAATTTTATCGCGCATTATTTGATGATGTTTGAAGTTATATTCGATGTATATGTTACGCTCAAAGATCGAAATCGCTCACTGAGCGAAAAAATCGACCACAACGCGTTGTGGTTATTTAAAATCAGCCACAACACGAAATTCGTGTTGTGGCACTTATAAAAACAGCCACAACGCGTTGTGGCTAACTGAAAAAGACCACAACGCGAAATTCGCGTCGTGGCTTTTATAAGATTTGACCACAACGCGACGTGGTCATTTAAAAAAGTCACAACGCGTTCTAGACCGTTAGCTGATGCAATTGTGACATGACGGATAGGTTGTTATTTGTCAACTGGCGCATTGCAATCAAATACCGTTGAATTTGTATTCATTGTTGATTGTTATTTCCAAGTGTAAACATCAGTGCGCTAATCATGGCTAATAAAAAAATGTATTTTATGATAAATTGGATGAGTTTATAAAGACAAATACCGATCGCAGTCTTTTGATTAGTAACGAACGATATCAAACGTTACTTCAAAGAACAAAGGAAACTTGACTTCTCAAAAAAAGTCATCAACCCCTATCGTCAAAACATTATCGTCGTCTGAAACGCTATGATATTTTACAAATAAGTGACACGGAAAAATTGATTGAATATGGATCTGATAGTATTTGTGATTCAAAAATCCTTTATTTTAAGGCTGATGAACTGTTTGAAATTTTGGAAAACGCACATATTAACATCGGGCACAAACGGACACGAGGTAAGTAGTAAGTAAACTTACCAAAGAAGTGGAAAATTTTGTCGTTTTAAATTTTTGTCTTTTTAAATTTTTGAAAATGTGCCAAAACCGGTCAGGAAAAACAAACACAAAAAATGGTTTCATTATCCAACTCAAGATTTCCTACAGTTGAAGCTGGATCTAATGTTTTAGTTAGGGGGTACCTGATGTTGATAAGTGCACGTAACGAATTTATAGTTTCTGAGAATAATTTTATTAACAGTGAGGACGTTCCCTCAACTTCACTAACACTTCGCTCAGCATCGATGCTTTTATCTGGAAGCAGGCAAGGATTTGTCAGTTGTAATTGCAAAGGACACTGCATTGATAGAAATTCAAATGTCGTTCAAAGAACGTACAGTGCAATTCTAAATGTCATGGTAATAGTTCTTGTAAGAATAAATAGCTTTGTAATATCTATTTCTTTATATTCTATATTTCCTTATCTTCTATATTCTATAACTCCATAAAAAAGATTAATTCATTAATTAAAGTTCCCGAACAAAGTCATAATTTACTAGTTTAAAAATACTGTTAATTAAGTTTTTTTTTACTGAGACCTCGAGCACTTAAGGGGGTATTCTAGTCAAGAGGCTCGATTTTGAGGTGATTTTACGGGCGTAATAAAAAAAAAAAAAAAACAGTAAACATTTTTAGTATCCATTTTTTAAATAGTTTTTTAAATAGCTTTTTACTGATATTTGAAAAGTATAAAATGTCTGAAAATTTAAAAAAAATTCAAAATTGAAATAGGTACAGGCCGACAAAATGGGGACTCAAAAAAAAGGTGTCTCCTAGTTGACGTGATTTCAACCCTCCTGGGGATCTGAAACATAAAATTTTACTTAATTGATAAGGAACGAAAGTTCAAAAAATGACTACAAACCCGCACAATACAAGTGATAAAAATCACCACATAAAAACTTCAAACAACACAAAAATAAAATTTAAAACAATAAAAATCAAGTCTGACTAGTTTCGACCGTATTAACAGTCATTTTCAAAAACAAGCAGGCCCAAAAACGTAGAAAAGTAACATTTAAGAAAACTTTTAAAAATTGTCAAAGGTAAAAATTTTTTTGTATAGGGTGTGAAAAAACAGAATCAGAATATATCCACATAGTTACGAAATTCTGTGGTTAATTAAAATTAAAATTAGATTGAATCTATACACTTTAAATTTTTAGGGAGGTTTGAACACAAAGAAAATTCAAAAAACCACGCCCAAACATCAGAGAAAGAAATTATCGAAAGAATAATATAATAGATAAATTCATAGAATACATTTTAAATAAAATGCGAAAAAACGTTGAACAATAAAGGAAAAATTAAAATTTATAGGAAAACACTGACAAAATCACAGATTGAAAATCAAGGTAACACAAAACTTGTAGTAAAAATCAATATTATGAAAATTGTGAACAACGGATGCAAATTACACAAAGCAATGATCAGTAAGCGAATGACCACCGACGAACATGTACTTACACTGAAACTTGTGACAAAACTCAAAAACGATCGCGCATGAGTTGAACAATACGTAGTGACGTATTGAAATCATATAGTTGAGATGTTTCGTTAAGAATAGGGTTGTCCAAAATGACATTTTGTGCTATTCTAAGAACTTCCAAATGATTCATAAGGTTTCCTTTTGTGCAACTATGCAAAGTTTCCAAGCTAGATTCTAGATTGAAAACGTAATCGGTATCAATAATGTGCTGAGCTATGGCAGAATGATTCCTGGACTTGGCTGATAAATGGCTGATAAATGTTCATTATTATACTGGTTACAAATTTTCTACCAGTCTGACCCGTGTAAGATATTCTACAACAGCAGACATATTTATAAATGCCGGATTTGTTAAGTTTCGGGATCGAGCCCTTAGATTTCACCAACAGGGATGACAAAGTGTTGGATGAAGAAAAACTTAATTTCACGCTGTGATCACGGAAGATTTTATTAAACAAACTAGCCTGTTCATTCATGAAAGGAATTGACGCATA
Organism: Brachynemurus nebulosus; assembly: GCA_035578155.1. Lineage (NCBI taxonomy): Eukaryota > Metazoa > Arthropoda > Insecta > Neuroptera > Myrmeleontidae > Brachynemurus > Brachynemurus nebulosus. The sequence continues at coordinate 85,954,360 of JAPWDM010000001.1, read as the reverse complement.
ATGGTTTGAGCTTATATTGTTATTGGAAGATACTGCATTGATAAAATTTTGTCTTTTTAAATGTTTGTTTTTTACTTAATTCTTAATAAACAAGGATGTAGAATTAGTTAAACCTAGCCGATTTGAAAAAAAAAATTTTTTCATAAAATGGCGTCCCTTTAAAAAAAATCATTTTTTCGCCTCCTTTTTTCAACTTGGAAAAGTTTTTAAGAATAGTAAAAGATTTAATTCCAAAAACCCCTACGTGGAACCAATTTTGATAGTATTAAGAAGGTCTGTACTAAATTTCAAGTAGGTGCATTAGAATATGAGGTATGTCAACCGTATCGAAAAAGTAGTTTCGAGTAATTTATAATATATTAAAAATTTAACACTGAAAGGATACACAGTACACAGGAAAAAACAACCATAACTCCGAAAATAATTCGAATTTCCGTAAATCCTTTTACAGGCTTATTCTTAAAGGTCTAAACTCCCTTAAACAGATTTTAATACATGACTATGTATTGCTAAAAAATAACTAATTTGCAATTCAGTACCTTTACGGGAAATAATTTTGTTATGCTTACTAATGTAAGATCACGAATTCATAATGAATAAATAATTTAATGAAAGGCTTCTATTATTTAACATCCTGAATCCTATGCGTCAGTTGACGAATAACCTGTCCATCGTGTGACAATTGTATCAGCTAAATATAAGCCCTCTAAAACGCGTTGTGGCTTTTTTAAATGACCACGTCGCGTTGAGGTCAAATCTTTTGAGTTAGTCACAACGCGTTGTGGCTGTTGTTAAATAACCACAACGCGTTGTGGTCGATTTTTTCGCTCAATGAGCGATTTCGATCATTGAGCGTAACATATATATATATAAAAAAATACATGCTATATACATATATCCGTTTAGACCCGGACACATCGTTTATTACACTATGGCCGCGATTCGCACTGGCTGTAACTTCCACTATCCATACGTTATATTCCCGCCAGAATTACGCGGTTTATGCCTCCTTCTGGTGTCATATCGCATATTTACTTCATAGAGAGGCATACTATGTATTGACCCCTCTCCCTTCCCACAAAATATTTTGAAGCCTTTGACAGGTTGAAAGACATCAGATGATATAAAACACTGTCCTAACCCCGACGGAAAAGGTTAGTTTGCATGTTTTATTTAAGTAAGTGTCCTGGTCAAGACAGATTTGGGGTATAGACCCGGACACTTACTAATTATTTTTTATTTTTTTTATTTTTACTTATAATGAAACAAATGGGTCAGGGGTATAACAAATAATATACGCTCTTTCTAATGATAATACTTTTATTGGTGATATCTATGAAGGAAACATGTATAAACATAAAATTATACGAAAAAATGTAAAAAAGTGTCCGGGTCTAAACGGTTTTACGGTATGGATTTCAGGTAATTTTAAAAATTAACTATAAAATTATAATTCCAAACTTCTAAAAATTATAAGACCCAATTTTTTATAAAAAAAAAAAAAAAAAAAATGTTTAAAAATAGTTACAATTGTTCAAATGGGAAAAGCATACTCTATGCGCAATATATTTATGAACAAAATTTTAAAAAAATTAAGTCTCTATCTTTTCTAGAACTTGAGATATGATTTTCCTTGTCGGGAAAAACACAACTTTCGGGAAACGTTAAAAAACAAAAATAATAACAAAAGAAGTGGTTTACTCACTGTTTATGAAAACTCTTCAGCCCCATACATTGTCTCCTTTTGTTCCTTTTTCTTTTCTTCATCTTGAAGATTCTTCATCATCACGTAGTTATATTACTGATCAAATCGCGAGGGGGGGGGCGAGCGAACCAAGTAAGCAGTAACGTCGGTTGTTCCTCGTATGGATGCGTTCGTGAGGGTCTATGCAACCGCTTCCGTCCCGTTGGAACAGCAAGAGCAAGAAAGCAAGTCATCCTGTGATATTCTGCGGCGCTTTACCGCTTCCCATGGCCTCGACTCGGACGAACATGGCCCGGTCGACGTATCGGTTCTCCCGTGTAGATCGAACTCCGACGTCTGATTGAACGGTTGTAAGTAACTCACTTAGGCAGATGTCATTTGTTCCTTACACGGCGAGTTCATAGGCGTCGACGTGGTCGTTTCGAAATTGTTGGAGTCATTTGGACCGGGACTGTGCCGCGGAGCAAATTTTCATAAGATCTGTGATCGAGTTTTGATACTTATTCTGGAATGTTCGTTGTTGTGCTTTTTTAAACAAGTTGTCGAAACATTTTTCTCGTTTTTAATTCAGTTTCTGTCTTGTGTCGTGTTTTTATTCTCTCTTATGTTTTTAACCACTTATTGCATCACTGGTCAGCCTGTGGCTCCCCAGTGACGTAATAAGAATTCATCGTGATATTACCAGTGATAATTTTCGATACTAGCCGTGAGTGTTTTCTAGTCGGTTTCCTCCACTCCCCCGAGGCCCTTTACACCTCGGGGGGAGTTTCATCGTTGGTTTTCAGTCCTTGGTGACCGGACGTTCTGGCTAGTACTTAGCGTACCGCCATCAAGGACTGTCCGCTCTTTATGAAGCCCTGGAATGGCAGGGCTCATATTGCTGCTGACCGTGCCATCCACCGGCAGCAGTACCCCAATTTTAATTAAAAAAAATAAATAAATAACAATAATAATAATCCCCCGGGGGCTTCTTGTAACACCCGGTTGCTTCGGTAGTGGGTAGTGGGACAATTCGGGAAGTAGCGCTCCCGGGTCCCCGAGCTAAGACGGGCACTGTCCTAAGTGTCAAATTAGGCCTGGCAGTAGGCATAAAAGGCATTATAAATCAATATGGATAGAACAAGGAAAAGACTAGCCTCGGATTCGAATGACCTATTGGGGGGGGGGGGGGGGGGGTGGTTGCTGATAGTGTCATCGAAGTCCAGTCCCACGTTGAAGAGGATAGTCTGAGTGGGCCTTTTCAGCGTTTAGACACCACTCCGAACAACCGTGGCTCCCAACACCTCGATGCCACACCCGCTGAAAGTGTTTCCCCATTATGTTTGGGGACCACCAACGCTGGGAAGAAGAGAGTACGTATGAATTGGACAAACGAAATGAATAAGTTTATCATACGTACTTTCTTTGAAATTACAAATCTAGGGACTAACCGAACTGGTTATCGCAAGACGCTACATGAACGTTTCACGTGCGCCTTCCCCCACCTAATCCACGTGACTGAACAAAGATTATCTGATCAGAAACGAGTTATCCTTTCCCATAACCTTATTCCAAACACTAGAATTGAACACATTAAACACTTAGTTACACAACAACTTGCACAATCTCAAATGGTGGATACGGAAGACATTACCAATACCACTGATGTCCCCGACAATAATGTAGCGACAACACCTGCTACGGAAAATCATGAAGAACCTTAACTGGATGATTTTTGTGCAAAAATAACTCTGGAATTTAATACAGCAGTTGCTGAACTCTGGGGATTGGATCCACTACAGAGACACAACATAATGAAACAACACTCTTCTAAAAGACTTGCGCAAATTTTGGAGTTTATTAATACCAAATTGTTACCTCAACACATTAACAGCCACACTACATTCAGCGAGTTGCACAATCTGATATATTGTGCAGCACTTGCAGCAACACATTCGAATGGCTCAAAAGTCACCTCTCAGAACCACTCGCTAAATGGCAAAACAAAACAACACCCCAGACCTACTTGGGAAAAAAGACTGCAAACACGTATAGATAACATCTAATGTGACCTAAGCAGGCTTACACAATACCACCACGGCACAGGTACTAGGAGGCTCATCAACCACGTTAACAAAATCATGCGTACGCAACAAACACACACAAAACATGAGGAACCCAATAAAACACTAGGTGAGTACAAAGATACACTTCGACAAAAGCTAACTGCACTGTCGAAGAGACTACGCAGGTATAAAACAACGATTGAACGTAAACACCAAAATAAACAGTTCAGCCTGAATGAGAAAAGTTTTTATAGGTCGATACACAAAAATACCACATAACACCAGAAAGACCACCTGATCCTGATTCAATGTGGAACTACTGGTCAAGTATATGGGCAAACACTTATTCCCATAACAATAACACCCCTTGGATTGAAGAAGAGCGGAGCAGTACACAACACATTACACCAATGACGCACACCAATTTCACTGTAGACGAAATCACACACACACACACACTTAAACACACGCAGAACTGGAAAGCGCCTGGCAGGGACAATATACATAATTACTGGCTTAAACACTTCACATGCACACATAAGTATCTCGCTGAACACTTTTCAGAGTTTTTAAGAAATCCAGATGGTATGCCAGGATTTTTAACTCAGGGCATTACCAATCTCATACCCAAAGATAGTGATACAAAAAATCCGGCTAAGTATAGGCCGATCATCTGCCTACCAACTATTTACAAACTACTAACATCTTGTTTGAACAATCGCATTAATGCCCACTGTGATACTAACAACATTCTCACAGAGGAGCAAAAGGGATGCCGTAGATCATCACGTGGCTGCAAAGAACAGCTTCTGATAGACTCAGTAATACTGGAACAAGCAACACACAAACACAGAAACCTACACACCGCAATCATAGGTTACAAAAAGGCATTTGATTCGGTTCCACACTCTTGGCTTCTCGAGGTTCATCGGTTGTACAAGGTACATCCGACGATAATAGACTTCTTGAGAAGTGCTATGGCCGGTTGGCACACTACACTACACTTTGGTGCTGAATACAAAGACACGACAAATAAGCTCATCCAGATAAAGCGAGGCATTTATCAGGGAGACGCATTGAGCCCGCTCTGGTTCTTCCTGACTCTAAATCCACTATCAAAGTTGCTAAATAACACCGGTATGGGCTTCAGCATTAAAGGAGGCACTAACACACAGCACACGATTTCACATTTACTGTACATGGATGACATAAAAATTTATGCATCTACAGAACGTCAACTTAAACATCTATTGGATGTAACAGACCAGATCTCAAATGATCTGCAAATGGAGTTTGGAACTGACAAATGTAGAACACAACACTTAACTGCTGGAAGACTGGAGGTCGGTGGTTTCCGACTTCAAAATGAGACTGTTATATAGTCCATGGAGGAGGCCGAAACCTATAAGTATCTCGGAATTTAGCAGTCGAAACGAATACAGCATAGTGATATTAAAAAATCACTAGAAACACAATACATTACACGAGTGCGGAAAATACTAAACATACACCTTGACGGTAGAAAAATTAAGGCTATAAATACATACGCTGTGCCAGTGTTAACATATTCTTTTGGAGTCATTAAGTGGTCACAGACCGACTTGCAGACCCTTAAACGCAAGACCCGATCAATGATGATGAAGGCCCGCATGCTGCACCCCAACTCGGTGACTGAGAGGCTGACGCTCCCAAGGTCAGAAGCAGGCAGAGTAGAAACAATTCACACTTACACATAACAATAGTTTTAGCCGATAAGGCACATACACCTCTCAACCTTTCGCTATAAGAATCGCCAGTAATATACGTATTAAAATCTAAAGAGGAAAAGGGACAGCGTTGGATCCAAAAGTCTCTCCATGGAAGATTCCCGCATGAGCTTAGTTAGATATATGTCGACAGTAAATCGTCGCACGCCTGGCTGAGCAAAGCTGGAATCTTCCCTGAGACCGAAGGATTTATGCTTGCCATCCAAGATCAGGTAGTAAACACCTTAAACTACAGAAAATATATATCCTCCGAGATCCATCTGTATTGTCCGACAAATGCCGGCGGTGTAACTCCAGTTCTGAAACTATACAACATGTCACTTCTGCTTGTGCTCTGTTAACACAAACAGAATATAAATACAAACATGACCAAGTGGGGAAAATTATACACCAACAGTTGGCCAGTAAGTCCCATTTGATTAAAAACGTCACGTTTTACTATAGGTATAAGCCAGACGTCATACTTGAGAACGAATCATATATTCTATACTGGGACAGGACATTAATAACTGATAAAACGGTCCCGACTAATCGACCTGATATCACTCTCGTAAATAAAAAAGACAAGATTACGTACTTACTAGATACTGCGGTTTCGAATACACACAATTTACACAGAACACACATTGAAAAACTGACAAAACACACAGACCTTGCGATAGAGCTTAAAAACCAATGGAAGATGGAGAAGGTTCTTATAGTTCCCATAGACCCCAGCTCAACCGGGGTCATCCCACATACACTTCACAAAAGTATGAGCATCTTAGGTTTACACCAAAATACATATATACATTTACAAAAGGCAGTAATTATTAGCACATATCACATTGTTCGTAAGTTCCTTCGTAGCAGTCTACATCCAACAAGTGCATGTGAAACAACAGCTGAATCTCCACAATTTGCACTGTCAATACAGACGCAGCTTTCAGATGACACACTTTCCAATGACACTATACACACACACAACATGACACGTACCCACAATTCCAATCTAGAAAACACCCAGGAGTCGGAGCCAACGATACAGATATGCAACACTACAACAGTTGCTCTTATACATGTTCCACCTCTAGGGGCTTCACAAGATCCTATTCCCCCTAATACTCCAGTACAATTAACAACAAATGAGAGTGTGCAAGATACTAACACTGAGACACCAGAACACACACATTACACCAGGAAAAGAAGGGCATCTGATCCTTTAGAATTCTTAAATTCCTCTCCTGAAATCCTGTCTCTCTGTACAACTCGTGAACAACAAGTATTTGATCGTTCTACCATCAGTCGATCTCAACCACCAAAGCGACCCAAAAATGTAGCGGTAGCCAGAAACTCACGGTCAAAGAATAAATTACATATCCTAGATTTGCTCATTATAGACCTGCCAATACCACCTGGCATTTTAGGTATGTCATGCCAACGATCACTGTTGTGCGATGACCCTCAGAGCCTAATCCCTCAAGTAGAAATACTCGGGATAGATGAATGTTTCCCGGACGTAGTCCGAGAGGTGTAAAAATAATAATATTAATAATAATAAGGTGGTTTGGGGTACCTATAACTGTTCCCCTTGGCACCCGTAGGGGAGAATATCCCTCATTGGTGTCGAGGGTGCTAAAAACGTCCCCAGGGGTATGTTATGTGCAATATAGAAATATCCGGCTTTCATTAGCCTCTGACTACCCAAGATCGGTATCCGCGGAGAAGAGTCGCATCAGTCTTGAGGTGCCACCGTTGTTAACAAAAGATGCCGCTCTAGAGGAGTAGACCTCGATAATAAATCCGTTATGTGTTCCAGGGGTTTGTTGTAACACCCGGTTGCTTCAGAGATCGGTTGCTATGACAATACGGTAAGTAGCGCTCCCGGGCTCCCCGAGCTTACGCCTGGTGCTGCCTAAGACCAACCCTTATGCGTGCAAATCAACCAGCGCGGAAATGGTTGTCCCTGTGACCAGGCTAACTACCTCTAACAGGTACTTAATAGTTCCAAATAAACGAACTAGAAAGGCTGGTCGCGTCGCGAGTCTCTCGAATGGGCCCGCAGAAAAACACGGATCCAGTCAGGTTTCTCTTCTCGTCTCGTGCGCTTGGAGTGGACGGACAGCTTGAGGAGAGATTTTCTCACGTGCCGCGCACAAAGTGAGCCGAATAAGAGACGGTACATGGCAAGGATGCACGCCATATGGTGCCAGATGCATACCGAACACTCAAACCTAACGCCACAAAATCTGCGTGACCATGTAGCCCGAATTATAAAATTAAACATACCTACCGGACATGGCGATAATCGAGAAGCTCGCGAAAAAGCTAGAGTTGCTGAAATTGCGGTGGTGGAAATTGAACAGAATTCTGCGGTCAATGGTGAGAGCTTGGCCAATATTAACCTTCCACTAGTCGCAGTTGGTCTCACAGACCGACCGATGTTTATTTCTGTAGGTTTTTTTAACAGTTGATTGCATTGTTTTGATACTTCCTGTACCTTCCTAGAATTATATTTACTAACCGTCGTTCTCCAATCCAATTAAAGCGAGTACTAAAGTTTGAACTTGAACGGTCAACAGACAGTACATCAAAATATAATTCGAAGTGATACCTATTTGTTTTATTTATTGAAACTGGTTTGTGATTCATTATTATTATTTTTTTTTAATATTGGGAACAAAAACATTTTGTAAGTATTTATTTACTGTATTTATTTACTAAACTATATATCGCACGTACTCTGTCTCAACCTCGTATCTGAAAACTCCCAATTTTTGGACACAAAAAAAAACATATTTTAAATCCGTGTTTTAATCACTATGAGCTTAAGATTTATGCTAATTACACCCTTCGATGTTGGCTACCCATATATGTAAATATATATAGATAAGTATATATGTAAATACAGTATTTAATGTTTTTTGTGTGTCCTAAAACATGTAGCTTTTGATATACGAGGTAGAGACAGCCAACGTGCGATATGTAGTTGTAAAATAACATAATAATATAAAATTTCTTTTTAGTTTAAATGGATGCAAGAACGTTGAAAGATTTGCAAGGACCAGATTTAGATTTTATAGATGACAATTCTGATTCTGATGAAAGCGATTTTGTAATAAATAGTGAGCATGACACGGATATTTCTGATTCTGACATGAATTTAGATGATTCTGAATATCTTCCCCCAGCCAAAAGGTCAACATCATCATATTTTGTTGGAAAAGAACAAAACCAAATGGCGAAAGGACATAAATGTAAAAACGGCTAGAACTAGAAGCCATAATCTTGTCTTTCATTTACCTGGACCAAAAGGAAGTGCTAAAACTTCAAAAACGGCTTTGGAGTGTTGGTCGAATTTTTTGGATAATTTTATTTTAGGTACAATTGTCCATTACACAAATAAGTATATTCAAAAAGAAGCGGAAAAATATTCTTGACCAAGAGATGCGTTGCCTACGAATGAAAGTGTAATAAATGCGCTAATTGGTCTGTTATAGTTAGCGGGATGTTTAAAATCATCTCGACTGAACGTTGATAATTTTTGGGATAATAAAAGAATAGCACCAGAGATATTTTTAACGACCATGTCAAAATCTAGGTTTTTATTTTTATTACGATATCTAAGATTTGACGATTTTGAGACACGAGGAATACGAAGAAATATAGATAAATTGGCACCGATTAGAGATATTTGTGACCAGTTTGTTAGCAACTGTAAAGCGGCTTATACACCTGGCGAATATCTAACGATCGACGAAAAACTTGAATCTTTTCGTGGTCGCTGTCCTTTTAGACAATTCATGCCAAATAAGCCGGCAAAATACGGCATCAAAATATTTTTATTGGTGGATGCAAGAACTTTTTATACATCTAATTTAGAAATTTATTGTGGACAACAACCCAAAGGGCCGTATGAAACAAACTGGAGTTCTCTTGAAGTGGTAAAGCGATTAGTACAACCAGTTGTAGGAACCGGTAGAAACATCTCCTGTGATAATTGGTTCGCCAGTGTTAAATTAGCAGAATATTTACTGGAAAACAATACTACTATAGTAGGTACACCTCGAAAGAATAACCCGGAGATACCACCACTCATGCTTGATAATAAGCGTGAAATTAAATCTAGCGTCTTTGGTTTCCATACATACCAAAAAATAGGAAAAATGTTCTCTTATTATCAACAATGCACCATGATGACACTATTGACAACTCAACTGGAGAATAAAGGAAGCCAGAAATAGTAACTTTTTATAATTTAACAAAAGGTGGTGTCGACGTAGCTGACAAAATGTGCGAAGCATATAGCGTAAGTCGTAATTCTAGACTTTGGCCGCTTACTGTGTTCTTTTCAATATTAAATATGGTTGGAATTAATTCTATGGTTATTTTTAAATCAAATAATAACACAACCATCAACAGAAGACAATTTTTAAAAGAATTAGTTTTACAGTTATTGGAGAAACAATTAGAAGATCGGTTAAACAATAAGCAAGTTCCCCAATATATAAAATAAATCATTACAAGAATCACTGGGAAACGTCCCAAATTGGAACATATTCCAGGTCCAAATACTGTACGTCGATACCCTTGTCAAGTTTGCGCATCACAGAAAAATCAAAAAACTCGATTTGTGTTTTCAGTGCAAAAAATTTTTATGTTTGGAACATTGCATACCCATATGCAATTCATGTAAAACAAGTAAATGGCAAGTAAATAATTATATAAAGTTGTATATTATTAAAAGTAAACCTATAATCACCTTTTATCCAGTTTAGAACTCTGATGGCGTTATCAAAATAATGTAAAAAAAAAAATTATATAAAGCTTATTGTTAATACAAGAAATGAACACGCTAGTTTTATGTCTAAAATAATTTCAATTATTTCTCGTAAATTTTAAATTTTAACTTTAGTTCATTGAATTAACATTTCGTTAATTATGTAATTGCAACATAGTAAAGAAAATTTCTTTAATTTTCCAGAAATATTAGCTTTTATTTTACTTAATATATTAAACTTACAATTTTGCTACAGTTTAGAAATTTCCATTGAATTTTTTCAAGTAACTGATATTTAAATTATTTAATTTTTGGGATAGTAAAGGGTTAAAGTAAATTAAAAAAAAATAGTTTTTAAATTTTATTTTATCAGTAATCATTAAAAGAACTCAAAAATATTGAACGGTCTCCACCAAGTGCGACTACTGGAAGGTTAATATCATAGAGCAGGATCAATCGGTAATTTATGGTGAGAGCATAGCTACTGAGGCACAGACGGACTTGTTAAATCAAGCCAACACAGATACTGTGCTAGAGTCTAATACCAGAACAAGTTCAACTCCTACAAAGAATTATGTCGATCTAAATAAATCCCTTTCTGTCTCAGACAATTTAAGAAAACAATTTCGCGATCTTCTCGATACCGATTTAAACTTTGACAAACGACCACGTCCCAAACACCGACGGACGTATGTAAGGGGCGAACAACTGACCCTACTAAACGAAATTTTGGACGATCATCTATCCCCATCCAGTGATCTCACCGACGTCGACAACGCAGTATATGCAGCGATACGTGTCCTGACCCCATGTACTAAGCAGCAAAAGACCGCAGAGGAGAAGGCACGTATACGTATTAAACAAATTGACACCAAGGTGAGGGCACTACGACAGCTGGTATCGCGTATCCAATGTGTGATAGAATATATTCAGACCAACAGGCGTTTTACGCGAAAGGTACGGGCTTTCGCCAGAGAACTAAGGTAACCGCTATCACACAATCAATTTGGGCAATCTGTTGACACATTTGGAACAGACACATTTGAATCAGATGCGCGCATTGGCGCTGGCCAAGAAGAAATTAGCCCGGCGTGAACGGTGCATTCAGGAAAATAAGATATTTAAATCGAACCCTTCACGCCTGTTCGCACCAAACAACCCTGTCGTGGAGCAACCGCCGACGGTCGACGCAATAGAGGATTATTGGCGGGGGATATATGAGACAACTAAACAGACTGACTTGGACTGTATTCCCATTAGTCAGTTTAGATGGTACTGCAAACAACAGCTTGGTAAAATGCCATCTCATACTATTATAACATCTATTGATAAAGAGGAAGTCGAACTTGCTTTCAAAGGCAAGAAGAACTATTCGGCTCCGGGCATTGATGGAATAACGAATTTTGGTGGAAGCAGTTTACTAGTACCCACTGTCACCTTGCCCGTATATTTTCAAATTGGTTATTCAACTGTGAGCAAATTCCATCCTGGCTCGCTGAAGGAAGAATAGTCCTAATACCGAAAAAAGGAGACCTTTCACAACCACAGAACTACAGACCGATAACGTGAACACTGTGTATACAGCGTTCACTTCCATCCTATATGAACGCATCTTGAAGACGATTGAACCAGTGTGGAGATCGATCTATGAAAAGCGAGGTTCAAAAAGAGGAATGTCGGGTTGCAAAGACAACTTGCTGGTCGACAGATGTATCAGGACGCTCGACAGCACAAACGCAACCTGAGCATGGCCTGTGTGGACTATCGAAAAGCATTTGACACAACGTCACATGAGCTCATTATCTATTTGCTCCAATCGCGACGGTGATGATAACATTCTTTCACTATCACAGTCGCGCCAAAAGTCCGCAATCAAGAGAGCTGAGCAACAACACCTGCTCAATAAACATCGCGACAAAGTTCACCAGGGTATGTTCTACCGACACCTTGACAATCTTGGCCTTTCAAGCGGACTCACTTGGAATTTCTTGAAAGCTAATGGACTTAAATCGGAAACGGATGGCTTTACCACTGCAGCTCAAGATGGTGTGTGGAACACCTTAACACACCAAAAATATGTGATGGGTAATAAAGGGGTTTCGAGTACCTCGTGTCGGGCATGCTAAGCATACCCGGAAACCTTGATACACCTGACTTCAAGTTGTTCTTATTATGCTAAAACCACGTATATCCATCGCCATAATGCAGCGTTGCGTGTGCTCTACTTTTATCTTCGACATCATTACGAAGTTGACAAAACACCAGTCTTGCCCTACGACCCTGCGGAAGTAGAATCCTTTGTTGCCAACCAAAAGTGCAAGATCTTTTGGAACATGCCGGTTGCAACTACCAGGCAATTGAACGCTAATAAGCCTGATGTTGTGCTCCAAGATTTAAAAATCTCGAACTAAGTATGTTATCGAGTTCTCTGCTCCGGCGGAAACTAACATAATCGAAAAGGAGGAGCAAAAAAGGATTAAATATCAAGACCTAATACACGAACTGCGACAACTGAACTCGGGCTATACTGTCCACTTGGTCGTACTTACAATCGGATGTCTGGGGGGTATGCATAACTCCTTTGTGCGCAACTTAAACATGATTCCGGCTTGTAGATCTTACGCGAACATATTAGCGGCATCAATGCAAAAAGCAGTTATTATCGGGACGCTCCGCACGTTTCGATCGCACGAGACGAACTTTTTTGGGAGTTCATGAACACATTTGAACGCCCATGCCTCGTTTAGAGTGGGTCCTCGAACAGCCATTGGACCTGCCCTCGAATCTCCCACTGCTTGTGTCTTGCAGCAAGGTTCGGGGATTTATTAGGTAGGGAAGATCAGGAAGGGGATGCTGTATGACGGACATTACGTACCTGACTTTAGAAGTATCTGACCTGGTACGCTGCACAGACACTTTTTCCTCCGCCTGGGGGTTTTTGAAGTGCAATCGCGTTTTTCTTTTAAATCTTAAAATAATAATAATACAGTCGAATACCCGTTATAAGACTGCCCCTTATAAGACTCTTCCCCTTAATCAACAGTTGCAACTTCCCCCACTTAAGCCCTTTTCTAGTTTTGTGCCAGATCACTCCTTATAAAACTATGCTGAAACTGTCAACATTATAAACTGTGACTAATTGTAAGACTGAAATAGTCTTATAAAGACTAGTCGAGCGACAAAATTCAGAAAAATTTTCCCTGCGTCCCCTAAACTAGTCTTATAACAAGCATTCAACCATGATAAGAATAAGACGAATTTATTGTTAATCAAAACTCATACAGTTAGTAACATTGTGCGATAAAAATAAAAGAGTTTAAGCTCGTTGTAAACAATGTTAAAAACTTTAACAATTAAAAAGTTAAATAAAATTAGTTACAATTAAGTAAAATTAGTACAATTAGTAAAATAATAAAAGTCAATTAGATAATGCTTCATTATAGTGATAGTAACACTTTTCAAGCAAGTATTTTTTTAATTTTCTCTTAAAATTACTTGCCGATACTTTTTTATTGAGGATTTTTAATTCATCCGGAAGGATATTCTATATTTTTGATCCCATGTATACAGGACCCTTTTCAAATAGTGTTAAGAGGGATAATAAGCGGGTCTATCTTTTTGAAGCCAGAATTGCTGATATACGTTTTTAAATCGTAGTTTAAGTTTTTCGCTAGTGCTTATCCCAATTAATTCCTCTTGTAATATGACATCCGTTTCTTCAAAACCACCATAGGGATCGGTTATCCACTGTGATATTACCATACTCAAAATATCCTCAAACTTAGTTTCAAAATTTGTGTAGACGGCATTTAAATGTTGTACGTAGGTTGAAACATTATCTTCTTGACAGTTTGTCTGCGACAAATTGGAAAACTTGGATAATTCACATCGTTCAATGTTTTGTTTCATTAACTTAATTCTTGCAAAGAAACTGAAATGGTAGACTTTATCTTAATTAAATTTAAACTGTCACCTTGCAACTGCAAGTTAACAGCATTAAATCCGTTAAATATGCAATGTCTTATTTGCGCTTAATTAAATTTTTTTTAATTAGATCTTTAGCATCCAAAAACTCTAGAACAGTTTCAAAAAGTGAAAAAAATCTCATCAAACAAGTTTTTCGACAGCCAGTGTACTTCATTGTGAAGAAGTAATCGATGAAATTTCTCGTCATTTTCTTCGCACAACTGCGCAAATAACCGCGTATTCAAGGCGTAGGTTCGGATTCAGTATACTGCAAGAGGTTCATGCAATCTACCATTCAGATATTTAGCAACTAAATGTTGTCGATGAATGATGCAGTGTATTACTAAAACGCCGGATATATTCCTTTTTAAATGGCTTATAAATCCACAATAGTGCTTATACATGGCAGGTGCTCTATCTGTTGCTACTGATGTTATATTTGACAAAGGGATTGTTTTTTCAATGAAGCAATCCTTCAAATCATTAAATATTAATTCGCCTTTAGTGCCGTCTCGCGAAGAGCAGTTCTTCATGAATTTCTTGATCAATAATAAAACAAACATGTGCCAATAATAATACTTCATTATCAGGTAAAGTTAACTCGTTCAGCTGTATAGACAAACAGATCGTTTGCAAATAATTACACAAGACTTTCAATATCATAATCCATTTCATCAATATGTCTTTGAACTGTGTTGTTACCTACTTAAAGGAAATCTTTGGACGATATCAGATGCAGGTTTGTGTTTTAAAACCTCTTCTACGACTGGCAAAATTAATTTTTATCCGATAGTATGCGGCTTTCCGGATTTTGCTATAAGTAGCAAAATACTGTAAGACGCCTGCAAACCATCATCGTCTCTTTGTGACGAAGTGAACAATCTGTCCACTGTGGGTCTCTTCTGAAGTTTATTTTTGAGTGTTCGAAAGTACTTCAAATCTTTACCTATTTTATCAGAGTGACGCCCTCTAAGATGATCCTCCAGCTTAGATGGTTTCATAGCATCATTGCTTGAAACTTTGTTGCATAGAGGCACATAGGCAACCATTTGTCCGATAATGATGGAATGAAGCCAGACTTCAAATGATCAACACATTGTCTACATTTCTTTTTGGATTCGATCATGTTTACTATCAATTATCTGTGGACAAAATTAAGCTATTTAAATAAGATAGTAATAAAAAAATACTCCGGGTGTAAAACCTTATTTTAACTTGTTATCTATCTACTGAATTTATTTCAATTTAAAACAAACTTAATATTATTTCCAATGTATGTTGCCAGGTCATCTGTTCATTATAACAATTCTAACATAGACACAAAAGTAGATAGGCTATGAGAGAGCACTGACACCGCAAAGCTAAGCAACTTGAACCCTTTTGCCAATGATTGAAATCATGTGACTTTACGGTACTACACATTCCGAACTGATGAGTCATCAAACTGTATCGATGTGCAAACCTTGACCTTTGACCCGGCACGTACCGAGTACATGTATTTAAAATTTGTTGTTGACATTTGACCCCAACACTCGCTCATACTGTTGGCCCTGAAATTCCTGAGACATGAGTCATCATTTCGACAAAATAAATTCAAGTTAACCCATTATGCGTCATCACAATTTTGATTTGTGTTAACCCATTACCCGCCAGCACTACCATAGTTTTTGAATGCAAACCTAACGCATTTTAGTACACGACTGAATTTTAGCACACGACACATGCGCAAACTGAATTTCAGATCACAAATTTATAGATGGGGTACACTACCGCGTCAAAAATGTGGGGGGATACCCTAACTCGGGGGTGGTCCCAAAATTTTGACACCGTACTGTACTTAAATTTTTGGTACACTGCCGTGTCAAAAGTGTGGACCCCCCTGACCAAAAAGGTATCCGATCACTTTTTGAAGCGTATTGTACTTATTTTGTGTACGTGCAAACTTTGGCCTTGGCTCCAACACGCGCTTGCCTTAATTGCGTCATCTTAAACGAAAGGTACACTACCACGTCAAAAATGTGGGGTTACTCTGACTCACGGGGTGGTCCTAAACTTTTGACACCGTACTGTACAAAAGTGTGGACCTCCTGACCAAAAAGGTGTCCGATTACTTTTGGAAGCGTACTGTGCTTATTACGTGCAAACCTTGACCTTGAACCTCGCTTAATTGCGTCATCTTAAACGAAAATCGGAAGGTCGCTAAATTTTTTAGGGGCACAGTACCAAGCGCTAAATTTTAACCCCAAAACTAACTTTAGATTTCCGACTCCAAAGTCCAGATTTCATACCGCTACTGTACTGCCGGAAATCGGATTTCCACTGTATCTTAGGGGAATTTTTTTGTATATGTGTTAGCACTTTATAAGATTAAGTTGTTTATTTAGTAAAAAACTCGTGACTTTTATACGGTTTGAGTTTGTTTATTTAAAATTTTTTTAGCTAACTATTTAGGATGATGTAATTTCATGATATGTTTACATCATAGTCGGAGGGGATTTTTATTTAAAAACATGTCACAACTTGTTAGTTCCAGGAATTAAAAATAAATTTGTTTACATTAATGTCATCACAAATCATTAATATAGCTGTGTGTTTATTTAAGATCTTGCTGACTCATACTCGGATATTTTTTTAATTTGTTTATTTATATAAGTTTTAATTTTAAAAATGTTTATTTAAGATTTTGACAACTTGCAAATTTTTTTGTTTGATCTCAAATACGAAATAATTTTCTCGGAATTTTTAATTTATAGCCTGATAATAATCACGGGTTTTTTCAATTTGTTTATTTATATAAGATTTAATTTTAAAAATGTTTATTTAAAATTTTGATGAGTCATCAGTCCTTTTATTAGGTTTCAAATGCGAAATAATTTTCTCGAAATTTATGGTTTGACATTTGACCTTCGGTTACTTGCGTTGTAAAAATTCTGAATCAGCATTTTTTGTGATTCCCCTCCAGAATTTTTCGAACAGACAAAATCGTATAAATTGAGGTTCGCGTGCCCCCTCAAATCACTTCTTCAGCAATCTTTAAGCACTTAATATATTGTTATTGTTGAAAGAATTTGTATCGAGATTTTTTTAAAATTAAAATACAACAATGGCTTCATTAAACGACGTGACAACTAGAATGGTGGAAAATGTACGAAACGCGCTATCATTACTGGAAATGGATACACGGGATGCAGATGAACTGGAAAAATGGATGAAACATACGAATATCAATATAAGACTAATTAACAAGGCTATACGTGGAGCAGAAAATTTGGGACAACGGAAACACTAGAGTCATGTGCGGGAAAAATGAAAGGGTTTCGTATCAGAATGAAGGCGCTACAAAAATATGGCAAGTTTTTTTTTTTTTTTCAAATATAAATTTTATAATTTTTTAATGATTTTTTTATAATTTTGATATGTTGATTGTTTCAGGTGCTGGTATGAATCGAAATCAACGGAAACAGTCGGACCGAATCCAATGGGCGGACGTTGAATCAGCATTTGCGAGCCGGATACGAACGGAAGTGGTAACCAACATAACGCACATAGAGCCAAAGGACTTCTTAGAAGATGCCAAGTCAATGTTCACCCGACATGAAAAAAGCATGTATCAACATTGAAAACTTCAACGATAACGCCTGTTTCGCGTGGGCAGTGGTATCTGCACTTTATACAGCTAACAACAAAATTGCTCAAAGAACATCAGCGTACCCACACTACTCAACGGTGCTAAATTTAGACGGGATACAATTTCCAATGACTGTCCACCATATTTGACGAGATCTCATCGCGGTTGAATTACGCAAAACGGAAGTGATTATGAACAAACCAATATACGTCGGGCAAGCAATTCTGGATATTTCGAAAACGTGTGTCTACAACTTCCATTATAACTACATACAGCCAACGTTCGAGAACAACAGCAAATTACTCTATACAGATACGGATTCACTAATATACGAGATAAAGTGCGCAGATGTTTACGAGATAATGAAACGTGATATTCAATACTTTGATACGTCGAATTACAGTGCAAATAATCAATACAACATGCCTAGACTAAATAAGAAATACCCGGGTTAATGAAGGACGGGCTAAATGGACGAAGTTTTACAAAGTTTGTGGGCTTAAGATCGAAAATGTATAGTTGTCAAGTAGACGGCGAGGATCACACAAAGAAAGCGCAAGGTGTAAAGAGCTCTGTGGTTAAGAAAACGATAACTTTCAACGATTACGTGGACTGTCTAAAATACAGTACGATCATAAACCGGCAACAAAACCTGATACAATCGAGGAAACATAACGTGTATAGTGTGACACAGAACAAGGTGGCGCTCAGCCCGTACGATACAAAACGACATATTGTGGGGGGGGGGATACTTTAGCATGGGGACATTACTCGTTAAATTAATACGCAAGTGGAAATGGCATCGTCATCATCGGCTTACTGTAAACGGCTACAAATATTTTCAAGTGAACTGGATAAACTACGTAAACGGATTGATACCTACGAAAAAACAACGAAAAAACAATTGATGCTATTGTAAAAATGCAAAATTTGAAATTGTCTGAACCGGAATCAATGGACTGGGATAAAATGGATGTTTCAATTGGTGAATTTTTCGAACGTGAACCAATGCTGCTGAACGAACTGACTTTGGAAACATTTCTTCAAATCTACAAGTGGATCAGTTTGAATTAGCTAAAAAGGTATGGTGCGAAAATCATACAACGCGCTTGGATTTGGTTACCATCCGATTATCGAGCCATGTTTCAAGAATGTGAACCATGTTTTGAACGTTATAACCGATCATGGCAACAAAATCATATTGATGGACCGCCTGGTTTGAAAATTCGCTGTGAAATGTGCAAGAATGGCGTGAAAATGGAGGAAAACTTTCAACCACCTGTTGGTGAACCATTGACATTTGCAACACGGATTTCACGCATTGGAGATATATTTCTGACTCATCCTTATTTGTATACAAAAGTCAGAAATTTCGATATGTTATTATACTTAACAAAACAACTATTGAAATATGATATCTGGGAACATTTGTATGCATATATGATACCCGAATATGCACAACGAATTTGTCAAGTATGGGATCAGTTACCTGAAAACATGAAACAATTACGTTCCGGTGTTATTGAATATATAAACAAATCATACAATTTTTAATATTTATTCATTGTAAAAAATATTTCATATACATTTATTGTAAAAATAATTCATATACATACATTTATTGTAAAAAAAAAATATTACAGTTTAAAATCTAGCGGTTGGTACTGTGCCCCCTACAAAATTTAGCGGCCTCCCGATTTTCGTTTAAGATGACGCAAATAAGCGAGGTTCAAGGTCAAGGTTTGCACGTAATAAGCACAGTACGCTTCAAAAAGTAATCAGACACCTTTTTGGTCAAGGGGGTCCACACTTTTGACACGGCAATGTACCAAAAATTTAAGTACAGTACGGTGCCAAAAGTTTAGGGCCACCCCTGAGTCAGGGTAACCCCACATCTTTGACGTGGTAGTGAACCTTTCGTTTAAGATGACGCAATTAAGGCAAGCGCGTGTTGGGGTCAAAGGCCAAGGTTTGCACGTACACAAAATAAGCACAGTACGCTTCAAAAAGTGATCGGATACCTTTTTGGTCAGGGGGGTCCACACTTTTAATACGGCAGTGTACCAAAAATTTAAGTACAGTACGGTGTCAAAAGTTTGGGGCCACCCCCGAGTTAGGGTATCCCCCAAATTTTTGACGCGGTAGTGTACCCCATCTATCAATTTGTGATCTAAAATTCAGTCTGCGCATGCGTCGTATACTAAAATTCAGTCGTGTACTAAAATGCGTTAGGTTTGCATTCAAAAACTATATTAGTGCTGGCGGGTAATGGGTTAACACAAATCCAAATTGTGATGACGCATAATGGGTTAACTTGAATTTATTTTGTCGAATGATGGTAACTCATGTCTTAGGAATTTCAAGGCCGACGGTATGTCCGAGTGTTGGGGTCAAATGTCAACAACAAATTTTAAATACATGTACTCGGTACGTGCCGGGTCAAAGGCCAAGGTTTGCATATCGATACAGTTTGATGACTCATCAGTTCGGAATGTGTAGTACCGTAAAGTTACACGATTTTAATCATTGGCAAAAGGGTTCAAGTTGCTTAGTTTTACGGTGTCACAGCTCTCTCATAGCCTATCTCCTCACAAATAAACATATTACTTCTGTAGCCTGTAGCAAGAAAGATAGAGAAAACGACTAATATTATTCATAGAATGATAAGCGGTATTTATATTCAGGGTGACCAATTTTTGGAAACCCGCGAAAAGTCAGAAAATTATCTTGTCAAAATAACTCAATCAATAAATCTAAAATTTAAATTTCTTTCGAATTTCGATAATAAATGATTTTTACCTAAATATACATATCCTTTATCAAAGCTCTGTTTTGAGCTAAAATATTATAAAAGTTCTCAAACTTTCGCGATTTTAATAGTCGATCTTATTTTATCAATAAAGAAATACGACAAAGAGAATACGACAGCAACTCTTTATAATGTAAACATTATAAAGAGTTGCTGTCCAAGATCCTTCAATTGAATTTACCTACATTTACTAATTTTTACTAATTTTATTCACTTTACCTACATTTTTTGTAATTAATCCATTGCCAATTGCAGAATCACACCGAAACCAAATTTTGTGGGTATATTTTCCATTTTAATAGTCGGTCTTTATATATATATATATATATATATATATATAAATGTATATATATATATATAAATGTATATATATATATATATATATATATATATATATATATATATATCAATATGGGAACGCCCTCTTATTTGTTTTTTTTTTTATCTTACACAAAATATTCTTACACAAATATCTTACACAAAGTAAATATCTATATCAAATAAATATCTTACACAAAGTAAAATTACAAGCTAAGCTATTCAGTGTAACTGAACTTAAAATAACAAAAATTACCAGCTGCTTACGATATTTGCTGCAACAAGCGTCCTAGAGAGAAGCTGCATAAAGACTAGCCGCGCCTTTTTCAATAATTTTATAAGTACATGCGTGAGCACGTTAGCGCAAATTTTTTGTAACCATAGATTTTCACATAAATTCATTAACAACTTTATACTTTTGTATTAATTATTACTTTTTAATATTTATAATTTTAATATATAAATATTAATTAAAGTAAATACAGAGAACCTGCATTGTCACCATTGTCACTAGTGACGTCTCTATAAGTTGTTAATCGATTTATTTTCCTAATTGTTCAAATTGTGCTTTTAATTTCAATATAAATAAATAATTACAATCATTTTTTAGCTAATTTCACTTACCACACTCCTATTCACTTACCAGGCATCTATTTCACTTACCGCACTGTTATTTTTTGGTTTCCATGGATATAAACAAACGCTCGGGAAATGTAACTTACCAGCATTGTCAACAGCATCGGTAAATGTATGAAAATACACGATCGTGCAAAATAGTTTATTATGGATACACAGTAAGGCGTAATGTGATTGTGTACATTTACGTTCAATAAACTTGATCATTCTTCTATGAAATAAAATGAACTTATAAAAATTTCCAAATATATTATTTTTAATTTATCGAATTACCGGTAAAAAATCAGCGATTTACCGGTAAAAATTTTAACGCATTTTTAGTGATTTACTGGTAAACCGGTTTACCGGTATCACAATCCCTATTTATGACTATCTGAGAAACGAACTTGAACATTCCATTTCCTTATGTTTTGATCTCCAACAGATACAACCATAACCAAGAACTTGTATACAGGAGGCTTTTTTAGCGAATTTCGAAAACTCGAAATTCAGCTATTACACTAGGTGTCACGACGCAACCTTCGGCGGAGACCATAACAGAAATATGTTTTGAGGTCCCCAGAATACGAAAATGATATTCACTAAAATTTATATATATATATATATATATATATATATATATATATATATATATATATATATATATATATATATATATATATATATATATATATATATATATATATATATATATATATACAGCTGCGTTCAAAAAAATAGCAGTCAAATGTTTATTTATTAAAACAAATTCCTATACAACTTTTAAGTAGCTTTATCAGCGATTATTATTACTTCTTTATTTCACATATTTCATTATGAATCAGTATGCATTAATAAATTATCGACCAACGTAATAACACTCCAGAGATTTATTTTTATTTTTTTTTATCATAATTTCTAACATTCAAAATAATAGCAGTGATCTGATTGTTGCATAGTGTTGTATAGATTTTTTAAAAACAACGTATACAAGTAAGTGAGAACTTTGTTTTTACGCTTTTAAGCAAGTAATAATGAATCTTATTTAGCTTTTTTCTTTTAAAGTGGGACGTGGAAAACACTGTACTATAGAAAAAAGAGAACAGATTCGACGACTTATTAATAGCGGTAAAACTTACAAACAAGTTCAGGAAATAGTTGGATGCTCTGCGAAAATGATCGCAAATGCTTTAAAATATAAAGAAAAAGCAGAAACCCGAGGTCGCAAACGAATTTTATCATCTAGGTCAGTGAAACAACTGGTCAGATACTCTAAAACAAATCCCATGGCAACAGCTACCCAAATTAAAAACGAATTAAATCTACCGGCAAGTATTATCACCATACGAAGAGTATTAAAACAACACAGTTTGAGTGCCCATAGTCCTCGGAAAGTACCATTATTAAAAAAACATCATATTACCAAACGACTGCAGTTTGCTAAAGAGCATGCTTCTTGGCCACTCCGAAAATGGAGGAATATACTGTGGTCAGATGAAAGCAAAATCGTCTTGTTCGGAGGGACGGGGTCCAGGCAATATGTGAGACGTCCTCCCAATAGCGAATACCTTCCTAGGTACACAACAAAAACTGTAAAACACGGTGGATCCAAAATAATGATATGGGGTTGTTTCTCATATAATGGTGTGGGTCCAATACATTGGATTAAAAAAAAGATGGACAAACATGTGTACATGGATATTTTACAAAATGTCATGTTGCCGTATGCGGAATATGAAATGCCAATTAAATGGGTCTTTCAGCAAGATAATGACCCGAAACATTCTAGTAAACTAGTTAAAGAATGGTTTCGGGTCAATAATATTGAGGTCATGGAGTGGCCTGCTCAGTCGCCTGACCTCAATCCCATTGAAAATTTATGGGCAGATGTTAAGAAGGCTGTTGCTGAGGCCAAACCAAGAAATAACAAAGAACTGTGGAAAGCAGTAAAGAAATCATGGAAGGCAATACCAATAGAAAAGTGTAGACAACTGGTGGACTCTATGCCGCGTCGTTGTGAGGCAGTAATTAAGAATAAAGGTTTTTTTACAAAATATTGAATTAAATTATAAGTTCTATTGACTTTAAAATATTGAAACGTGGTGACGTGATTGATAATTTTGTTGTTTTTGCTTAATTATACGATAAAAATTTTTTAACTGCTATTATTTTGATTCATTAAATACGTCAACAAATTAGAAAAAATAGTTTTATTTACCTAAATCATTGTGTTAATTTGGATTTATCTGTACTAATGTATTTTTTATGTATGTATATAATGTATGTTTTAGTATAACTACTAAAAAAAATTTGAGAATGTAAATGTCTTTTTTCTTTAAATATTATAACTACTCACTGCTATTATTTTGAACGCAACTGTATATATATATATATGTGTCGCCACGATAACTTTCGAACGAAACGTTTAATGCTTATGAAATTTCGTATGGAGACCCGATTTTGATCTGGCTTGGCTAAGTTCTTTAGCCAGACACATCGGATGCCCAGAAGTAGGTTTTCTGGCCATTTTTTATCATTCGATCCTATCATTAGACAGTTCGATTTTTACATGGTTAAAAAGCCAAAAAAAAATTATGAAAAAAAAATTCTTATAATTTTTTTTCTATTTTAAATATTTTTCGAGAAAATGTAAATTTTCACTTTTATATTAGTTTTCTTTCTTTGTTAGTCTAATAAGTAATTTACATTTATATCTCAGTTCTTTATGAAGTATAAAAATATTTCACTTTTTTATTAAAGAATTTTTTGAGAACAACTGAAGTCTATTCACATACATGTGTTATAACACACATACATGTATAGAGTTTTGTTTCTCATTTATTGCATTATAATTAGTATGGTTCTATCTCAAGTTGAAAAATGAAAATTAAACAGATTTTCTAAGCTAATGTAATGAAGAATTCTTTTTTTTATTGAATTTTTAAATAAACAAGAAACTGAAGATTATGTTATGATATAATATTATTAAATATGAAACAAAACAACATAATATGTACAATGTACATATGTATGCACGGAAAAATATTTTGAATCGATTTTGAAAATTTTTTCACTAATAATTATTAATGTTAAAAAAAATTAAACAATTTTAAATGGATTTAAGGTATTTTATGTGAGGTCAAGGTTTTCGGGACCTAAAAAGGCCAAAAATTAATTAACCAATCGATTTTAAAAATTTGTTCACAGTTAGTAAGTTAAAGTATTTGAATTAATTAATTAAATGATGTCTGCAAGAAGCTTACGGACTGCCATAAGTTATATGAGATCCCTAGAACCTTTTTCTTACTGTTAGAGTACTAGAGTTGTATGAGTTTTGCCAGGGTTTACTGATCCCATAATTGTAAAAAATAAACTAACCGACCAATTTTAAAAATTTTTTCACTGTTACAAAGCTAAACTATTTTAGATAGATAAACAGTTAAACAGTTAAAAAAGTGTTAAACAGTTGTGTACTATGAACAGTTTACAAAATAGTCAAATTGAAGAAAAATTAAAAGCTCAAAACAAAACCATTATAAGTCTACAACGAGAATTACGGAAACGAAATTTAATTATCATAGGAATTGAAGAAACTGAAAAAAAACAATAATGAACTAGAGTTTAGTAATCAAATTATTTAACGATAACCTTCAAGCTTACTGCACGTCGCAAGAAATTGATGAAATTTACCGCTTAGGCAGAAAATCCAACACAATACGCCCCATCAAGGTTTGCTTTACTTCATACAAACGCAAAACTGAAATATATGGTAAAAGATTCATGCTAAAAAATACTAAAATATTTATTCGAGAAGATCTACCGAAAGAAATCAGAGAAGAACGGGCCAAAATGAGAATGCAGCACAAGATTATGAATACAGAATCTCAAAGCACTTCAAAATTTCAAGAACCAATTGACTCTGAACTATCCAAACAACCGGATAATCCTGTACTGCAAAAAGCAAGTAACATATTTGAAGAAGAGAAATCTAATAAAGATCACATCATTAATGTAGATGTCGATGCCGACAAAAGAAAGAAATGAATAAAGCGTCCAGTTGTTCAGTCACCTGAAGAAGCACCAGAAGAAAAAATTTTTCAGGAATTAAAACGCACAAACTCCATCAAAAATTTTCTTAGGGATAAACCAACCACTTCTATGAATCAATCTAATACAGCCACTACTGAATCAAGCTCAAATAACAAATATCTGTCAAAAAACATCAAGTAAAAAACAATTCAATTTACGCAAAGGAAATCAAAATTTTACACTTTAATATAAATGGATTTGACAGTATACATAATCTAGATATCCAACAGCAACATAATCTATTACAATACGAAGTGATCTGCCTTTGCGAAACTTGGTTAAGAGGCAATGAGATCATAATGCCAAATTTCCTCTCAAATTATACGTACTTTCATCAGCCTGCAATAAGATTTAGCAATAGAGGTAGGGGTATCGGTGGTTTAGCAATTTTTATCAAACAAAATCTTTTCAATTTCTCGCTTACTGACAAATCTGATCAAAATATAACAATTAAAATCTCTCTAGGTAATAATAATTTTGCTATAAGTATTTTTTATTTTAGCCCTTCAACCAACTTTAAAGACTGTATATTGGTTCTTGCTGAAACTCTCAACAAGATATCTAATGATACTACAATTAATGGTTCTGTTGTGGGAGGGGATTTTAACGCTCGAATAGGACTTCTGAATCAAATAGGAGAAGAAGAAGGCAGTAATTATTTGTTTGAGATTTGCTCTCTGTATCCAGATCAGAATTCTCTTGACAAGGTATTTAATGCTCAGGGAAAGCAATTACTTGATACATTTGATTCATATGGCTATTTTACTGTGAATGGACGATCTCTTTCCGACAGAATTGGGAATTTTACTTGTTGCTGTTCCACGGGAAAAAGCGTTATTGATTTAGTTTTTATAGATGAAAAAGCTAGGCATTTTATTTCGGACTTTGAAGTTAATAATTTAATCTTAGAATCTGATCACTTTCCTTGTAGTACAAGTTTAAAATTCTCAAAAGCAATAAATAACCAAAAGCTGTTCAAAAAAATTTTCTATCAATGGGTCCCTGAAAAAAGAGTTGAATACCAAACATTGGTCAACTCAGCATTTAGAAATCCTCAGGTTAATCAAGATGCTTCATATGAAAAATTAACGGAAATAATATACAAGGCTGCACTCGATAGTAATATGAGCATTGAGGTGACCTTCAAAGATAACTATTTATGTAAAAATAAAATATGGTACAACGAAAATTGTAGGACAGCAAAAAGAGCTATGCGCCAAGCGCATCAAAAATGTATACGGAAAGAGTTCGATCCTGTGTATCTTCAATCATTTTTAGATACCAAAAAAATACTATAAATCACTAATAAGTCAAGTAAAACATGAATATTTTAAAAATTTAACCACCTAAATATCCAACGTAAAAAACTAAAGAATTTTGGGAGGCTGTAAAGAAATTTAATTCAAATAAATGGTTTAAACCTGATAGCATCACAAAAAGTCAGTGGGAACAATTCTACTCATCCATATTTAGTAATGAATATGCAATTGACTTAAGATGTTATACTGATGCCCTAAACCCACTACTAGACCTAGATATAAGTACGGTAGAGCTGAACAATAGTCTTAAAAAATGTAAAAATAATAAAACTCCTGGTTCGGATTTAATTGCGTACGAATTTTACAAAAATATGCCTGAATCTGGGAAAACATATCTCTTACAATTATTTAATAAAATATTTAATCAGGAAACGTTCCCAAAATCCTGGGGCTCTATAGAATTAAAAATGTGCTATAAAAAAGGCAGCAAGGATGATCCCTATAACTATCGTCCAATAGCGCTTCTAAACTCTGTAACCAAATTATTTATGCAAATAATTGCTTCGAGATTAACAAACTGGGCTGAAGCTACTAACGCCTTACCTGAAAACCAATCTGGATTCAGAAGAAAAGAGGCTGTTTAGACAACATCTTCGTGCTCTATACAATGATTAACAATAAAATTCGATTAGAAGGAGGTAAACTGCACGGCATATTTATAGACCTCAAACAAGCCTTTGATTCAGTTAACCACGTGAAGCTTTGGAAAAAACTTTTTGATTTAGGTGTTAGTAGTAAGATCATTCGCATCTTTAAAAATTTGTACCAAATTAGCACTGCGTCCGTGAAATTAAACGGTGGGTCTAAAACGGATGAATTTAAAATCTCCAAAGGCGTACTGCAAGGAGAGACCTGCAGTTCACTTCTCTTTGCACTGTATATTTCAGACATGGATTCATTTCTAAGATCCAAGGGTTTTCATGGAGTAGATATTGACTCGCACACAGACATTCTTTTATTGTCTTATGCTGACGACATTGTGATGTTCGGCAATAATCCACGCGATTTACAAAACAAAATTAACGTTTTAAATGAATATTGCACTAACCTGGATTTGCATGTTAATGACAAAAAAACCAAGGTCATGTATTTCAGCAAACGTGTGGTTAGAAAATTTCGTGACACTATTACTTTGAATGGCACTGTAATTGAAAACATTAACTCTTACTGTTATCTTGGCGTTAACTTTCACTGTACAGGCACATTCAAACATCACACTGAAATAGCAATTTCCAAAGGTAAAAAAGCTCTCTGTAAAGTTAAAGATATAATATTTAAATCTCAAACAAGCTCCTTAGACTCAATTCTAAATCTCTATAATAGCGTAGTTAAACCAACAGCCTTATACGGAGCAGAAATATGATCAATAAAACTTCAAGAAAACTTAGAAATCATACAGGCAACCTTTTTTAAAAACATATTATTCTTACCAAAGTGGACAGCCAATTACGTTTTAAGATTAGAATTGAATATTTACTCTCTAAAACTGCATATATTTGAAATGGCACTAAAATGGTTCATCAAAATACTAAAAATGGAACCCAGTCGATATCCATATATCTCCCTAAAAAGGCAAATAGCTCTAGACGAATCGGTCGATAATAAAATAAAATACAATTGGTTCTCGCAGCTTAAGAAAATCGTCACGGACTTCGAAGACGAAAGCTACTTCAGTAACTTAACAACCGAACTACTAGAACGAAAACTGCCGAATCTGATCGAAAGATACAGAAACTTTCTATATCTAAAGGACATCCGACGTACTGAATCCTCAATATTTAATAATAAATACATCGACCTCAAAAATACAACAGCATTCGAATCTTATCTTAATTTCGATACTCCCTTAGTGTTTAAACAATTGATTTGTCGAGTTCGAACTGCTAATCTAAATAGATTGTCAATCACCTCTAATAATAGATCTGTTTGTTTGAATTTTGATCAGATCTGTCCCTTATGTCACTTTAATAGCAATGAAGATTTAATACACATACTAATAGTATGTCCGGCTTACGAAACCTTACGTGAGACCTACCTCTACAAGGCTAATGACTCCATTAATGTTCCGGGACTCCTGAATGTTACAAACGTAGATCACTTAAAGAACTTGTATAATTATTTTATAGAAGTTACTAATCTACACTAAAGTTTGTATGCATCATATACATACAAACTCATCATCTTTCATTTATCATTTTTCACACTTACATTAATTTGTTATTAATCATCTTATTCACATATATTTATATACCTCTCTTAATATTAATTTGTCTTTTGTTTTATATATAACGTTTATATTTTATCTTATTTTATTGCCAAACATGTTGAACAAACTACCAACTTATTGTATGTTTAAAAACGGACAAGAAAGAAAGTTGGGCCACAAGAACCTGAAATTCAGAGCGTGACCACCAAACTTGAAAAATTGGGTTTTAAGAAAAGACTTTCTGGTGCAGCTAAGAGAAGACTCACCAAATAAAGGAAAATAGCAGAGAAAACTTGGGTAGATCGTTCAGAAATGAACAGGGACTCCAAACCCTCAACCAGTGGTGTACAGACCCCGAGTCAGCCTTCCAAGAGGCCTAGATCGGAAGGTAATACACCAAAAGAGCCTACGAAAAGAAGGAAGCCTGCAGAAGAAGCAGACCAAATCTTTAAAGAGGCTGTATCTACTGTCAAGATGACAATCATTTTGGAAGGTTATCCAGACCAGAAGATGTCAGAAGAGCAGTTAATACTTTACCAGCTGGCAATAATGACCAAAATGGAAAACCTAGCAAGCCAGCATGTCGGGCCAGGGTCCACAATTCAAGAACTGTCGCTTAGAAAATGGCGCCATTCTCGTCACATGCGCCGACAAGGATAGCTTTCAATGGCTGGTAATAACCGTTGGTGAAATTTCACCTTGGGAAGGCAATACACTAGTGGTAGGAGAGGCAAGGAAACTTGTCAGAACCACCAAGGTGATTGCCAAATTTCCTAAGGTGTTTACAAATTTCTCTCCGACGGAAATCCTCAAGAAGATCGAGGTACAGAACGCGGGACTCAATACGAAAGAATGGAGCATTCTAAACCAAAAGTTGAAGACCAAGATGGGCGTCTTTTCGTACATAATATTCCAGAACAGGATGCTGAAATTCTGAAAAGGAGGGGATATAAATTCTATATCGGACTCCTTCAGATTCAGGCGAAAGTTCTGGATAAACCAACAACAGTGACAGACGATGGGACTGAGGCTTATACAAGCACAAGAAGCTGGCAGCTGCTAACTTCAGCGAAAAATTTTTAGCTGAGGAAATACACGTGGCACTCATACAGGAACCTTGGATTAACAAGGGTCATGTAAGAGACCTCAATGATTCTGGAGGTAAGTTATTATATGACTTCTCAACTCCACCTCCAAGAGCATGTTTACTTGTAAATAAAAATACTGATACCTTACTAATCCAGGAACTACGCTCTAGAGACTTGGCAGTGGCAAGGATCAAAATTCGTATAGAAGGCAAAACCAGAGACACCTACATATGCTCGGCATACCTTCCATATGAAGAAAACACTCCGATAAGCGAAGAACTCCGCAGGCAAGTGGACAGATGTGCGGAGGACAATGCAGAACTAATTCTGTGCTGTGACTCGAACGCACATCATCAGACCTGGGGCAGTACTGACACCAACCACAGAGGTGAGTTACTACTTGATTTCATACTAGATAATAATTTAGACATAATTAATCAAGGTAACAAACCTACTTTTATTACCTCGATAAGAAGGGAAGTATTAGACATCACGCTATCTACTTTTCGGATACGCAGATGGATCAAAAACTGGCATGTAGATGAGACGCTTCAATGGCAGACTATCAGTACATTCGTTTTAATATAGAGTCAGATACAGTAGTAGAAAGGACATTTAGAGATTCAAGGAGAACGAACTAGATTAGTTAGAGGGAGAAACTCCAAGGATATCTAAATGGTCCTCCTTCTAAAGTTAGAGACACATGTGACTTAGAGATAACATCAGAGACCTTACATCAGGCGCTAACTGAGTCATACCAAAATAACAGTCCGCTACTGTCAAGGAAAGTTAAACATCATTGTGTATGGTGGAGCAATGAACTTGCTAAGCAGAGACAAGCTGTTCGGAAACTCTTTAGAAGAGCTAAACAGACTGATGAGTGGCATGCATATAAATGCAAACTTATGGAATACAACAAGGGTGTCAGGAGGGCAAAACGGAATTGGTGGAGGAAGTTCTGTGAAGATACTGAAACAATATCAGAAGGAGCTAGACTTCATAAAATTCTTAAGGATGACTTACCAAATATGGTGGACACCTTGAGGATGGATTCTGGAGATTACACTAGAACTGGCAAAGAAGTCATTGAAACTTTGGTGGAAACACACTTCTCCAATTCAAAAATAGTGAGTGTTGACAATGATATGCACCATATTGCACCTCTTAAAAGAGAGAGAAGGG
The DNA here is from genome assembly GCA_035578155.1 of Brachynemurus nebulosus. Classification (NCBI taxonomy): domain Eukaryota; kingdom Metazoa; phylum Arthropoda; class Insecta; order Neuroptera; family Myrmeleontidae; genus Brachynemurus; species Brachynemurus nebulosus. Next base: position 85,922,865 of record JAPWDM010000001.1, on the reverse strand, counting down.
AACATTCGATGCTTGCTAAACAGATAATTACACAAAACAAAATTATATGGGCTATCAACTCTTTTGAACCATATAAATCACCAGAACCTGATAGCATACTACCATGTATGCTGCAAAGTGCATCATACATGGTTGCTCCAATCCTGTGTACTATCTTTAGAGCAAGTTTGGCTCTTGGACATATACCACATCTATGGAGAAAGGCTAAGGTGATTTTTATACCTAAGCCTGGAAAAACTTGTTAAGACCAGGCAAAAAGCTTTAGACCCATTAATCTATCATCTTTCATATTGAAAGTAATGGAAAAGATCATTGACAGGCATATTAGGGATACAATGGGGTATATAAGAACATTACATAAGAACCAATTTGCCTATCAACCAAGAAAATCTACAAAGTTGGCTCTACACCCTCTAGTTGGGCGGATAGAAAAAGCAATGGAAAACAAGGAAATAGCTTTAGCAGCTTTTCTTGACATTGAAGGTGCTTTCGATAATACCTCATATACATCGATTATCAACGCAGTATTAGAACGGGGAATTAACCCGATAATCCGCAACTGGATAAATACACTTCTTGCGGATAGCGTAATTCAAACTAATTTCCATGGAGAAACAATTGAGGCAAAACCTACAAGAGGTTGTCCGCAAGGCGGAGTACTTTCTCCTCTTCTGTGGAATCTTGTAGTGAACGACCTCATTACGGAATTAAATGAACAAGATATCTATGCCCAAGGATATGCTGATGACATAGTCATTCTTATTAGAGGCATGGATATTAACATGATTCTTGATCTTATGCAACAGGCCTTTGATAAGGTTGATAACTGGTGCATGGACAGGAATTTGAGTATAAATCCTCAAAAGACAAGTCTTGTACCCTTTACACGCAAAAGATTGAGATTCGATAGGCTTAGAACGCCAACATTATTTAGTGACAATGTAAATATTACGGAGGTTAAATATCTGGGAGTTATACTAGACAGCAAATTAACCTGGAATCAGCATACTGACTACAAAATCAACCAAGCCAAAACTGGTCTATTAAGATGTAAGCGAGTGCTTGAAAAAAAATGGGGACTGAAACCCAGTATGACTCATTGGATATACAGGGTGTAAAGTAAATAACTCTCTTCCTTTTAACAGATGGTTTATCTCGGTGTATAATTACCGAAGACATAAATTTTTTTTCGGAATTCGCTATCTGAAAAAATCGCATCCCAGTCAGCTCGTCGTTTAATATAAATTTCCCTGAATACGCCTCTGACCAAACTAAAATTATTCGCACCCTGTATAATAAAAATTTTTTTAAAATTAAAAATTTTTTTTTTTAATTTTACCATAATATCATTAATATGTAAACATGTCTTGATTGTCGAATTCAAATGTACTGTATCGTTCATAGAAAAGCTAACACAATTGTTCATAAATTTTGATTAAAATAAGTTTATGAATTATTTTTTTAGTTTTTAAAATTTTTTAGTTTTTTATATCACAGGACATTATGAATGTTATAAAAACCATAACTCTGCATTACACAGTATTAATTTAATAACAAATTACATTAAAAACTACGAATTGCCAAACAACCAAAAAAGTAACACAACACAGAAGTTATAAATTTATAAAAGTTACAAGAACAGAACACAGAAGTTATAAATTTTTATAAAGAAATTCCATTAATTGTAAATTTCAAAAATTATAAATTTTTTTTCTTTAACTGTTAGAAAACATTGTTGTTAATTTTTGCTACACAATTTATTTCATTACAACTTCATTCACTGTATCTAGCACACACACAAATACAAAACAAGTATGTTTTTCATAATAATAATAATACTGACTCAGGTATCTGTCGATACCGGCAAATTTGGAAATACAGTTCGGTCTTCAACAGTACGACTGAGCTCTTCAAGTCAAAATAGATTCATTATACATACATAGCATACATACATTAAATCATTATACTGCCGTGCTAAGCAAAAGTGCCTTAAGTAACAAATTCAAGTTTTCGAGAAAATTGAGATCAAAACTTTTTGACTTGCTGTTTCTTTTTGTATCAGCAGAACTTTAAAGCAGTTTTCTTTATTTTGTGTAAGAGATATTTCTAAGCAGTTCTGCACAATTTTATTGCAAAATTTTGCTTAGAAATATGTTTTTTTCAATAAAAACTGTACTTACGGCATTTTTGCTTTGTATTACTTTTTCATTAGGACGATTGAAAGTGCCATAAGTAACATTAAATACTGTTGCTGCCCATCTCAGAGCAGGGATATACTATAATATTTTTAGCTCTGTAAAAATACAAAATTTCTGCGCTCAGACCATGAAATATTCCAAAATTGTTATTAATTTCCTCTCTCTTTGCTTCAATAATGTTTTGAATGCACTTTCTTTTACAGAAATTTTGTACATTACATGGATTTTTCACCACTGAGTGGCTACTTTTCAATTCTTCAATTTTTTATTTTTTTTTTCTTTCTTTAACCTAATATTAAATTTCTTCCTTTTTTTCTTATTTTCACCTGCATCACCATAACAAACTGAAGTCTCAGCGGTGTCATGCCGAATTTCAATACCCACATTATGCTTATTTTCACCTAGACCTATGCTTAATTCATTTTCCACATTTCCTTTATCTTCAGTAGGTGTATTACAAAAACCTAGATTGTTTTGTTCAACTTTTACAGTTCTTTCGAATTCTAAGTTTACAAAACTTTTTTCAAGTCGAATCCTAAATTATTACTGTTTTCTTTCCAATCCGACCTAATTTATCAATTAACACTTTCATCAACACCATTTTCGGTTAGATCTCGTCTGGCTATTATTGTGTTAGTGTTCAAATCATAAACGAGTACTTCTTTGTCTTCTGCAGCAATATTATCTAAGATAGTTTTAAAACCCTCGTTTACAGGATCTGTTATCAATAAAAGCTCATTGTTGTGTGAATTTTAGCAAGTTTTGTTGATGTGGAGACCTTACATTCTTCATCCTCCATACGAAATTCAACGGCACTAGCCTGATTTTAATTTTTTTCAATGGCTAAATTAATTAACTGTTTTGTACGATTTGACAATATGTCTGGTAACGAATTCATCACTACAAATAACTTCAAAGTTCACAAAAAATATGATTAAAGCTCACTTATCTGCAGCAACAAATACAATGACCGCTAAATCAACAAACAAACATAACAAAAATTGACGGAATTATCAAACGAAGATTGTAATAATGTCGTATGTGCAACAGAAGTTTTACATCTACTAAGCATAAATGCCGCTTGTGCAGCAAACTAAGCAAGGGTGCCATATGTGCATTGAATTTACTGCATTTTTGCTTAGTAGACTGTACTTACCGCACTCTTACTTAGTAATGACAACATTTTAGTATACATACGGCTAGCTCGAAGTCTGGGAGATCCTGGGTTCGATTCCCGGCCGATTCGGATAATTTTTTCAATCACTTTGTGATTTTTAATTTTTAAAGAGCTTTCATGCTTAAATAGGATATTATAATTTTAAAGTTGCAAGAAATTCTCATGTTGGCTATATTAGTTTCTCCCCCATATTCTAGAAACAGTTTTGAGAAATTTTAATTATCTTTTACAGTTCCAAATAGATGAGACCGGTTTGTTTTTAAATTGACACCCGGTAAATAACTAATAGAATATTATTTATGTGACTTCAAGTATGTATTAGCTCAATTAGCTGTATTTTATAAATAGGTATAATGACCTAATGACAATGAAGTACGTACACTACTAACCTATATTTTTATAAAGCGAAAGTTTTATGTACAATGACCTACAAAAATTTTAGAAAAATTCTAATTAATTGTTTAGAATGAATTTTTTTTACAGAAATTTTTGAAGTTGATGTAAGTAAATGATATTTAGGCTACTGAAGTCAGTTACAGATGTTTGCTAAATTTATAACTCATATAGATATGAAATATTACCTGCAATTGTTTTATTACAAAATATGTTAAATTTTTTTTGTACGCTACTGTACACTTAATTTCAAAAGATTCGGTAAACATATTTTGTTGATGAAAAGTTTAACATTCAAAAAAACAAAAACAAAAAATATGTTAGGTAGTCAGAGCCTGATTAAGGATTTTTTTCTAGGGGCCATTTTTTAACAAGTTTTTGACAATCAAAAATTTCTGAAATGAAACATAATCGGAATAAATTAACTAGCAAAACTTAATTAGTAAATTGAGACCTTTTTCCCCTGTTTTTTCGGAGAGTTATATATTTTATACCCTGTATACTATAGCGATCAGACCCATCATAACATATGCAGCGATTGTGTGGTGGAAGAAGACTGAGCAGAAAACTGTAAAGACCAAACTGGAGAGCTTACAACGTTCAGCATGTTTTGGAATTACAGGGACAATGTCATCCACACCCACAAAAGCAATGGAAATCATTCTGTCATTAACTCCTCTGGATATATTCATTCCAGTTGCCAAAATGACAGCCTACAGGCTAGAGAAGACTAGGCAATGGCTCAAGATTCATTATGGGTCTTCGCACACCAGTATCTCTCACGAAATATGTAGAAAAATTCTACAAATGCCATCTGGCATTGTAGAAATACCTCTAAGTTGAAGTACTAAATACCTCTTTGAAAGGCCATTTGAAGTTAGCATCACACCGCGAACTGAATGGCGAGAGGAAAACATGGAACACATATATAATATGGTACATAATATGGGATATAATATGGTATACTGATGGTTCCAAAATCAATGACCGAACAGGAGCATGAATATTTGGTGTTTGTCCAGCAGCTGAAATATCTTAACATCTGAGGCTATATGTTACAGTGTTCCAAGCAAAAGTGTCCGCAATAATTTGCTCTCTCTGTGAAAATATAAGAAGATCTTATCAAAATAAGAATATCTTTATTTTCAGTGATAGTCAGGCAGCACTCAAAGCTATTAACTCATTTCAGGTTAAGTCGAAACTTATCCTGGAATGTAGGGAACTCCTACAAGAACTAGGTAGCGAGAACAGAGTCTCTCTGATATGGGTACCAGGCCACGTGGGAGTTGTTAGCAGTGAGAAAGCTGACAAACTTGCAAAGCAAGGTGCATTAAAAGATGACTACAGCCCAGAAACCCTACTGTGGTATAACGATTAAAACTGCGAAAGGGGAAATTGCTGAAGCCATGACAAACGAAACAACTGCAGTCTGGAGGAACACTGCAAAGCAAAGACATGCGAGGCTTATGATTAAAGAACCTTCCATGAAGTTATCATCTGAAATTCTACAACTGGATAGAACGAAGAAGAAAGCTATACTGGATTTTCTTATTGGACACTATCACTTAAGGAAGCATCTGCATCGAATGGGAATATATAGAGAAGAACCAGTATGCAGGAAATGTGGGGTGGAAGATGAAATGGTCCACCACATTCTATTTGAATGCGAGGCATTGGTCCGCATTAGGCACTCAACACTGGGATTGGGTACAGAGCTTAAGACTATTCATCGGGATCCCGTAAGGGTCCTAACTAACTTCATCAAAGAAGCAGGCCTCTTACGCATAACTGATAAATAAACGGGGTTACTGCACAATATTCCACTAGGAATCAGTGCATGGGCTAACAGGACTCCCCCCCCCACCCGTAGGAAGAAGAAGTCGTAAATTTGGTCACACAAGAATCCTATTTTTCATACTTGGACAGACGATCAGTCTGGAAAGGGAAGCACAGAAGTTTCATCAGCACTGTCTGAACATTTAAAACAATGAATTATAATGGTAAGATAGTACTACGTTTATTCAGCGACGGGTGTCGGTCACAAAATAAAAATAACATAGTACTTCACACTCTTACGTATTTCATGCACACAGTAAATACAACAATAAAGGAAATACAGATGTATTTCCCTGTCAAAGGCCATAGTTTTTTACCCGCTTCTCGGGTATTTAGTAGAGTAGAGAAAATATTACGAAAAAATGCGGACGTTATGCCCCGTGAGTATACCTGTTAACCGGCTCAGCTGAAATAATTAATTAACTGGTGACAGCAACTGCATTTCAATCTGCCCAATAAATTGTCATCGTAGTTGCTTAGTGGAAGCACAGGGAATCATTTGTTCACCTTCCGTAATCGTTCAAGACGATATCAGGGGATCACTGATCAATCGCCTCCAATCGCTTGACACGACAGTACAAATAAATAACAAACATAACCATAGAGATGTAGGGGAACTTTATATCTGACTACTTTTATTCCATATAATAACTTTAAAGTATACTTTAGTTAAAACGTATCTCTAAATGGTCTATGAATAAGCATTATCTTAAAGTTAACTTTAAAACTAATGTCAACTTTCACTAAGGTCAACTTTAGTGTTTGACTATGAATAGCACCTAAACTGTCTAGAGGATAAAAGTAACTAAATTTAATAACCTGATTAAGTAACTTTCTTTTGTTACTAAACACGTGTAAATCCGGCATAAATTCAAATATCGATGACACGTTTCAGTCGTCGACTCTCACACATTGGCAAGTGTATTAATTCTAACCATTCGAGAAAAAAAGGAATATCGTGATTCATGCGGCACTTTACTAGGATATGGTCACCGAAAGTATAGAAAATTTGTCGAAAATGGCAAAAACTGAACAACAAACATGCTCTGTTTAAAGGATCGTTTGTATAACTTGCTGTAATAATTTTAAAATAAATACTACACACATCTTAAGATAACTTGAATTTCAACTAAATACAGAATTATTGCTTAAAATAGAACTTAATTTTCATGGTTATTATAGGCGAAAAATGGCCAATTTGCTCAATAAAATAAGAAAATAAATATTTATCAAAAAATAAATAAATAAATAAAAGTTTATTCAAATTAATTTACAATTTTAGAATCTATGTCAGAGAAAAAAAATACATTTTCGACCTCATACCTTGTACTCTACAAAATGCAGCTTAGGAAATTTCAATTACATTTTGGGGGCTGTGAGATACTCTTAGGAGGAGAAAAACTGAAGAGTTAGTGGCTTCAAAAAAATTAATTAGTTCTAGTTATTTTTTTATTAATTAAAAGTGAACAGTTAAAGGATTGGTAACTGTAGGTACTTGTATCCACTAAAGAACAGTTTAAAATTCATTCAAAGAAATCAGTTCTGATACTCCAAGTTCTTGTTCTTCAACTGCAAAAAAGTGTGTGATCCTTAAATGAAGTATTCACCATCTTGTTTATCAAATGTCAACCACGGCAATACATTTTCTGTTTTCCTACACTGTTGAATAAAAAATATACAAAAACATAAAAATTTATTGTTCACATGCAATATGATTATTTCCAAATTATATGTATATTTGGATCCCTTTCTAATAAATCATCCAACTGCTGAGCACTAATTCCATTGGCGCAACAAATTTCATCTGTAGAGTTAGATCCTATAAAACTTGACTGAATTTGACTTAATATAGAAAAGTTATCTTCACTATCACTTCCCGACGAATCACCTAAATATATAGGATATTTATAGACTCTTCTTATGAATCCTTCGAGAACACCAAATTGAACTAATTTTCGTTCATTTATATGTAAGGCATTAGGATTAAATCGAATACATAAATCTTTTATAGTCGTTCCATAAGTCATATTGGAATACATACGAAAAATATCACGTAAAGAAGCTGAAGTTCGTGCTGAAAAAAATAAATAAATAAAAATAAAAAGTCATCTATTAGATTTAGCCCAGTAAATATATACGGTTTTTTGTTCAAAAATAATACATTAAGTGATTGAGATTGTGAGTTGCATATTACACACAAGCGAAAAAATTACGCAAGCGCGCAGCGTCGATTGTGTAATATGTCTTACAACCGAGTTACGTACTATACTTTATATGTGACTAACATGAAATTCACAATAAATGATAATAATTTGATCCGAATACATTATAAAATTATGTAGCACTTGAAATTTATTAACCTCTAGCGGATTGTCAATTTAATTTAAACTGACAAAAAAAATATCATCCAAGTTAACCACCTTATAGATTACTTAGTTAAAAAGGTTTAATTCTAGGATAAATAAAGCTCTCTATAATGTATTCTTTTTTTATTCAAATAGGTGGTAGCACAAACAGTTACCGACATGAAAACGCGTGTCACTTGTCGTGTCCGCTGGTTGTCATAGTAGCACTACACTTTCGTCAAGGCAACACGAGGCGACGCGAGCACGAGAGTGTAGTTGATGCTCTCGTGTCACCTCGCCTCGCCTTGTCAAGCCTTGCCTCGCCTCGTCAGCTCTCCGATCTGAGTCGGTTTTTTGTCACAAGTCAAAGGACACGAGACACGAGACGAGGCGATCAACTACACTCTCGCATATACTCGTGTGTTGATATTGCATATGTTGCATATCTGCGTACATAGATATCATCAGAATATACATATTGCCTGATATTATGTTTTTATACATAACCTAAAATCATGCCTTAAATTTACAAAAATGTTATTTTTAACTTTTTTGTGTAATATACATGAAGAAAATTATAGTATTCGACAGTACATAGAACTGTAGCAGCAGTTATTTGAATCCATATCACCGACATCACCCATCTTGTCCATCTATGAGAGACATTTCAAACTATACGAACGCGTATGAGCAGTATGAATAACTGAGTATATAAGCAAGAGCAAGCGAGAGTGTAGACGGTACATACTCGTGTTGTCTCGCCTCGTCAAAACCTCGTCGAACGTCTCGTCGAGGCGACCTCGCGAAAATGTAGTGTTACTATTAGAATTACAAACCCGAGTAAGACTCGGGGTATCTGCTAAAGTGGTTAAACAAATGTAAACAGTCAGTTGCTAGGTAAAATTTTTATACATTGGAAATTGACACTGGGGTGGATCTAAAATAACATGGCTGACTATTGTGCGCAAATAAAAATGTACTACTAGAGAGCGGAATTTGCATATTTTGCATATCGATAAGTTCTGGTCATATATCAATAAAACTTCGAATGTATCCGAACCTTCACTTTTTGAATTGATTAAGACTATTTAAAATTTGCATATTTTGCATATTTGACAAAATTCTGCAAATTTTCAAGTTTTTTGCACAAATATGCATATTTTCACCAAATTTTGCACTTTTTAGAAAATATAATTTTGTAACTTCAAAAGTACATTGTTGAATTTTTAAGAATTTTAAAATATGTATAATAACTAGCTCAAAGCATGGCTTTGTGGGGACTCGCGAAACCCAAGTAGGTATGGGAAACATTAAATTTATTACAAAAAATTCAAATATTCATCGTGAATAAAATTCATTATTACGGAAATATGTATTTATTATTTTGATTAATTTACTTTTTCCTCTTAGCAATAAATAGAATATATAGTTTGTCACTATTAGTACAAAAAAGACGACAAGCCCGCAAAAAGCAAGTGATAAATATCACCACATAAAATTCAGCATCAAAAAGAAAAATTAAAAATTAAAAAATAAGCAAAGAAAATAATAGAGGTCACGTTTGGTTTCGACTGTATTAACAGTCATTTTCAAAAACAGCAGACCCTAAATCGTAGTCAGTAAAACGTAACATTTAAGAGTTACAACGTTTTGAAATTGTCAAAGGTAAAAATTTTTTTGTATCTAGTGTGAAAAAACTAATTTTATCCACATCATTACGAAACTCTATGGTTAATGTTAGAATTAAATTACACTTTAAATTTTAAATTTTTAAATTTTTAGATGGGTTTGGAAACAAAGAAAATACGAAAATACCACACCCAAACATCAGACAAAGAAATTATCTAAAAAACAATAAATTGATAGTTTTTATAAATTACATTTTAAATAAAATGTGAAAAAACGTTGAGCAATAAAAGAAACGTTAAAATTTAGAAAGAAAACACTGACAAAAACACAGTTTAAACTCAAATATTACAGAGTAACAAAAATTTAAGTAACAAAAAGATTGTAGTAAAAATCAGCATTATGGAAATATTAACATCAGATACAAGTCACACAATGCAAAACGATCGAAAAACAAATGACCGACGACCAACATGTATATACTTAAACTGAAAAAGTTGATGAAACTCAAAAACGATCGCGCATGAGCTGTACCATATGCAATGTCGTATTGAAATCGAATAGTTGAGAAGTTTCATTCAAAATAGGGGTGTCCAAAGTTACATCTTGTGCTATTCTAAGAGTCTCCAAATGATTCATAAAGTTACCTTTTGTACAAATGTGAAAAGTTTCGAAATCAGATTCTAGATTAAAAACGTGATCAGTATCAATAATGTGCTGAGCTATGGCAGAATAATTTCTGGTGTTCGCTGATTTTATGGCTACCAAATGTTCATTGAACCTGGTAATGAATTTTCTGCCAGTTTGACCCGTGTAACAAATTTTACATTCAGGACAGACATATCTATAGATGCCGGATTTGTTAAATTTGGGAATCAAGTCCTTAGATTTCACCAACAGAAATGACAAAGTGGTGGAAGAGGAAAAACTTAGTTTCACGTTGTGATCACGGACGATTTTATTAAATAGACTAGGCCTGCTCATTGATGAAAGGAATTGACGCATACTGGTACTCAATTCCTTTCATCAATGAACAGGCTAGTCTATTTAATAAAATCTCATTTATTTTATTGGTTAAGTTAATTATTCAGGAAAAATATAAAACTCAAGTGTAATCTTACCGTATTACACTTGAGTTATATTTTTCCTGAATAAATTTATGTTTTCTACAACTCAAATTTCTTGCCTAAAAGCAATTTAACTCGAAAAACTGTCAACCCAAAAACGCTTCAGCTACGCTGTCGCATTTTTGTTAGTTGGCAGTTCTTCTCGTTAAATTGCTAGGCAACAAATTTTCGTTAGACAAACCCAAATTTATTCGAAAAAATACAAACCTCTCGTGTAATAATAAGTGATTATTTTTCGTAGAAGAAATTGTTGTAGCTACATTTTTAATAACAGATATATTCAAAAATAAAAGGAAAGAAAAGGAAAAATAATTGCTGCTGATACATTTTTAATGACAAATATATTAAGAAATAAAAGAAAAGGGGAAACTAATTTTTTCTACTCCTACTATTAAAAGTAACATTTTGTACACGGCTAACTATATGTAAAAATTAACAATTGCCCACAGAGTGCGGAAAAGAGCGTGCGAAATAATTTCCCACGGCTTAATATAATAAAAAAGTAAGCTGTTCCGTTAATTTAGTATATAATACTATGATAATATATGCAGGATGTTAGTGAATAAGTGCGAAAGATTTTAACAGTTGATTGCTGCGGTTCTTTTATATAAAAAAGTTCATATAAACCCAGGTCCGAAAACGCTTAGTTTCCAAGATACAAGATAGATGGACTATTAGACAGCCCATACCGGTTTTGTGGCAGGAACAGTACCTGGAAATTATTTTTTATCTTGAAGACGGCTACATAAGTGGCAAAATACTAAGTGGTCATTTTTGTCAGCAACTTATGGGACATTTAAAAAAACATTTTCAAACTGGAAAAAATCAATGGCGTGCCTTTTTTTTCTTCAAAAATATGTCATCACATGGCCGTACGGACGCCACTGGTTTAAGTGAAAATATTCTATCTACTTCAGAATATGGGTATTTATCCTGTCATAGCGTGTCCCAAATTTTGTGTCAATATCTCAAAATGGTTTTGAAATATTTAGAAAAATATTAAAAAAGACGAGAAACTGAACACTCTGTATCTTGGAAACTAAGCGTTTTCGGACCTGAGTTTATATGAACTTTTTTACATAAAAGAACCGCAGCAATCATCTGTTAAAATCTTTCGCACTTATTTAGTAACACCCAGTATATACCCTGTTTCAAATGCAATTGATCATGAGTCAGTTAAAAGATTAAATAATTCTTATAGTTATTCAAAACAAATCAATAGTCTATTCTTTTCTAATACTCCTGTCGCAGCATCTGCATAACATAGCGAATTTCCAAATATTAGGCACTGGCGGATCTCATCTAAGACCTGTACCTATTTAAAATAGTTAAGCTTTCTAAGAGTAAAAGAATTTTTAAAATCGGCTGGGTAATTAGTTTTGGTATTTTTGGGGACGCAAGAACCCGAACGGATTTTGTGCAGCATAGTTGTATCCATCTAAAATAATTTAGTTTTCTAGCAGTGAGAAATTTTTTAGAATCGGTTCGGTAGCTTATTGCGCTGTAAGGATGTGCACTAGTAAAAGTGGAAAAGATTCAAAACAAAAATCTGGAATTTCCTTTCACAAGTAAGTACATAATAAGTCAAATTTAATTTGACATGGACTCCATGTTGATTAATATATGACATTAATGTACCAGTGGCGTAGTTATTTTTTGTATACATAATAAATTACATTTGTAAAGTACATATCGGGAAATTATACATATATATTCATATAAATATTAATATTCCCAATTGATTTTAATTTTCTCTACATTACGTAAAAAATAAGAACGTAGCAACGTAAATAAAAATATAAATTTATTTTCAAATTTATATTATATATGTATTAAACATATAAATACACTATACATAATTATGATATATAGTATCAAACTATGTATTTATTATAGTCCAGTGAAATTAAGGCTGAAATCGGGAAATCGGGGTATATGGATGAAAATTGGAGGGAATGTTCTTAAAGTCACTAAGAACAATTCTCCCTATGAAAAAAAGTGCTCTGATCCCGGGCAAGGGTAGAAACAACCCCTAAAAAATTTATTTTACAATTATCTCGCGAAGTGTGCGAGATATGGAAAATTTTTTCAAATAAAGATTGTAGATCTTTCGATTCTACAAAAAAAAAGTATACCACCCTCTTATCCCTATCTCTAATAGTTTGCGGAGAAATCATCCCCGAAAAAAAAAAGAAAAACAAATTTTTTTCGCCTAATTCCAATATTTTCAAACATTTAGAGAAAAAAAAGTATTCTTGGCATTTTTCTCTAAAATTGAAAATAGAGAAATTAGGAAAAATAAAAGGCTCCAATGGCACGGGACTGGTGCTTTCCATTTAAAATTATCAATGGTTAACTAATGTCCGTTACCGGTCAATTTTGACTAGCAACGGTGTCTGATTTGTTTTTATAGGACATGAAATGAGACACAAGAGAAGTAAAAAACACATCGTTAAAAGAATTTAAATTTGTATGTGTAGAAAACGTTTGCTCAATAGATTTTGTTTCCAGGGAAATTATGTTTAATTTATGACATTTGTAAATTATATTTTTGTTGAACAGTATTATTTTTTGTATTATCCTACTTCTGTTTGTTATAATTTGTTAACCGAAGATAAACTTAAGAATTAATAACATACTTGAAGATGATTTGGTGTGCCGATGATTTAGATATATTAGAAATTATCAATTACGATATTCCTAGAATAATCTATACATGTTCTAATCATGTTTGTCATGAGATAGATGGATATCATATTCTAATAAATGCTTTCGTTTGGCAAAACAAACTTGTTCTTGTGAGCTTAACTGAAGCTCAGTTGAAATTTTCAAATATTACGTAAGTTTGCATAGTTAATTTTATAAAAATTACATTACATACAAGATTATTTCATATATAGTTTCATCTACCATTACAGGATAAAAATTAAATCGATGGATTAATAAACAATGAACAAGAAATTCCCATTGCAAATGAAGGAGTCATTAACGATGTGAGATATAATTTTAAAAAAATTATTTTGGTAATTTTTAGTGGATGAACTATTGACTACTTCTTTTTATCAAAAACTTTATTTTGTTAATATTTGTATAGAATAAAACTACTTTGATTAATGAAAATAAAAAAAAAAATAGTTAATTTTTATTATTTTTCAAATTTTTAATGTGTATTTCTTTATTTCAATATCTAATAAAATACTTTGTTTCTCCAAATTTTCCAAATATGTTAAGTTAATGGATGGATATGAGGCAATTAAATATTTAATCCATTTAATCAGCGTTTAGTGCATATTTTGATACTAGTTTCCATAGTATCACAAATATTTTCATTTCATTTTTCCATTTTTAAATTGAAAAATATCTTCACAATCGTCAAATTACAATTTCAAAATGTTTTACGTAAACATAAATTGTGTATTTTCTAATATTATATAAATCAAGTAGGCGCTACCTATTTTCAAAATATACAAAATATACAAACCATGTGATATTATCAACTTACTAGCATTTACTTCTCTTGTGTCTCATTTCAGGTCCTATAAAAACAAATCAGACACCGTTGTTAGTCAAAATTGACCGGTAACGGACATTAGTTAACCATTGATAATTTTAAATGGAAAGCACCAGTCCCGTGCCATCGGAGCCTTTTATTTTTCCTAATTTCTCTATTTTCAATTTTAGAGAAAAATGCCAAGAATACTTTTTTTCTCTAAATGTTTGAAAATATTGGAATTAGGCGAAAAAAATTTGTTTTTCTTTTTTTTTCGGGGATGATTTCTCCGCAAACTATTAGAGATAGGGATAAGAGGGTGGTATACTTTTTTTTGTAGAATCGAAAGATCTACAATCTTTATTTGAAAAAATTTTACATATCTCGCACACTTCGCGAGATAATTGGAAAATAAATTTTTTAGGGGTTGTTTCTACCCTTGCCCGGGATCAGAGCACTTTTTTTCATAGGGAGAATTGTTCTTAGTGACTTTAAGAACATTCCCTCCAATTTTCATCCATATACCCCGATTTCCCGATTTCAGCCTTAATTTCACTGGACTATTAATGTTACATATTATGGGCGCAAGCTAAAAAGACCATTTTTATCTACATCTGCGTTTATCTTTGTTGCTGCTGATACATTTTTAATGACAAATATATTAAGAAATAAAAGAAAAGGGGAAACTAATTTTTTCTACTCCTACTATTAAAAGTAACATTTTGTACACGGCTAACTATATGTAAAAATTAACAATTGCCCACAGAGTGCGGAAAAGAGCGTGCGAAATAATTTCCCACGGCTTAATATAATAAAAAAGTAAGCTGTTCCGTTAATTTAATATATAATACTATGATAATATATGCAGGGTGTTAGTGAATAAGTGCGAAAGATTTTAACAGTTGATTGCTGAGGTTCTTTTATATAAAAAAGTTCATATAAACCCAGGTCCGAAAACGCTTAGTTTCCAAGATACAAGATAGATGGACTATTAGACAGCCCATACCGGTTTTGTGGCAGGAACAGTACCTGGAAATTATTTTTTATCTTGAAGACGGCTACATAAGTGGCAAAATACTAAGTGGTCATTTTTGTCAGCAACTTATGGGACATTTAAAAAAACATTTTCAAACTGGAAAAAATCAATGGCGTGCCTTTTTTTTCTTCAAAAATATGTTTCTACCCTTGCCCGGGATCAGAGCACTTTTTTTCATAGGGAGAATTGTTCTTAGTGACTTTAAGAACATTCCCTCCAATTTTCATCCATATACCCCGATTTCCCGATTTCAGCCTTAATTTCACTGGACTATTAATGTTACATATTATGGGCGCAAGCTAAAAAGACCATTTTTATCTACATCTGCATTTATCTTTGTCTATCATATTAATAAATAGAAGTTTACTCACTCACTCTTATAAAAACATAATTACTTGGTTTGGTTGGTAACTATGGAAATAATACAATTTGTGTTCCCCTCACCTCAGTTTCTGGAGGTCTTTTGAGCTTGTGAGCATTTTACATATTTACCTATAGTGAGTAATTTATGTAACTTATTTTTATACCTAGTACTTAGTATAAATAAAATTAAAAAAAAAATCTACATCACTGAACTTTTAGTGAACCCCTCTACACACTTCCAAAGCGTCAATTTTGGTATCCCAAAACTTAGGTAATGGCAAATCCATTCTATTCTATAGTCCGTGGTGAGTACATAGTTATTATTATTTTGATAAAACACACATATACATACAAGCATACAACACACACATACATACATATGTGGATAAAAATATTATTGTAAATAAAAGATGAAGCCTAGATATTTTGATGATAAAACATATTACGTATATTTTATATGTACAAAAAATGAAGTGTCCGGTATGTAGTAATAAATTATTTTTATTAGAATAATATAAAATCTTTTTTATAAATATTTTTAAGTGTTTTGTTAATTCTAAATACTGATCGCGGTCGACCTCTGCGGATGTTTTGTTTGTTTTCGGATGCCGAAGCTATGGGACTAACAAGGAGAGGGCACGACCTCGGAAATTGACTTTGGGATGGGATTTCGCAGGATTATAGTCCCTTAGAAGATTAATCAATTGTGAAAATATAAAGACCCATTGGCCAGTCAATTTCGAGAAAAACGCTTTTAAAATTCTAGCTTCATTTACTGTATGTTTATATATGAGATATTTGAATCTCAAATCAACAGTTACCGTAGCTCAGTCGGTAGCAGCGTGTCTCGATGGTAAGCTGTCATAGTGGCAACGAGGGCACGGGTTCAATTCCGACTTCAAGTAATTTTCTTTTTTTATTTTGTTAATTAAATATTAAAATTAATAAATTTCAAAAATAAATAATTATTTCTAACAATAAATATCATAAATTAAAATGTAATTGTAAAATATTTGTGTGCTTGTAATAAGGGGCTATTCAGTAGATTTACCGTTAGGCGTTACCTTCAGGTATTTTTACAGTCAGATCAAAATTTGTACCCTAGTCACAATGAAAAGTTTGTAGCAATTAAAATTTACTGTTAATTATTTATGTTAAAGGGAATCCAAAATCGTTTCAAATGATAATGTTGGTGTACAAAATCATCATTTATCAACTGTGCAAGATGCGAAAATATTTTCTATTTTGAATGTTTTTATAAAAATTATCATTCCGGTACTTGCATATAATTATAAGTAAATTTATAATAAATAAAATTCTTAATTTTTTTAATTAAAAAATGGTTTTGATAGTTTTATTATTTACATACCTATGTAAGAAAAGTCAGATAGATACTTATTAAAAAATTATTAAGTAAATGGTTACGAATTAAGAAAAAATACAATTACATTTTAATTTATGATATTTATTGTTAGAAATAATTATTTATTTTTGAAATTTATTAATTTTAATATTTAATTAACAAAATAAAAAAAGAAAATTACTTGAAGTCGGAATCGAACCCGTGCCCTCGTTGCCACTATGACAGCTTACCATCGAGACACGCCGCTACCGACTGAGCTACGGTAACTGTTGATTTGAGATTCAAATATCTCATATATAAACATACAGTAAATGAAGCTAGAATTTTAAAAGCGTTTTTCTCGAAATTGACTGGTCAATGGGTCTTTATATTTTCACAACTGATTAATCTTCTAAGGGACTATAATCCTGCGAAATCCCATCCCAAAGTCAATTTCCGAGGTCGTGCCCTCTCCTTGTAAAAGTGTTAATGTAAATTTTACGAAAAAATAATGTGTTCGTAGAAAAAGTATAGTGTAAATACGTGGGAAAAGCTTATTTCTCACTCATATGAACTGTTGCACTGGCCCTGCGGGCTCGCGCAACAAACTCATATTCGTAAGAAATAAGCCTCTTTTCCCACTTATTGTACAATATACTATTATTTAGTTCACTATAGATTTATCTACACAGTATTATCAGTTTGAAAATTTGTATCGTTCGTATGTAATTGCACCATCAAGTACAGTCTGTTAAGTAAGATCGTAATCGAAATAATTTATATAAAAATTTATTTAAAAAAATTTTGGAATACATATATACGTTCCACTTGATGAGGGCTAGGACGCAATTAGCTTAATAAGGTCGGCGTCGATAATCGCCGGTGATGACGCTATTTTCGAGGCATACTTTTAGTTAAATTGACGAATTTCTTAGATTTCAATTTTTTAGATTGAGACGAATCTCGCGAGTTAACTGCTTTAAATGTATATATGCGTTTTCCTCGAAGTTTGTACTTGATATGTGACCTAATCGGATTGGTATCGGGCGACTGTGATGGCCAGTCGAATGTAACGATGCCAGATTTGGCATTTGTGTCGCGTATTTGGCACCCATGGTTCTTCATTTGTTATTCTAACAAAAGACAAACAACTGAATCTTTCTTTAAAGTGCATGGTAGACAAAGGTTCACTCTATCTGCTCACAAAATATTTAGAGAAAAACTTTTACCATTTGTGAGTATGGTCGACCACGATCTTACTTAACAGACTGTATATAAAATAATACGGTACTTGACTGCAATTAAAAAATGATTCTAAATGCTTTGTTTTTACGTATTAACTAATTAATTTTTAATAAATTTTTGAAAATCGTAAAAAAAACTGTTCAATTTTAAATTAGTAAATTGGCGCAAAAAACTAAGTTACATTTCCCGAACGTTTGCTTATATCCATGGAAACTAAAAACTGACAATGCAGTAAGTAAAATAAATGCCCGGTAAGTGAATAGGAAAGCGGTAAGTGAAATTAGCTCAAAAATGATTGTAATTATTTATTTATATTGAAATTAAAAGTACAATTTGAACAATTAGAAAAATTAATCGCTTAATATGAAAATTTTCACTCGTTTGCACATTATTAATATTATTGTTGCCATAAGTCTTCATGTTTTATTGACATTTCAAAAGGTTGTACAAGCATTAAAATTTTCTGTGTTTTCATAATCTTCCTTTCATTCTACGAGAATAAATTTGCCGCCAAAATTAAAATGCTTCATCAATTTCATTATTCTCACTAATATTATAGTTTAACAAACTATTTTCCTCAATTTTTTTTTAATAGAAAATTCAAAAAAATATTCACGCCAATTAAATATTGACACTTAATTTTTTATTTACAAATATAGTTGTCAATTATCACTACAAAGATTCGTATCATAGTTGCTACAAAAATTTATAATATTTATTCATGGCATTCTATGTAATAACATAGTTCTAAATTTCACCTATATTATTATACAATACACGAGGCGTTAAGTAATGCGAAGACACGATCCGAAAATTGCAAAAACTAGACCCTGCGGGTCTCGTTTTCGCAACATTTTTCTCGATCACTAAAAGCATCTTACCGAACTTGTAAAATACTATTATATATAAGTTCGGTAAGTTGCTTTTACTGACCGAGAAAATGTTGCAAAAACGAGACCCGCAGGGTAAAGTTTTTCGCATTAGAGAGAGTACCAATATACATAGATGGTTGAATGATTGTCTGGGTCGGGTGGCTGTCGAGCACAGGATCGTTGGTGTAATGGCAAACACACCTGGATCGTTAGTATTGAAATCTGTTAAAACTGCACGCGTGCCGATATAAGAAGTTTGTGACGTCACTCCTTAAAATCACACGTTTTTTTAAAAACCGTAGTATTGAATATTTTGAACGTGCTATGCTTGACTTATTTTAAGAAGGTGCAGTAAACACACTTAAGAAACAGCACGTTAGGAAATGCTAGTGTTGACCCTGTGCTATAAGGGTGCAATAAATTAAAATATTTTCGGACAATACTTTGACCCAACTTTGACCGATGTTTTATTGATTTTTATGTCACCGAAGGATGACACATTAATCTCGTTGTGTGATTATAGTGGGGGAAAAATTAATAATAATAATAATAATAATAATAATAATAATAATATATAATATAATAAAATTATAGAGTTGTACATGCATATATTGAATAAACGCAAGAGGGCTGTATTCTCACTGTACTTAAAAAACGAGCCAAAAAATCATAAATTAACTTTCACTGAGGTGACATTACTTAGTGCGTGTCAAAAACATGCACTTGACGAATTTATTAAACTAACAAATAGTAAACATACATTTTTACTAAATCGTACATTTTTTTAAATTTCTTAAAAAATTTTTAAATTCATTACTCTGTCAACCTTCTTCAGTTACGTGCGTTCTTTTTTGATCTTAAAAACATTGTTACTTATTTTTATATTTTTTTTTTATCATTTTAAATTTTGAATAATCAATATTTTTCTATTTTTCACTTATTTTTTTATATTTTATTATTTTTATAAAAATTTATATTGTATTTTAGTGTTGCCATTTTAGTATTTTTTATTAATTTTAGTAGATATTTATTTTCTTTTTTGTTGTTTCTTTTATTGTTGTTTCTTTTATTTTTGTTGTTTATTTTTTTTAAGAATTTTTAAGTTCTATTTTAATAACTAAATTTTTTGAAATGGCTCAAAATTCAATGATCAAAAGATCAAGGAAGGTCACGCGTGACCAAAAGATGGTAATAGTAGAGTTTATGGAGAGTTATCCCCAATTATTAAAGAAATTATCACCGTCATTTATCTTCGAAGACGGTAAACGTTTGTGGGAAGAGTTAAAAGTTCTAGTAGAATCGGTTGGTGATGGAGTACGAAATAGATCGATAGACGAATGGAAAAAGGTAATAATTTTTTATTCTTGAAAACAGTAGTATAGTTTTATAATTTTTGGTGTTTCTTACAATGCTTTAGACTTGGTAAGATATGAAAAGAGTGGCAAAGGAGAAAGCGGCCCACATTAACAGGGAAATAAATAAGACAGGGGGCGGTGAAACAGATGCAGTTTTTTTAAGTCCACTAAAGAGGAGAATTGTAAATTTAATTGGGCGGACAACTGTGACGGGGCATAAGGAAACGCAAGAGTTCGGTGTTCCGAAATCGGTTTGTATATCTATTTGCTAGTTTAATTATTGCATATACTTTATTTTAAATATTATTACAGAGAACGGCAGCTGAAAAAGCGGAAGAGACGGAACCAGTGGCGAATATTGTCACAGAAGTGGCCAATTCTTCATGCCAACGTATAGGTAAATAAAATATAAACAATTAAATTTCAAATTTTACTATACATGTAAATTAGTCAGTATAATATTGATGGTAAAATAGGATGATATATTTTGCTGTATTTTACAGATGTAGAACCTCAGCCCTCCACAAATTTTGCTGCCTTTGCATCAACAGCGATGTCAATTACACCGTCACCAGCAGCAACTTCATCAGCAGCTGTACAGCTGTCACCAACGTCACCAGCAACGGTTTCAGCTGCGCTGGCACCAGCAGCAGCTATGTCAACTCCGGAACGTATAAATGTTAAATATCTTAACTACTTAATTATATAATATAATGACCAATTTTATTTTGTTTCTAGAGAGGAAAAACAAAACTTTAAAAAAAGCAACTCTAATAGACATTCAGCTGAAATCAGCAGAAATGTTGGAAAGGCAAGCGAAAGCCACGGAGGAAAAAAATACAATACTAAGGCAAAATGTATGGCTAAAAAAAACAAAAACATGATTTAAAAAAAAGGCCGTTATGGTTGAAAAAATTAAAATATTTCAAGTGGTCATAACCCTGAAGAGTGATTTAATAATTTTACAATCTATTTTGTCACGTATTTGAATATCGAATTTTATATTTTTTTGTACATGTACATACGTGCGTGTTTTTAGTCGAATTTTCTCCGAAAAATTAGACTTATACAGTCTATACGATAAGAGCTGCGAGAGGCGAGAGTAGGGGCGCTATCCGTTTTCGGACCCGTAGAACACGAATATGTAGAAAAAAAAAATGTCTGATATATATATATATATATATATATATATATATATATATATATTTTCCCGCCACCTTTTAATTTGTGTAGGGCCCCCCTATGGAAGTTAAGAGATGAAATTTGGTAAATGGGGCTCATTTTCGAGGCACCTCATACTATCAAAGTGGGGTCAAATTTTGGGCAATTTTTTTTTCTGACCCGACCTTTAAGGGGGTGGTGGGGGGCGGAAAAGCAATAAAACTTTTTCAAACCGGTTTTAAATAATGTTTCGGTCAATTATCTACAACATATCCAAAATTCAGCTTCCTAGGATGATATGGTGGGAGTAGAGGGGGGAAAAACGATTTTCGCTGGATCTAACAGGCCCCCAGCCCCCCAGAATTAACGTAGAGGGTTGAAATTTGGTGTGTTGATAAAGTTCGTACCTAGGTTGTGCTTTTTGGAGGTTTTAATATTTTACCCCCACCCCCCTCATTTTTAAGCTACAATTTCATGCATTTTCGACGTTTTCGAAGTTTGTACCACTCGCACAGGTCACCCGAATAAACCTAGAGGGCTGAAATTTTGTATTCGGATTGAGTTAGTATCAAGGGGGTGCCTTTTGGGGGTCTCGACTTTTAACCCCTACCCCCACCATTTTTATACCCAAAAGAACATGATTTTTCTTGTTTTTTAACAGTTTCGTTCGGGTCAAAATCTCCCCAAATAAACCTAGAGGGCTGAAATTTGGTGTACAGGTTAAGCTAATAGCCAGACACTGTTTTTTGGAGGTTTCAACTTTTAACCCTTACCCCCACGATTTTTACGCCAATATTTCCTTAATTTTTTTGCTTGTTTTCTAACACGTCTAGAGACTCCATAAGGAAACCTAGAGGGCTGAAATTTTGTACGTGTATTCAGTTAGTATCCAGCTAGTACCTTGTAGGGAGTCCGCATCACTTTTCCCCCCACTTCTCCCATTTTTACATCGGAATTGAATTCTATTGTTAAATGTGTTTTAAAAGCATTATGTTTATTCTAAATACAAGTAGGCGAATAGTAATTTTAAAAAATTTAAAAAAAAGTGAATACAATTTTTTAACAAATGAAATACATATATATTAAGTAATTTGAAAATGTTATTAAAGTCACTGTTTATTTATTTATTTAATTATTATTTAGGAATTTTGGATTTTTATTATTTATAAAATAGAAATTTTGGATTTTTTTGTAAAGAAAAAATATCTTCATAAAAGCCTTCCAGTTTACTATTTAAGTTCCTTTTTTAATATTTAAAAATAAAACACAAAGGCAATTGGCGGATAAGCATGGATAGAAATGCCCTCGTACGAATTGTGTTGGCTTTTTCCCTGTTAACTTCTATCGGTACAAAATTGAAATTTACTGAGATTCAGCCCTTAAAAACTTAAAATCTTTTTTTAAGCCCCGATCAACCGGACACTCATTATCGGTTTTGAAACCACCAAAATTACAAGTCGCTTGTGGACTTTCAATTATATTTCGCTTGTAGACACTCAATACCGAAGAAATAATTTTTTATTTTTTATTTTTTTTATTTTTTTTTTTGAAAGAAAAAATATCTTTATAAAGGCCTTCCAGTTCACTATTTAAGGTCCTTTTTTAATATTTAAAACTAAAACATAAAGGCAATTAGCGGATAAACATGGGCAGGAATGCCCTCGGACGAATTGTGTTGGTTTTTTTTCTGCTACCTGTTTTCGGCACAAAATTGAAATTTACTGAGACACAGCCCTTAAATACTTAAAACCTTTTTTTAAAGCCTCGATCAGCCGAACACTCATCACCAGTTTTGAAACCAACAAAATGACAATTCGGTTGTAGACTTTCAATCACATTTCGCTTGTAAACATTCAATACCGAAGATGAAGGGGAAAATTCGACTACCGTGATGGGGCCCCGCTGCTCACGGCGTTTTTTTGAATATGTATTATATTTTAAGTAAAAATTTTTTTTAAATAATTTTCAGTTTATAAAAAAAAAATAGAAGGTATTTACAATCAGTATGCAATAAAATCCATCTTATTTTTTCTTCCTTTAATATGTATTAGGTCGTTGCAAAAGTTCGTGCGGGCACGTACGAATGACGACAGCATTTAAAGTAAAAGAAATATTTGCCTGTAAATTGCATAATATGGTGTAATATTGAGTAATATAATTCTTGTGATTTATTGAAATCGCAGTGTCGTACTCAAACCCTAAGCATATGTATAAAAAAATGTGGATAGCAGTGTGTCTGAGTGTGTCAGATACCGCTTAAGTTGACTAGTTTAGTCAACCGCTTAAGTTAAGCGGCCGCATGTCGCTTGAACCACTACGGACACGATATTGAAACTGAACTGGGAAGTCCTACCACATCCGGCGTATAGCCCAGATATTGCTCCGTCTGACTTCCATTTGTTTCGCTCAATGCAGCATGTTTTATCTGGACAAAAATTTAAAAACTTCAAAGAAGTAAAAAAAGTAGTGGATGATTTTATTGCCTCCAAAGACGAAAGCTTTTATCGCCGCGATATAGTTACATTTGTTACCCGAAAAATGGGCAAGAGTTGTGGAAAATTCGAGGAATATTTTGATTAAAAATTGTAATTTTATTTGATGTATTTTTAGGCAATAAAGTATTCAAAAACCGAACTTTTGCAACGACCTAATATTTTTATTTTTACAAATCCTTCGCTATTCATAAAAGAAGTATGTAATAAAATTTTTTGGGAATTCCAGATTTTGCATTTAACTGTAAATAGACAAAAAATATTTTTACAAATATACATAATTTTATGGCCCTGTATGCCTACAATTTCAAAGCCTTTTATTCTTGACACGTTTGTCCACTTGTCGGTTCTATTATATTTTTATAAAAATAGTTTTTATGACTTACCCGTTTCGGTGTGAATGTTGAATTTGACCGCATTGTGCCACGTGCCATTTTGCGGGCAAAATGCGGGCACGTAACGATCAGCCGTACCGGTCGGACCGGTCCTTTATTCTTATTAAGGGCTTGTTAATTTTGTTCTTTGGATTTATTGCTCTTGAAAGGGTTTTTAAAAAAGTGTATTATGGTCATAAATTTTATTTATTGCTATTTAAGAAACATATTGCAAAAGAGAAAGTTACATTTCTAATTTAGTTTCTTTAATAAGTTTCATTTTAAATTTTTAACCATTTCAATTTTGTTTTCGCGTGCGTTTATTCATTTCAGAAATCTTTAAAATTATATAATCAGCCTTTTACTTCAATCCAATTCATTTTAACATATTTTTTTTTATTATTTTATACTATTTTATTCAATTATTTATATTTTATCGTTTTTATTTACGTATATTTTAATTATTTTGTATCAATCATTTATAAGTACATATATTTTTAATTATTACATTTTATTATTATATCATATTTATTATGAACTAATTTAATTTTAAATTTAATATTTTCCTTATACAATATATTGTTCTTTCCTTAGTGTTGTAAATTCATTATTTTTTGGAATTGTTTATAGTTTTTAAAAAAATGGATCATTTTAATAATTTTAATTTGATTTTAATTGAACAACGAAACCGTCGTCAGTTAAATCGTAATAGAATAATTCGTCACCAAAACAATCCGTTTGATTATAGTGACGCATTGTTTAGATTAAATAAACAAATGCGTACATAATTTAATTGAAGACCTTCGTATCCATCTTCCACCTACGACAAGGGCATCGTCCCTCACAGCTGCAAGCAGAGTAAGTTTTCGTTATTTATTTTTTTTTTTTTTATGTGGACGATATTAAGGAATTTCGTTTTATTCCCCATTTTGAACTGTGTTTAAATGGAAAAATTTATACACGTTAATTTAATTAATACCATACCACTTACCCCATTTACGTGGATGCGTAGATATAGACGAAATTATCTAAAGTTGCTTTAACGTCATTAACAAATGAAACAAAATTATACGTACAATTTTAGATTACTATAGTTATTCTAATAATTATAAGAATAACAAAAAGGAGAAAAGACAGAAAATTTTGGTATGTCTACTTTTGATTAATTTGTTGTATTTGTTTAATGACGTCAGACCAAGTTTACTTAATTTCACGTATAAATTAACAGTGTAACAGTTGTAAGCGTAGTATGTATTATCCGCCAATTTCGAGAAGAAAGTTGACTAGTAATAAAATTTTAAAAATTATGATTGGCTGTTAGTAATAAAGGACAACGAGTATGGCAAATCAGATAAATTCATTTTTGTCTAGCTGACCTAATTTCCAAAGTCAGATTTACATACAAAAAAAAAAAAAAAAAAAAAATCGTGCAGAAATGAAATACATTTAAAAACTGATGTTTAAGGTTTTTAAAACAAATTTTTGGAGAATAATAAGAAATAATTAATAAAATAAATTTGTACACATACCTACATACAATTTGTACAATACATTTGACACTTATGTGGCATAAATTAAAATTTAACCATAAATTTGAAAATAAACACAAAACAGGAACAAAAATTGATTTATTTGAATTAAATATACCTACATTTTTTCCGTATTTGGTTAAATATTTACATTTGAATTAAAAAATGTAGCTTAAAGGTAACTAGAATTATGACAGAATAAATAGCACATTTAAATGGAAATATATTTTAATATAAACTGAAAAATTAAAATACAAAAACGTAGCAAACAGTTACCGTAGTGACCGTAATTTTAGAGCAGTTAAGAACAATGTAATGCCTGACAACCAGTAATATACACTGACAACACATAATTTTATTTTTGCTAATCGATCACATTATCATATCGAAAACCACAATATAAAGAAAAAAAACATCCAAAATCCATTCATACCAGCAACTCAATTTTATTATTAGGTTTATTACTCATATAAATTATCTGCATATTACAATTATTATTTCATCTATACTGAAATTTGATATAAGTTTCGTGTTCGAGTTTACGCATTCAGTTTTATGAAAAAAAAATATGGGAAAGTACAAAATTATGATTTTGTACATACTTTTTTATCTTACATGTACTCACGTAGGAACTTTAAAAACGATATTTAACTATATTCACTAAATATTTTGTTCCAGTGTAAAACTGACTTGTAAAATTTTATTGCCCTTATTGTCAACTCAGATTTGCTATATTATATTTACTGGTATTTACCTTGATTCTTTTTTATTTTTTATTAAAGATTTTTACAACATTGCGATTTTATGCACAAGGCGGCTACCAACAATCTGTCGGACAAGATATTTCTGTACCAATGTCACAAAAATCAGTGAGCAATTCTATTAAGCTAGTAACGGATGCAATTAATAATAATTTAGCGGAAAGATGGATAAAATTTCCTAATTCTCCGGCTGAATTAACAACTGTTACAAGAAGGTACGTTACTCACAAATAAATAAGCGTTTCTTATATTATTTTTTGTAATTCCGGGGCTGAAATACATGATATAGTCCCTCATAATAGTGTCACTTTTACAATTAGTCCCAAGGGACTAAAAATATTTTTTCTCCCACTTTTAAGCCAACCAACAAGCAGAAATTATAAAGCATCACCAATCAGCAAGCGAAATCTAACTTAAATTAAATAACGTTGCTGAATAATTTAAAATAATAAACAAATTCAAACTTGTAGATAAAGATAAATAATTAATTTGTATATTGTATTGTACAATTTATTCAAAATTATACTGATTTTTATTCAAAGTATACTTGATGTAATATAATTTCATATAATTTGAGTAACATTTAATCAATTTTTTCTTAATTTTAATAATTTTAAATTATTCGGAATTGCAAAAAATAATATATACGCCACAGGACTAACACAAGTGTCTTTTTTTTATTCCTCGTGTGAATTGTTGCCTGCAGGCTTTCACAGGCCCTTTGGCAACATACTTCATACTCGAGATTACCTAAAAATTATATTTTAATCCCTTGGTGTATACACTATTACAATTATTATATTATGTTTCGCTTTTTTTAAAGATTTTATGAAAAATTTGGTATGCCTGGCATAGTTGGAATCGTTGATGGCACTCACATTGCAATAAGTGCACCTCCAGCGGATCATCCAATATATCCGGAATATATCTATGTCAACGGGAAATCGTACCATTCAATTAACCCGGCGTATGTACACTATATTTTCAAGAACACGGTGTGTACACTGGGTCTTTCAGGGAACGGTCGTGTTTTCAAAGTTTTCTAGGCTTCCAAAAAATCTCAAAAAATTCTGAGTTACTTTTTGGAGTGTCTACTACATGGCCCAACAGTTTCCAAAGTCAAAAGTTTAAAACTGTTATTAATAAAAATCGACCAGTAGTCCAAAAAGCATGAAAAATAAAATTTTGTAAAGAAATTCCTAACTCTACAATGAAGGAATATTGAAACACCTATACTACCAATAATGATATTTGTTTAAAGTAATGACATATTAAAACAAAATTTAGTCTGAAAGACCTGATGGGGCAGACAGACAAATAGATGGTGATGTTTCACCAACTACGGTGTTACACCACACTACTCATTCTCTCCCGTCATACGTACAGCTAAAGTCGGAGAAGAGTAGAGTGACATATGTCGCATGCGCATTATGAATATTCAAGAACTAATAGAAAAAAAATATATACATAAATATGGTTATTATGTAATTCTTAATTAATGTTGTTCGAACAGCAGTGATTATTGCAAATTGGTAAATTAAGAGTTAAACAGGTACGTATTTCAAATATACAGATCAATTTGCGACAACGCTGCATTATCGACGGAATGTTTTAAGTGTGGTATTAGGTCACATAAAAAAATATTGTAAAAATAAACCATGCCCAAAATATTTAGATTACTGCAAAAGAAATTATGCCTGCAATAAGTGTCATGCTAGAGGACATTTTGCCAAAGACTGTCGTGATAGTCAGAAATGTGATAAGGAAAATAAGTCTGAAGTATCAAATAGGCGTGCATTTATAACTGTAGGATTATCAATGGCAAATTTAGAATACATTAATTCCAAGGAAGATTGTAGTCAAATGTGGTTTCAAGATTGCGGTGCTACTCAACATATGACGTCACATAAAGAATGGATGCTAAATTATGTTGAACTTAAAGAATCCAAAATGGTCATTATAGGTGATGCCACTCAAATGGAAGGTATAGGTGTAGGAGATGTAAAACTCGAAGCCTACAATGGTCAAGAATGGTGCAAAATTATATTAACAAATGTATTACATATACCGAAAATGCCTTTTAACTTGTTTTCAGTAACCAAAATATTAGATAAAGGCTACATACAGTCTGCAAATGCTAATCAGTCAATTTTTAAAACTGAAGATGGAAGTGAAACAGTAGCTATTGGAACTCGCGAAGGGGATTTATTTAAAATGCTGTTTCGACGTGAAAAGTCAGAAAGTTGTTTGTCAGTACTGTCTATAAAAAAATGGCATGAAAAGTTAGCACATCAAAATGTGAAATATGTGAGAGATATTTTGAACAAAAATAATATTAAGTACATAGATGACTGGAATGATTATTTATGCAAAGGTCGTACTTATGGAAAACAACACCGAATTTCTCATCCAATTAATTTGAAAGTAGCTGAAAAACCTTTGGATTTAATTCATGTAGATCTGTGTGAAATGAATGTCAAATCTTTAGGAGGAGCCAAATATTTTCTACTATTCAAGGATGATTTCTCACATTTTAGAACAGTTTATTTTCTGAAAACCAAAAATGAAGCTGCAGCTAAACTTGATATATTTATGAAAATGGTTGAAAATCAATTTGAAACCAAAGTTAAGTGTCTCAACTCTGACAACGGTACTGAAATAAAGAATGCAGAGACAAAAAGAATTTTAGAAAAACTTGGCGTATTTCATAGTAAATTAAATACTTATACTCCACAACAAAATGGACGTATTGAAAGAGAGATGAGAACAGTTGTTGAATCGGCCAGGTCTGCTATTCATGCAAGAAATCTGAATGAAAATTTATGGGCTGAAGCAGTAAATTATGCTGTTTTTACACTCAATCAGACTGGAACAAGTTCAGTGAATGGTAAAAGTCCAGCTGATTTATGGTTTGGCCGAAGAATGGATATAAGTAAACTAAGGATTTTTGGTTGTGAATGTTATGTTTTAATTGAAGATCACAAACGTGCTAAGACAAATAAAAAGTCAAAGAAAGGTTTGTTTGTAGGATATAATTTAGATACATCTAGTTACAGAATTTATTTACATGATGAGCCTGATGTTGTAAGCTCTGAAAATGTAATTTTTGATGAAAAGATTGAAGTTGAGAATGTATGTACTGAAACTGAAAACTGTATTAAAAAATTACAAAATGAAAATTTCGGAGGAGAAACTGAAAATATTGAGACTAACAATTCTGAAAGTTTACAAACATCTGAAAATTTT
Source organism: Brachynemurus nebulosus (assembly GCA_035578155.1). Lineage (NCBI taxonomy): Eukaryota > Metazoa > Arthropoda > Insecta > Neuroptera > Myrmeleontidae > Brachynemurus > Brachynemurus nebulosus. The sequence continues at coordinate 85,892,897 of JAPWDM010000001.1, read as the reverse complement.
AATTTTGAGGATTCAGAAAACTCAACATCTAATTCACCTATTAGAAGGAATTTAAGAAATCGTCAAGAATTAAGAAAGCCAGTTAAACTTAAGGAGTATTTTACAAATTTTACATGTCAAGATATGGAGTGGACTACAGCCATGATTGGTGAAGTTGAAGATATTTCTGTGTCTGAAGCTCTGAAAGATGAAAAATGGTGTAAAGCCATGACTGACGAATATAATTCTTTAATAAAAATGAATACTTGGAGTTTGATTGATTTACCTGAAAATACTCAACCATTAACTTGTCGTTGGATATTACGTCAAAAACATGATAGACGATTTAAGGCAAGATTGGTAGCAAGAGGTTTTGAACAGAAAGAAGGAATTGATTATACCGAAACCTTTAATCCAGTTGCTCGTCACGCATTTATCAGAATAATTCTTAGTACTGCCGCTTCTAATAGAATGAATTTAATGACTTTTGATGTCAAGACTGCATTCCTGTATGGTGATTTAAAAGAAACAATTTTTATGTATCAACCTGAAGGTTTTGATGATAAAACTGGACGTGTGTGCAAACTAAATAAAAGTATTTACGGTCTGAAACAAGCTCCGAAAAACTGGAATGAAAAATTTTCAAATTTCTTGAAATTTTTAAAATTTGATAATACTGATGATGATCCATGTATATATTATAATTTTGATAGAAGCGTAATTATAGCTCTATTTGTCGATGATGGTCTTATAGTTGGGAAAGAAAGAGATATGATGGACATTTTAAAAAGATTAAATGAAAAATTCGAAATAACGTTTGATACAGAATCTCAAGAAAGTTTATCATATCTTAGTATGAAAATAGTAAATGGTACGATTGGTATTTTTCTAAGTCAGTCTAAATACACCGAAAAAATACTAAAACGATTTAATTTTGAAAATGTAAATGTGGTTGCTACTCCAATAGAACGTGGTATGATGACGGATCAAGAAAATTTTGTAAAAAATAAATTATTGGACAAGCACATACCTTATCGCGAAGCTATAGGAAGCTTAGTATATTTAGCTACAATATCCCGGCCTGATATTAGTTTTGTTGTAAATTATTTAAGTCGTTTTAATGAGAAACCTATGACGATTTACTGGAAAATGAAGTCATAAGAATTTTTCAATATCTAAAAGGAACTGTAAATTTTGGAATATTTTTTAATGGAGGAAAAGATGTTATAGCTTATACTGATTCTGACTATGGTGATGATTCTGCTACGGGATGTTCAACGAGTGGAGTTTTAATACTTCGAGGAGGTCCAATTGTATGGTATACACAAAAACAAAAACTTGTTGCAACATCGACTGCTGAAGCTGAATATCGAGCTGCTCTGTATCATCAATTGATGATATTTGCTGGATTCGACGACTACGAAATGAGCTTAAATTTCTAGATCTTAATGAACCTACTACTTTGTGTGTCGATAATCGTTCTGCTATTCATATGTTACAAAGTACTTGTGAAGGTAAAACAACCAACAATTAGCTGATATTTTGACGAAGCCCTTAACTAATCAAATATTTAAAAGTCTACGTAATAAAATAATTATGGAGGAGTGTTGATAATAATTATTTTATTTTTTATTAATAGTATGCTTGTAATTTTTTCTATAACAACAGCCACAAATTTTGTTATAAATAGTTTTAGTTTTTGTCTGCTACTGGAAAGTTGTTGAAAAATTGAATCTGTATTTGAAAGTTAAATTGTTACAAATAATTAATATTTCCTCTGGATTAATTCACTGTGCAAAAATTACAACAAAGAAAGATTATGAAAACACACAGAAAATTTTAATGATTGAACAACCTTTTGAAATGTCAATAAAATATGAAGACTAATGGCAACAATAATAATAATAATGTGCAAACTAATGAAAATTCTCGTATTAATCGATTAATTTTCCTAATTGTTCACATTGTACTTTTAATTTCAATAAAAATAAATAATTACAATCATTTTTAAGTTAATTTCACTTACCGCACTCCTAATCACTTACCGCGCACGTATTTCACTAATTACGGCATTGTTATTTTTGGGTTTCCATGGATATAAACAAACGTTTGGGAAATCTAACTTACAAGTATTATCAACAATTAATTGATAAGTGCATGAAAATACACGATAGTGCAAAAAAATATTTCTAATATAATAAAAATAATAAAATTAATCTATATTTTCCATTGTCTACTACAAATACGTATAAAATATGTCATTCATATAGGAGTATTATAATTATTAGGGATGTTATGGATATGAAATTTCGGATACGGATACGGATATTTAAAAACATTTTTTTCGGTTTCGATTTCGGTTACGGATATGTAATAATATCGGATAATGTTTCGGATATGGTTACGGTTACGGGTAATTGCCTTTAGTGAAAATTTTTCTTCGTAAAAAGGGGAAAATTTTACTTAAAAGTGAACGTCAAACACGAATCAACGGAAATCTATCAAAAGAAATACATGTAGCAAAAACTTGCTTCAATTTAAACTCAGTTTTCCAACGGGTTTTGTCTGTTATAATGCGAAACTTTTATTTTCGGATACGGTTTCGGTTTCGGATATTTAATTATTTCGGATATCCGGTAGTTTTGGTTACGGTTACGGATATCCATAACATCCCTAATAATTATACAAAAAACTATTACAGTTTTTCTTTTTCTTATGAATTTTTAGCTAAAATAATGGTTGATAACACTTCTAGACGCTATTACAACTCACTATGTTTAATTTCAAGTCTAAAGGTTCGGTTGTTTTTTCATAAAGTGTACCACAAAAATGTAAAAATTGTTGCACAGTGGAGGACTCCCTTCGCTCGTCCTAATGAACTAACAAGATATTCGAAACTAAACAATGAATACAATACAAAAATACTATATGCGAAACTATGGAGGGTAGATATCAGGAGCACCATCTCTGTATCAAAAAGTGTCCATAGAAAGGCGTAAATAGTAGCGGCGCTACTGTAGCAAAAGGGTAAATTTAGAGAAGTAAGTAAGGAAAGAAAAACATCCGCGTTATTACGTAATTATTGTTTTTTTATTATAATTGTTACATATAATTGTTTTATTATTTTAAAAATTTTTATAAAACAACACAAAAAAATCACTAAGAGACATTAAAAAATCGCGTAATTATGAATCACTTTCAACGTGTTTCACAGCGAGTTTTTTTGTAGGTTATTAAACAACACACTTCACTCCGTCGACAACTACAAAGTTCATCTCATACTCTTTTGCTACTCTAGCGCTATTCTGGCGAGTTTTTGAACTGTTACTTAGTACTTAAAACGGGACACTTTCCTGAACTATTTTTCTATTGTTTTCCGGCCAAGATAGTCCCTCCTGATATCTACCCTCCATATGCGAAACATAATATAAGGGAAAGATAACTAGGTAACTGTTTAATTCTTAGAAATACGTTGTTTTAAAAAAGTTATGTTCATAAAAGAGATACAAATTTCCTTAACAAAACATAGAATTATGCTTTCCTATTTTACACTGAAATCAGCGGAGTAATTTTTGAGAAGTAAATATTTACTACTCCTAAAGTTTTGGGGAGTAAGAAAGAAATATAGCAAAAAACATTTAAAAATCAAAAATTTGAAAACAAAAGCGTTAATACTGCTTTTGTTTGTGAAGAAATTTTTTTTTACAAAACGTTTTGTAACGGAGCTTGCACCGTTATGAACACAGGACTACGATTCAAAATAATTAATACACGTTAACGGGTTTCTAACTTACTGTTTGTTTTCTAATCCATAATATTCGAATGTGAATGTACCTCAGAAGTTAAGAATTTATGCCGTGAAAAACCAGAGAAAAGTCATGAAAAAATACTTAACATGCGTTAATTTTGTTGAATCAAAACCCTATGCTTCGTAATGGTGCAAGCTCCGTTACAGAACGTTTTGTAACAGAATTTTCTCACGAACACAAACATTAATTCAACATTCAGTTTTAAATTAACCAATAAAGAAGTAGGTTATTTATTCTTGCTTTTACCCTTTTTATCGTCTACTTTATTAATGGATTATTTTTTAATCTATATTTAAACGAACAACGTACACAGTTTTCAATTTCTTTATCTTCTAGCTAACTTGAAATATGGTTTGTGCCTGCAAAAAATGTATTCAAAATGCTAAAAATAAAAATGTTATTAATTCAGTCTTGGATAAAGTCTATCCCAGAACTTTAGAAAAAAAATCGTTTTTTATTTTACATCAAAATTATTATCAAAATTATTATTAAACCTTATTTTTGCATTTATTACTGCATATTCGTGCATATTCTAAAGAAACTAGTGCATATTCTACCATAAAATCATGCATAATTATTACATTGCATATTTTTAAATATTTTTGTGCATATAATTCCGCTCTCTATTTACTGCTGTCAGTGCTTATTTATTTAAACTAAAATATGTACTTAATTTGGCTGGTTCGAATTCAGTTCAAAAGAATTTTATCAATATGTACGGAAAGATTTTATTTCAGATCTAGCAACACTGTTACTGATCGTGTATTTCTTTAATTAAATAATGGATTACTTAATAGATAAATCACTAATCCACTTATTATCTTCAGTAATCACTGATTTTAAATTATTAAATTAGTTTTTATTTTAAGATATAACAGGATATATTTTTTACATTACTATTTATATTTATAATTAAAAAATTATTATAACGACGACTAATTATTTATAATTAAAGAAATAAAAGACTTACTTACGTGATTTAGAAACATACTGAATACATCTTTGTTGTAATTCTTCATTGTTAGCTAAATTTTTTAATTTTATTGAAGTTGTATAAACATTTGAGTATTGAAAAATAGGAATTAATGCTACAACGCCATAATAAACTAAATTTTGTACACAAGCTTTAACTAAATTATTTTCAACGTCTGCTTCTGCAGCTATTTTTGCAACATGATTAAACCCATCAATATACGGATAAACCTACAAAATAAAGACATAAAAAATGTAATTTTCAGATTAAAATGTAAAAAAAAAAATTGTATTCCCAAAAAATTTAGGTTAAATGCCGAAAAGGAAACTAAAATATTCAGGTATTTAATTTAGTTAAAGAAGGGGGTTTTCCGCTTAGTACCAATATTCATCTGGAGTTATAAAGGAAAACCGCAGAAAAACCTTCACGAATATAACCGGCCTCGGAATTCAAATCTTCGACCTATCAGCTCCAAGTATTGGTGCCTAAGAATGCTCGATCACTTGGATTGCAGGTATATTTTTATAATAATAATAAAAAAAATGTTAGAAAAACCAATATTAAAGAAATATATCGATTTAACAAGTTTTAGAGGTAAATGTTTTGTAAATTAAGTAAATTTTCGGACATTAACCATTGGACAATGATTAACCATTTAAATTAATTTAAAAAAATATATAAATATTTTTTTTTAAATGAAAATTATGAATTTGGAACAGGCGGTTGATGTGATGAGAACGATTCAATAGACGTGGTCGTCAAAACTAGTTCCTCATAACAAGAAGAGATGTCGTTGTCAGTGGTAGTGGATTACAGTCCCTATAATAAGCATAATAAGAGTCTAGATACCGTCTATTTATAGGGAAAATTTTTTTCAAAATAATGACACATGTCAAGTCAAACTATAGCGGTAGCACTGATGTTCTCCTGTCAGTTATTTAATAACTGTGTCTGCGTGTGAATTGGCAATTGTATTTTCCATACGAAACATAAAAAGTGCGCGATTATTTTCACTATAAATGGCCGGTGTCTAGAGACTTTTTTTATAAGGACTCTATCAATAGTTACAGATTAGCGGCAAATTGTATCATAAATCAAAACAAAACATAAACAAAGTTTATGTATATGGATGTTCTATGTATATGGATATGTGTGTTGTGTGATAGATATTCCATAGGCGGTTTACAGAATTTTTTGTCTGAATTTTTTTTATACATGTTTTCAGAAATTTTAACACATTTATTTATTGTTTATATATTATTATTGTTTCTTTACAAAAGCATGTTATCGTTATTAGTTTATATTTACCATTAGAAATTTATCATAAGATTGATCATTGATTCATTGAAAAAGATTCCAGAACATTCTTTTCAAAAATCAACAACCGCATCAAAAAACCGATTTTACCATTAGAGTGATCATCCAAAAAGAAGCTAAATAGTAAAATTTGACAAAAGTTCTAGAATATTCTATTCAGTAGCAAGCAAAAATATGGAAATATCGACTTTAACATGGGATTGATAATCGAATATGTTAAACAACGATATTTAACAAAAGTTCTCGAACATTCTATTTGGCAACCAACAAAAGTCAATTTCTAAACCATTTGTCTAATTGTGCACTTTGGCTTCTTTTATGAAGACCAGCCCAATGGTGAAGACGGTATTTCGTTTTCTTTGCTGGTTAGTGAGTAGAACATTCTGGAACACTTGTCAAAATGAAGTATTTGGCCTCTCTTTCGGTAACAAATCCAATGGTACAATCGGTTTTTTGACATTTATGCTAGTTGAGGAATAGAATATTCGAGAATTTTTATCAACTTTCCTTATTTAGCGTCTTTTACAATGACCAAAGCAATAGTGAAGTCAGTTTTTTAATATCTTTGTCGATTTCTGTATAGAATGTTCAGGAACTATGTCTCTGATTTTAGTATTTTAATTTTTTAGTGTATATATTATGTCTTTTTCTATAAACATTTATAACACATATACATAATTGTACCGTATTCAGAATCATTTATAGTATTTGCCAACAGCCTAAATAAAAATATACCATACCCCTATTGGGTCTCCAATAATCAATATATTTAAAAAATGTTATGAGCCGCCACTGGTGGAACAAGTGAGGAAATACGTGACAAAAAAATGCTATCTTCGTCAGAGCTCTGCTGTACTCAATAATATTGCGAGGAGAGCGACATCTCTTTGCTAAGTGATGAACTGGTGTTGGAAATGAAAAGTGAGAAAATGTTATCGCACCAAATTCAAATATTCTTTTTAAAAAAATTTTTTCTCTTTAAATTGCCTTTTTTTATACAAAAATCAATTACTAGGGTTATATTTAAATCTTTAGGAATATTTTAAAATACCTTTTCAAAATTTGTCAAATACCCAATTGTTTTGCCTTATTTTAAAACATTATTATGCGCTATTCATAGACGACAAAAGCCAAGGATACACCGGTAAGTAACTTCTGCAATTTATTGCAGAAGTTACTTGCGTATCTGTTTCCACTAAATGTAATAAAATAAACAATTTATTACTGCGAACTTGCTGCAAGTTACATCAATCATACTTGCAGCAAATACTTGCATGTGTTGTTTCCACTGGCAATAAATTTTCAAGCAATTTTTGAGCGAGTGTTTCCACTAGCTGCAATAAATTCTGTAAACTGATTGCTGCAAGTAGCTTCTGCAAGTTTTACCACTAGAACTTGCTGGAAGTTTTTGCTCTCTGTTTACATTATTATTTGATATTTTTGCAATTTTTTTTTATTTATTTAAAATCTGACCGTTCATTTGTATGAATTTTCAATAGATATAACTGTCATTATAATTTTTATAAGTTTTAAAACAAGATTAAATGCGTAAAAATACATATTCCTAATAAAACAACTGTCATTGTAATGAGTATTTCAACAAAATAAAAATTTAAAAAAAAAAAGTTATGAGTAAAAGATGGCAGTCGCATAAAATCGAAAAAAAATTTGTTAAACAAAATTAACAGCTGAAGATTTAACTCTTTAAATGATTAAGACGAGTCAACTCGTCCTGCAATATGGCGGCTCAAAATGCTGTCATATATATATATATATATATATATATATATATATATATATATATATATATATATATATATATATATATATATATATATAGTGTAAACTCTATATAGCGAACTTCTATTTAACAAAAAACTCCTTAAAACGTAGAAATTGTTAAGGTTTGTTTGGTTTACATTATCATCCATATATTAAAACACTCTTTATAACGTAACAGCCACTATCAATAGCGAAAAATACGTCATTATTTGAACCCCAATAAAATTTTATTTCACTGACCTTCAAACACAATAGTGATACAGAGTCGTAAATATTTCGTACGCACAAAGGGATTTTTAGAAATCTGTTTATTTGTTTGTTGTAATTGCCTAGCACGTGTTTTTCCGTACTACTGTCTTATTGCTGTCTTTACGTTATCATATTCTTAGTTTCTTTCAAACTTTTTATCTGACATGGCGAGTAAAAGAAAGAGTTTATGTATTGACACGAAAAAGTGTCATTTAATTCAGTCAAAATTAAAACCACTTACTAAATTCGTAAGTTGTATTCGTAAAATTATATTGTTTTCTTTTACTCTCCATATAACGAAAACTCCTTATAACGTAATAAAATACTCGGTCCCTTCAATTTCGTTATATGGAGTTTACACTATATATATATATATATATATATATATATATATATATATATATATATATATATATTCACTGGTACAAGTGCCACCATCTGTGACAATACGGTATAAATCTAAATAATGTTCAATATTATCAACATAGTTTAGTATAATTTAATTTTTGTAAATTATTAGGGTTCACTTTTTTAATGTTGGGATCTTTGATTTTTTTCCTTTTCTTTTTTTGTAGCGTTATCTATTGTATTTATCACTTGGCAGTAAAAAGTTCGGCATTTTGAGACAAAAAAAATTTACCATATGGTTTGTTTAAAAGCGTTAAAAGAAGTAAAAAATTTTATTAGAATATCATTAGATTTTAATTAAACAAAATACGCAAATTCGAATGAGTATTAGTGCAAAAACGTCTACTCATAACAAACATTTTGAAAAAGCTCAAAATAACTCAAAATCGATTAGATTTAACCGGTAACGCGAAAACCGAAAATAAATTTTTTCGTCAGCACATTTTTTGGAATTTTTTGTTTTCTTTTTATGGCCATTACGTAAAATGAAAGAAATGGTGCAATAATACCCATCGAGAAAAATTGGCAGGAGGTTTCTACTAGCCGAAAGAGTGGCAATGAGGCTGTTAACTTGTAGAAAAATTTTGAAATATTCCACGACTTTTTTTTTACCTGCCAATTAAAAGAAGGAAAGGTTAAGCTATAAGTAGCTGATAAATAAAATGCCAGGTGGTTTAGACATTACCAAGTACAATTTTCTGCGAAAATATTTTGCAAAAATTTCCATGACTTTTCCGTGATTTTTCTTTTGACTTGAAATAATAACCTGCCATTTTATTTATCAGCTTCTTATAACTTAACCTTCCCCTTTTTTAACTGGCAGGTAAAAATCGTAGAAAATTTTAAAATTTTCCTACAAGTTAACACCCTTATTTCCACTTTAATACCGTATTTTCCGGCGTATAACGCGCACCCCAAATTTTTGAATAATTTTTTAGTTTTTCTGACAGAAGAATACTATATAATATTAAAATAAAAACCGTCACAATTTTTACTCAGTTTTACATCCGGCGTATAACGTGAACCACGAAATTTGGAGAATATTTTTGGTGTTCAAGGTGCGCGTTATACGCCGGAAAATACGGTATTTAAATAAAAAATAAATTCTAAGTTAATTAATAAATAATAAGTTATTTTATCATTCGGTTATTTGTCGTGGCTTTCAAATAAATTTAAAAAAAAATGACAATAACAGTAATAAAAATAATGAATGAGCCCCTTACATACATCATACAGTGTATGTCACAAAACTCACAAAGTACATAACATATAATACAATCTTTTTTTATAGAAATTTAATAAAAGATTGGTTACGTTTAGCAGATTTCAGCGCTCAATAAGCGATTAATGTTTAATTGCAACAGTTTTTTTATTCTGGTGAACGTTTTTTATACAAGGACGATAACAGTTAACGTTTGACAAGCAATCAGCCAATCAGTGTTGACTATTTCCGATAACACATTCCGCTTCTTTGCAGCGCACTTTAAATATGATGGAAAATATAAACCGAAAAATCACAAACCGTTTTGCAACTGTTGCGTTCTGCTGAACGCGGTCATTGTTTTGGTAATAATTTTTGCTTTTCCATAGTCACATGATTTTAAATTCCGTAAGATAACAGAAAAGCTAAGAATAATTAATTAATACCTGATGTGTTGTTAAGTCCCACTGATCCGCCATAAATTTTTTATGATTCGGTAAAAATATTGGTACAAGATGATCTAAAACAGGTGCAGGATCCGGAGCTACTTTGACAACTTTTAGATGTGTCAACGCAGTTCCTTCAGTTAAAGTACACATTTTGTGAGTGTTTAAATCGTCCATTACTTGACGTAACATCATTGTTAATTTTTCTGGCTTGTCTGGCTGTGACAGAAAACCACTTTCCAATTCTAGGGCTATCTAAAAAAATTTAAAAATGTTAAAATTTTTATAAGTAACGTATTTAGTTAAAATTGATTACCAAAAAATCCGCAAGCTTCTTAACAACTGGTTCGTAATGCACTGTTCGTGCCCAGAAATCACAAACAAAACACAAATTAAAATAAAAGGCATTTCTAGCATATTTATTATTATCAATTTGAACAGGAAATCCTAATATTTTAAGACCCAGCAAAGTTCTGAAAATAAAACAGTTACCAATTTTTAGTACGTGTCGTTCCGAGCCGAAACTATAGCAGGGTGGCCACTTTTTCGCAAGATCAAATTTCCCTGAATTTTCCAGGTTTTCCAGACAGTATTTTAGTTTTTCCCTGACTATACTTACATGATAAAACTACGAATAAAAATGTAATTTGTAACGAATTAAAAAAAAAAGATTGTTTTGCTTTATACCGTGTAAATATATTGACGAGCAAAAAAAAAACAACATTTATAGAATGCCTAAATTATATTACGCCGGAGCCTGGACGGACCACCGTCCCCTTAGTCCACCTTATATAAAATTATCTCGTTGACCACAGATAATATTATAGAAGTAGAATCTGACAAAAAGATGATAGGTCAAGAAACTGATATTTACTAAAAACAGATCCTTATTATATCCATCCAATCAGGGCCGTACCTAGGTCTTCAGGGGCCCCGCGGCAGAAAGTACATTCGGGGCACCTACGCCGCCCCGGGCAAAAACAAAAAATTCCGCCCAAAAAGAGGACTTTTTTTTGCTCTCTAGTCGTTTCCTGTCCTAATTTTACAAAAATACCGCCCTTAAAATTTGCCAAGAAATTTGGAATTTCTTGATTCTCTTCGAGGCCCCCTTTAGCTGGGGGCCCCGGGGCAATTCCCCGGCTGCCCCAGCCTAGTTACGGGCCTACATCCAATCAATGGAAAGTTATTGTATTTACCTATTATAGATTCTCAAATTGAATAAAAATAAAATAGTATCGCTGTCGTGCATTTGAAGGAGTAATTTTCGTATTAAAAATGCTAAACCTTAAATTAACTTGAATTTTTGCCTATGTTATCAACATAAGTGATTGTAGACGTATCAAATTTGTGTCTCTCTTTACTTTGTATATTTTCGTATATAAAAGAGATGAAGATAATCGACATAATACCTATTTTAAATTTTCTAAAAAAGAACAAAAATATAATACAGGCATATTTTTAACAATGTATTGCTAAAACTGAAATTTATTTGTTGAAATTCGATAATGGTTAAATATTTGAATTTCAATTGTTACATTCTGTTTTCTTACTATTGGATTGGTTGTTAAAAAAAATACAATTATTTTTAAAAAGATACTTATAATTCCTGTCTTAAAAATAATTCGAATATCAAAGATGAAAAAATTCCCTGAATTCAACGATATTTCCCTGACTACCTAAATTCCCTGATTTTTCCAGATTTTCCAGATTTTCCAGAAAGTGGCCACCCTGTATAGCCATCTATATCAAGTGATTATTTGAAAATGTATCAGGACGTTTTACTAGGCATTAATAAAAGCCACACATCTATTCATTTTACCTTAAAAAAAGCCCTAAAATGGAATAGTTTTAAATAATCAACCAAGAAAAAGCATGAGAAATAATTTTTATAAAAATTCTTTGAAAATTTCAAAATAAAATGGCGTTTGATAGTAAGGTTACAAACACTGAGTACTGAATCGAACATATTAACATAAGTTTCCTAGAGATACCACAAGCATTAAATTTTGAAGCATGACTCCATTTTATTAAACCCAACTTGTAACCACGGAGACTTGTTTATAAATATTAGATAAACCATTAAATTAATGGTTTGACCGCCGTTAAAGTAATCATATCAGTCAATTTTTTTGCTTCAGTTTCTTAATGTATTTGTAATACACAGCATTCTCTCTAAATGGTTACAAACAGTTACAAATAATTTTTTTTTCTTTGTAAAATCTAGTAAACAGGCATCCTAATAAGTACCTTTAAAAAACGAAACACAGTATTTTAAAAAAAAATACTTTTTCTTTAAAAAAAAAAATAGTAAAATTATGTACAAGCAGGGTCCGGATAAACTGACATATTTGTCCACCTTGAGCGCTGTAGTCCAATTTCGTATCCCTTTCAGACAAAAGCTCATAGCGAATAGATTAAATAAACTAAAATTGGTCTGATTCAATTGGTCGAATTCAATTTTTTTTATTTTTTTAAATTTTATTTTATGTGTATGTGTGCCTGTGTATGTTTGAGTGTATATTGCAATAAAATCGACCATAAACACTTTTCCAAGAATTAAAAATTTATATTTCGCTTCGTTTTCGAGATACTGTGCGCAGAAATTATAGAAATTGCCTTAATATTAACGGCTACGGTTTTCTGCATGCCGTGATTTGTGTATTATGGGCGCATGCCAAAAAGAACTTTTTGCCGACATCTGCATTTATCTTTGTCTATCATATTAATAAATAGAAGTTTACTCACTCACTCATATAAAAACATAATTACTTCGTTTGGTTGGTAACTATGGAAATAATACAATTTGTGTTCCCCTCACCTCAGTTTCTGGAGGTCTTTTGTGCTTGCGCCCATAATACGTATATTCTGGTAAAACCAATCAAAATATGTAAACACTTTTTTCAAAGAATAAAAAAATCGATATTTCTCTTCATTTTCAAAATATCGAGCATGAAAGTTTGAAAATAAAATATGAACTTGTTAAGCGAATTTCCATTTTGGAAATTTACCTATTACAGCTGATGCGATGGAAAGACCTGAGCCCGAGACTATGACAGAATTTGAAATTTGTTGTAACCTTCACGAAAATTTGTATGTATATATATATATATATATATATATATATATATATATATATATATATATATATATATATATATATATATATATGCGCCAGGGATGGCGGTTTTTCAAAAATAACCGGTTTTCGGTTATTTCGTTTTTTTATGCTCGGTTTAACCGGACGGTTTAAACCGCTCAAAATAACCGGTTTTTGAAATAACCGGTTTTCAGTTTTTTTGATTTTAGGCAAAACCACAATAATTTTTTTTTTTTTCTTTTTAGGTGCATCAGCTGCCAGGGCCATTAACACCATTTGTAATATTACATAATATTGTATTTAACATTAATTAACAATAATTATTATCAGAAAATTTTTATTTTTACATTTACACTTATTTTTAAACAAAATGAATACCGTGAATACAGATAAAAATTTAAAAGTAAATTAACAAAACTAACACAAACTCTAAACAAAAACAAATGTTTTTCGCTGATTATTACACGATAAATTTGTATACTTGTCTAACGAAAATTTGTTACCTAGCAATTTAACGAAAAGATTCTTCAACTAAAAATACCCGTCAATAAAGCTGGAAACAAATCAGGTTAGGCAACATCACTTAGGCAACAAATTTGAACCTTTGAAAAGAAAAAAATTATTTTTAAAAAAATTACATATCTTAATTACTGACTATTACTTAAACAATGTTCTTTTTAATAATTAGGGCAACGAAAAATGTATTTGAACCTTTACAGTATACTTTTGCTGTAGATCAAATTAACTAAAGTTGGTCTGATGTCATTAACAAATAAAGCAAAATTAAACCTACAATATAGCAAATCTAAGTTGACAATAAGGGCAATAAAATTTTACAAGTCAGTTTTACACTGGAACAAGATAGTTAGTGAATATAGTTAAACATCGTTTTTAAAGTTCCTACGTGAGTACATGTAAGTAAGATCAAAAAGTATGTACAAAATCATAATTTTGTACTTTCCCATATTTTTTTTTTTCATAAAACTGGATGCGTAAACTCAAACACGAAACTTATATCAAATTTCAGTATAGGTGAAATAATTGCAATATGCAGATAATTTATATAAGTAATAAACCTAATAATAAAATTGAGTTGTTGGTATGAATGGATGTTGGATGTTTTTTTTTCTTTATATTGTGGTTTTCGATTAGCAAAAATAAAATTGGGTATGTGTTGTCAGGCATTACATTGTTCTTAACTGCTTTAAAATTACAGTCACTACGGTAACTGTTTGCTACGATTTTGTATTTTGATTTTTCAGTTTATATTAAAATATATTTCAATTTAAATGTGCTATTTTTTCTGTCATAATTCTACTTACCTTTAAGCAACTAATTCAAATGTAAATATTTAACCAAATACAGAAAAAAATGTATATTTAATTCCAATAAATCAATTTTTGTTCCTGTTTTGTGTGTATTTTCAAATTTATGGTTAAATTGGAATTTAAAAATTTTAATTTATGCTACATAAGTGTCAAATGTATTGTACAAATTGTATGTATGTGTACAAATTTATTTTATTAATTATTTCTTATTATTCTCCAAAAATTTGTTTTAAAAACTTTAAACATCAGTTTTTGAATGTATTTAATTTCTGCACGATTTTTTTTTTTTTTTTTTTTGTATGTAAATCCTACTTTGGAAATTAGGTCAGCTAGACAAAGATGAATTTATCTGATTTGCCATATTCGTTGTCCTTTATTAATAACAGCCAATCATAATTTTTAAAATTTTATGGCCAGTCAACTTTCTTCTCGAAGTTGGTACACTGTACATATTTATGTTACTATAGTCACTCGAATATAAAAATAACAAAAAGGAAAAGAGACAGAAGACTGGGTCCGTCTAATTTTGGTTCATTTATTTACGTCAGACCAACTTTTTTTTAAGTTATTATATCATTTTAAAATGGATAATGGATTAAGGTAGAGTTTCTCAAAATTTTCTCCGTAAATATATTTCTAAATTTCAAATAAAATGATAAATTGTTTGCAGCTATTAAGATGGCTTCGAAAAATACAGACCTATGGAATAGATTAAATTAAATATTTTAAAATAAATACAGTGTTTTTTTAAAAAGTTCCCTTTATGTGAGGAAATTGTTTACTATTAATTTTTTTTTTAAATAGTGGGGTCACTTGGTGCCCGCTTGTTATTTGGCGAGAAGCGATAAATAAGATGTGTTTAGCTCATTTTTGATGTCAACCGTTGTATCAACTGACTCCTCTAAAATCAAAACTCATGTCGACTCTATTTTATATACAAGTACCATCAACGCCATCTTGTATATTAGTTACAGCGCCGACAGTAAACGATATATTTTTTTATAAAACACATATGGAGAGTGGCAAGGACAGGATCTAAGCTAATAAAAATATTCAGAAAATTATCAGAATCGACATACTTGTTTACATTACAAATTGTTGAATGTTAATTGTTAGGTCGTTTTAACGTAAATGTATTAGAATTTTAAAGAAATTAACTTATTAAATGTTGACCTAATTTTTTAAATTGAGATTTTTTTTCAAAATTAATTTGTCCGGTTTTTTTTCCGGTTATCGGTTAAGAAAAAAACACCGGTAATAACCGAGTCAAAAAAATAACCGAAAAAAACCAGTTTTCGGTTAAAACCGGCCGGTTTTTCCCATCCCTAATATGCGCGATAACTCTCGAACGAAGCATCCAATCTTTACGAAATTTGGTGAGAAGGTTAAAAGTTCCAAGAGCTTGGATGAATTCGTCAGCCAGAGACGTCTGATTTTTGGAAGCCAAAATTTTAGCTATTTTTCTTTATTTTTAGTGGTTTTTTGCAAAAATTAGCCAGATTTCAAAATTTTTAATTTTTTTTTACACCAGTGAAAAGAACGTAAAAAATTACACAAGGCAGGCTTTTAAAACATTGCTCTAAGTGAACCAGGTTTTGAGAAAAATTAAGAAATTTGCTGAATTTCTTTACGATAAATGCTTCATTGTTTTTGTCATTACAATAACAATATTTATATCTTTTCATTTTTCAAAATAAAAATTAACTAACTTTTCAAGAACGTATCATCACCAATTTTGAAAATTAGTTCACTGTTAGAGAGTAACTATTTTCACTGTTAGAGAGTAACTAGTTAAACTATTTTAGATGGATATAGGTAAGTTATATCATATGAGGTCCGCCAGAGTCCGGGGGTCCCAAAAGCTCCAAAAATAAACTACCCAACCGATTTTGAAAATTTTTTAACTGATAGAGAGCTACGCTATTTTAGATGAATATAAGTTGTTATATGAGATCCGCCAATGTCCAATCTTTGAAAATTTGCTATGTTATGCAGGTGCTGCGACAGGCATAACAGGCATCGTATTATATTTTTATACATACAGTCTGTCACACAAGAGCGTCGTGTGCATATTTAAAAGAAAAATTATTATTTCTCAGAAATGAATAAATCGATTTAAAGTACACTAAAAGCACTATTACGCATTTACTAGAGCCCTTAATTTTGTACGAATAACATTATAATAAAATTTTATCCAATATTTTTGTTTAAATATTAATTATAGGTATAAATACAATAAATAAAACGATTTAAAAAGTTATTTTTAAAGATATTATAAGTAAAATATTAAGTGCACATGTAAGATTTTAGATTAAGATTTGAGCTTTTAGCTTTAACGTAACGGCTTTTAGCAAAAACAGGTATACTAGTATTTTTGATGTAGTTTTCATATTTGATATTAGTATTTTGATTGGTCGAACCGTATTCACCCTATTTCAAAATTTACCCCCAATTTTATAGTCAAAGCCCCTCCAGTAGGTCCGATCCTGAATTTGAGTACATCAGTAGAAAGATCTTTAAAAATGAAGGTTTGTGTCAATTTAAACTTTTTTTCTATCTGTTATAGTTTTCGAGTAATTTAACAAAATTAAATTTTTACCGCAAATTTAGGGGTTGGATTTCACCCCTTAAATGGCGTTTTTGGCCGATAAAAAAAATACTTGTCTGTTATTTTTCTGTGTTCTACACACCTACCAAGTTTCATCAAAATCGGGAATTATCACTTCAAGACCTTTACTTGTTAGTAAGTTGTCCAGACTTCATTATTGTCTAGAATTCGTGGGCACCGTTTTGGCATACTTTTTATAATATTTTTCGCATTTGTTGCGGTAATGACCACCAGAGAGCTCGGATATGGCGGCTCATCTGTTTTAATAAAAGACCAAGTATATTTGGCAGCAACCCATGTGTAAAAACACGCTTCGTCAGTAAAAATTACATTACTCCAATCACGATTCAAATTTTGCAATGCCCACAAGCGTCACTTTTTGACATGCGCTGATTTGAGGAAAAATTTCAGCATCGTACTACGCCAAGAAATAATTGCTTCGTTTAATCGCCTATTCAGAATCATTATACTAATATTAACTTCCTTTTTAGCCAATTACTTTTGTCCTTGCCGCAGTGTCAAAAAAGGCTTTCGTTGAAATAACTTGAAAATGGTTGTATCTTCTTTTTCAGAAGGTCCTCGCATTTTTTCTTTCTCGGGAAAATCCTTGACGTTTTTCCGACCACTATATCGCAACACCTACTTCCATACAAAGTCTTCTGACTTGTCCATATATTTAGCAGCAGCATTATAGGTAAGTCGTTTTACGTCCTTTACTGTGATTACACAAGAACATTGCCTCGAAAAATTTTGCATATGATACACCAATTTTGGAAATGTTGTGTTCTTATCGCAATACAAAGTAATACTGGCGTCTCAAGCACAAAGCGTAGTAGTCTATCCTACCCTTCAACGAATAGTACAGTAGTAGAGTTTCCTAATAGTTTTCTCTTGAAACAGTCCACCCGACGCTCTTGTGTAACAGACTGTAATTCATCAAAGCAGAATATTTTAAAACTTTGGCGCTCGATATCTTGTCAACGAAGCGAAATATTGATTTTTTTTATTTTTAAAAAGCGTTTATTTTGGCCAGCTTTACCAGAATATATACTCAAATCACCGTATTTAAGAAATCGTAGTCGTCAACATAAACTAATTTCTCTAATTCCCGCTCTCGGTATCTCAAAAGCGAAGCGTAATACAGATCTTTTTAATTCTTAAAAAAGTAATTATTTTGGCTGATTGTACCAGAATGTATACTCGATATGTACTCGAAACACATAAACAGTATCTATATGTGTTTGTTTATTAAACGCACGTACACACAAAGTAACAAAAGAAAATTTTTTAAAAATTCAATTTTTTTCAAATTCAACGATAGTCCCAACCTTTCCACCAAGAACTTCGAATATTGTTCCGAAAATTTGGGAATATATTCTTAACATGTTATACTAACATCTTACGAAAAAAAATCCAATTTTTTTTTCGTTCCGAAAGTATTTTTCCCCTTAAAGTTGCCATCCAATGAAAAATATATCAAAATTCAAATTTTTTGTTTTATTTTGACCAAAACCGAAAGTGCAACCGAATCACCAAAAGCGAGGCTATCAATGGCATTCAAAATCCTAAAGAAACCTAAACTTTTAGATTTTTTTATTTAATCTGTTTAGCAGGACGTACTTAAAAAAATTTTTTTCAACTATCGATCTTTTATTTATAATATTAGAATTATTGAGAAAAATAAAAATTTAAGGTGTTTTGAATTTCTTTTGACGCTAACTTTGAATATTTTTTCCATTTCCGGTACAATCAAAAGTGCAATCAAACCGAGTACCAAAGCTATCAACAACACACTAAATGGGTTCAAATTTTTGGATTATTTTATTTTTATTCTACTAGGATGCTACATTTTTACAGGGAACAAAATCGAAACTTCACTGTGTTTAGCACAGGACTTTCATCAGAAAATAATTTAAATATTATGGATTAAAAAATTCCCTGACATTTTCCTGATTACTTAAATTCCATCAGTTTTCCCGATTTTCCAGAAAGTGGCCACCCTGTAGGGCCAAAAAAGTGTTAGCCTAAGATCTCGCAGCTGATTTCTGCAGGTATCTGTTTTTTAATGAAACTTAATTTAAATAAATCCTTAATGGCAATGTAATAGATTGCTCCCGGATTGCCTATCGAAAATTAGCCGCAAGTACCTTTAATTGCCGTCATTAAGCGAATAATCGAAAAGACATTTTTTGACGTTTTAAAGTGTCAAATATTTTCAAAGATTTTTAAAATTTACAAATTTTTCTCATAGTAACAAGAAAAGTAAATAATTTTTTCCTAGTTACAACTACATACAAAAATAAGCCAAGAGCCATTTGATTTTTTAATTTTTTTATTTATCTATATCTATAATATGTGTATATTGCTTATTAAAATGATCAAAACATCAGTTTTTAATAAAAAAAATTACTAAAATCTGGGGCAGTGCCCCCGCCAAGACAAGGCAAAACAAAACAAACAGAGCACAGCTGTATCTTTTCTCGAAGTAATTCAACCTATTTTTGGACCCTGATAACTTCGGTCTGGATAATACTTAAGAGCTCAAATTGTCAGGATAGAATGTAGTCACCAGTCTTATGAAATGTACCAAATTTCAATTTTATAGCTCTATTGCTTTCGATATTATTAATATGTAAATTTTATTAAATTCGTCACTCACTCACTAATGATCATCAAAATTATAGAGTACTTCCCGAAGTTTTAGAAAGTTGAAATTTTGTTTGTGGGCTGGGTTTAGCACACAATTAACGAGAAAATTAACAAATCTGTGATTTTCCTTCTTTAGCTTCTTATAAATAATAAAACATTGTAGATATATTTATAGATAAATAAAAAAAATTAAAAAATCAAATCACATGGCTCTTGGCTTATTTTTGTATTTGTAACTAGGAAAAAATTATTTACTTTTCTTGTTACTATGAGAAAAATTTGTAAATTTTAAATATCTTTGAAAATATTTGACACTTTAAAACGTCAAAAAATGTCTTTTCGATTATTCGCTTAATGACGGCAATTAAAGGTACTTGCGGCTAATTTTCGATAGGCAACCCAGGAGCAATCTATTACATTGCCATTAAGGATTCATTTAAATTAAGTTTCATTAAAAAAACAGATACCTGCAGAAATCAGCTGCGGGATCTTGTACTGTGTGGAACCGTGTATCAACATGATAAACACTTAAAAAAGAACTTGAACAATATAAAATTTAAAATTTCATGGTTATTAAACAATGAACAATCGCCATTGAAATTTTACTAATAAATTAGATACATTTCACAAATGCTTCAACTGTCCAAGCTTTAGTTATAAATTTCATGTTACACGCAAAAACTCAATTATTATTAAAAATACTTACACTGTCAAAATACTACGTTGAAGTTGAGCTTTAGGTATTATGTACACAGTGACTGCATCAAATATTTCCTTGGAAATATAATTTGAAGGTACCTAGCCAATTAAAAACAATAATACATATATAAAATAACTTTATGACAAATATGTGAACAATCTTTTCTTACCTGACATGTAATTTTCGGACCGGCTACATGATGAAATTCACATAAAAATATACATCTTATAGGGCCTTCCTGTCCACATCCTTCATACTGCTCAAATGGTAAATCTTTCCCCGACATGAAAATGTAATATTAAACAAAAGATTACTGTCAATTGTTGGAACTTTGGAAAATATTATAAGTAATACAACACATTACAACGCTACAATAACCAATTTTAACGAATCGAATACCCGACCTGTCAATTTATTAACGTGTAGACTTCTATGATGTAGACCATAGAGCACTAGAGATAAAATACATATCTCTATACTACTGGAACCAGTGTAACCACTTGAGACAGAAAATATGTTGTATACGTGCACGGTGTTTACTTTGAATTTGTGCGGTAAACTCTTTAGTGTGAGTGGTGATAGCCGTCACGTGACCTTGGTTCGCATACATGTGTGTGATGTGTGTGATACCACAACGCTACTTGTGCCGGTTCAACAATCAAATTTATTGTTGTTTGACTGACTTACACCACAGAACAAATAGAACGAATATAACTGTCTCTTTTCTGCAATCACTTATGTGGAAGTATGTGCATCTTAGGCTGCTTAAGCCAAGGATACACTGGCAAGTAACTTCTGCAAGTTATTGCAGAAGTTACTTGCGGATCTGTTTCCACTAGATGTAATAAAATGAACAATTTATTACTGCAAACACTTGCTGCAAGTTATATCAACCATACTTGCAGCAAATACTTGCATGTGTTGTTTCCACTGGCAATAAATTTTCAAGCAATTTTTGAGCGAGTGTTTCCACTAGCTGCAATAAATTCTGCAAATTGATTGCTGCAAGTAACTTCTGCAAGTTTTACCACTAGAACTTGCTGGAAGTTTTTGTTCTCTGTTTACATTATTATTTGATATTTTTGCAATTTTTTTATGTATTTAAAATCTGACCGTTAAATTGTATGTATTATCAATAGGTATAACTGTCATTATAAGTTTTAAAACAAGATTAGATGCCTAAAAATAAATATTCCTAATAAAACAGCGTGTGTAACGGGCTTTATGCTGTTAACACCATCATAGAGCATTAAATCAACTACGTATTCATGAAAAATACGAAAAATGCCGAATATACCGGAAGTGCGTACAATTACATATTTCCTATTTTTCATGAATACGTACTTGATTTAATGCTCTATGATGGTGTTAACAGCATAAAGCCCGTTACACACGAACCAAAAGACTAGATTCTTAATCAATCTTAAAGTTGCGAACGAATTTATTGATAAAAATTATAATCTAAGACCATTGTGTGATTGAAGTCATTCAATCAAATCGGGTCATCTGCGATCAGGTCATTATAACTTACTCTTAGTTAACTATATTATAATTTAATATAAAAACTGATAAGTTAAATATGACATTTTAATTTTATTAATACAAAAACGTAAAAAAAAGAAAAACAAAAAAAAAAAACAAAAAAAAAAAAACAAAAACAAAAAAAAAGATTGTTTACGATTAACCATAAAGCAAGCGCCAATTTTTGTTTTTATTTAATAGAATTTAAAATTAAGATTGGTGGTTATATAAACGACTATTTTGGTACAATTTTAAACACGATCAAGATGTCACAGTTACTTAGGTTTCAGCTAACGCTGAACAGCGTCCATGACTATTGAAATACTAAATTATCATATTATCATCGCGTGGCTAGCTGATTCTTGGCGACGTAAAGATTACGCAAGCATCTCAGGTTTTTTTTTTTTTCAAATTAGAATCTGTATCAAGTAAAAATTTTTGTATACGTGTAATTGTCATTAGAATACCTATTATACAAATTATGGGCGGATTGCTAGATTTTATATCCCCAATTAAACATTTATGTGTATATTTTAACTTGATACTAGTCCTAATTTTACCACCAGAGACACCAGAGAGAATCTTTACGTCGTCAATAATGTCTATTTTATTGGCCGATGAGATCAGACCGTGTGTAACCGGCTTTAATTAGGTATTTAAATCATGGGATACTTCGTATACATGTTTGATGTACTAACAAATTCTTAATGAATAGTTTTAACCTTATGTAAAGGCCAGGCCAATGACGAACAAAATTGTATTACTCATAATGCTAATTTCTTTATACCTATTAAAATTTTTGCCAGTTCAACATTTTACATTCAATTCTTATCAAAATTCTGTGCAATTCTTATTATAATAAAAAAAATTAATAATAATAATAATAATAATAATAATAATAATAATAATAATAATAATAATAATAATAATAATAATAACTACCCCTAACAGGTTTTCTACTAGTTCCAGACGGTAAAAGAACTAGGAAGGCTGGTCGTGCTGCGGGTCTCTCGGGTGGGCCCGCTAATAAAGGCGGAACCAGTCAAAATTCATCTTCTCGTCTCGTGCGCCTGGAGTGGACGGACAGCTTGAGGAGAGATTTGCTCACGTGCCGCACACAAAGTGAGCCAAATAAGAGAGGGTACATGGCAAGGATGCATGCCATATGGTGCCAGATGCATCCCGAACACTCTAATTTAACGCCACAAAATCTGCGTGACCATGTAGCCCGAATTATAAAATTAAACATACCTACCGGACATGACGATAATCGAGAAGCTCGCGAAGAAGCTAGGGTTGCTGAAACTGCAGTGGTGGAAGTTGAACAGGATTCTGCGGTCAACGGTAAGAGCTCGACCAATAACATCATAGAGCGGGATCAACCGGTAACTTTCGGTGGCAGCGTAGTTACTGAGGCACAGACGGACTTGTTAAATCAAGCCAACACAAATACTGTGCTAGAGTCTAACACCAGAACAAGTTCAACTCCCACACAGAATGATGCCGATCTAAATAAATCCCTTTCTGTCTCAGACAATTTAAGAAAACAATTTCGCGATCTTCTCGATACCGATTTAAACTTTGACAAACGACCACGTCCCAAATACAGACGGACGTATGTAAAGGGCGAACAACTGACCCTACTAAACGAAATTTTGGACGATCATTTATCCCCATCCAGTGATCTCACCGATGTCGACAACGCAGTATATGCAGCGATGCGTGTCCTGACCCCATGTTCTAAGCAGGAAAAGACTGCAGAGGAGAAGGCACGTATTCGTCTTAAACAAATTGACACCAAGGTGAGGGCACTACGACAGCTGGTATCGCGTATCCAATGTGTGATAGAATATATTCAGACCAACAGGCGTTTTACGCGAAAGGTACGGGCTTTTGCCAGAGAACTAAGGTACCGCTATCACACGATAAATTTGGGCAATCTGTTGACCATCAAACAGACACATTTGGATAAGATACGCGCATTGGCCCTGGCCAAGAAGAAAGTAGCCCGGCGTGAACGGTGTATTCGGGAAAATAAGATCTTTAACTCGAACCCTTCACGCCTGTTCGCATCTAAAAGCCCTGTTGTGGAGCAACCACCGACGGTCGACGCAATAGAAGATTATTGGCGGGGGATATATGAGACGACTAAAGAGACTGACTTGGACTGTATTCCCATCAGCCAGTTTAGATGGTACTGCAAACAACAGCTTGGCAAAGTGCCATCTCATACCATTATAACATCTGTTGATAAAGAGGAAGTCGAACTTGCTTTCAAAGGCAAGAAGAACTATTCGGCTCCGGGCATTGATGGAATAACGAATTTTTGGTGGAAGAAGCTCACTAGTACCCACCACCACCTTGCCCGTATATTTTCAAATTGGTTATTTAACTGTGAGCCAATACCATCGTGGCTCGCTGAGGGAAGAACGGTCCTAATACCGAAAAAGGAGACCTATCACAACCACAGAACTACAGACCGATAACGTGCCTGAACACTGTGTATAAAGCGTTCACTTCCATTCTATCCGAACGCATCTTGAAGGCGATTGAACCAGTGTGGAGTTCGATCTATGAACAACGAGGTTCAAAAAGAGGAATGTCGGGTTGCAAAGACAACTTGCTGGTCGACAGATGTATCTGTCAGGACGCTAGACAGCACAAACGCAACCTGAGCATGGCCTGGGTGGACTATCGAAAAGCATTTGACACGTCACATGAGCTCATTATCTATTTGCTCCATTGTCTGCGAGTCCACCCCGACATTATTAAATGTATTGAACACCTGTTGCCGCTCTGGAAAACAAGGTTCACAATAACATCCGGTGAACACGTTGTGTCAACGGAGTTGGTGACATACAAACGAGGCGTATACCAAGGAGACAGCCTCAGCCCACTTTTGTTTTGCATCTCGTTGTTGCCCCTGTCAATCAGCCTGAGAAAGGAACCCGGGTACTTGTGTGGCCCGGTAGGAAATCGCGAGCATAAAGTCACACATTTATTTTATATGGATGACTTAAAACTGTATGCCTCGTCGGAGAGTGATCTCAACTGCGCTCTAAAATTAACACACAAATACACGCACGCGATCGGTATGGAGTTCGGACTGGACAAATGCGCGGTGGTGCACTGTAAGCATGGTGTAGTTCCGAATTTTGATTCACACGCCCAATTAGTGGATGGAAGCATCATAGAACATCTTGATGAAGGAGCGACCTATAAGTACCTTGGTGTTGGCGAAAGTCACATCCAGGACGTGAAGAACATGAAGGCCGCCTTAAGTAGTAGATATAAGCGCCTTCTCCGACAAATTTGGAGTTCCGAATTGTCGGCGAAGAATAAAACCAGCGCTACAAATATGTTAGCCATACCCATCCTTTTATATACTTTTGGCTCAATTAAGTGGAATGTGAATGAATTGGAGGAACTAGACCGAGACACGCGAAAAATAATGAACATCAATCGTAGTTTGCACCCACGCGCATCGACACAACGACTTTACCTCCCACGAGACCTAGGGGGTAGGGGGCTCCTGTCAGTCGAACGTTTACATGACCGTATAGTCTTAGGTACAGCTTGTCGTGTACTTAACAGTTCAGACCCGCTATTGCAACTCGTCAGGGATCACGAGCTTGCTGGCGTAGGCGCATTTTTATTCACAGCAGCGCAACGTGCCGCCGATATCTTGGGCTTAGCCTTCGATCCGCGTAATCGCGACGGTGATGATAACATTCTTTCACTATCACAGTCGCGCCAAAAGTCGGCAATCAAGAGAGCCGAGCAACAACATCTGCTCAATCAGCATCGCGACAAAGTTCACCAGGGTATGTTCTACCGTCATCTTGACAACCTTGGCCTTTCGAGCGAACTCACTTGGGCTTTCTTGAGAGCTAATGGACTTAAATCGGAAACGGAGGGCTTTATCATGGCAGCTCAAGATGGAGTGTGGAACACTTTAACACACCAAAAATATGTGATGGGTAATAAAGGGGTTTCGAATACCTCGTGTCGGGCATGCAAAGCATACCCGGAAACCTTAATGCACCTGACTTCAGGTTGTTTTATTATGCAAAATCCACCTATATCCATCGCCATAATGCAGCGTTGCGTGTGCTCTACTTTTATCTTCGTCATCATTACGAAGTTGACAAAACACCAGTCTTGCCCTACGATCCTGCGGAAGTAGAATCCTTTGTTGCCAACCAAAAGTGCAAGATCTTTTGGAATATGCCGGTTGCAACTACCAGGCAATTGACCGCTAATAAGCCTGATGTTGTGCTCCAAGATTTAACATCTCAGACTATGTATGTTATCGAGTTCTCTGCTCCGGCGGAAACTAACATAGTCGAAAAGGAGGAGCAAAAAAGGATTAAATATCAAGATCTAATACACGAGCTGCGACAACTGTACCCGGGCTATACGGTCCGCTTGGTCGTACTTATAATCGGATGTCTGGGGGGTATGCATAACTCCTTTGTGCGCAATCTTAACATCATTCCGGCTTGTAGATCTCACGTCAACATGTTAGCGGCGTCAATGCAAAAAGCAGTTATCATCGGGACGCTCCGCACGCTTCGGTCGCACGAGACGACTTTTTCCGGGAGTTCATGAACACCTTTGAACCCCATGCCCCGTTTAGAGCGGGTCCTCGAACATCCATTGGACCTGCCCTCGAATCTCCCACTGTTATGGTTTCGCAGCGAGGTTCGGGGATTTATTAGGTAGGGAAGACCAGGAAGGGGATGCTGTATGACGGACATTACGTACCTGACCTAGAAGTACCTGACCTGGTACGCTGCACGGACACTTTTTCCTCCGCCTGGGGGTTTTTGAAGTGCAGTCGCGTCGTTTACGTTAAACTTTTCATAATAATAATAATAATAATAATAATAATAATAATAATAATAATAATAATAATAAAAATAATAATAATTAGTATATTGCCCTGGGATGGCAGGGCTCATCGTTGGTTTTTATAATGTGTATGTTTGTCCGTTGTCTAGTGCATTTATGTGTCCCTGTCTTTACGTGTTGTTTTTATCTATATTTTTCGTTTCGGCGGCGCATGCCCTTAGTTGGCGATGCCGCCGGGTGCTGCTGACCGCGCCATCCACCGGCAGCAGTACCCCAATTTTAATTAAAAAAAAAAATAATAATAGTATAAATAAATAAAATGAATTATATAATTCAATTGATACAAATAAAAATTATATGAGATTTTTCTGTTATTTTATTTTTTTTTCTCGTTCCAATAAGAATATTCCTATTGTCATTAAAAACGCAACTTATTTTCATTAAAAAAATTCATTCAAGTGAATTAGCTAAATTCTAAATAATTAACAACACATTTTTTAAAAACTTTCACGTATTATTGTATTAACAAGAAATTTTATCTAAAATCTAGTACAATATTACTCTTGTATTTAAATTAGTACTCTGTGAGTAAAATCATATCGTGTACATCTCTATGATACGATGATTCTAGCATACATAGTTTATAGTCAGTAATAGCGTTCGGTATACATCGTATATATCCTTCACCCTTCTCTCAAGAACACGGAAAGTGGGACAGGAATATACAAATATCTCCAAATTAAGGAAAAAGTTCTTCAAAACAAGTGTAATGTTCTTAAAAGTAAGAGCAAGGCATTTTGGCTAGGTGCGGTACGAATAGGCCCAATATAGAAGCTCGCGTTTCCATTTGAAAGTGTTCCATTTGAGAATAAGTATTGTACCGCTTTCGTATCGTATGAACACAAGTGCCATCTTTGATTTAGACACTTTTTTGAGTTTCGTCTCCTTGTCTAATCTCCATAAAAAATAGATTCAGTTTGCTAGGTATACTTTTTATTTATGATTTGCAATTACATGTATAATTTAATAATAATAAAAAGCAGATAAAAGGTTAGTTTTGGAACAAAATTTTAAAAAAAGTAGCTTTTTTTGGATTCCGATACCTTAGCTCCTCAACAATTATTTTTTGAAATTTTTTCTTCACATATCGTTAGTTCGTCGTTTGTTCTTTATTGTTCGTCATTTATTATTGTTTGTTCGTATATTGTTTATTTATAAAAAATTACATAAAAATGCAAACTCAGACTAGCTCCCCACATACTAATTATGGTTTTTTTAAAATTTCTATTGGTCTTTTATTATGAATAAACGTTTGTTCTTATATAATCGACGTTTGTTCTATCATCAAAGTGACTTCTGTCGGTTTTAATTAACAACCTTTTATATTTTCTAATTAGTTCAATTGCAAGGGGACAAACTAGATTGGCTTTGCCTCTGTTCCACTTGTAATGAGTTTGTGACGTAGTCTGTTTGTGTACATACACACTGGTTGCAGTGTATTAGTTTGGTTTTTTGTAGTAGTATGTGTATACACGCATACAAACACAATACACGTATTACCAGAGAGAGATGTTCAACGTGTACATGTAACAATGGGGTATATTGTTAATACAATGGTATGTTGACTCGACGACGACTACTGACGGACTAATGCCTTAAGCTGTGACTGGGTTACAAAGGACTCCAAGCGAATTTCACTTTTTTTATGTTAGTTGGCTTCTAGTGTTCTATGTTCAATTGTCATGGCATAAGTGTAGCACTGCGCATGCGCCAATTGTGTTTATAAGCGTTTCTTTTCAAAATAAAAGAAAAATGATAGAATCTAAGTAAGTTATATGTACAATGTATTCTTTATGTGCTATATATAACTTAACTATGCAGATGCTTTCTCAATTTATTGTCGTTATTAATTTATTTATACATAACATCGTTATTAATTAATTGAAAAGAACCGCATACAAATACAATTGGCGCATGCGCAATGCTACCACTTATGCCATGACAATTGAACTAATTAGAAAATGTAAAAAGTTGTTAATTAAAGCCGAAAGAAGTCACTTTGATGATAGAACAAACGTCGCTTATATAAGAACAAACGTTTATTCATAATAAAAGACCAATAGAAATTTTAAAAAAACCATAATTAGTATGTGGGGAGCTAGTCTGAGTTTGCATTTTTATGTAATTTTTTATTAATAAACAATATACGAACAAACAATAATAAATGACGAACAATAAAGAACAAACGACGAGCTAACGATATGAATGCGATATGTGAAGAAAAAATTTCAAAAAACAATTGCTGGGGAGCTAAGGTATCGGAACCCTTTTTTTGTGAAGAAAGAAAGTACAAAAATCACTAAAATTTGGTTGGCATTACTTTTTCACTATACACTGTGTTACACAGTGTCGTTTATTTTTTGCTAATGAAACACGATCTTGCAAGGACTATTGCAAACAAACAGGTTTACACAGATATGCTGCTAGTGTGTGGCTATCGTACCATATTCCGTGTTAGCTGCACCAACTTATTTGTACAAACTGAACGCGCAGGCAAGCCGTTGTCGTGTAGACGGACCAATATATCAATAAAATTTCGGATGTATCCGAATCAGCACTTTTCGAATTGATTAAGACTACTTATACACATAAGTGGTTAAATGGTTGTCGGATTGGGGCGGCTGTCCAACAGAGGATCGTTGGTCTAGTGACGAAGACGCCTGGCTAGTTACCGGGAGATCCTGGGTTCGATTCCCAGCCGATCCAGTTTGATAATTTTTTCAATCACTTATAACATACATATAGTTTTTCATACATTTAGTTAGGTACCTACTTGTATATATTTACTACCAACACGATCTAACAATCATAGCCACCATGTAACAATGCATGTTTACTCTTGTAGAGCCGATGGACGACTAGTCAGTGAGCAGTATAAATGCAGCTTATTGCAACTTTCGGACCACACTTGATCAGTGATCCACGACAGAGATCCATGCAGCGTAAAGGTATGTACAAACCGAGTAACAAAATGTTGGCAACATGTTGACGATGTTGGCAACATATTTGTTGGATACAGCAACATGTATCTGGATACATGTTGTCAACAATGTTGCGTGTCTAAACCAAAACTAGTAGTGCAGTCAAACTAAAGGCAGTTTCACAGTGAAAATGGAACAAACAATTGTTGCTGCTGGTGCAAGTGCTGCGTTCATTATAATAGCTGCCCATGCCCAAAAACGAAAAAGAAGATGGTGGCAAAGACAATTCTTAAAAAATGGGACAAGCTATGGCGATAACTTAATGGCTGATTTATTTTTGAATTTAGATTTTACGTTTCGATTTTTTTCTTTTCCTTACGTTAAATTGACAATTTAATTCCTAGTACATTAAAAATTGAAATCTTTTTTCTACAATTGGTTAAAATCTTTTTTATTGAACATAAATGTTTTTTGTATAACGATATATTAATATTATTAATACAAAATAAATTAAATATCCTGGAACAATGAAATATATTAAATTAAAAGAAACCGCCACTGGAATTCTATATTTATATTATATTAATGCTAAAATTTTATTATTTTATATTAAATGATTTTTTCAAAAACTAGAAGCGTCTCCAAATTTTCGTTACCAGTTTAAGTGGTTTTGGGGCATATAGTACTACAATATTTAAAAAAAAAAAAAATTTTAAAAAAATAACAATGTGATTAACTAGGAATTTACAAAATATGTATATAATTATGTTTACAATACGTAATAGTACTGTACATATGTATGTATAAATAATAAATTGAATGTAATCGCGGCAGTTTGTTGGCAACACCGTCCAAACTGACCGATGTTTTCCATTTGAAATGGGATACACGGATACAAGCAACATTCAACAAATTTCTTTGTTGTGATGCCGCTCAATGTTGACGTGTATCCGTCAACATTTTGCTTGTTGATGGGATACATGTTGGCAACATGTTGCCAACAATTTTGTTACTTGGTTTGTACTACGCTTAACTAACAATTATTTCAACAAGACATAACAACTGTCGTGCATTCGGTGATCGCCACCGGCCGACTAAATGCCTAATAAGAGGTATCTGACTCACCAGGTTTCACTCGACGTTGTACGACGTCTATGACTGGCAACGTGTTAATTACCGTAAACATCGTAATTGGAATGAATAGGTACGAATTCAAACTTCACATCCTATTTTTTTTTTTATTTCTTTTATAAGTACCCATTCTTTATAGTCCGTTCACATTATTCCAGTGATCGAAACCAGCGCTGAAATGTCAACTGGAATAATGTATATCGGCACTGGAATGTACCCATTCCAGTAAGAAATCCAGTCCAGTAACTGGATTAACGGTCTACTTTTTATTCCAGTTAGCCCATTCCACCGCCACTGGAATAGTGTAGACGGCCAGTCCAGTGCTGGATTAAACGTTGAACAGTGAACAAGTATTGTTTTTTGTAATGTAATTGAATGATTGGAATGGACCGTTGAATGACTGGAATAATGTAAACGATATAATCCAGTCCAGCACCGGACTGGATTAGCTCACTGAATTACTCAACTGGAATAATGTGAACAGGCTATTAAGGTATTTGATGCGAGATAGTTAGGTACATAAGTACAGCTTTAAAAAAAGAAATTTTTTATCAAAAATTAAATAATGTATGTATTAATAATATTCTTCAGTTATTGTATTTGCATACCACTTGTTTTTTTTAATTTCCGCGCACTTACGTTGTAGCAATATAAAAGCAATTGTTGAAAAAGCGTTGTAAAATGATGTTTATAAATTACTAGCTGCGGCCCGCGATTTCACTCACGTAAAATTATTTGAATTATTAGTCAAATGATTAGATCAATTTTAAATTAGATATTCGGAAATTCTGTACATCAATTATTTATAATGCCCGGCTCCGCTCGTCAAACGACTCTAAAATAACAATCTTAATATTTCAATAGTATGGCTAATTTCCACACCTTTATGTACCTATAGATATCCGTATCAATAGGTAGTTTTAGGAGTATTTCCATTTTAGGCCTTGCTTGGGTCATCAAGACCGTAAGGGACAATTTTAATATCACAATTAATATGGGTCTTATTTAATGGCTTTGACGGAAAATTCTGACCCCCAGGTTCATTCAAATTTGATATTCTAAAATTCTGAGCATAATTCTCGCCTAACAACCCTAAATTAACCATATTCATTCATATCTCCATAGCATATTTAATTTTATAAAATATTGTCAAAATTCAACCGTTTAATTTTAATCCTATTCGATAGTGCTGGGGGTTAATTTTGAACCCACTTTACATTTAAATTCAACATTTTAAATTTCTTTATAAAATCAGTTTCTTATAGTGCTCCGCCCCAATGATCTTAAAATAGATACAGTAGCGCTCAAAAGTATTTTAACAAGTACAGTTTGTTAGATATTAAAAAAATAAAAGCAATATTGTATTGAATCAAATAATGTATTTAAAGTGATGATATTTTTTACAAATTGGGACCCCTAAATGTTATGAATTTCTAAAGAAAAAGAAAATATCGAACTAAGTCTTAATAACGACAGGTCAACGATAATAACAAAAGAAGACTTGTCAAAATACTTTTGAGCGCTACTGTATATTCATATTTATAGTGTACAGTGGAAACTCGATATTTCATCACTCTGTAATTCATATTCTATAACAATTTGTCGCTCCTAAAAAAAATGTATGTAGTGTAGTTGTTTTTCTAATTAACTTTTGAAATTTAAATAGAAAAAAATTAAAGTATATCGTACCTAGTTGTAAAAATTCCATTAAACAAAGAAATACTCAAAATAAAGGCATATCTTTCTTTAAATAGGTAAAAATATTTAATTAATTTTTCTTTGTTTTTCATTTTCAGACATATTCCATAATTCGTCTATTTCTGTAATTCATCACTCCTCCGGTCCCGAGTATGATGAATTGTCGAGTTTCTATTGGAGATCGCTTGTGTGCTGTTGAGACCCCGCCATAAGGCTGCCTATTCTGTGGTAGACCTGCCCCTGTACTTTAAATGTTGGAATGAAATTGATCTCCCTCACTTCTCTAGCCTCAAAAGATGTCATTTGGAAGCATCTGTTATACTTCCGGGTAACAGAAAGAAAATGCTCTACCATTGAATGCTGGTGGGTCAGGAGGCTGTGTAAGGGTTCCGGATAGGGTTCAAGACTTTACCGCTATTACAGCACATTTCAAGAGTTTCATCCCGCCATTTCAAAGCCCGACACCAAGTACAGAGTAACCGTGGTCCAAGGTCAACAACTTTGTCCTTGGAGTAATCAATGTGGGGTTCATATTTATAACCAGATAAACACTTATTAGTCCTAGGCACTAATTTTATTTGTGATCTCTTTCTGTTATATTTAGCTGTAGTAGCAACTTGATTTATTTCAGGGTCTGAATTAATCTGAAAATTTCTATACTTTCTTCAATACATTATGTATCAATATTACACTTAGATTTTATTAAAATATTAAATATTTATGTTAATAAAATTTTTCATACTGCTGTATGATATTTGTTAACAAAAAGTATTTATTTTTTTAATTAACGTTTTAAACGATTAAGACGAGTTATTCGTCATACAATATGGCGATTTAAAATGTTTTGATATGTATATATTCACTGGTACAGTGCCGCCATCTGTGATAAATTTTTCAAAATATGGTATAATTGTAAGTAATGTTCAATTTTACTAACATAGTTTAGTATAATTTCTATTTTGCAAATTCCTAGGGTTGGCATTTTTTGATGTTGGCATCTCTGATTTTCTTTCCTTTTTTGTACTTGTCACTGTGTTGTAAAAGGTCTGGCATTTTGAGATAAAGAAATTTTCTCTATAGTTAAAATAAAAGATTAATAATAATTGAATCTTAATAATTTCTGTTCAGTAATTTTTCTTTTTCCCCTATTACACATGACGAATCAAACAACCAATTAAAAATTGGACATGCGATGTCCTAACTCTCTTTCTAGGAACTCTATCGAGAACGAACCGTCAATACCATTGGTGTGTCGTTCGTGGAACATAAATTTGAATGTAACATTTTATCGGACGGAGAATAAACTGTGATTTTCATTGTAGTGTAGAACGACCGTTAAAGAATTTAAAACATATTTTTACTTAAAAACAAGTGTATCAGTTTGAACAGGAGTGAATTGTTAATTAAAAATATGTACGTAAATATAAAAATAAAATCTACACTTTAATGATTTATAAATAAATTGTTATTATTAATTTACACTGTTTATTTATAACAAACATATTTATTTTCTATACCACATTTGCAAAGTACTCATTCTCTTCACTTTCTTTTGTAAAAGTAATACACCATACATGAGAGCTTCGGCAGACGGAGGGCAACCAGGTACGTAAATATCAACTGGTATAATTCTATCACAACCTCTAAAACGCAAAAAAATTGAATTCTTCTTAAACACATTGAATAAATATAAACATTAATATTTACCTAACTACTGAGTAAGAATAATGATAATAGCCTCCACCATTTGCGCAACTACCCATAGATATGACCCATCTCGGTTCTGGCATTTGATCATAAACTTTACGTAGAGCGGGAGCCATTTTATTTGTTACTGTTCCTGCTACAATAATCACATCGGCTTGCCGTGGAGATGCTCGAAAGACGACACCATATCTGTGGAAATAAAAGATATTTGTATAAACTGTAGAGACACATAAACTAAGCAGTTAAAAAAAAATTGGTTTGATGTTTTGCTTAAGGGGTTAAGGGTAGTCAGCGGTGTCTGAAAAATTAAGTGCTTAAATAATCTTTTTTGACAGTAATTTAATTTATTTCATAAAATAAATAACACAGAATTATTATACTATGTTTTAACTTTATTTGACAAAAATAAAAATAAAAAAACAATATATAGAATAAAGGAACACTATTTTTAGATGTATAATTAAACTGGCTTATAAAAATTGACAAATAAATTAAGCACCCATTTTTTTCTTAATAAGCATGAAATAAAGTTTTTTTAATCCAATGAATATGTTTTTAAAAACATACAACCCAAAAATTTTTATTTATTAATGTTTTTCTTTTACAAAATGTTGGCATCTATATCCAAACAAAGAATTATTATTGACACTAGAAGTTGGGAACCGATATACAAACAGACGTGTAATATGAGATGACACATAGAGTGACATCTGGACGCCAATGTAGGAAATATAGAATGGTTTAAGTATCAAACGTAAATAAAGGATCAAAATACTGTATTCAACAAAACTTGTTTAATATATATATATATATATATATATATATATATATATATATATATATATATATATTTCTTTAATTAAGTAAGGAAACATTAAATGCGAGGTGAATTTAAATTGAAAAATAATCAATATATTAATAATAAATTTTGTTAATAATAATTTCAGAGGTTTCTTTCTGAAATTATTATCGAACTTCATTAATATATAAATGTCAAAACTGTTCGGACATATGATCGCGTTCCGGTTTAGGGGCTTTTATAGTACGTTACTGTAGGTCAAGTTACCACCATGTTTGTTGGATCCCATCCCCCAAGTCGTGCTTTGCGATGACCATCATAATATTTTACTGGTTCATCAAAAATCACTCAAATAAGAAAAAATCGTTACTTTAATAGTTAATCTAGTACCTGATCAAAGTTTTTTATTTTCTTGTGAAAATATACAAAATGGCGACCTCTGATAATTTATTTTCGGATTTTCACTTATTATTACACGAGAGGTTTGTATTCTTTCGAATAAATTTGTGTTTGTCTAACGAAAATTTGTTGCCTAGCAATTTAACGAGAAGAGCTGTCAACTAACAAAAACGCGACAGCCAAGCTGAAGCGTTTTTGGGTCGACAGTTCTTCGAGTTAAAATGCTTTTAGGCAAGACATTTAAGTTGTAGAAAACACAAATTTATTCAGAAAAAATATAAAACTCAAATGTAATATAGTAAGACAATTTAATGAATAAAATAAATTAGCATGATTCATATTATTACTTCTAATACATTGTTACTATAGTGCTGAAATCAGTTAAATTTACCAATACGAATTTGTGTTTCATTGTTATCGTGTTTACCTACAATGAAATGATCAATGAAATTTAAAAAATGAAATGTTTTGTACCATTTTTGTCGCTGTAAAAATTTGTCCTAACTTTTTTTTCCATGGTAAAAGTACATAATAATAAAATTTTTTCCCCTTAAGGACCCACAAAAAATAAAAATATAAAAAATATTCGCTAGACCGGTTTCGACTACTTTTGTAGTCCTCTTCAGTAGCATAAACAATAAATAACCATAAATATAAAAAATCAGAAATATCATAAAACTAGAAAATATAAGTATAGGAAATCAGAAATATCAGAAATGTAAATATAATAAAATAAAGGATTAGGGAAAAATATTTTCCTTCGTTAAAAATACCTAAATAAATATAAAAATAATAATAATAAATAACCAATAAATATAAAAAAATAAAATAGAAGTAGAAATATATAAATATGAAAAAAATAAAAACAGCAATAAAATAGAAATAAAATATACCATGTGAGTTTTTTGAGAGTTGCCATTTCTATTACAACCAAATTTTTATGATAGAAATGGCACTAGAAAAGATTCTTTTCTTGGATGCAATGGAAATGTAACCAAGAAAAACACTATCGGTGGAAGTAGCCTCAAGTACATATACATATTTTTACCGCCTAACTGATAAATTAAAGAAAAATCAAAAAATTAAACTTGGGTAAAAAAATTTTTTTTGCTCATTTATGTTGTTAACTAATGCATTAGATCCGTTTTATCGAAAAATTAATATATAGTCCCATTTAAAAATCGATAAGTTTGTATCATAGCTCGAAAACCATAAGAGCTATAAAGCTCCTGACTATAGCAATCGGTTGTCCCCGTCGATATCTACAACTCTTATTTGAACAATTTTTCGATTAAATCAATGGTTTGGCTGTAATAAAAATGGCAACTCTCGAAAAACTCACGCAGTATATGAAAGAAAACAATAAAAATAAAATTAAATTAAAATGAACTAAGTGTAGAAATATATAAAAATAAAAAACAACAATAAAAATGAAAATAAATATAGTAAAAATATGTAAATGTACAAATAAAAACAGCAATAAAAATAAAATAATAACACCATATCCAGAACAAACAAACCTTTCAAACCACCCAAAAACAGTTTAACCTCAAAAACACAATATTTGCATAAACGTCACTTTGGATGATAGCAGTGAGTTTTAAACAAATGTCAGATATTGTGAAATGGAGGTCTGCTTTATACGATTTCTCGTCAAAATTCTCGTGTTCTGATTGGTTCTGGTATCTGGACCAGTCACGGGATGTGTGGGTTCCATTGAGTGAACCTTCCCAGCACACAGACTGTATAGATCAGAGAATGGGACAGGACCGCTGTCATTATTTAAAGTGTTCTTTCCCATCCTGCTAATATACACACTTTCGTAGGCATCCAGTTTAAGTGAATTGGATACTAATTTCAACAACTCAATCTCACCAACCTGATGACCCGTTTTGTGTACATGAGAAGCCACTGCTGACTTTTCACTACGACCATATCTGATATGTGCAACATGTTCTTTGTATCTCACATTCAGAGGGCGCCGCGTTTGTCCACTGTAATGTTTATCACAATTCTGACAGTTAATTTTGTATATTCCAGACTTTTGAAGATCCGGAATTTGGTCCTTGGCATTACCCAGCAATGAACTTAATTTATCATTGGTCGTATAAGCTACCTGTAAGTTCGTGTTGAAGCTTTTCATAGCATTAGAAACCGACACTGATTTTTTGCCATAAAAAGTTAAAGACGTTCTCAGAACCGGTTCTTTCACTCCAAGCGTTGTACTGTCCTTAATCGACTTTCGCCATTTTGCCTTCCTTAACAATTGGTCGATCAACCTGGACGAATATCCATTAATGACAGCCACGCGTCGGATACATTTCAACTCCTTGTCATAATTGGATTGAGATAATGGAAAAGTGATTAACCTGTTAATCAAGAAATTGAAAGCCGCCATTTTCTGACTCCAATGGCAAAAAGAGTCACTTGGGATAAATCTGTCAACATTAGTCGGCTTGCGATAAATATCGAACGACAAAGCGTAATTATCCCTTGTGATCTCAATATCTAGAAAAGGCAGCCTACAATCTCTCTCATATTCAACTGTAAAACTGATACTGGGTTCCAACTCATTCATAAACCGCAAAAGATTCTCCACACTGGTCTTCTCCGTATCTAATATTACAAAAATGTCGTCTACGTATCTGTACCAGTGCTCTGGAAAATATTCCAACTGAAAATATTCCAAAATAAACTGTTGGGTTTAGAAGCATGAAATTTTGCACATGAGTTCCTTATATAACGTAAGTGAGCACTAAGAAAGGATTTTTGAAAATTCGAGTGAGTTAAATAGATTGTATGGAAATTCGTCATTTTTGAAGTTAGAGATATATAAAAATATGTTACTACGGCTATTAAAGTAAATAACTATAACAAGCGGCTCTTCAAAAGCAATTTTTAAAAGCTTTTATTTAACTTGATATGTTAGTATGTTGGTTTAGATCAAATCTTGGAATCAAAATTTAGACAGGTTCTAATTGAGCTAGAGGTTTCAAATTTTGCACACGTGTCTAACCTTGATGACAATGCAATATTGTATAATTAGTTTTGCCCTAAATCGCCCGAAACCAAAATTGTTGATTTTTAGTCCTATGCAACTTTTTGACATTTCGAATTGTCAAATATTGTCCATTGATTTTACATTGCAATTTTTTGTTTCCATAGTTATTTCTGATTAGGGTAAATTAACCGATTAAAATATAGGTAAAAAAATTACTTCTTTAATTTTTTTTTTAAATTAATTGTAATCAAACTAAAAAGTAGAAAATAAAATAAAGTAGAAAAATATTTTTTAAGAAAAAGCTTTTATTTAAAAATGGGCTAAAAAAAGTAAAATAACTTTTGAGTAAAGTTTGAAGCAATATGCAACATAATTTATAAAAGCTTGAGGCGTTTAATTAAATTTGGTAACTACTGAAAAGTAAAATACTGGGTGGGCCAAATAAGACCTACCAATGTTAAATACAAATAACTTTTTTATTTTTTGATATAATTATTTTTTTCTTTTTGTAGGTTATAACTGAATTCTTGGAAATTTATTATGGAACCATACAGTACAAGACAACGGGTTAAAATTAGAGATGATCGATATATCGATAACTGTTATTTTATAACTAGTATAGAAAGATAACAGTTATCGTCAATAATTGAAATACCCAGTCACTGGTTACTTAAATAACTCCTTTGGAAATATCGATAACATAGGTCAATATTAATATATTCGAAAGCAGGGATCACAGTAATTTATTTTAACCACCTACGGAGAATTTCAAAATAATAACGCCCCAGGCAAG
Source organism: Brachynemurus nebulosus (assembly GCA_035578155.1). NCBI lineage: Eukaryota > Metazoa > Arthropoda > Insecta > Neuroptera > Myrmeleontidae > Brachynemurus > Brachynemurus nebulosus. Next base: position 85,853,467 of record JAPWDM010000001.1, on the reverse strand, counting down.
TTACACATTTTCTATTGTAGCACATTTCAAAAACCCTTAAAAGTGAACTATTGTCTATTGTACAGTTATCTATTTGTATTTGTAATTTTGTATCCATAAAATTGTTAAAATTGTGTATATAAAGCCTAAATCCTTGTATAGACAAGTATTTGAACAGATATTTCACTACAATAAAGCAAAAAATATTCTTTAGTATCCGTCAGTATTATAGATCTGTGCATATTTCACTAAGAGAACCGTTTATGCGCATATCGAATATCTTACAATATGTTAAAATATCCAAATACCATACCAGTTATTATAATAACTGTTATAAATAACAGTTATTTTTCAGTAACTGTTATTGCAAAAACAGTTATTAGAAAATAACCGTTTAGCTCATCTCTAGTTAAAATTATCGATTTTTTCTATTCTTGTCAACGATCAATTGTTAAGACGGAGCGTAAATATTGACAATATTTTAATTCAAGATCGTCCCAATCTTTAAATATCGTTCGTCCCAATCTTTAAATATAAGCAGTTTTCAAAAATTTGGAAAATGCCCTATTGTGCAAACATTGCTACCGCAAGACCACCAACAACGACTACGATAATTAAAGATTGGGACAATCTTGAATTAAATATTGACCCATGACTCGGGTATCTGTAATTACTCACCAGAAAATATTGGTTTACAACATAATTCCGATATTCTAGATAAGTTTAAAATTTTTAGTACGATTTGATATTATTTTTCTCGAATTTGAATGTGTTACTACGGTTTATGTCGAAACAATTTAAAAGTTATGAATGTTCCTGTGGCTAGTAAAGTTAGTCACGAACTAGCTCCGATCACTTTAATTTGTGTCAGTACGCGTGGATGGTCCCCACAGAATGATTTTGTTGATAACAGACAGGCGTGTAAGATGGCGCAGTACAAAGGCGTATAAGACGGCGCACTCATTCTTACACGATTGTTTGTTTTATTATGTATTTTTAAACTTTTTTAAGGAATTCTATACAGCAAACTTTCGTGCAACACAAATTTGTGTAACTCAAGTTCCTACATCAAAAGTTTACGATTACGAAAACTAACGATCACGAAATGTAGTTTTTTTTTAAAAATACGTACATTCTATTGCTAATAAAATCAGTGGGATATTATTAACAAAAGAATTAGTTAGTGGAGCCTAAAATTAACCAATTTTAACCAATTTATAAAAAGTAATTCGATATCGATAATTTTCGATAACGCAAACTACATTTTGATAGTCACAAAATGCTTGGAATACCCACAACTTACTTCGCTTAAGCCTTCAAAAATTTCGTTATTTTTTCGCTACGACGTATCGTTTACGAGATATTTACGATCAAAAGTTTTCCATTACAAAACGTTACGAAAATTAATTTTTTTAAAAATGTGTTATTGCTGACCCAATTAATTGGACTAATAGAGCCTAAATTAACCAATTATAATCAATAATTTATGATAATTCGGTATCGATAAGTTTCGATAACGAAAAGTAGGTTTTAACAATCGCAATATGTTTGAATAAAAGAGCTATGACAGTACGGCGGCACACTACGTCGTCAAAAGTATGGGGACACCTTGGCCTAAGGTGTACCCACATTTTTGACACGGTAGTGTACTAGAGCATTAAGTATAGTACGGCGTGAAAAGTGTGGACACACCTTAGGTCATGGTGTTTCCATACTATTGACGACGTAGTGTGCCGCCGTGTTGTTATAGCTCTTTTATTCGTTTAGAATACCCATAACTTAAACGTTTAAAAATTTCGTTATTTTTTGACTACGACCTACCGTTACTTACGATCAAAGTTTAGAATAACGAAAAATATGAAGTGGTAACATAAGAAATTCTCCTGTTACGTAGGTGCAGGATTGCTTAAACGTGATTTGTGCTAAGTTTCAAGCTTTTTAATAAGTGCGCCATCTTACCGACCTTAATGCGCACTCTTACACAACCGGTCGTGTAAGAGTGCACATTTCCCATTTTGTGAATTTTTTTAATAACTCGATCGGTATTGAGTTTATAATAAAAATCCTTTATCACAGCGTTAACTAATCATTAAGGTACTAGAATAAATACAATTTACTTCTATAACATTTTTCGTTATTTTTTTATAGCCACCTAAACGTTAAGTGCGCCGTCTTACACGACACTACCCTACCTTAAATAAAAATTCCGCCAAAACGATACATTCGAGCAATGCAGCGATCCTACTGGTTGTTACACTTATGGCGTATAATGTAAGTAAAACACAAAATATGCCGGATACATTTCTGTAGCTGAGAGATAAAGAATAATAAGTCCACTTTTTTTAAAATTCATTTTTAAACGGATTTGAGTTAAATAATTTACTGTTAAGAGATTTACTTTGTGAAATTTCATTTTAAATATTGAAAATATTTAAAGTTTTAATTACTTTGTCAATTTCACGAAAATACTATTCTTTTTACTTAACGCGTTTTCAGCCCAGGATTTGAGTTATTTAATGGTCATTAAGTAACTCAAATCTATTAAAAAACGAATTTTAATAAAGAAGCAATAAGTCCACTTTCTTTAAAATTCGTTTTTTAACGGATTTGAGTTACTTAATGACTATTAAATAACCCAAATCTGTTAAAAAACGAGTTTTAAAAAAAGTGGACTTATTATAGTCCAAGCTCCAATAGCACAAAATTATACCGGATAAAACACCTCAAATTAAAAAAACTAAATCGATAGTAACTAATGCCGACAATAGGAAATACCCACCAGACCTTTAAGTTTTTGTTAAATTCTATTTTTTAATAATTTTTGAAATAGCTGAAAAAAACGTCAAATCTACCTCACATAACACCTCACTGAAATTTACATATGTTATAGCAAATTATATATATTTTTCTGAACAATCGGTCTGTCTGGCATATTTTGATAATTAATGTCTGACAGACCTATTTTAATTAGTGAAAATTTTAGGCAAATCTACCTCACATAACACTTCGCTGAAAGGGCATAGCCGGGTAAGATAGGGAAAACGGCCCTTGACGCAAAACTGATTGTTTTTATAGGAAATAATACTTGTTGGCCCCAGATACATTGCTGCCAAATTTCAACCCTCTGAGGCTAATAGTTTATGAATACACAAACAGACAAAAATTTTCAAAAAAAATTTTTTTACGAAATTACTGAGCCGATTTATTTGAGTTTAATATATTATGTATTGTCTACCCACCTTAAACAAAGTAATAAAAAAAAAAATTAACGTTATATCCCTTTATTATACTAATTTTTTTAAATTTTTTAAGTAATTTTTTTTTTGGCACTTACGCGTTAGTGACACCCACCATTTTTTGTTCAATAATATGTCTCTTAGTACTCTATAACATATATTTTTACGGAAAAATTTTAGTTGGTAGAACATAGTAATATTTCAATAACAAATGCATGTCATGTTCGGTAGTACATATATTACTTATGTATAAAAAGGGCTATAAAGTAAAATATCTACCCTATTTCTAAAATAATACAAATACATACGTTCATAACTACGATAAACTAGTTTAAATTTACTTAAGTCCAACATTATCCGCCGTTTGTCTTTTTTTATTAATAAAACAAAATAGATATTGTTTTCTCTTTTGTTAGAGTTGTTCTCTTTGTAAGACGTCAAGTGAAACTTTATTAGCTCATACACCACGTATTACGACGTCAACAATTTCATACAAAGTTTATTAGCTGTCAAAATAGTATACCAGTTGGTCATTTCGTTATAATTCCCCATGACCCGTCATCGTGTTAACAAAAGAAGACAAACAGCAGATAAAGCTAGACGTTTGTCTAAGCTTGTTTGTCGTTGTTATGAACGTATGTAATTTTATTACAGAAAAAATCCACTTTCTGCACCTCCTTAAGAAGTGCAACAAAAACATCAAGTGAGAGGGTCTGTTCAAGTTAGTTATATGTACCTACATGTAATTTACCAACATATTTTTATAACTACAACAAGTTTTAGCCGGACCGGCACACAAATTACGTAAACAATATCCCAAAAAGCAGAAAAATTTAATAAAAATACATTATTTATGCTGATGCGTCCCAGACAGCCACTTCCGTCCTGGAAATGAATCAGCAGCACACGAGTTTTTCTCCTTCCAAATTAAAATTGTAAACTTCGCACTTTTTCGCTATAAATACACGCATTCAATCAATATATTTTTAGTCCGTATCAAATAACAAAGTTATTGTAAAATCTATGTCGGTTTTAAATTTCAATAATAAATTATTTGTTATGTAAATTTTTATTAAGATTTAGTTAATAAATTTATTAAAAGAACTTCTCGTTTTATTGAGCAATTTTCCTGAATTAACAACGTTAAACTAAGTTAGTTAAAATAACAGAGTTAAAAAGGAATTAGGCCAAGAGAACTGGAAGATTCTGGAACAAGAAGAAACGTCACCTAACGGACTCGGGACATTTCATCATTCTACGTTCCACAACATAAGTTTACGGAGATTGAACTTAGATCAATCTGACCTGGTGACAGCTGCCCTTCGGAAGAAGAAACCCCCCACTACCGCAATTCGTCCTCCGGGATACATCATAATTGGTGCCCTGCGGTGGGATTCCTGTCAGCAACTTACTGGCAACCTTCAGGAGACGACCGGGAAAACATTCGGCAACGATCAACTGTTCGCCCAGGAACAAGTGAGCTGATCCCTGTCGGCAACTTACTGGCAACCTACAGCAGACGACCGAAACAGCAACCGGCAACGATCAACTGTTTGCCCAGGAATAAGTGAGCTGAACAAAGCAACCAACGTGGAGATCAACGGACTTCACGGAGAACACAGTTCTTAAAGGTGCAAAAACACTCGTCCTTTCAACCGCTCATCATAAAAACGTGAGTCAATTTAAAATTTTATTTCTTTTTGCTTCTATTTCTTGCAAAATGATTGAACCTTCAACACGACCTGTTTCCTCTACCACACATGAAATGCAACCACAACACTCAGTACTCTCATCCAGATCACCCTCACCCTCACTTACGTCAGACGACGAACCACTAATTAATAAAAAATGAATCAAAACTGAAACTTTAATTTCATTAGTAACTCCATTCAATGGTGATTCTGGAACAAGAAGAAACGTCACCTAACGGACTCGGGACATTTCATCATTCTACGTTCCACAACATAAGTTTACGGAGATTGAACTTAGATCAATCTGACCTGGTGACAGCTGCCCTTCGTAAGAAGAAACCCCCACTACCGCAATTCGTCCTCCGGGATACATCAATGCACATAAATTATGTACATCAATTATTCCATTTTTTGACATTTCTTTTGTTTTGGACACTTTTTTGTTCGTTTCTTATATACAATTTGTCCTTTTCTTTGGACAATACGTCATACTTATAAACAACAAAGCGAGAAATTTCAAATTTGTTCTCCCATTGATATTGTGCAAAACCAGTAATTAATTAATAGACATTTTTCGGATCAAACAGGATTCGTGTTTTCTGTATACATGTATATCGCACTTGATGTGATTAATGTCAATAAAAATGAATATATATTTTGAAAAAACATACATACATACATACATACATACATACACACACATATTATATATATATATATATATATATATATATATATATATATATATATATATATATATATACGTACATTCACGAAGGTGGCAACATATGGAAAACTTTTCTATACTAAGTTTCTCTTAAAATAAAATGTTTATAAAGAAAGGCCATTTAGAGACCGTGGTCACCTGGAAAATACAATAAGAGAGTGTGCTCGAAGAATAACACCCGAAATTTTGAAAAATTTACATAAAGAAATGTCTCGGAGAACAATAAAATGTATTGAAAATTAAGGGAGTTACGTAGAATAAGATAATAACGATAACTGTTCATGTCTTTAATTTTGATGTGTCAAGTTAGTGTGAATAGTTTAAAAACAATTAATTATTTAATTTTTACATCGAATAGTACTAAAATATTGCTATATTTTATTTCAATACTTATGACTTTTGTGATGGCAACAGATTAATTGTGTATTTTGATTGTAATATTAATAAACTTAAATTTCAAGTTAGTAGATAGTTGAACTTAAAAATTAAGAGTGTAGTCTTGCAGTACTACATAAATAATAGTCGTCTAAGTACGTCCGTTTTCATGATGTACTGGGTGATACGGAAAAAACGGAAGAATATAGGAAAATTTATTATTGGTTGTAGTTAGCTATGATTCTGTATTTTACATTAATTTTTAATTTTAAACAACTTTTCCCAGTAAAATTTTTGTCAAGTTTCAATAATTAGGGTACTTTACTCTTACGTCAATTTCACATTTTTAAATCCACCCTGTATACAATAGAGTTTGTTCAAATTTTGATGGGTGCATTTTTAATTTAAGAACATGCACCAACTTTTAGTAAGAATAAAATTTTCTGAGAAACTTAGTATAGAAAAGTTTTCCATATGTTGCCACCTTCGTTATATATATATATATATATATATATATATATATATATATATATATATATATATATATATATATATATATATAACCTTTCCCAGTACCATTTCTATCATAAAAATTTGGTTATAATAGAAATGACAACTCTCAAAAAACTCACATTATATATATATATATATATATATATATATATATATATATATATATATATATATATATATAGAGAGAGAGAGAGAGAGAGAGGATAGAGGTACAATACGTATCTCTATACTATTGAAACCAGTGTAACCAGTAAGAGATAGAAAATATGTTATATACGTGCACGGTGTTTACTTTGTATTCGTGCGATACTGTGTATTTGTGTTAATGATCCTTGGTGGTACTGATCGTCACGTGACCATTATTCACATACATATGTATGATACCAGAACGCTCGTTGTGGGAATGTAACAATGCAAACAACAATCTAATCCATTGTACTGCGATTGCCCTTCACTGATCGACTGCCGATGAGCGTGTGACTATTAAGAAGCCTAACATACACAGAAGTGCACACTGCAGATTTCATTATATATATACCATGTGAGTTTTTTGAGAGTTGCCATTTCTATTGCAACCAAATTTTTATGATAGAAGTGGTACTGGGAAAGGTTCTTTTCTTGGATGTAATGGAAATGTAACCAAGAAAAACACTACCGGTTGAAGTAGCCTCAAGTACATATGCATATTTTTACCATCTAACTGATAAATTAAAGAAAAATTAAAAAATTAAACTTGGGTAAAAAAAATTTTTTTGCTCATTTATGTTGTTAATTAATGCATTAGATCTGTTTTATCGAAAAATTAATATATAGTCCCTTTTAAAAATCTATAAGTTTATCTCTATCTCACACATATTATATATAAAGCACGAGTACGGAAATATGTCATTATTTTGATATATATATATATATATATATATATATATATATATATATATATATATATATATATATATATATATATATCAAAATAATGAGATATTTCCGTACTTATGAATTTTAATCGTGTTGAATATTTGAATTTGTTGTAATAAATTCAATGTTTCGCATATTTGAGTTTCGTGAATCCCTACAAAGCCATGCTTTGAGCTAGTTGTTAATAAGTTATGAATTTATGAACAATTAAAAAAATTTAATTTAATTATTTTTTCTAGGTTAAAGTAAATGATTTTTGTTAAATATTTAATTTACTTTCAATTTATTTTACCCAACTTTGGCAGGAAATGCCGGAACTAATCAGCGTTCTTAATCAGTGGTTTTTATTTAGTTTTTTAAATATTTGACATAATAATATTTCATCTTCACAAAGTTAAAAAATCATGCAATACTGTAAAGAAAAGTGAAATATATTATTTTCAATTAGAATAAACTATTTTCGTTTGATTTTAACTGATTTGAAAATTCTAAGCAGTACATATTGACATTCACTGATTTTTGTTTTTCAAAATTATATTTTTAATATTATTAAATATTTTGCAATGAATCCAGTCATTCAGTTATTTTATGTATATGTTTACAGTTAAGTTATAATATATCATTAATGTCATTTGTTTTCGGTTTCTTTAAGAAATATTCTTCTGTAATCAAATTATTATTGAATAAACAGAATTTACATAAAAATATAAAATAGTGTTATTAACTTATTATTTATTATTATTTCGTAACCTAATGTTCAATTAGTACCCTATGCACTATTTATTTGTTTGACTGAAATTAGAAAAAGACTATTATCCGTTGACAAAGAAACTATCAAAAGTGTCTGGGAATATTTTTTCAACTATATATTCTAGTTAGGAAAAAAACCGTTTACTGTTTTGGAAACTATGAAAAACATTTTTCATTATTAATTTTTTTAAATTATTTGACAGTTTAAAACGTATTTAACCGTTTACATTCCGTAATTCTGCCTTTTTCGGAACAGACACAAATAGTTTATCTGGAGTTTTTTGCTTGTGTTTCGCTATACACTGTCGCGCTATACACCATCTGTACTGCATTTTTATTTTTATTAATAAAAAATTAAATTCTAAAAATAACACAAACGTCACAAGTAAACCACTACCTACTAGACCTACTAGTATTACTCAATGTTTTAGAGCCAATGTCGTCATACGATTTGAAAGAGACAGAAAGCATCGTTTTTACGGTTTTTTTAAAAACTGAAATTTTATCGGTGATTTTTATTACAAATATAGTACAAAATAATTTAAAAATGTTTATTATGAGCTTAGTAAGAAGTAATAAACACACTAAGATGGTTTTTAATTATAGATTATGACCATCAACATATTAAAGTGCCGACTATTAAAATGAAAAAACCGATAATACTGTAATTAGTAATGGTTTAATCTTTAATGGAAATTAATATTATAAAAAATAGATTTTTGAAGATAATATGATAAACCACCTAAAAACAAAAGAACTGAAAGGTGGATTATGGTTGTATGGTTCATACAAGTAAATAATATTGTATTAGTTATAGGTTTGAATTTGAAAATAAAAATAATAATAAAAGGATTCCAAAAAATTATAAAATTGAAATTTAATTTTTTATCGCATCTCAATAACTGAATAATATAACCGATAAAAATAACCGATAAATAATTATTAGAAATAATCGAAAGAAAATAATTGATAACAATAATCGAATGAAACATAGTCGATAAAAATAATCGAATGAAAATAATCGACAAAAATAATCGAATGAAAATAGTCGATAAAAATAATCGAATGATTAATCGATTATTAAAATCACTCGAATAAAAATAATCGATTATTGAAATCATTCGATTATTCCCATCACTAGCCTTTAGTGTAATTTTAACGATCGATATCTCGAAAACTAAGGCGAATTTAAAAATTTTTTTATTCTTTATTTTTTGCTTAGAATGCCAAAATCTATCAAATCTGCTTGTCAAATTTTGTCGTCTAGGATACGCACTCTCCCCTAATATTTGCCTAAAATGTCAACTTATTTTCTTCAACTAGTACATTGGCTAATAAAGCTTCGGCACAAACAACCCCCCGACATGATTTAGATTGACCAAAAGTAGCGGTATGAGCTGAGAGTTAAGTATATTTACTGAATTCATTATAAATACATACGTAATGTTATATGTATATAATATATATATATATATATATATATATATATATATATATATATATATATATATATATATATATATATATATATAATGTTAACCATTGTTTTTAAAACCGTCTAATCTATGTGTATTAGTTTTCAACTACTCCCTATTGTGTCGCCAGATCTCGCATACGCAGTAGCGTGCACGTACTTCTTAACTCAGTTTTGCTTAGTTGTGTTAACATAACATTAAGTACACAGGACCATATTTAATTTAATAATCAGGCTTAACATCACGAAGCGGGGTAATAGTTGTGTTCATACTAACACAATATTTTAAAACACTGCAAAACATATATGACGAACGCAAACATTATGATGCATGATTTTTACGCGTCCGCGAAGTATTTTTTCGGCCGGACACAATAGTTGCAAATTTTGCAAAAGATCTAACGTCTACTGAAAATATGCTTTTATGTTGCAAAATGTTTTGCAACGTTACGTTGGTACAAATACAACCAATCTTAAGATGTGTTTCTGTGCAAAAAAAAAAAAACTGACGTTAAGATCTTAACAGCTTTAGTGTTAACTCCTCACGTAAACATGGTCCATGTTACTTACACAATTATATACCTATTCACTACATGTGTTTCAATGGCATTCCTACGTTCACTTACTGGTAATTATGCAGAAACACGGCTCCACCTATTTTTGACTCTAAAAGAAAAACTACTGCTCCGATTTTATGATTTTTTTTTTTAAATGTTCCTCATTACGGCGGATTAGTTTAAAAAAACACTACAACTCGATATCGATAATGGAAAAGCTGGGAAACTGTTTTAAAATTTGAAAAAATTCATTTTTTTCAAATTTTCTTTTGTCATTTTGTGTGTCTGCATTTGTATGAATTTTTTAGTGCATATGTATTTCGATAAAATAGACCAAAATAAACACCTTTGAAAGAATAAAAAAAAATCGATATCTCACTTAGTTTTCGAGATATCGAACGCGAAAATTAGAAAAATTGGCTTAATGTTAACAACTACGATTATCCCAACGCCGTAATTTGAGTGCATATTCTGATAAAATCGGACAAAATAAACACTTTTTCAAGAATAAAAAAAATCGATATCTCACTTCGTTTTCGAAATATTGAGCCCGAAAGTTGTGGAAATTGACTTTAGGTGCGTAACTACGACTCCGTGAGAGCCGTAATTTGAGTGCATATTCTGGAAAAATCGGCCAAAATAAACACTTTTTCAAGAATAAAAAAAATTGACATCTCACTTCGTTTTCGAAATATTGAGCCCGAAAATTGTGGAAATTGATTTTAGGTTGATAATTACGACTTCCTAAGAGCCGTGATTTGAGTGCATATTCTGATAAAATCGGCCAAAATAAACACTTTTTTAAGAATAGATAATCGATATCTCTCTTCGTTTTAAATAGATCGAGCGCCAAAGTTTGAAAGTAGGATATGAACTGGTTTCTTACAATTTTATACATAATTTGTCAATGCAGAACAATTTAAAGTACATGGTTTACGATGTTCAATAGATGGGTTACATTGGCGCTAATTTGTAGGAATGATGCGGGGGGGGGGATCGATAGGTCTCTATCCTAACTTTGTTCCTATCGTCTATGCCCCATCCGTGTGAATTTAATTGCCTTGAGGGTTGCTTTATGATAATTCTTATGACAATAATTAACACTATGAGGCCCGAGCACTTTCATAGTAAACTTCCCAGTAAGCCGGAAATATTTAAAAAAAAAAACCTTATATAAATAAGTACATAAAATAAAATGATTCAAACACTGAATAGATTCAACACAGTTCAACATGTATGTGTAAAACTATAAACATATGTACGTGATACGTACATACTACATATACACTGACATTCAAATCAATTTTATTTAAAAATATAAGTTATATTTTTTATGTATTTTTTGTTTATTTTAAAATTTTTTATACATAGAAACCAGAAGAGTAGTGTGTGTTGGTATGTATTTGTGTGAGTAGGAACACATCCGTGTGATGAGTGATGATAAACATCGCACACATAATGCGTAGCCAACTAATCAATTAATCATTGATCGCGGTCGGCCTCTGGGGATGTTTTGTTTGGTTTCGGATGCCGAAGCCATGGTACTGAAAGTGTTAATAACATACTATATATACTTTGCAAAAATACCACTTTTATTCAATTAATTTTGCGACATGTTTTGATCCATACGGCCATCATCTTTTCGTGTAGCCGTAATTCCAGCAACGGCGTCGCAGTTTTATAGTTCCCGCAGTGCGCTGGACAACAATGAAAACTCGAGGATATGCGACATTAGGAGAATTTAATTTAAATAAGATCAATTAACTTTTCAGCACAAAAATAATTTTCATTTTATCTAGAAGAACTGGAAAGCTTTTGTTTTATGTGTGTGTACGTGTATTAAATGAATAAGAAAAGTTAATAATAATAACAACTGTAATATTTTTTTACGGAGGATTTACACACATTATTTAAAACTGAAAATAACGAATGTAACCTTTCACGATGATCAGGATAGTGACGTCACAATAATGATTCTGCAATATATCCCGACATATGCTCTTCTTTACGACCATAGGTCGGAATATCGGATCGTAGATAGCGCCACGAACGCTCGATGTTCTGCGTATGAGTTCCAGTCTCCGGATACACGAAGTTATATGATTGGTTCACAGTGAGATGCCTAAAACCTAATGTATTACATTGTAAAAAAGATTTTGTATCAGATAAGTTAAGATTTTCACTTTAATTAAATTGATGCCACATATAGAAGGCATCATTAAAACCTTCTTTTCGGGCAAAGGGTAATTAAATAATTATTTAAAAGTGAAGTTAAAAGTGAATACTGAAAAAAAGTAATACTAAAACTTTACTTTTTAATTTTTTTAGTAATAGTTATATTATATTAATTATCGTACCTAAAAAGCAGTACATGATAGAAAAAAAGTACGCATATATTCTTACTGAGCAATGTGTATGAACGAATAAACAGGAAAAATTAAAGTGGGTGCTTAATTTTTTATTATTTTTTTTTTTAACGCAGTGTTATTTTTCAAATATCGTTTTCAAAGGCAATTTCAGCTATAAAAATTGCCTTCAAGACCTAAAAAAATTAAAAGACCAGAAAATTTTTCCTGATTTTCATGTATGTATTAGCACTGATAATTTTTAATTTTGAACACCACTACAATTAAATACTGTGACCTGGATCAGCGACAGACAATAAATATCCAGGCGGTGGTCTCACACCCCTAGACACCATTACTCAAGTAATGCTACGGTAGGATAGAATGAAATTGGAAAAGATTAGTTTAAATTGTTCATTATCCTCGTTTGTGGAGTATTTGAGAATAGATATATGATACTGCCTGTATATTGGTAAGCTTAGAACCAATAGAAAAGCTTTATAATTTTTTTTTTAAATAAACTCTCCAAATCTTATCCAATCTTAACGGAACATAACTTGAGTAATGGCGTACGGGAGTGCAGGACCATGAAATTTTGAGTGAAATTTTATGAAATTTTCTTTTTTTTCTAAAAGATGGCACGACTTTGATCATAATTCACTTTGCGTCGTTTCAATTCGCGTCGTGTTTTTTTGGAATGTAACCACGACGCAAATTGAGATATTGGTATATAGATTCATACACATAAATCATTAAATTAAAAAAAATAGGTATATTTATTAAGAATAGATGAAATAAGGTTTAGGGTTACTTTTCCATAAAAAGTGTTTATTTTGGCCGATTTTACCAGAATATGCACTCAAATTACGGCTCTCACGGAGTCGTAGTTACGCACCTAAAGTCAATTTCCACAACTTTCGGGCTCAATATTTCGAAAACGAAGTGAGATATCGATTTTTTTTATTCTTGAAAAAGTGTTTATTTTGTCCGATTTTATCAGAATATGCACTCAAATTACGGCGTTGGAATAATCGTAGTTGTTAACATTAAGCCAATTTTTCTAATTTTCGCGTTCGATATCTCGAAAACTAAGTGAGATATCGATTTTTTCTATTCTTTAAGAAGTGTATTTTGTCCGATTTTATCAGAATATACACTCAAATTACGGCGTTGGGGTAATCGTAGTTGTTAACATTAAGCCAATTTTTCTAATTTTCGCGTTCATATCTCGAAAACTAAGTGAGATATCGATTTTTTTTATTCTTTAAAAAGTGTTTATTTTGGCCTATTTTATCGGAACATGCAATCAAAAATTCATACAAACGTAAACACACAAAATGACAAAAGAAAACTTGAAAAAATTGAATTTTTCAAATTTTAAAACAGTTTCCCAGCCTTTTCATTATCGATATCGAGTTGTAGTATTTTTTTTAAGCTAATCCACCGTAATTACGAACATTTAAAAAAAAAATCATTAAAATCAGACTATTAGTTTTTTTTTAGAGCCAAAAATAGGTGGAGCCGTGCTTCTGCATAATTACCAAAATTTTTATATAACTAGCGCTTTCGATCTTTTTGAACTATTAACGAGCTAGTTTGAATTGAATATTCTATTCAAATCAATTGCGGTTATGTAATTTTGTAAAAATTATTGCTTAAAATTAATTATCTGTGATTACTAATTAAATTTTGTTATTTGATAATATTTTTACTCGCTGATGTCATTTATCTACGATGAGATATTCCAGAAACAATAGATCAAAAATGTTATCCTTTGTTACTGTAATAAATTTGTGTCCCATAAAATACAGTATAATTATATGGTTTTTTCTTTTAACAAAAATCTCAATTTACATAAAAAACAACCAGGTAGAAAAAAATAAATAAGTAAAATAAAGACTTTAAATTAATACACACTTGAATAATTGTTCCTAAATTAAAGTTCACATCATTTGCAAATAAAAAATTTTTCTATTTTGACTTACAGAAGACTAATTTAAACATTACGAAAGTATATAACCTGTCCATATCATATCTGGGCGCTGCAATATGCATCATTTCCACAGCACAACAAGCCAAACCAAAAGTCATTGGCCATAAAGAACCTTTTCGACCCCAATTAAGTAAATCATCTAGACGAGCCATTGCATACTCTGCTAAATTGTTTGTTTTTTGAAATGGTGATACTGGACGTTTAGGTGCAAGGTCCGCTCGAACTTCAGGAGCTGCCACAGTAGCTTGATTTTTCTCTGATATTTTAATAACATTCTGAATTCTAGTACCCAAAACTGGGATTACGCTACTGTTATAGGTAGAACTGAGTACTGGGCGAAACATCTAGAAAAATAAATTTTTATAAAATGTGTATTTAAGATATAACAGCACAAATCAAAAATACGAATGAAAATACCTTCTTTAAGAAATAACACTAATACGACATTAAAAATTTACGTAACTAATAATATGTACCTATTTAAGAAGTAATGTACGGATAGGATTCAAAATGTCAATTTCTTTTGACATTTCAGTTTTGGTACCACTGTCAGATAGTTAGACGGGTTAGACGGGTTAGACCATAGATAAAGTACACCAGAATTTCATTTCTGGAAGATAGCCAACTTCAATACATTTTTGACCCTCTATTTAACCATATATGTGTATACATACATAATATATTGCTAGCAACGTATCTAGCCATAGAACACTAAAAGCCAACTAACATAAAAAAAGTGTAATTCGCTCGGAGTCATTTGACACCAGTCACAGCTTAAGGCATGTAGTCACTTACTGACCGTCGTCGAGTTCGCACTGCATTGTATTAACAATATACCCATTGTTACTTGAACACGTTGAACAGCTCTCTCTGGTAATACGTGTGGTGAGGTAGTATGCGTGAATACACATACTACTACAAAAAACCAAACTAATACACTGCAAACAGTGTGTATGTACACAAACAGAGTACGTCACAAACTCATTACAAGTGGAACAGACACAAAACCAATCTAGTTTGCCCCCTTGTATCTAGCCTATGAGAGGAATTGGTTGCCAACAAAGAGAGACAGACAATACAAAAATACATAGTGTACCATTTCTATTCTGCGCATGTCTAGTGGTTCACATGAAAAGTAAAAATTTGGGGGACAGGTCTACCCACACTGTCAACTTCCCATTGAGTGTCCTTAAAGACTAGAGATTACTGTACATAAATAATTCTTCTTTCATTTCAGGCGACTCCTCCCCTGGCTTTGCCCCTTGCACCATACCGGGGGCTTCGCCTTCTGTACCTAAGGGTGGGGGTTCCACCCTTATCAAACAAATGATAACATCATTTGTTCTCAAGATATGCAAGACAAAATATATTTTGGTAAAAACTAATTTTTCAAGTTTCTTATTCTGTCTTTTTTTTTTAAATTTTGTAATAAAATACTGGCGTTTTTAACATCAAGGAAGGTTCTTAGGACATTATATAATAATGTTATGGTAAAAAATCCATATAATCTATGTTATCTTAATAAAGTTAATTCCTTTTTTTTACCACAAAAAACAAACCGCTAATCCGAATTTGCTGAAAACTTTATCCGGTCTTCATTTTTTGATTACGCATCTAATGAAATTAGTCCGGAGTTGATATCATCATTTGTTCTCGAGATATGCAAGACGAAAAAAAATTCACGAATAAACGAACTAACGAACGAACGAACTAACGAACGCATACACAGACATCACGCTAAAAACGATGGATTCGGATTCTAGTGACCTTGAAACGTGGAGATATGTCAAAATTAGCGATTCGTAAAATCGGAACCATTACACTAACTTCCTATGGGAAGTTAGGAAATAAATTTATTCATATTTTTAATATTTTTTTGTTTGAATTTTTAACTCAGGAATGACAATTTTATTTATCCAAATAATAAATAAACACATTTATTGCTTATTAAATAAAATTTACTTTGTAATTTATACTCGTATTTGATAATGACAACCTAAGTAACTAAAATGGAGGCATTTTTTAAATTGCCACCGCATGCGGACAATGAATATAGGTACACTAAATAAAAAGAGAGAGTAATATCGTCTGCACTCTAATGTTTGCGACCAAAAATGCAAATTGCTAGCAATATAGGTATACTACATATATGACTGCTGCTGCTGCTGCTAGCTTCAGCGACATACTTACCGATACTGTTGATAATGTTAGTAAGTCACATTTCCCAAACGTTTTAGTTGCATTTTTGATTCGGAAAAACTTTTAGATTTGTTTAATAAAATACATATATGTTATTTCATATATGTTATTACATATATGATATAATACATACATGACATAATACATATATGACATAATACATATATGCTATTACCTCTCTAGGGAACTGAGTACGGGGGCGAAGAGTATAGATGTCATCGTTGTTGTTATCATCATGCATAGTACACTTGAGAAGAACAGAAATGTCACTATAATAACTTTAAATTATCTTTAGCCTTATCCGATAATGTAGATTACTACTAGTAAGATAATCCACTAAAATTCTCCTAATTGCATTTTATTTTGATCAGTTTTGCAAGTTTAAAACTCATACAATAATTATAAACTCATGTATTTATTTAAAATTACTAAATTTATTTTTATTCAAAATTATACATTAATCAGATACTTCGTAAATGAATATCACTATCACTGATTCTAATTTCTGACAAGTGTGTTCGAATTTTCTGCAACAAATAAAATTAATTCTAATTTTCTAGCTAATTTACTGTGATAATAAAATAAGTAATTATTTGCAAATAAAAATAAACCAATAAATGTTAATTATACATACCTCCAATAATTGGCGACGCAAAGATTACGCGAGCGCTCCTGGTTTTTTAAATTAGAAGCTGTATCAAGTAAAAATTTTTGTATACGTTTAATTGTCGAACGAAAAATGTACTATACAAATTATGCGCAGATTACTAGATTTTATATCGCCCAGTAATCGTATACGTATATTTTTACTTGATGCTAGTTCTAATTTTACTACCAGAGGCGCGAGTGAGAATCTTTGCGTCGCCAATAATTAAATAGAATTATTAAATTTAATATTGAACAAAAAAATAGACGAATTTTTTATAAATAATTCGAAAAAATTGTAATTGTTACTGTTACTATAGAAATGTTACAAATTATAAATTTCTAAAATAATAGAATAAGTTCTACGAACAGTAATTCGACAGATATCATCTAGTAGCACCGTCTACAATTACCAATTACCAATATATATATATATATATATATATATATATATATATATATATATATATATATATATATATATATATATATATATATATATATATATATATATATATATATATATATATATATATATATATATATAAATATATATATATATAAATATATATATATATATAAATATATATATATATATATATAGTGTTATTCTCCTTGGGTTAGGCCATTAATAAAATAGACCAGCACCATGTCTTGCCATGTCCCTGCGACTTGTTTTCAAGGACGAATTTTTAATGTCACAGTTGGCTACGTGGCGCTAATGGTATTTGGAGCATACTAAATAGAGTTGGGACATGTGAGCATTTTTCATCAAATAGATGTCAGAATTAATTATCATATTAGTATGATAATTAATTCTGACATCTAAACAAAATAACCACCTCACAAGCAGCAAATTCAACATTCTTTAAGAATGTACTAACAAACTAAGAAACAAACTAAGTGAATTAAAACCAACTTTGGAAAAATTAAGTACATAGTTCTTCGGAATGCTCATAGGTATTAAGTCACTTAGTTTGTTTCTTAGTTTGTTAGTACATTCTTAAAAAATGTTGAATTTGCTGCTTGTGAGGTGGGCGGAAGCTTTCAGCTTATATAGTTTTGATGTTGTGTATTTTTGAAAACAATTGAACCTTAATTTCTCCAAACTTGGTTTTTTAGTTGGGTTCGACTCGTGTAATCTTCATATGGAAGCTTGTAACCCTTGTATGGGACAAATTATTACAACTCATATTTAAATTACAGCAGTTTATTTGATTTAAATTATTTTTCAAATATTGTTCATTGCCGACAATTTGGATTTCTAATCGATATTTTTTACTTTCTTTGAAGCTTAAAAATTTTTTCTTGTTCACCATCATAAAGTGCATAAAAAAACCTTCAATTTATGAAAAAAAAAGAACCTCGTACGTTACAATGCACAAAAATCATTGGCCAGTCAATTTTCAAATTCGACGTCAATTTTTATGGTTTGTGTAACATATTTTGACTTTGAAATTTTAACGAGTTATTGTCCATGTTATAAAGTACATTTTTTTGAAAATTTCATCAAATTTCACTTAAAACAACCGAACCAAAAAACAAAATTTAGCAGTATCTCCAGTTTTTATTTTTTTTAAGGTTATGTGTGCAGATAAAAATTTCATACTGTAACCACTGGTAGACTATATCGTAGTGAATAGCCTCAATTTTTTTCCTTTTTTTTGAGACCTACATATACCGAGATATATTCATCTATATTTAGAAAGTACGACTAAAATGGTAGATTAAATGGCCGATAACTTACGTGGCGGCCGTTACAAGTGGTAGAAAATGTTCAGTCTTAGATGTAATTAACATGCTACAAAAAAAAAAAAAAAAAAAAAAAATTGAGGGGGAAACAGGTCCTTATTCACTAAAATTTGGAGCCTATCCGACTCTATTAATAATGTTAAATTATTACTAGAAACACTTATTTTATGAATTAAGATGTGTACTGTATAAAAAAATTATATCAATTAATAAATTTTTTCTATAAATAATTTTTTTCTATAACATAAAGATTTAATTTGACTATGGTTGATGTTGGCTTTAGCACCTATCGGAATTATCATCCTGACAGTTGAAGTATAGAATATGTTCCATTTAAAAAACATTGTGTGACACAATGCATTTTCTTTTTTTCATAAAAAAACTAATTTTTTTTAAATTTTTTTGGAAAACTAATTGCATATAAAAGCAATTAAAATGTTAAAATTTAAAAAAATTAGTTTTTTGTGCAAAAAAAAGAAAAACGTGCACTGTGTCGTCTATGTTTCCTAAATGGAAAACTTTCATTATATGTTTTACCACATTTGTCGTCGAATATGGCGGGCACAGTTTTTTTAAAATAGTTTCAAAACCGCGTGGTTCCGGCTTCTAATTTTTATTTTAATTTTTACGAAAAAGATAGGCCGGTGGGATTGTTTTTTTTTTTCCATTAAAAAATAATACAAAGTATAAGGTTCATAAAACTATTTTTTTTTCTCACGAAAGTTGGATAAAATATGACCAATTTTACAAATTTATTCGTAGCTATGCAACTTCCGGTTCAAACAACACACGATAAATGAGAACATTAACATTAATTATTTCGTTTAATTTGTCCGTGACATACAATTTTCTTTTTGCTAACCGATGCGGAATCGTCTATTGTTTAATATATTTCAAACTCAATGGAAAAAGTTGGAATTTTCTTTTTGGGTATACATCCTTAAGTAGTGAAAATAAATTGCTTGCAATAAATGTTTGTGTACTTGTATTAATATGCTATACTACAAACATAATTATGTTGTTAGGTAAAAAATAAAACAAACCATCAAGTGCAAGTTGTACTTACACAAACAGTATTCTGTACAATCACTTGTTGTTATGGATTTACTTGGTTAGTGGTACTTGAAGTGTAGAGTCCCAGTTAAAGCTTTATTTTAAAGTTCAATAACTATTCTATCTGATAATATAAAAAAGATTTGCTTATCGAGGTCAAAAGCCACTTTTTTGGGCGTTTAATCTTAGCTTACCCGCTTTGGGCTACCTTCCCCTAGTAAATTCACAGATATATCTAAGAATACATCTTCAATTGTGTAAAATAGCCGTAATTGCATATCAGTTACGTAAAATTACAGCTCAAATATGTAAAAATGACGAAAAAATATTTTTGGTGTAAATTTACTACTAACTAGTAAATTTTATTATTATAATAATAGTAATATTTCGACTATAGTATTAGTAATTTTACACTCATTTTTTACAGTGATATGATAATTAACATTTATTTGATGAAAAATGGCTGACATGTCCCAATTATATTTAGTATATGGACTATAGCTTACAAGTCGCGGACTGTGACAATAAAAATTAGTCTTTGAAAATAAGTGGCAGGGACATGGTTTTTATCAGGTTATATCCCAGACCAGAAATGAACCATTTTAGGCAGAATCAAAATTATCTAATTAACTTTTAGAATATAGATGCCGCGACTAAAATTCTCTAATTTTAAACCGGTTTACGATCATTGACGGTATAACAAGCGCCAACGACCATGACTAACTTAGACACTACGCTGTAGGACGTCAATAATTCCACACAAAGTGTATTAGCTCTATACCTCTTCAAGTTATCTTTTAAAAATAACCCCTAAAAAGGCTATTCAGCTGTACATCTATAATTGGGCGATCAGTCTCTACCTCTATGCTAAATTTCAAATTGTTATGTCGAATAGTTTCACAGCAAATCGCCTCTGACAGGCGGATGGACAGTAAAATTATTACATACGTGTACCATTTTGCCAGTTTTGGTACGGAATACTAAAAAGGTGACAAAAGTTTATTCAGTGTATGAATTTTGTTTAGATATATCTACACTGTTAAGAATATTTCCGAAACGTTTTGTTATATATTATTATACAGCTCAACCAACATAAGCTCGCCGGTCAAGGTTGTATGCGCAGTAGACAAACACCACGTGTTTTGAAACATATTCTGTTTTCAAAGTAAAATCATCGGTATAGTACCTTACAAAAATAAAATATAACTTATACCCATAATTTTTATATAAATAAAAAGTGAATAATTAAATTTAAACTAAATATTATTTTAAAATGGAATTTAAAAGCGCAGTAGACAAACACCACGTGTTTTGAAACATATTCTGTTTTCAAAGTAAAATCATCGGTATAGTACCTTACAAAAATAAAATATAACTTATACCCATAATTTTTATATAAATAAAAAGTGAATAATTAAATTTAAACTAAATATTATTTTAAAATGGAATTTAAAAGTAAAGTTAAGAATAAGGTAAGTTTTTGTTACGTACTTATTTAATTTCTATATTGTAATATTAAATATGCTATTTAAATTGGCTATAAAATATGCTATTTGATGTCATTTCGGCTAATTCCCAAATTATGTGCCAACCTATAAATAAAGCTGTCAAATTTTTTATTTTTGAAGTGAAAACTTCTTTAGCGGCGTTGTACACTTTTTTTGTAATGGGTAAAAAATGTTAAATTCGCGTCAGGTCACGTGACCTGATCGAAAATGCGTAAGACCTGATCAAAAATTCGTAAGACGGATGGAAAATAGACAGTCAGTAGAGCAGACAATAAACTGCGTTGTACACTTTTTTTGTAATGGGTAAAAAATGTTAAACTGGCGTCAGGACACGTGACCTGATCGAAAATTCGTAAGACGACAGTACATAACAGTAGACAGTAGTACAGAATACAGAACGAACGGTAGTATCTCTATACTACTGAAACCAGTGTAACGCGAAAGGACTGATATACGGGTTTAGTCCAATAGCACTAATTTTAAGCCCTATCTCACTAAACATTAATTTTAGAATAGATATAAAAAATTTTTAAAAAGAGATTCTTGTAGGGATTACCGAAGAGAACATTTGTGCAAAATGTGAACTCCCGGAAATGTTTTTTTTATATTGTTTAAACAATATTGAAAATTCATAAATAGCGTTTTTTGACCTTTCACCGCTTACGTAGCGAAAACGGTGATAGATACATTAAAAAGTGTTAAGACCTTTTTTGTAGAGAATCGAATTCTCTACAAAAAAGTCAGCGAGAGCACCTGTCTATCTTGTACAGGTAAAAAGATACAGCGCTCCAAAAGCGCACTTAAAAATCCACTTTTTCTAGCGTTCCGGCAGGGTGTGCTGTCCGGAACCTTGCCGGTCATGTTTGTGTACGATAGCGCAATAAATAAATATTGTATTCTACCACATAAATGATAGTACTTTTATACTGATAATTAAAGCAATTCGTGCAAAATTATTCCCTAACCATTCCAAAATATCAAAAATGCACAACGTTAGTATTCAAGTTTTCACTTCTGCCGGCACTCCTGGAGTGCAACCCGTCGTTTTTTTTTTTGATTTATTTAGTATTAAAACAAATAAAATTATGTTACATTACATTTATTACTAGAAACTTAACGTTCATTAATTCATAACTTAATAACAATAATTATGTACTAAAAAATATTTACTCAAACATGTGATAAATAATTTTGATTCTTCCCGCTCTGTTTTGGACAGAAAATGGTTGACATTTCACGACTCTATTTATTATAGGGACTCTACATATTCTTAAGTTCATACTTGTGTCATATACCAGCTGGATTTAGCACTACAATAGAGGTATCGGTGGTGACATCTATATTTATTTGAATCATGTACTACGTCCAGCTTGCTTAAATTAGCTCTTTAAATGTTTAAGATAAGTTAACTCGTCCTGCAATATGGCGGCTCAAAATGCTGTCAGATGTATATATTCACTGGTACAGGTGCCGCCATCTGTGACAGAATTCAAACATACGGTATAATTCTAAGTAATCTTCAGTTTTATTAATATAGTTTAGTATAATTGATATTTTGTAAATTGCTAGGGTTCACTTTTTTGATGTTGGGATCTTTAATTTTATTCTTTTTCTTTTTTTGTAACCTTATCTATTATACTTATCACTGGCAGTAAAAAGGCCGGCATTTTGAGACAAAAAAATTTTTCCATATGGTTTGTTTAAAAGCGTACAGGTCACTATTTTCAAATTGAAATGTGACCACATAATATATCTACCACTAAATATTCTATAATGCTTAATGCATAATTTTTACCTAACTAAATAAACTTTATAAAACTAATCTTTTAATTGTTTCTAAAAGCAATAAAAAGGTTAATTTTGCAATAAAAATTAATTTTTTGTTTTTTTGTGGAAAACATTGAAAATGCACGGTGTCACACAGTATCGTCGATGTATTGTAAATGGAACACACCTTTTAAATATGACTGCCTTTCAATTACAACATCGTGTTGTTCAATTTAATTCACCTGACAATGAGTTTCAGATATTTTTCAAATTGAAATGTGTACATACGTACCATAAATTTACTACTGAATAAAAATTCTATCTTGCTTAATGTATAATTTTTATCTAACGAAACTTTAATTCTATAAAACTAACCTTATAATTGCTTCTAAAAGCAACTAAAAAGCTAGTTTTGCAAAAAAATATAAAAAATTAGTTTTTTGTGAAAAAAAACATGCACGGTGTCGCCTGTTTTTTCTAAATGGAACACTCTTTAAATATGGCTATTCTTCAATTCAAAAATGGCGCTGTTCAATTTAGATCACGTGAAAATGAGTTTTAATATATTGACTACATTAATAAAAATTTATAAGAGTAATTCACATAAATCAGGAAATTTTTTTTGCTTTGTAGATTGTAATACAATGAATGACATACAATTTTTTCGTTATTACAACAAAAACATTTTAATCTGATATGTGACCAAAATGATATTTCAGAAAATTATCACTTGAAATTATCATAGTTAAAATCAATAAGTTATCTTTTATTTTTGTTGCGGATTATACTTTTATGTATATATGTTATATGTTTCATCCTTTTTAATAATTTGTTGTCGCACTCCTTCATCTGCGCATCTGACCGGCAACCTTAGGCTGGTTGAGCTGTAGTATAAATAGAAAGTTATATATTATTATAGTATACCCATATATTAATATTCTGTACATGTAGGTATATTGTAATTTTTTTAATTATAATGTCTATGCATTATAGCATTTTGCTATGTGTATACACATACCAAAAAATACTCCGCAATTTTACAAATTTTTCGTTGTAAAATTAAAATTGTGAAATTAAAATAATTTAACGCAAGTTTTTAAAAAAATAGGTAAGTAAATGAATAAATAAAAAAATAAAACTAAAAGTAACCATGTTAAATTAATTGTTTAAAAATACAAAAATTGATAAACAAATTCAAATGAACAAGCCGCCTATGGACGCGACATCCAATGTGACGTAAACAAATATATATAAAAAAAAAAAAACTATAGAAACATTTAAATTAGTAAGCAGGATAGAATGATTATTTAAATGCAAATAACAAGGAACACAAACATTTTAATAATCATTTTTGATGTCACTAAAAAGAGCAAAATCTATGGATATTTAAAACTTGTATAAATTAAATAGAAAAAAAGGCTTTTTTTATATTCAAATATTACAATAATATTTACAATTACTATATTGTACAATTTGTATGTTTAAAACAATGAATATAATATTAACTTATATTAATTTAGACTAGTTTAACATATCAACCATTTACTTTTTTTTTAACAGTGTATGTTTTTTCTGTTCTTGTTAAAATTTAATGTAACAGTTTTATTATAAGAATGTTTTATGGGGCGGTAATAGACGGCTTTTGGATATCAATTGTGTATGTATATTGTTAACAATACACAAACATTTATTGCAGGCAATTTATTTTCACTACCTAATACACCGACGAATACCTACTATTGTATTTTTTTCCTGTTCCACTTACTACTAGGTTGTCCTACTAACTATTAACTACTAATCTACTTACTTAGGTGTGAACAAGCTTTATACCTATCTTCTGCAGCAAACTCGGAGTATTTAATCGATAGAGGGAGTACAGGTATATATTCAATGTATATGAAAATGAAGTCAAAAGAAGGGTTGACCAACGTGGCGGTTAAACGAGGTTTAATTTAAATTTTTTCCTATATTTACTGATGTTATATTTGTTGTTATATAGTTAGAATATTTATTAATAAATAGTTTCAAATTACAATAATAATCGTATACAAATTAAAAGATATTTATTACCACTGACACTTTACCAGGTTATGAAAGGTGTTAACGTGCTGTTAACCAATGTGGCGATTTGCTTCGAAAAAGATAATGTGTACTCCATCTATTGTATGCATATACGCATTCTGATGTCAATGGCAACAAATATGTAAATATGTATGTATGTATTGTAACCGTAGATAAAATACACCAGAATTTTCATTCTGTAAGATTGCCAACTTCAATACTGTGGGAGCTTTCCAGCTATGAAGTTTAGACAAGGAGTCGAAACTCCAAGGGGCCAAACTACTATGATGATAGTTAGCATCCCGACTGTAATCAGAATTTTACGTCATCAGACTTGGCAGGGAGGTGGAAGGTTATATACGTATTTAGAGTTTATGTTGGTATGTGTAAGGTAGTGGATGTTTGTGTGTGTTAATACTCTGTATGTATGCAACGGTGGTCCGAGGTGGGAATGCATACGTATAGTCGAACAACCCTATGCATGTACTTGCTACTAATAATGTAACAATGAACAGCCACCACTGTGGCCACAACTTAACAATGCAAGTGTACGCTTGAAGAGTCGTTAAAATATACGCTTTATGCGTATATTTTAACTTGATACTAGTCCTAATTTTACCACCAGAGACACGAGAGAGAAATATTCAAGAGTCAGCCAAGAATCCAAGAATCAGCTACCCACGCGATGATAATATGATAATTTAGTATTTCAATAGTCATGGACGCTGTTCAGCGTTAACTGAAACCTAAGTAACTGTGACACAACCTTGTAACTCGTTAACAATTCCACGTAATTCCATATAAGGTATACTAGATTTTAGTAGGAAGGAATTATGTGGAATTGTTAACGAGTTACAAGGTTGTGTCACAGTTACTTAGGTTTCAGTTAACGCTGAACAGCGTCCATGACTATTGAAATACTAAATTATCATATTATCATCGCGTGGGTAACTGATTCTTGGTGGCGTAAAGATTACGCAAGCATCTCAGTTTTTTTTTGTTTTTTTTCTTTTTTTTTTTTTTTTTTTAAATTAGAATCTGTGTCAAGTAAAAATTTTTGTATACGTGTAATTGTCATTAGAATACCTATTATACAAATTATGGGCGGATTACTAGATTTTATATCCCCAATTAAACATTTATGCGTATATTTTAACTTGATACTAGTCCTAATTTTACCACCAGAGACACGAGAGAGAATCTTTACGTCGTCAATAATGTCTATTTTATTGGCCGATGAGATCAGACCGTGTGTAACCGGCTTTAATTAGGTATTTAAATCATGGGATACTTCGTATACATGTTTGATGTACTAGCAAATTCTTAATGAATAGTTTTAACCTTATGTAAAGGCCAGGCCAATGACGAACAAAATTGTATTATTCATAATGCTAATTTCTTTATACCTATTAAAATTTTTGCCAGTTCAACATTTTACATTCAATTCTTATTAAAAAAAAAATACAATTCTTATTATAATAAAAAAAATTAATAATAATAATAATAATAATAATAATAATAATAATAATAATAATAATAATAATAATAATAATAATAATAATAATAATAATAATAATAATAGTATAAATAAATAAAATGAATTATATAATTCAATTTATACAAATAAAAATTATATGAGAATTTTCTGTTATTTTATTTTTTAATTTTTTCTCGTTCCAATAAGAATATTCCTATTGTCATTAAAAACGCAACTTATTTTCATTAAAAAAATTCATTCAAGTGAATTAGCTAAATTCTAAATAATTAACAACACATTTTTTAAAAACTTTCACGTATTATTGTATTAACAAGAAATTTTATCTAAAATCTAGTACAATATTACTCTTGTATTTAAATTAGTACTCTGTGGGTAAAATCATATCGTGTACATCTCTATGATACGATGATTCTAGCATACATAGTTTATAGTCAGTAATAGCGTTCGGTATACATCGTGTATATCCTTCACCCTTCTCTCAAGAACACGGAAAGTGAGACAGGAATATACAAATATCTCCAAAGTAAGACAAAAGTTCTTCAAAACAAGCGTAATGTTTTTAAAAGTAAGAGCAAGACACTTTGGCTAGGTGCGGTACGAATAGGCCCTACTTTTTCTAACGATAAATTCCGTCGGACTGAGAAAACCGACAAGCTGCAAGCTGGCCGACAAAAATATTAGGAATCTACGTAGTTTCAGCTTTAATTTGGTGTATATATATAGCCCGAAACTTGATAACGCAACTAGCCAAAGTGTCTTGCTCTTACTTTTAAGAACATTACACTTGTTTTGAAGTGCTTTTGCCTTACTTTGGAGAAATTTGTATATCCCTGTCTCACTTTCCATGTTCTTGAGAGAAGGGTGAACGTATATATACGATGTATACCGAACGCTATTACTGACTATAAACTATGTATGCTAGAATCATCGTATCGTAATAGCGTTCGGTATACATATACCTTCACCCTTCTCTCAAGAACATGGAAAGTGAGACAGGAATATACAAATATCTGCAAAGTAAGGCAAAAGCACTTCAAAACAAGTGTAATGTTCTTAAAAGTAGGTAAGATCAAGACACTTTGGCTAGTTGCGTTACGAATGCTCCCAAAGATAATACAGAAGCTCGCATTTCCATTTGAGAATAAGTACTGTACCGCTTTCAATCTGCTTTCAATAAGTACTGTACCGCTTTCGTGATCATACGAACATGAGTGCCATCTTTGATTTAGACACTTTTTTGAATACATTAAGTTTCCTCTCCTTGTCTAATCTTCGTAATTTTAATAATAACAATGATTGTTTTCCATTAGCAAAACTCAGACGACACTGATCGCGTTCTATTAGCAAAAAACAAACGACACTATGTAACACAGTGCATAGGGGAAAAGTAATGCCAACCAAATTTTCGTGATTTTTGTACTTTCTTTTTGTCACAAAAAAACTAATTTTTTTAAATTTTATTGCGAAACTAACCTTTTATCTGCTTTTAATTAAAATATACATGTAATTAGGAATCACAGAAAGTATACCAAGCAAATTGAATCTATTTTTTTTTTTTTAAATCGAGTAACTTTGTCTATGCTGCATTCTGCAGACACACAAAAAAAGTTGATGTTCCATTAGTGAAAAAAGTAGACACAGTGTAACACAGTGTCATGCACTGTGTAAAATTTTTTCTAATGGAATACGGTCACTGTGTAACACAGTAAACCCATTCAAATTTTCGTCATTTTAATACTTTTTTTTTTACAAAAAAAAAAAAATTAATTTTATTACAAGACTAACCTTTTATCTGCTTTTAATTAAATTATACATGTAATTGGGAATCATCGAAAGTATACCAAGCAGATTGAGATTGAATTGATTGAATCTATTTTTCTTTTAAATCGAGTAACTTTGTCTATGCTGCCCCCTGCAGAAACAAAATAAAAGTTGATATTCCATTAGTGAAAAAAGTAAACATTAAGTCTGTTCCCGTACTTTTTTTTACCTGCTAATTTCTTCAAGTTCCTACTTTATGTGGTGGGGATAAAATATGAAAGTAAAGAAACGACTTCCTTCAGTTTACTGCGCGGTACTGCATTAAAACAAATTTGACAGCTTTTTGACATTTGTCTAAACGGTTACATCGGTTAATGGTAATAAATATTATGTTAATTTTAGACACTTAAAAAAAAAATTATAAAGCTACTTAACAAAACGATAAAACAAAACTTGTGTAACTGATGAGACGGTTGCTGTTTGTTACTCGACTTGTATTTGTACGTACATATTTGATACCTTTGATTCATATTAAGTAATTTTTTGAATTTTAAATGCTAGACATCTATTCATTAGCTTAACTATCATAAAAAAAAAAAATATTACTAGATTTTTAAATCATTAAAAAGTTTAAAATCACGAAATTTTTTTAAATTTATGTACAATAATTTTCATTAACATGATTAATAAATTTAAAAATTTAAATTTGAGAGTTGGAAGGAAAAAGCAGGAACTCTGAAACCACTGCTAATTTCTACATTTTCCTACTGGAGGGAACGACTTCCTACATTTTTCTGCTAATACATTCACTTTCCTACTGGTACGGGAACAGACCTATTGTGTAAAATTTTTCTAATGGAATACGATCAATATGTATATATGTTTGAAGAATAAAATCAGAGGGGGGCAGCAGAAAAACTTTCTTTGCAAGTAATAAGCCTAGTAAAATACGTAGATAAAATACCTAAGTAGTAAACCTAATAATTCACGTACGTCACGTACGTGCATCATTTATTGAATGTTGAAGTAACATAGAAAATGAATAGTGACTCTATTCTTGACTTATTTTATAGTCTTTTTGAAGTTTATAAATTTTATATATAGTAGCCATTTTGTTAGATAAAATATTTTAAAAATAATTGTAATATATAACGTGTATAATAGTCGTGTATATTAAAATTTTCAGTTTTATTTTTATTAGTGCTTAACGTTCATATTTAAAATGGGTCGTAAGAAAAAGAAGATGTCAAAGCCATGGTGCTGGTATCCTTTTTTGATAGTTTGGTTTGAGGCCAGCACAAGCTGTGCTTTCTTGCCTATTTTCAGATCGATTTTATTTTTAGCTCAATTCTAAAAATATATATTGCTTAACTTATATTTAGGTATTGTAATCGCGAATTTGACGACGAAAAGATATTAATACAACATCAGAAAGCAAAGCATTTTAAGTGTCACATCTGTCATAAAAAGTTATATACAGGTCCTGGCCTTTCCATCCATTGTATGCAAGTTCACAAGGAAGCTATCGATAAAGTTCCTAATTCATTGCCTAATCGGTCAAATATTGAAATAGAAATTTATGGTATGGAAGGAATACCATCCAATGACCTAAAAGAACATGAACGACAGAGGTCTGGTGGTGGAAAAGATTCTGGAAGTGACGAGGATGAACCTGCTCCAAAGAAAGCAAAACCTGAAGGCTTATTAGGGACGGCTCCTGGTGCAACACCTTCATCTGCAGGAGTTATTCCTGGTATGATGCCACCCATGCCAGTAGGACCAATGGGTCAGTTTCCAGCACCTATAGCTCCACATCTGATGGGTCCTATGGGCCATATGGGGCCACCATTTATGGGTCATCCAGGGTAAGAAAACAAATGTCATTTAAAATGTACATATACAGTGCGTTCATTTCAAGATTACACATTGCATAATCTATACATATAATAAAACTGTAACGAGACCGTTTCTGTACATGGAATATTTTTTTGAAAATTGAACTGGTACTGTACAGAAATAGTTATCGATGTAGATATCAAAACAACGATTTTTAAAATTTTTGTCTGTCTGTCGGTCTGTTCACGCATCACGTAAAAACTACTGGACGGATTTTAATGAAATTTGGTGTGATGATAACGTATTACCTGGGTCAACATCTAAGATACTTTTTATTCCGGGAAAATGTCTCATTCCCGCGGGAAAATTGAAAAACTATTTTGAGCATGTACACACATTACGTAAATTTACATATTTCATAATTTCATAACTATAGTAACAAAATGTAATGTAAATAAATTGAATATTGTAGTTTGGAAATTTTTCTGAATTTGAAATCAAAAAAAATGTTGCTAATTGTGTACCGAAAAATACAATAAATACACAATTGTCAATTTGGAGACAATTTAATGCATTTTATGTTACAAGAAACTACAAATTGGAAAAAGAAACTACTCACCGTTTCGCGTGAACAACGTCACGGGTACGGCTAGTATAGTATATGACTGTTCATTTCAAAATTACACACAGGGAAAATTTCAATGGTAATTTATAGCGTTCCTATGGAAATTCAATTGTTATTTTCATAAAATATTGCAGCCTTATTAATGAGAATGTGCTTAAAACCATTTTAATTAAAAGCATATTAACTTGATTTTAAATGTATCGTATTAATAAAGCCATTTTAAGATGATTTTAGTTAAAATTGTTTTAAAAAGATTTTAGAAAGATTGTGTCCAGTAAGGTTGCATGATGTTGCATTTTGAAAAAAAAATATCTATATAAAATGATATATTTCTAATATTTAAACACATACGTAAAAATAGTTAAAAATGTTTCTCAATAAATGTCCAATTTTTGGTGTATATAAGTGATGTAAAATTAAAAAAAAATACAAGCAGAAATGTGACATTTAATTTTTTTATTTTTTCAAAGCATTCTTGACTTATAAAACAGTAAAATTTGAATATTACGTAAAGCGTCAATATAAATAAAAAATTAAAGTAAAAAAAATGTTTTTTAAGAAAAAGCTTTTATTTAAAAAAGGGCTAAAAAAAAATAAAATAACCTTTGAGTGAAGTTTGAAGCAATATGCAACATAATTTATAAAAGCTTGAGGCGTTATCATTAATTATTTCTGTTGTGTATATAAGAGCTATTTTACATTTCAGTAGTTACCAAACTCAATTAAACGCCACGCTTTTATAAATTATGTCGCATATTACTTCAAATTTCACTCAAAGGTTATTTTTTTTAGCCCATTTTTAAATAAAAGCTTTTTCTTAAAAAAACATTTTTTTTACTTTAATTTATTTTCTACTTTTTAGTCTGATTACAATTAATTTGAAAAAAAAATTAAAGAAGTAATTTTTTACCTATATTTTAATCGGTTAATTTACCTTAATCAAGCATAACTATGGAAACAAAAAAAAATTTGAAATTGCAATGTAAAATCAATGGACAATATTTGACAATTCTAAATGTCAAAAAGTTGCACAGGACTAAAAATCAACAATTTTTTTTGGGGGCAATGTAGGACAAAACTACTTATACAATATTGCATTGTCATCAAGGTTAGACACGTATGTAAAATTTGAAACCTCTAGCTCAATTAGAACCTGTCTAAATTTTGATTCCAAGATTTGATCTAAACCAACATACTAACATATCAAGTTAAATAAAAGCTTTTAAATATACTGTAAAAACTAGAAATTACGAATCAAAGGCATTTGTCGCCATGGTTTATTATTATTGTTTACTATTTTTGTGACTTGCTAGGATTACAAAAAATATTATTGAAATTTTTTATTTTATTTTAATATTTATGGATTAATTATTTTAAAATGACAACTAACGGACAATGGGCGATTTCATAGAACCGCATTTTTATTTCTTGTAATACGTTTCGTTGAGAAAATTGAATAAATTGTGAGTTAATAATCGTCTACATCTTGGTCATATGAACCTTTTGCTAAATATCTTATCGCAATCATTATTTGAGTAGACTCATTAACTCTTTCTCCGGGATTATTATTAATTTGAGTAATATCATTACGAATTAAATTTATAACAAAATAAGCAGTGTCTTTTCTCATTCGAGATCTTTTCTTAAAACTAGGGCCATAAAAAGTTTACAGCGGATCAACACGTGGCATACATATATATATATATATATATATATATATATATATATATATATATATATATATATATATATAGTAACATCCTGTACAATATGGACATCCTATATATAAAATAATTGCTTATTTTGCTAATCCATATCTATATTTTAATTGTTATCTTATAAAATGCTAATTTTGCACAATCTTTAATTTCATTGTTTTAATTATAATTTTGATACATTGTAATAATTTAAAATATCATGTTTCTTTCCTGGAATCGCCAACTCTGAGTGATTATTCTAGAACAATTATAAAAAGATATAAATAGAGGAATCTCACAAAAGAAATCAGTCTTGTTGCGTCAATTTAAAGATATTGGATCACTCCGTGTTGGTACAAAAGCATATTGTACTTTAATTTGGGATAATAAAATTTTTTAAAAACTCAAATTATCATCTCGATAATTTAACTGGCGCAGTCGTGCGGATTTTTAACGCGTATTAAAAAGTCGTATAAGTGGTTAAACTCGCGAAAACGCATTTTAAAAGAATATTAAAGTGCAATTTTCGAAGCTGAAAAGAATATTTGGCTTTGGAGGGTTTCCCGAATCTACGACAGTGCGCGGAGAATCCAGAACCTACAATCAACCACTCCAGAATACGGGACGAGAGGACA
Organism: Brachynemurus nebulosus; assembly: GCA_035578155.1. Classification (NCBI taxonomy): domain Eukaryota; kingdom Metazoa; phylum Arthropoda; class Insecta; order Neuroptera; family Myrmeleontidae; genus Brachynemurus; species Brachynemurus nebulosus. Next base: position 85,819,875 of record JAPWDM010000001.1, on the reverse strand, counting down.
TCGCCCACCAGCAGTTCCTTGGTGAAAGCACATCATCGAGAGGACCAATGGTTGCATTATTCTGGCTCATGTAAGTCGATTTTCTTGCAATTTTTATTCATTGGAAATTAAATGCCTACATTTCCTAAACCAAAACTATCCCTTACACGTAGCGATCCTTATCCACGCAACATTTCTCACGATATTACTAACGCCGCTGCAAACGGAAGTAATATTGATTCTGCTAGTTATTCGTCAGGGAATACGACGAGTAATATTAGCGAAAACTTAGCTTTAGGAAACAGTACCACTAATTTAAATATTTCAAATCGAACAAATAATTCTAATTTAGTTAATAATTCAAATAATACAATGGCAACGCCAACAGATATTTTTAATGCATTACGAATTCCCGACGCAATCAAAGATTTGCCCAATTTTGATGGTAATACACGATTATTATACGATTTTATTAATAATGTCGAGGAAATTTTATGTTTAATTCCCGATGTAAATGGTACTAGTTACGGAAAATTATTGCTTAGAGCCATACGTAATAAAATTACTGGTCAAGCAAACGAAATTTTAAATATGTATGGGACTCCTATCGATTGGACCCAAATAAAAACAAATTTAATAACTCATTATTCTGATAAACGTAACGAAACGAGCTTAATTAAAGATTTACACAATTTAAAACAAAATAATCAAACGGTTGAAGCTTTTTATAGCAATGTAATTGAAATATTGTCCACAATTTCAAATCATGTTAAGATTCATGAAAACAACAATGATGTTAAACAATCAAAAATAAATTTATATAATGAAATGTGTTTAAATGTTTTCTTATCTGGCTTGAAAGAACCTTTAGGGTCAACAATCAGAGCGATGAAACCAAATACATTAGCGGAAGCTTTTGCATTTTGTATCAAAGAACAAAACATTTATTATACCAAATCTCAAAACATACAGAACACAAACATTCATAAACACAAGCCAATTACACATGTAAATAGTAATAATAATAATTACAACACTCCTACACACTCTAATCAAAGTCACGTAGGTGTACAACAGTTGCAGTTTAGACCGCGTTATCAACAACAGCCATTTAATAGAATTCAAACACAACAGACACCATACAGACCATTTCAGATAAGACCCGTAAATAATTCATTTCAACAAACTAATTCAAAAATTAATACCCAACAAATAAAACGATTTAGACCTGAACCTATGGAACTTGGAAGTAGTAGAATAAATATTAGACCTCAACCTTCTACCTCACAACCCCATAATAACCAAAACCGTACATTTGCACCCTCATCTCGACCTACATTTACAAGTGAAGAATTATTTAATAACGAAAATTATGAAAACTTAGATCAATACGAAATTACTGAAAATATTTCTGACGAAAATTTTATTTCTGACGATTATAACGAAAACGATACAAATTTAATTAGTGAACATGAAATTGACGATTCAAATTTTCAACTTGCTTGGAACAACAATTCGGTTACTTAGATCTTAATAGTCATGGTAACACACTCCCTTACATTCATATTAAATCCCCTACAGGCAAAAATTTAAAGTTTTTGGTCGATACTGGCGCCTCAAATTCATTTTTGAGTCCGGAACATGTTAACATAAACCACACTACAACAATTGAACCGATTGAAATTAAAGCAGTTCTTAACACTTACTATTTAGATAAGAAAATAACTATACCAATGTTTAAAGAATTTAATCAACCTAACGACACATTAGACTTTTTAATATTTAAATTTCACCAATATTTTGATGGTTTAATAGGACTTGACACTTTACGAAAAATTAATGCAAACATTGATATTAATAATAAGTTATTAAAAACAAAAAATTCTAAATTAAAACTCTTATCAAAACCAAATTTTATGTCTGGTAAATATCTTACAGAACCTTTTTCAAAAACTTTAGTAAAATTACCTATTGACATACAATCAGGCGAATTTATTTTAAAAAATACTTACATAGAAAATAAATTTTTAATTCCAGAAGGTATTTATTCAGCAAATGATTGGCATTTTGTCTGTCCAGTAATTAATTTAACTAATAAAAAACAATTATTATTCGTAGAGCAACCGCTTAAAGCTGAAATCTTGAATCACGAATTAATACAGTTTAAAGAAAATCAAATCAGTCCGCAATCTCAAAATTCAAATAATAGAATAGACAATTTAATTAGAGTAGATCACCTTAATAAGGAAGAAAAACAAAAAATAATTAATTTATGTAGACAATATGATGACATTTTCCATCAGGAAGGACAGGACTTAAGTTTTACTAACGAAATTAAACACCACATAAACACAAAAGATGACATTCCCATATATACTAAATCTTACCGATACCCTCAAATCCATAAAGAGGAGATACGAAAGCAAATTGACAGTCTTTTAAAACAAGGAATAATTAGACCGAGTTATTCACCTTGGTCTTCACCTATATGGATCGTTCCTAAAAAGACCGACGCTAGTGGCAAAAAGAAATGGCGACTTGTAGTAGACTATAGACGGTTAAATGAAAAAACTATTGACGACAAATATCCCCTACCAAATATTACAGACATTTTAGACAAATTAGGACGTTGTATGTATTTTACTACTTTAGATCTGGCAAGTGGATTTCACCAAATTGAAGTTCATTCTAAAGACATCCCTAAGACCGCATTTTCTGTTGACAATGGACACTACGAATACCTTAGAATGCCATTTGGATTAAAAAATGCTCCGTCCACGTTCCAAAGAGTAATGGATAACGTTTTGCGCGATTTACAAGGAACAGTCTGTCTCGTATACATGGACGATATTATTGTCTTTTCAACCTCATTAGATGAACACATTACTAATTTACAAAAAGTATTTGACAAACTTCGCAAAGCTAACCTCAAAATTCAACTTGACAAAAGCGAATTTCTACACAAGGAAGTCGCATTCCTTGGTCATATAGTATCCTCGGAAGGAGTAAAACCAAATCCGGATAAAATAAAAGCAATTCTAAATTTTCCTTTACCAAAAACACCCAAAGAAATCAAGAGCTTTCTTGGACTTCTCGGATATTATCGTAAATTCATTAAGGACTTTGCAAAAATTACAAAACCTCTTACACAATGTCTCCGAAAGGGAGAAGAAATTAAAATAACCCCCGAATACATTCAGACATTTGAAACGTGCAAAAAATTATTGACTGACGAACCCGTATTAGCTTATCCCGACTTTGAAAAGGAATTTAACTTGACTACTGACGCAAGTAACATTGCAATTGGCGCAATATTATCACAGGGACCCATTGGAAAAGATAGACCGATATGTTATGCTAGCCGTACGCTCACTAAAAGTGAACAAAATTATAGCACGATTGAGAAGGAACTTTTAGCTATTGTTTGGGCTACTAAATATTTCCGTCCATACCTTTTCGGTCGAAAATTTAAAATAATAACTGACCATAAACCCCTTACTTGGTTAATGTCACTTAAAGATCCGAATAGCAAATTAGTCAGATGGCGTCTCAAACTCGAGGAATTTGATTATACTATTATCCATAAATCTGGAAAAAGCAATACCAATGCAGACGCACTTTCCCGTGTCATAATTCCCGAACTTAACGTAAACGAAACTAACAGTAACACATCTACTCACGTAACTCAACACACGACAGATTCGAACACTGTCCACAGTGCAGACGAAGACGATACTTCATACATTAGAATTTCCGAAAATCCATTAAACGATTTTGGACAACAAATTATTCTTGAAAAAAGACTTAAAATGGCGCATAGGAAATCAAAAATCCTTTTTAGAACAAAAAAACGACAAACATTCCAAATTCCTGACAACAATGACGAAATTTTTATTGAAATCTTTAGACAATTTATACCAACTAAAAAATTCGTTGCCGTATACTGTACCAATGATGAACTATTTAATAAATTTCAAGAAATATATCATCAATATTTCTCTCAAGGCCGTCAATTTAAAATTGTTAGGTGTACCAAATTTTTGGAAGACGTTGAAGACGACGAAGAACAAGACCGTATTATTAGTGACTACCATAAATCCAGTAATCACCGCGGAATCAATGAAACACTTGCACACCTTAAAAGAACATATTATTTTCCAAATTTAAAAAGTAAAATTACGTATTACATAAATAATTGTAAAATTTGCCAAGAAAACAAATACGATCGTAGACCACCGAAACAAAAATTTCAATTAACACAAACTCCAAAACAACCTCTAGAAATTGCTCATGCAGATATATTCTTTGTTGATAAATTAATGATATTTACAATAATTGATAAATTTTCAAAATTTGCTCAAGGTTATATTTTACCAAGTAGAAATAGCATTCATTTAATTGAAGCTCTTTCAAAATTTATTGCTTCATACGGTAGACCCACCATGCTTACAGTTGACTCTGATAGAGGATTTGATTCAATTAGGTTTAGACAATTTTGTGACCGTTACAACATACAGTTACACATGACATCTGTAAGAAGTTCAAATTCGAATTCCCCAATTGAACGTTTCCATTCAACCCTATTAGAAACTTATAGATTAATTCATAATGATCCTGAAAATAAAGAAATGATACCGGAACAAAAATTAATAACAGCTATATTTACTTATAACAATTCCATTCATTCAACCACAAAACATACACCATTCGAATTATTCTTTGGCCGTAAATACGATATTAGTTTAAAACCTAATAGAAATGACATTAACGGAAAACGACAAGAACTATTTGACAAAGTATACGACCATGTACAAAGAAAAAAACATGAAAAAATAATTAAACTAAACATTAATAGAGACGAACCATTAGCCTACACACCCGGTACTAACGCTTATCTCACTGAAAATCCACATAATAACAAAATTCATTCAAAATTTAAACAAATTAAAGTAAGTAAGGACAATAGAGTTACAATTTTAGACAATAAAAATAGGAAATTAAATAAACAAAAATTAAAACGACCACTCAAATTACAGGACGATGTTAACGATGACGATAGCGAAAATAGAGATCCTAGACCAGACGAACAACCCAGGAATCTTGATAATGACCCTAGGCCAGGCCCGAGTTATCAATAACTTCGACCACTACATTCATATTATTAACTTAGAAAATTATAAAGAAAATTTAAGTAACATAAAGAAATCAATTAATATTATTTCACAAAAATTCCCCAACAAAGAATTTGAGGATGTACTGCGTTTAAAATTTCAAGAATTAAATAAAAATCTTCAGATCCTCCTACCAAGAAAAATAGTAAAGAGGGGCTTGATCGATGCAATGGGAACGCTTATCAAACAAATTACAGGTAATATGGACCATAACGACGCTTTGGAAATAAATAAACATATTGAAACATTAAAATTAAATCAAAATAATATAGTTACCCAATTAAACACACAAGTTAGCATAAATTCACAGATGATCGCACGATTTGAAAACATTACAAAACACATAAATAATCAACAAATTACAATCAATAATTATTTGCAATCATTATCGAAGAATATCGATTCAAAAGAAAAATATGATTTCAAATTTGTACAATATTTATATAGAATAAATTTTAATATGGGAATACTTAATGAACATATTAAAGAAATAATACAAGCAGTAAATTTGGCAAAACTTAACATAATAGCAGGACCAATTCTACTCCCAAACGAATTAAAATATGCGTATAAATCCTTAACCAAACAGGGAATACCTATAAGATCCTATGAACAAGTCTATGAATTTCTTAAACTACAAGCATACTACAATGATACTAACATAATTTTCAATATAAAAATACCAAATTTCTATCCTGATACCTATCGGTTAAACTATTTAGAATCCTTACCAAATAAAAACTTAAAATCCATAAAATTCCTTAAACCCTATACGGTTTCCAATGAGTATGAATTGTACGAGATTGACACAGAGTGTCCCAGAATAGAGAACATCTACATATGCCAGTTCAAGAACAAGGGAACCAAGTTGAAAAATTCAAAGTGCCTGGGAAGCCTGCTACTTAACCAGCCATCAACATGCGACTACGAGGACTTCAACAATATCACGGAAATCAAACAAATTTACAATAATCATATCATCATTAAAAATTCATTCGATACGAACATCAATTCAACGTGCGGTATCACCAATCGAAAAATTATGGGAACTATCCTGATTTACTTCGAAAATTGTTCCGTTACCATTAATGGAGTAGCATACGAAAATAGAATAATACAAAACACCGAAAAATTATATCTACTGCCTACGTACAATCTTCCAGTCAATACTTCGAACATTCAAGAAAAATTGGACTTAGCCAAATTAAGAAACTTTCATTTGGAAAATCGGCAGAAAATTGAATTACTGCAATACCATAACAACGTTCATACACCGGCAACTTACCTCATGGTTTTGGCAACCATAGCAATCATCATTGGGTTAATAAGCTACTACATTAAGAAGAATAAAGAAGAGAATCCGGCAATCCAAGTAACCTACGAACCCACAGCGCCGTCCAGAGAAGTGAAACTTCTATGGCCACCGCTTCAATCTTAGGAGGGAGGAGTAACATCCTGTACAATATGGACATCCTATATATAAAATAATTGCTTATTTTGCTAATCCATATCTATATTTTAATTGTTATCTTATAAAATGCTAATTTTGCACAATCTTTAATTTCATTGTTTTAATTATAATTTTGATACATTGTAATAATTTAAAATATCATGTTTCTTTCCTGGAATCGCCAACTCTGAGTGATTATTCTAGAACAATTATAAAAAGATATAAATAGAGGAATCTCACAAAAGAAATCAGTCTTGTTGCGTCAATTTAAAGATATTGGATCACTCCGTGTTGGTACAAAAGCATATTGTACTTTAATTTGGGATAATAAAATTTTTTAAAAACTCAAATTATCATCTCGATAATTTAACTATATATATATATATATATATATATATATATTTTTTAATTTCCTTCAACGCCCTGTAAATTAACTTTTACACTTCAAAAATTTCTTCGTTTATATTAATCTACTTCATTTTACTAGTATTAAAAAATTATATTAAAAAAAATAACTACCATAGAAATAGTGTTTAAAATAGTGTAAAATTAAAGTGAAGTTAAATTGATTTTAAATTTTAAAATACTACTACGCTTAAAATGATTTTAGTATTATTTTAAGTGGGCTCATTAATACGACAAAGCACTAATAGCATACAAAAACAAAGTTTTTACTTGACATTTGCTCATTAACCCATTTGTGACCACTGTCGACATTTGTCGACATTAACTTTGGGAATTTTCTTTTTGAGCGCAGTCGGACATTGACAGCCGAGGGTATTATTTTGAATCACGTTGGTATCCCTACTACACCACTATGCCGTTTGCCGCCATTTCTTTCAAATGATGGAACTGTATGGTTCATTTCAGTTAAATTTAACCATGCTTCGTCACTTTGAATTTAAATAATTTCCGTTTTCTTGGCTTTATCTCTTTTATTATTGCATTTATGTAAATTTTAAATTTGTAGTTTATTTTTAGAAAAGAATAAAAGATTGATTTGTTTCGAATATAAGAATTATTTAATTTTTTAATGAAAACTCATGATCAATTGTATCTGAAATGAGGTATATTTATTGTAGTATTTTGGTGTCATTTATGAAATTTTTAGTTTTTGTAAATAATTGTTAGTTTTTCATAATTACATGGCTAATACACTTTTCAATTTGTCCACTTTTTTGCTCCCTTTTGTCCATAGCAACATATTTTTTTGTTAATATTAATTAAAAAATTATACTTTTTGTGCATTTACAAACCAGTTCACACTCACTATCGATCTTGTTGACATTTACGTACCCACTGTCGACATTTGTTTACGTGCTATAATTTTTATAAATATAAGTAAAAAAATTTAAAAACAATAAAAACTTCTTATTTACACCCAAAATAATAAAATACTAAGAGGGAAACGATATTTGAAAAAAAAAAAAACAATTAATTTGGGCATAAACGGGTAAATATGGTTTTACTAAAATGATTCTAATGTGATGCAAAAATGGTGTTAGTATGATTTTATTTTCCTCATTAATAAGGCTGTAAATCTTTAACTCTGACTGACATTCTGAAATGTTGCTGATGGTAAATTCTATCGGGTGGGTATACGGCTAGTTATACTATATATTGGTGAAACTCCTAAGTATTTGCACATAGTATAAAAATAAATTTTCAAAAATCACCGCTTTTTCTCGACTATAAACCGCCGTCATTTTGAAAATATATTACATAACCAAAAGATCCTAGTTCCTGCCAAAATGACGGTATCGAGGAATAATATGCACTTTATGTCGATATCTCAAGTACTTTTTGAGATACATGAGGAACCACGTACTTTTTTTTTTAAAATTAAATTATAGTAAAGTGCGTACACTAAAATGCCCATAACTTTTTGATTTTCCATTTTTTTAAAATAAAATTTTAGGAGAATATTTCTAACACCTTAAGAAACATAATCATGAAGAAAAAAAATCGATTTGTTTTTTTGTTTTTTTAGCGAACTTTCCTTTAAATTCTTGGTTTTATGGATTTTATGAAACTGAAAACTGCCTTTTAGTTGTAACAATTAGACGGATGATTTAGATTTTGTAAGATTGTTTTTGAACTCGTGTCATCACTTTGATACTTAACATTAAAATTAAAAATACACCATCTTTTTATTATATGTATAGATTTAAATAAAAATGTAAGTAATGTAACATTAATTTATATTGCAGTATGCCCATGATGGGGCCTCCACTTATGGGTCCGGGAGGTCCTCCAGGTCCACCTAAACCACTTTTTCCAAGTGCAGCACCATCGACAGCTGCATCGTCCCCAGGTGTTCCATCGACACCAGTTGGGGCAGATTTTAAACCTCTGACAACACAAGCATCAACATTTAGCAGTGCAACCATAAGTGCACCACCAACAACGAATAATGGTGAATCAAATAAAGGTACAAATCTTATAGCAACCACAGGAGCTGCCAGTAAAATTATTCATCCACAAGAAGATATCTCATTAGAGGAGTTAATGGCAAGAATGCCAAAATATCAAAAATCATTGCCTTCTAAAAAAGAAGCGGCTTCTCCCAAGCAAAACACATCTACTGCCGAGGTTTTTATTAACATTTATTTATTTAAATTTAATACATTTTAAAGTATTGATTTTTTACTGTACTTTATCACTTGGAAGAATAATATTTCATTACAGACAGAAAGGCAACAGATTTAAAGTGTTTATTCGAAAAAAATCCTTTCCCAATATGCAAGATTATTAGCATTTTACGCGTAGTTTGTTTCGTATTGGAAAACTACACATTCATGTGGGTTTGTGTGAAAATGAAACAAAAAAGTCGAATTTTAAACAAATCTAGACTGGAATGCTGCTTTAAGTTAACCTCTTCGCTACTGATTTTTAAAATTTTTTTTACATCAATGAGTATACCTTTGTCCAACATACTGGACATTATTTTAAACAAGCGTTTAATTACAATTTTTAATCTTACATCTTTAAATAATCCTAAATTAGTATTATGGGCGCAAGCTCAAAAGACCTCCAGAAACTGAGGTGAGGGGAACACAAATTGTATTATTTCCATAGTTACCAACCAAACCAAGTAATTATGTTTTTATATGAGTGAGTGAGTAAACTTCTACATATATTTATTAATATGATAGACAAGGATAAATGCACATGTAGATAAAAAAGTTCTTTTTAGCTTGCGCTCATAATAATTTTAAATAATATTAAGAAGTTTTGAATTTTTCTCAATTAAAAAATTATGTTGACATACCCTTAAATTTGATGTCTAATATATTGTACATTGGTAGTGAAGAGGTTAAAGAGCAGAATAGTATCGTATAGTATTGTTCATTTCAGTTAAATTTAACCATGCTTCGTCACTTTGAATTTAAATAATTTCCGTTTTTTTGGCTTTATCTCTTTTATTATTGCATTTATGTAAATTTTAAATTTGCAGTTTATTTTTAGAAAAGAATAGAAGATTGATTTGTTTCGAATATAAGAATTATTTAATTTTTTAACGAAAACTCATGATCAATTGTATCTGAAATGAGGTATATATTCTCTACAACAGTGTTTTCAACAGCGATCAGAAGGACAGTCTCATCACTATTTAAAGTTAAGCTTATGTCCTGTGACGTTACTAACAAATGAAACAAAATTAGCTGTATTTAGTTTTTTATCTCTTTTCTTTTTTGTTATTTCTATATCAAAGTAACTATAGTAACTTGAGGTTGTACGTCTAGACTCGCTTCATTTGTTGATCACGTCATAGTACTTTTAGTTAATTCCAGATATTAGGTCAAATCAACTAAAATTGACTTAACTTACTACTTTGACGTAAACAAGCTCTAAGTCACTTAATTACATTGAGTTTAAGTGTCTTTAAAGAGAAATGAATTTCTGTTTTTCGAACTTTAAGTGGGGTTTGAAATACGTCTTATTCTTTTTCTCAACATTTTACTCATATGACATGCTTGGTACTTGTTTTGAAAAATGGCGATATAAATTTAAGATAACTGCATTTTCATAATGGAAGTTTTTCTCTAAAAATCTTGCATAATTATTGTTATATTATTCCAAGTGATCGATATTTGAGAAAAAATCAATACTTACTATTTTAAACAGGATTTATTTTTCTATTAATATTTAAGAATTTTTTTTTATTTTATTTCTTTACGTTAGTAAAATACTCATAATCGACGCAAATTTAATTTACGAGTTACACATACAACTTAGATGTGATAAAAATAACATTATGGGCGTATTCGCGTTGAGACTTTCATCGCTTCCGTGGCCATCACTTCGGATCGATGCAGCATTCATGTTCGTGTTGCATAAGCGTTGTTCGTATAGATACGCGCTATAGTTGTTCGCGTAGCATACAAAAGTCATACAAATTTATTTGTTGATAATTTCTTAAAATGGTTGCAATTGTTAATGTAATGAAAACATTTTTTTATATATGTATGCGGGAACTAGCTGTACCCTCAACGTCGTTCGCGGGACGCATTGTTATAAAATCAATTAGAAGTATATAAGAATAAGTATAATATACAAAACTTGCATAGAACAATCGCTTTTGCGTAATGCATGCACGTGCTTAAAATGGTTTTCATATTTTTCCGAGGAAAGGAGGCATTTTACCGTAATAAAAAGTATCTTATATGTTGACCCAGATAATAAGTTAACACCAGACAAAATTTCATAAAAATCCGTTCAGTAGTTTTTGCGTAATGTGTGCACATTCTCAAAATGGTTTTTCTATTTCCCCGGAGTAAAAAGTATCTTAGATGTTGACCCAAGTAATAAGTTTTTATCACACCAAATTTCATTAAAATCTGTCTCGTAGTTTTTGCGTGAAGGTTCAACAGACAGACAGATAGACAAAATTTTTAAAAATCGCTGTTTTGATATCTACATCGGTAACTGTTTACAGTACCTGCACAATTTTCAAAAAATATTCCATGTATAGAAACGGTCTTGTTACAGTTTTATTATATGTATAGATTATTAAAATTAACGTGGCATAATACAAAAATTATTATTAAAAAACATAAACAGTTGGAAAGATTTAAAATTTTTTTAAGTTATGTGTCAACGGGAGTCATATTACGTTAGTCATTTCAAAATATTTTTAAACGTAGCCCTAGTGATCACCGGAATCAATGGTTGTGAGTACGCGAACAGAAAGTAGCGTCGCTTCTCGCTACGGTAGCGACAACGCGAATACACCCTATGTTAATAGAAAAACTGTGAGGAAATTCAAAAATATAAAATCATATTATTCAAAATTATATGTTATTTTATAATTTTTAGGATGTGGCTATTTATACATACAGTATGTATAACTAATTGGCTATTTATACATACAGTATGTATACGCAATTGGCTATTTATACATACAGTATGTATACGAAATTGACTATTTATACATATATAGTGTGTATACGAAATTAGCTGTTTATACATAATTATGTGTATACTGAATTGGCTATTTAAACCTACAGTATGTAGTTATGTACTACCTAAAGCTAACCTGTATACACAGTTGGCTACTTATACATACTGATTGAATGCGCTATTATTACAATTAATATTTTTTTAATAACTACACCATTATAATAACCGAATACCTCCGATTGAGCTGAATTATTTTTTTACATAATATTTTTGGCTTAAGAAGTTATCCTCTAAACGGATTTTTGGCGACGCGGACCGGAAGTGTATTTTTCAACCCTTCGAATGTCAAGCCTAGGGATTACTAAAAAATGTTTTCTGTTACCATAGCAACAAAAATTAAAGATCGATTCTTATAGAACTTGGTGAGTAGCACAAAAAAGAACCAATGAAGTTTTTCGATATTTTGCTTAGTTTTCGTGATATTACGTGTCAAATTTGAAAAACTTAGGCTTGATTCACATTATCGTGCCAGTCACAGTCCATTCCCAGTCCAGTCTCATTCCGGTCAAATATTCTTAAATGAGAAATAATAAGTGTATTCACACTATCAACACCAGTCCAGTTCCAGTTCCAGTCCAGTTCCAGTTCCAGTTCCAGTCCAGTCCAGTCACGGTCCAGCACCGATCCATTCCAAAGAATATTTGACTGAGAACGGACTTGTCCATAGAGAAATAATAACGCAATTTCTCTATGGACAAGTACGTTATATTTCTCTATGGTTTCACTGGCTTCAGTTAGTCAGTGTCACTTATATATTATTTGACAGTTATTTCATATTAAATCCTGAATTTTTATTCATTATAATTTTGCAATATGACAGCTGAAAAGTATTGGAATTTTGAAAAAGGTAATTATTCATTAATTAAAAATTAATAAATAAGTATATAATCTATAGTGAATGACAATATCTATGAACATGGTTAAATGACATTGGATCGAGAACGAACCGTACCATTCATGGAACGTAAGTGTGAATGTAATAGGATTTTACTGGATCGAGACTGGACTGGGAATGGACTGTGACTGGCACGATAATGTGAATCAACGCTTACTATATTGGATAGACAATTACGGTAGGTATATTACGGCTTGTATTGATAGAAGTAAGTGGAAAATAGACCGGACAACATCATTGAAACCTCATTTTCAGGCAGAGGGTAATTAAATAATTTTGAAGTGATTACACGCCGAGACATATTTGTAAATAATTACCCTTTGCCCAAGAATGAGGTTTCATTGGTGATGTCCCGTTCATTTTTCACTAATTTCTATGAATAAAAACCAAAATATACCATTCAAAAATTATATTTAAAACTGAGTTTATATCCGTAAAAATTGATACTACGTATATGTGTATGTGTGTAATATACAATTCATTAAATCTCATTAGAGTAAGTTTTAGAAATACAACACATTATCTCGCAAAATAAACAGGATATCGAATAAAATTTGTTCTTCCTTTTTTGTTCCATTGATCAAATTCTATAAGAATCTGCTTCTAATTTTTTATTACCATAACAAAGGAAACCTGTTTTTAGTCCTCAGATATGCAACTTCCGGTTCACGTCGCCAAAAATCCGTTCTTAAGCTAAAAAGATTATAAAAAATTATATCGGTGGTACGCGAGAATTTCGTTATTATTAGAATCGATAAATTTGTTATTATAAGTTATTTGACTATCACCAGTGGAAAAGTCCATTTTAATACGCGCACCACGAAATTTTGACGATATTTTTGGTGCTCAGTGTGCGCATTATACATCAGAAATTACGGTAATTCTGAATAAGTAGTCAACTGCGTATATATACTGCATGTTTAAACAAAATATTCCATATACATACTGTATGTATAAATAGCCAATTTCGTATACATACTGTATGTATAAATAGCCAATTGCGTATACATACTGTATGTATAAATAGTCAATTGTGTATACATACTGTATGTATAAATAGCCACATCCTAATTTTTAAGCTTATAGACCGGGAGATAATAACAGAAAACCTTCTCCGATTTTCGCACTTATGCCTCGGGGAGTATTGAAAGGTATGAAAATTTTAAGAAATTTAAGGATAAATTTGAGTTCCGCTCGCGTGGCTTTTATACCGAAGATTAAGTTTCTTGCGTAAACTTGCATAGAAAAAGGGAATTTGATACGATTTTCGCACTTATGCCAATTGAAAGTTAGAAAGTTATCGTAATGAAACGCTTATTAAAAGAATTGGCATAAATCGCCGGCATGGCGAATAGTGGTTACGCGATGGAAAAAATCATTTTTTCGACCGGCGACTTACGCCAATTCTTTCAATAAGCGTTTCATTATGATAACTTTCTAACTTTCAATTGGCATAAGTGCGAAAATCGTATCAAATTCCCTTTTTCAATGCAAGTTTACGCAAAAAATTTAATTTTCGATATAAAAGCCACGCGAGCGGAACTCAAATTTATCCTTAAATTTCTTAAAATTTTCATACCTTTCAATACTCCCCGAGGCATAAGTGCGAAAATCGGAGAAGGTTTTCTGTTATTATCTCCCGGTCTATTATTATAAATCATTTTTATAAATGACAAAAATTAATTTAAGAGCACTGATATTTAGTATTATAAAAGACAAATGTGTAAATCAATCAGTAAATTAACTTTCAACAACCAACAATCAAAGCAATTTTAACAATAAATTTCAGTTGGAAATACAACAAACATTTGTTTGTTATTACAGTAGCCACTATGAAACTGTGCTACCAAAGTGTTACAACAAATATTACTTTCACCACAAACACAATCAAACGCTGCACGTGAGTACACGCAGAATGTTTTGTTATTGTCATAGTAGTTCGGTCAAGAAAAGTGGTCCACAGTGAATGAAATTTTGCATGTAGGTATGTTTCGATGTTAGAAAACATCCCTTAAAAATTCAATCACGGACCAACTCGGGAAATGGTGGAAAATGAGAAAAATTTTTCATTTTTCGTAAATAACTCGAGAAATAATGGAAATATCGAAAAAAGTTTCAAATAAAAATTGTACAGAATAAAATTCTTTTAAAAAAAAAGTTATTAATGCTTTTTTTTCTCGTATTTGTAATGGAAAAGAAGTTACAAAAACTATTTTAGATAGATACAAATAAATTACGTTAAGTAAGGTCCGCCAGAGTCCGTTGGATCTAAAAGCGTCAAAAATAAAATAACCGACCGATTTTGAAAATTTTTTCACTGTTAGAGAGGTAAGATATTTTAGATAGATATAGATTACGTTATGTAAGATCCGCCCGGGTCCATGGGACCCAAAAGTGTCAAAAATGAAATAAGTGACCGATTTTGAAAATTTTTTCACTGCTACAGAGGTAAATACTATTTTAGATTTAGATTTAGACATATTTTGGAAACACTCTGTGGATCATTTTAGATGGATATAGCTTATATGTTGTGTGAGGTTGGCCAGGGTCCTGGGATCTTAAAAGCGCAAAAAATAAACTAACCGACCGATTTTGAAAATTTTTTTACTGTTAGAGAGCTAAACTATTTTAGATAGATATAGATTACGTTATGTAAGGTTCGACAGCGTCAATGGGTCCCAAAAGTGTCAAAAATAAAATGACTGATTTTGAAAAGTTTTTCACTATTACAAAGGTAAACTATTTTAGATAGGTACAGGTTGTGTTATCTACAACTATCCTGCGGATGCAAATGCGGCGTAGAATGCTACACAATGGGTTTAAAAATATACATATATATATATATATATATATATATATATATATATATATATATATATATATATATATATATATATATATATATATATGTATAAAACATAAAGTCCGCCTAGAATATACGGTCGATTTTTTAATGTATGAGGTCCACTGGGATCTTGCAGATCCGAAAACGCCAGAAATAAGCTATCGAACCGATTCTGAAAATTTTCTCACTGCTAGAGAACTAAATTATTTTAGATGGATACAACTATGCTGCACAAAATCCGTTCGAGTTCTTGGGTCCCAAAACTAATTACCCAGCCGATTATAAAAATTCTTTTACTCTTAGAAAGCTAAACTATTTTAAATGAGTACAGGTCTTAGATGAGATCCGCTAGTGCCCAATATTTGGAAATTCGCTATGTTATTCAGATGCTGCGACAGGGGTATTTTTAAAATATAAGACTCCACTTGTGATACATCATTGAAAAAGCTCTTTAAAACTGCTATTCGTTAGTACCAAACATAATGTTAGTTTACCGATTATAATTATTATTTGAAGAATACGGAAAATAAGGTTCAGTAAGCTAGAGAGTTATGAAAGTTGTTTTGGGATCTAACCTAAATTAGTTTCCGTCATTTTTAAGTATAATATACTACTGGTTATTGTAATGTTCGTCTGTGCATTTTGACTTTATAATTTGTAAAAATAAACCAATTTGGAAAATAATACAATTTGACATTTATAACATTAAAATTAAATAAACTAATTTAAATCGATTTGATCGATTCCAAAAATTATCGATAAATTAATTAATAATATTTTGTACCTTTCGACTTAAAGATTGTGATTTTTTACGATTTTATTTGAAACAGGGATTTGATTTGATATTTGTAACAATGAGTAAGAGAAAATACATCTCAACTTAATGAAATTTATTTTTTGTATTCTTCAAATAATAATCGATAAATTAACATTAGATTTGGTATTAATGAATAACATTTTTAAAGAGCTTTCCAATAATGTACCACAAGTGGGACAATTTTGAAAAAAAATAGGGTTGGGGTCGCTGGAGCCTAAGGACTTGGTCGCAAAATTGTCGTGTTGACCATAGGGGATCCCCTCCATGTTCTCGAAACAGTTTTGAGAAATTTTAATTATCTTTTAAAATTCCAAAGATATGAAGCCAGCTTGTTTTTAAACTGGCACCTTGCTATATATATATATATATATATATATATATATATATATATATATATATATATATATATATATATATATATACAATATATATATATATATATATATACAATATATATATATATATATATATATATATATATATATATATATATATATATATATAGCGTGAGTTTTTCGAGAGTTGCCATTTTGATTACAGCCAAACCGTTGATTTAATCGAAAAATAGTTGTAGATATCGACGGGGGCAATCGATTGCTATAGTCAGGAGCTTTATAGCTCTTATGGTTTTCGAGTTATGATACAAACTTATAGATTTTTAAATGGAAACGTATGTTTAAAAGTTTTTCAAAAATTTGTTTAGATTCAAAACTACCAGTAACACTCAAATTCTCATTGTTTTATCTTATATTTTTGAGTAATTACGTTTTAAAATGACACTTTTAAATTTCGTATTCAAGTACTTTGCAAACGATTAGGATTTTACGTAATTTAAAAAGATATTGACTCAATCTGGTTGCCATTTTTGACAATTTAGTAACGAAAAATTAAACGTCTATTACGTTTTCCATCGAAAATTAAAATTATTAAATAGATTAGATTATCATATAAAAATGATAACTAACAAGGAAAGGGCAAGAAGTCGATAATTCAAAAAAATCTGAAACTTTGTCAGTATGTAGAGAGAGGCTACCTAATAACATAAAAAATATCAGTTGCTGCTAAAAAACGTTTTTAAGGGGTGAAACATCCCCTCAAAGCTGGAACTCAAAAATTTAAAAATCGATGAAATTTTGTTTATACGTACCTTTAAAAAGTTCTAGTAACAAATATAACATTATTTTTTGCATTTACACATTTTTAAGGGTTGAAACCACCCCTCAACTGTGTACTTAAAAATTTAAAAATTGACGATATATTGTTTAGATATACTATACAGAGCTCTAATAATAAATATAACATTATTTTTTGCATCTACAAATTTTTAGTGGTTGAAACCACCCCTTCATACGTGTACTTAAAAATTTAAAAATTGTTAATATTTTGTTTATATATACTATATAGAGCTCTAGTAGTAAATATAACATTATTTTTTGCATCTGCAAACCTTTAGGGTTTGAAACCACCCCTTCATATGTGTACTTAAAAATTTATAAATTTATGATATTTTGTTTTTAAACATACGAAATTCTAATAATAAATATAACATTTTTTGCGTCCACACATTTTTAAGGCGTGAAACCACCCCTTCAAGTGTGTGCTTAGAAAATTTAAAATTGACGAAATTTTATTTATATATACTATTAAGAATTTTAGTAATAAATGAGGAGTTGGCGGGAAGAACGATGAAGGTAAATTTTTTTAAAATTTTGGGTTATTCTATTTTCCTATGTAACTTACGCCGTATTTTTGTATGTACTAATAAGTTAAGAATAAAACGAAGAGCCTGTTGAGTAATCGAGCCCAAAAAAAATGACTAAGCGGAAAAAATGATGGTCAGTCGCTTTAGCTGAAAGAACGATGAGAGTTTATTATTGTCTCATTGTCAATTTCCTTGTATTATGAA
The DNA here is from genome assembly GCA_035578155.1 of Brachynemurus nebulosus. Taxonomy (NCBI): domain Eukaryota; kingdom Metazoa; phylum Arthropoda; class Insecta; order Neuroptera; family Myrmeleontidae; genus Brachynemurus; species Brachynemurus nebulosus. Next base: position 85,801,349 of record JAPWDM010000001.1, on the reverse strand, counting down.
AATAAAGTAAGAATATGGTTTAGCATCCAATTTTAGAACAAGTATTCTATAACAGGCGCCATCCACATCATTATTTATATATTTTTATTTATTTCACGACTTTTTTAATTATACATTTTATGATGTGAGTGATGTACAAGGAAATTGGTGGGGGAGGGGGAGGATTTGGAAGGTGGTCGTCTGAAGCCGTCTTTTTAAGGAACTATACCAATATTCATCTGGAAGGGAGAATTCAGAAAACTTTCATACGATAATATTGATATTTGAATAATTGTCAATAATATTGTGTGTACGCAGGGTACGTAAGCTTCAATATTTTTCCTGTAATTTGGTCAGTTCAAACTGTACATAAAAATATATATATTTTTGGAAACACTCTGTGGATCATAAGAAAACAGATAAAAAATAAACATTTTGTTTGTTATATGATAAACGTTTGTCATCATTTTTAAGATCGTGAACCGCATTTTTAAATTTCATGGGCCGTATTTCTAGGGTTTGCAGGCCGTAGTTTAAGAATCCCTGCTACATTTATGCAATCGTCATTTTTATCGTGAGCTATTCAATAAAATAATCTTATTGAATCAACGGTGTGTACATAATTTTTCCTATAAATCTTTGTACCATTCATCATTTTTTCAGCTTTTAGCAACAATTGTACAAATATTTAGTCAGATTATTTTTGTTAATATTAAAGAAAAGTAGTAATATGAGTCACATAATATAATATTGATGCACGAATATACTAATATAAGAATTATTGATTTATCACCATTAGCAATGTCAAAAAATGGTTTTAAAATTTAAAATTCGATTTACTCAGTTTCTATAAAAACTCACCTTCATCGTTTTTAGCGCCGACGCCTCAAATATAATATTTTTTTTATACCTACACATTTTTAAGAGGGTGAAACAACCCCTTCAGCTGTCGACTTGAAAATTTAAAAATTCCGAGATTTTATTCACATAATATATCACATAAAAATGGATTCATAATTTTTTTTTTTTTTTTTTGTTTCCATACATTTATAGGGGTGAAATATTTTTTCCAAATTAGTAATAAACAAAAATTGACGAAATTTTGTTTACATGTACTACACAGTAGTCTAGTACACTATTTAAAAGCTATTTGTATTGCTAATTTTACACATTATTATTATATTTATTAGATTATTGTGTTTGTTGTATATGTAAACAAAATTTTATCAGTTTTGAAATTTTTAGTTTACAACTTGGAGGAGGTGTTTCACTCCCTAGAACTGTGTGAAAGAATATATTTATAATATATTTATCGTTAGGTCTCTGTGTAAACACAATATCGTCAATTTTTAAATTTTTAGGTACGCACTTGAAGGGGTGATTTGAAAATTTGTGGATGCAAAAAATAATGTTATATTTATTACTAAAGCTCTGTATAGTATATGTAAACAAAATATCATCAATTTTTAAATTTTTAGGTACACATATATGAAGGGGTGGTTTCAACCCCTAAAAATTTGTAGATGCAAAAAATAATGTTATATTTATTATTAGAGCTCTGTATAGTATATATCAACAAAATATCATCAATTTTTAAATTTTTAAGTACACAGTTGAGGGGTGGTTTCAACCCTTAAAAATGTGTAAATGTAAAAAATAATGTTATATTTGTTACTAGAACTTTTTAAGGTACGTATAAACAAAATTTCATCGATTTTTAAATTTTTTGTGTTCCAACTTTGAGGGGGTGGTTCATCCCTTAAAAACGTTTTTTAGCAAGAACTGATATTTTTTATGTTATTAGGTAGCCACCCTCTATATACTGACAAAGTTTCAGATTCTTTTAAATTTTCGACTTCTTGCCCTTTCCTTGTAAGTATAATAAGGAAATAAAATTTCAGTTTTAATTCATTGAAAAATAAAAAAAATTATTTTTCTGAAATGTCACTGTTTGACAGATACATAGGCGTCTAAACATATTTTTATAGCAAGTATTTTTAAAGGAAATGAAAAGTTTTTGAAAAAACTTCTCCTTTTTAATCTGGTTTGTAATAAATAGAAAATGCTGCCGAATTTCAAATATTTTTACACTATTTGAGTACATTTATTAATAATTTTTTCGTTCCCAATTAACCTCACTTTGCTACTATTAAGAAACGCCAATGTCATTTTGATTTGTATTGGGTATATATGTAATACATTCATTTCACCTACCATATGTCGTTCTATAAAGAAATAAAAAATAAATATATTTTTCAGTAAATTAATGAAATACTTCAAATTATTTTTAAATTAAGTTACTTTAAATACTAATCTTTTAAAATAATTTGATTTTATTATGCAAAAATGTTAAATACTTGAAATAGAGCCCGACATCTATACTCCAAAATCTGAATTACTCCAAAACTATACTCCAAAAACTACCACTTGTATTACAGAGAATGATACTAGATAAGGTTCTTTTCTTGGATGTAATAGAAATGTTAGCCGGCTGAAACTCTGTCGGTTGAAAATGCCTCAAATACATATGCATATTTCTACCGCCTAATTGCTAAATTAAAGAAAAATTCAAAAAATAAACTTGGGTAAAAAAATTTTTTTTCTTCATTTATATTTTTAATTGATGTATTAGATCAGTTTTATCAAAAAATTAACATATAGTCTTATTTAAAAATCTATAAATTTGTATCATAACTCGAAAACCATAAGAGCTATAAAGCTCCTGACTATAGCAATCGGTTGCCCCCGTCGATATCTAGAACTCTTTTTCGATTAAGTCAACGATTGTAATCAAAATGGCAACTCTCGAAAAACTCACGCTGTATATATACATATATATATATATATATATATATATATATATATATATATATATATATATATATATATATATATATATATATATATATATATATATATATATATATGTTATCTTAATAAAGTTAATTTCGTTTTTTCACCACAAAAAACAAACCGCTAATCCGAATTTGCTGAAAACTTTATCCGGTCTTCATTTTTTGATTACGCATCTAATGAAATTAGTCCGGAGTTGATATCATCATTTGTTCTCGAGATATGCGAGACGAAAAAAAATTCACGAACGAACGAACTAACGAACGCACACACAGACATCACGCTAAAAACGATGGATTCGGATTCTAATGACCTTGAAACGTGGAGATATATCAAAATTAGCGATTCGTAAAATCGGACCCATTACAATAACTTCCTATGAGAAGTTAATAATAATATAGCAGAGAGTGCTATCACAATACGAACATGTTTCAAATTCTGAGAGTAACTGTCGGAGAGATTAATTTATGCTTGTCCACTTGAGAGAACTAGGAATTTATCTACTCTCCGAGAGTTTTTGCGTAAACTGTCGGATATTACTATCAGTCCTGTGTCCACTTTTAATTACGATTCTCGAGAGCAGCTCTCGATAGTTTTTCTCTCAGATGGACACGTACCCGAAGAAATATTGCAAAATAGTTAATGGAAAAATAATTATTCAATTAAATGTAATATCGTATGACATGAACTTTTAGTTTTCTGGTAAAACATCATACGAGTTTCTGTGTAAAATTATTTTTTAAAATGGTAACATTTTTATCGGCATACCTCGTATTTAACTATCTGATACTAGAAACATCTGACATATGTATCATTTTATTATCGACATGTACATAACTCTTATTTGATCAAGATACAATTTTCGGACGCTAGAGCTAGCCAACGCTGGTTTATATCAAAGTTGGATTCATTTCATAAGCTCGTATCTTGATAATTTTTTTACAACAGAAAAGGACTGGAATCGCGTATTTACTAAAAACAACGAAAGCTTGTAATTTAAAATATTTAAATGTCTGCTTCATGTCCACGTAGGGTGACAAACATCAAAAAGTGTAACACTAACATACATAAATTTTAAATTCATAGTGATGAAAATACAGTATTTAATGTTTTTTGTGTTTCCAGAAAACTGTAGTTTTTGAGATACGAGGTTAAGACAGAAAGGTAGCGATATGTCATATCATTCAAGAAGTTTTTAGTTTTCGAGACCCGATTACATTTAACTTACAAGGAGTTCTACTGTATACCGTATTTTCCGGCGTATAACGCGTATCTTGAACACTAAAAATTTTGTCCAAATTAAAATTATAATGGTCTTCTTTATTTTAATATTATATATCCTTCTGTTAATAGTAAGTGGGTTATCAAATAAATAAAGAATAAAAGAAAATTTAACAATAATACAAATTTAATAAGATAGAATAAAAAATAAAATATACAAAAACATAAAATAATATATATAAAATAGGGGTATATGATTGATTATTTTATTATCAAAGTTTAGGTGCGAGTTATACACGTGCGAATATACAAAAACACTAAAAACATTTTAAAAATTTTGGAGTGCGTGTTATACGCCGGAAAATACGGTATATATAGTTTAATAATTACAAAATTTAATTTTTATGATATATTAAAGTTACTTTAAATAATTTATTTTGAATAGGGTATATGACTGAATATAACGTGTGGTGGGTGAGTGGGTATGCATTTGTCCGTGGCGTTGCAATATCAGAACAAGCAAACTAGTTTTGATGCGATTTTTCATTTATGAACATGTTTAATGGCTGTATTTTAGTTTGTTAATCAGTGTTTATCAGTTTTTAGTAAAAAGACAGTTTGTAAAATATGTTACTTAATATTACTGTGATTACCTAAAATTATATAATTCAAAAGTATGTGTCACTTTTTATTAATTTTATGAAAATTTCTTTTAAGAAAAAATATACAGGGTCTGCGCAAAAGGTTCGTGCACTGAATCAATAAATATAAATTGCTTTATTTATCTACAAAAATGGCATTATCTTCAGAGTTCACCCCTAGTTTATTTGTTAATGAATTTATAAAAAAATTGTAAGTAAAGCATTCTTACTAGAATGAATATTAAATCCAAAAACTTTTTTCGAAAAGTGGGAAAAATGACGACCAAAATAAGATATCTAGGTTTTAATCAGTATTATGGTTAGAAACCATGGTTAGAAGTTTTATCGGAACTTTTTTAAATTTTGTAAATTTCACGTGCTACAGAAGTCAATTTTTTTTATTTTTAATAAATTTTGTAAAAGAGTCAAAAAATGGCTATTCAGTTTTAAATAAATCAAATTACGGCGAAAAATGGTTTGTTATAGTGACGTCATAAATGACCAAAATCAACAAACATCAGTGTCAGTCTTCGTAACCACAAAAACTATTATTACATTCGTAACATGTCAAAGTAAAAGCGGCTATTTATTTGAATACCGATCGATTATTATTATTAGTGTATATAATTTCATTTCAACGATGAAAATTATCAGAACTGATTGACATGGTTATTCAAAAATTGTGACGTTAGTTTAAAGTAATTATGCGTATGCAATCGTTTAAATTTAAATTGAAAATAAATGATTTTTGGAACAAAATTTCTAGGTAATCATCAAGTATTTTTACGTTTCACTGCGTGGAATTATTTAACATTTAAAACAAATCCAGTCAAATACCCTATTCAATTAATTATGCTTGCATTAATATTTTTAATTCATAAAAATATGTTTATTTTGTAGCAACAAGCAAGTAGTAGTGCTGCTCAACAGAAACAAGTAGATGATCTCAATCGTGCGGTTTTGATGCATCGTTTTCCAGCGAGGCCACCTGGTGTTCCGTTTTCAATGAATATGCCCGTTTCAATGCCTGGTGCCCCTGTTAGTACTATGGCTCTAGTTACTCCAATGAGACCTACAATGGCTATTGCTCATCCTGGTCTTATTCATGGAGGTAATTTGATGAGACCACCCCCCATGGGGCTCCCACCAGGTTAGTTTTCTATCTTTTCCTATTTTTAAATTTCTATTTGGAGAATGACATTGAACGAAATGTTGAACAAGATGAGGACTTCTTCATTGGTAAAAGTAATATATAAATAATGAAAGTACATTTGCTAGATTTCATTAGCTTAAATGGTATGAATCTTTCTTTTACTAAAATTCTTATAAAACACATTTTCACATTCGATATGAACTTTTATGATAAAATTTTAACATTATTCATTTTTAATTTATTTATTACAATCAATGGTACATAATTGAAATAAAACTATATTTTTTTTTTATTTTTTTATATAAACACTATAAGTTAACAAAGATTAAGACTAATTTATGACAATTAGTATAGCGGCAGGGGGCTGGTTGTAACATTTTTTTAGACAATACTTATACATATTTTAATTAAAATTAATTTATTTATGTCTGTTTTAAAGGGATGTTTTTAGTGTACAGCTATTTAGTTACGGAATCCATTTTACACTTTTTCCCAAAAAATCGAATGCTACAATTTGCCCCAACTATAGGACAAATTGTAACAAATTGGGGTAAATAGTAACATTAATGCAACATATTATTTTAAAACATTATTTTTCTCGTACTTTAACTTCCATCAACTTTCGATCAAAGCTTTTTAAATTTCTTATGACGGTTCCCTTAATTTCTTAAAAATTTTATGTTTGACATTAATAATAATAACATTGAAAGATACAAGAAAAAATTCAATATTCGAATTTCTCTAATATTCAGGTCGATTAAAAGTCGATTCGCACAAGTCTGGTAATTCGTATTACTAATCATCTGATCATAGTGCTTATTCGATTATATGAATTTGTTTATAATCACTCAACTTTATTTAAAACTGTATAAGATGAGTATCACAACAACTCATAGTAGGGATGATCGATATTCATCGATGGTAGAAAAACATCGATGTTTAGGGGGAAAACATCGATGTAAAAACATCGATGTTATGTCCTCGATAACATCGATACATCGATGTTACTCTAAGCTATCCAGTATTTAAACAGTCCTGTAGCTGATTTAAAGCAAGTCCATTACTTGTATGGCAAGTTCTAGAATCCACTTATACAAACTTGAAAAAAATTGCCATTAAATATTTGTGTTTCGCTGCAACTTTAACAGCTTCAGAGAGACTTTTTTCAAAAGCTGGGCAGCATTTGTATCAATAAAGGAACAGATTAAAAGGGAAACTTTTAACAAAGTGACTTTTTTGCAAAGTGTACCAAATAAAAACTGGCAATGTAAATTTTTATTAAATAAAATAATAGATTATAATGGTTGTTTATTTTGCTACATAAACATCGATGTTTTCGAACACCGATGTCTTTCTATCGATATATATCGTACATCGATACTCTTGAATCGATGTTAACATCGATGTTTTTCTAATATCGATCATTCCTAACTTATAGTTCAAATCAAAATCCTTTCGGTAGAAGAAATAACTTTAATAATTGTTTAATAGTAGCTCTTCTGCTTACTAACGCATGTTATACCCAATTATAGAGTTGTCATTTTGAAACTGTTGTATACTGACGATTAACATCATCAAACTTAGCCTAGAACTTGACTTAAATAGTTACATTACCAAATTTCAGCTCTATCGGTTAAAAAATGTAGCCGTTATCGTGCTAACAAATTTTGTTACACATTTGTATATTAGCCTCACACAACCTTGAACACATTGTATATTTGGGGTCACAATCGGCTTATCGATACATATCTGTAAAACTTATCATCAGGCGCTTCATGAATCTTGTGCGGATGGCATAAAAACATAATAACGAAATTCACCGTCCCGATAGCGGCTTCCGTCGAAGTTTCTTCCTTTGACAGTTATCTTTTGTTTTTAACGAAATTTGCAATACTTAAAATAGGGTTTAATGTGCAGCTTTTTTCGTGATTGTCACTCTGAAGGAACCACTGAAACTTAAATCTATTCAATGATTTTTAGCTCATTTCAATGCCGATAATAGTTTACGAGATATAGAAGTTTAAAAAATCATAGCCCTAATACCTATGACCACAAATAGCTTTTGAACTATTCAAGATATACGGCTAAGACTAGCACACAAGACTTCGTATGAACTGCCCTTACAGTAGCCAAAGTATCATCGAAAATCTCGTCGGAGGGCCAATCAGCCATTCTTATCCGGGGATACCCTTTTAAGAAATTATATCAATCACATATGTATTACCTTCTGCACGTAGAACGAAAAAACAAACTTTTTTGTTTCAGTTTTTAACACTGATAACAACGTAAGTGCTCACAATAATAACTCGCTTCTAATGTGACCATCTTCATTCATTTGTATTATTTGTTTTGATTTGACGAGTACGCACACGAACGCACGAGTAATTTGTCTTACGTACCCCATTCCAATGTAACCCTAGCCTAGCTGTAAAAACAGTCAGTTGTGATAGTATATAATGAAAATAAAGGAATATCTAATTAGTAATATTATATTATTTCAAGCAGGGTGTCCACTTTCTGGAAAACCGGGAAATGTCAGGGAATTTTTTGATTCATAATATTTTTTTTATTTTTTTGATCCAAGTGAAGTCTTTATTATATTCCACATTCCAGATTCTAAATATATACATACATTATATATATATATATATATATATATATATATATATATATATATATATATATATATATATATATATAGTGTAATATATAGCCACTCTACAATTACGTGTTACTACTTACTTCTAGTACAACTAGCCCCTTCTCCTCTAATAGTTTATTTTGGGCCATTTTCAATTTTCAGATTTTACTTTATTTTTTCTGTAGTATTTATATTTTATATCGATGCAGAGACTGGCCACGTTGAAGTACTACATTTTATAACTTTTATAACATAATAAACGTTGCATATCATAGAGCACATAATATAATCTATACATATAATAAAACTGTAACGAGACCATTTCTGTACATGGAATATTTTTTGAAAATTGTACTGGTACTGTAAATAGTTATCGATGTAGATATCAAAACAGCGATTTTTAAAATTTTTGTCTGTCTATCTGTTCACGCATCACGTAAAAACTACTGGACGGATTTTGATGAAATTTGGTGTGATGATAATTTATTACCTGGGTCAATATCTAAGATACTTTTTATTCCGGGAAAATGGAAAAACTATTTTTTCTACAATCTTAGTGGAAAGTAGGTTTTTGCGCTCTGTGAAGAGAGCGCAAAATGTGTATTTGCCGAAGACTCTAGTTGCCGAGCAACAAATTACTACTTTGCGCTTTAAAGCGGAAAAGTAATACTTTGTCGCTCGCTCAACGTATATTTAATTACAAATCGGGTAGGCGTTGTTTATATTTTCTATGGTAACCAATAAACAGATTCTAAAATTATTTTATTTTTATGGTAATCAAGTGAAATATTAATTTTATTAAATTTCAAAATAACTACAAAATATTAATTAAAAATAATAAATAACTATAATTAATAAATAATAAGAATAAAAAATTGAAAAAAATATGTACCTACATATATGTTGGAAATATGTAAGTGACAGTGATTTCTCAAGTACACGTCCAGATATTTCTGAAGCTGCAAAAATTATAATATTGAAATAAATATTAACGTCCATTATTATTTTTTCAAGTATCTTTTAAATAAAAAATACATTTTATAAGATTGTAGAAAAAATTTTGTGTTTAATTCGAGCACAAAATAAGATTGCCACTCTCACGAGATTAACGCGCTCCGCCTGGCGGCGTCGCACGTCAACATTCTCAATCGAGCGGCAATGAACCATTTTGCGCTCATAATACACAAATAACTTTTGAGCATGTACACTCATTACGTAAATTTACATTTAGAGTTGACCGGGGTAATTGTGAATGGATTTTCATGAACTGAGATAAAAGCGTTGTTTTAAGTATTTTTTATTTTATATATCACATTATGGTTGATTTACTTTTAATTCTACATTATTCAGGATGCACCACACAAATTTTGAGCAAATTCGTATGAAAAATAAAAATTTTATAAGCCATTCACATTTCCCCGGTGCGGTTTTGCAAATCTTATGAATTTTGGGGTAAAAGTGAATGCCATCAGAAAAATTATTTAGAATGGATTACAAGTGGAGTGTGGTACATCACAGGAAAGCCCAACTTAAATTCTTCACATTTACCCCATTTTCAAATTTTTCATCGTACTTTAGCGGTCACAATTTCTCTTTGTTTAATGCAAGTTACACATACCTCAAATTTGTACAAAAAATCAAGGTTAAATAAAAATACCAAAAATTATAGGAACAAATTTATTACAAGCTAAAAATGATATTTTGATGATATTTTGTCATTTTATCATATAAAAAATCAAAAAATTACATGAATTTCACACAAAAACAAGGAAAATTAGACTTTTTCAAGGAAATACAGTTAGCTCACATCAATAAAAAACAACAATCTATTAGGCCTAATGCTGTAAACGAAAAAAAAAATGGTTTTGTGTTAATCCTATTGCCCTTGGACACTCACAGAGACATTGAAAACAAGTAAGTTTTTTGTTTTTGTAAGTTGTTATTGGGTAAGGGAGCACAGCAATGATTTCGTAGATTGATACACAAAACATATCGCTCTTTACACAATTTTTTTTTTTTTGTATTGTTTGTACAACGGGAACTTGTACAATAAGGTCATCACCATCTTCATCAACATTTTCAACTCTGAAAAGGATACTACTGAAATTTTTGACCGAATGGGGGCATTCGTGAATGACGTTCACAATTAGCCCACAATTTTAAAATCATGGGGTAATTGTGAATTGGTAATAAATTGTCCAATTTCTTTAGCAGTTAATGAGGAACCCTCTCATGATTTAAACCACTTCTTTAGAAGTACTTTTAACCATTTCTTACCTTTTAAAAAAAGAGAATGTATTTAAAAAAATTTTTTTTTTGAGGATTGGTCGAAGTAAGATACATAAAATTTTGCAAGGGTTTTTTTCAAAATACAAAAAAAGATACTAATACTTGGAGAATTGTTATCAAATTTTAATAGCATATTAAGAAAGGTCAGAAAAACATACTAAGAGTTGATTTTTAACAATATTAATGTTATTTTAGAAATTATAGGCGCCGTTCACAATTGCCCCCAATTCACAAATACCCCGGTCAACCCTACAGTAGTATTTTAACTAAAAGAAAGTTTTTTAAGGGGAATTCTGAGGTAAGGGGATTACAAATATTTTAAATGTTAACCAAGGCAACACTGACAAATAAATGAAAGAGAGATAATTATATATCTTTTATATTCAATAAAAAGAGATAAATTGTAACTAAGAGGAATTTATGCTCTTTCTTTTAGTTAAAATTCTACTGTACATATTTCATAATTTCATAACTATAGTAACAAAATGTAAATAAATTGAATATTTTATTATCGGTTTGGAAATTTTTCTGAATCTGAAATCAAAGAAAATGTTGCTAATTGTGTACCGAAAAATACAATTAATACACAATTGTCAATTTGGAGACAATTTAATGCATCTTTTGGCAGCAAGACTACGATTAGTACGGCACCAAGATTTGATGACAGTTCCTTATAGAACTCGATAAAATAAAACGAAAAACAAGAATAAAATTTTTCATATATATATATATATATATATATATATATATATATATATATATATATATATATATATATATATATATATAGGGTCGGATTAACCCTGAGTCCGCCCCTAGGCACCTTGAAAAATGCCACCCCTACCTTTTGTTTGAAAAAAAGGAAATCTTGAAAAACAAAAAAAAACGTCAATCACAAATTTTTCTGCCCTGTTTTAAAAATTTGCCGCCCCTTTTTTACAAACTTTCTCTTAAAAAAAATAATTGACGAGCAAAAAAAAAACGTTAATTACTCATTTTTCCGCCCTATTTTAAAAATTTACCGCCCCTATTTATAATTTATCTAATCATTGTAACGTACACAATTTTCAGTTTTACATAGAAACTTAAAATTGTTTTTCATTATCTAAGGTCATGTTGCTTACGTAAAGAACCAGTGAAACGAAATAAGTTGCACAACGAAGTAAAGCTTAAAAAAACCCTATGACCTTTGTTAATAAATAAATTAAACTTCTTTTTAATTAATAATCTTCATTTATTTCTTTATTAATCCTTTTTAACTATAAACTAACATTACAGCAATTTTACACCATTTCATTATTTTATAACAACTGAACAACTATCAACAACTAAACAAAAACCGTACAATAAAAATATTCATAGCCAATATAAATGTAATATACTCCAACAACCTTAACCTAACTAGTTTTTATATCAAAATCGAAGTATATCGTCAAAACTAAGGGACAGGAACAGGCGGACTGCATGGTGTTAATATGTAGGGGCCCATACAATATATATATATATATATATATATATATATATATATATATATATATATATATATATATATATATATATTACCATAATTGACTATCAACAGTTGACTAACGTCACCTATTATTTACCTATTTTGTGATTTTCATACTTATTATTATTTTTTAAATTATTCCATTTAAATAATTTATATAATATTTTTAATGACTTTTAATTTGTTTAACAATGTTAATCTTTTTTATTTGTGTATTTTTTCAATTTAAAAAACAAGGATAGATTATATTGAACCAGATAAACGTATGTGTATTTTGTTTTGAAGCTGTCAGTAATCGGTACTTTTTTTACGTAATATGCGAGCCAGTAATTTAGCAATATATAGGTTAGTGAATTTAACTTAATTTCAGCAAATTATTACACACCCCATACATACAATAGATTGGAATTTAAAAACAAGTTTAACGATCAATATCTCGAAAACGAAGCGAGATCTCGAAAAATTTTATTCTTGTTTTTCGTTTTATTTTGTCGAGTTCTATAAGGAACTGTCATCAAATCTTGGCGCCGTACTAATCGTAGTATCTCCCATTTTGTGTTGTAAGAAACTATGTACAAATTGGAAAAAGAAACTACTTCAGGTTTCGCGTGAACAACGTCACGGGTACGGCTAGTACCCAATATGTATTTAACAGAGATAGTGTGAGATTTTAGATAAAACTAGAGAGCCTAAGTTATTTGAGTTTTTTATGAGAATCATAATAATTATCTCATGATATTTAACGTCTAATAAATATTGGGATCATAATAATTGTCATATGAAATTTAACGTTTAAAAAATATCAGTATTTTTAATGTATTTATTCAGTTTATTTACAAATAAAAGTTATTTCTTCGGTTTCCTTTCCTCATATGACATATGTAAACTTTTATTTTTACGCTAACTTTGGTCATACTATCAATATATTATATTATGTACTCTGAGTTGCATATACATATGTGTATATCTCTTTTCTGTAACTGTTCTTCGTTTGTTACGTTAATTCTACATCATGGTCACTAAAAATAGTACTGTAATATTCTTCAATCAATAGTTTATTTATATTACCGTAAGGAGGATTTTCTTTTCAAATTATTTTTTTTACTTCTTTTGTAAATCGTTGTTATCCCTCCATAAGTTAAGATATTTTGCAGAATACATTTGCCGATAGTTATATTCGATAGAAATTAAAGTTCTATTGTGGTTATATGCAGGATAGTCCAAAATTATGTACCGTAGTTGCGGCAGCTGATAGTACGTTCAAAAATAATTATACCTTTTCATGTACACACTTTTTTCCAAAACTCAACAATAAGCAAGATAAAGTTCACATTAACATGAGTGAAATATAGAGGGGCAGAACGAAACCTTCTTTTTTCTTTTTTTCTTTTTTTAAATTTTTTAGTATTATTTATCGAAATGTAACAAATATACCTTTTTTGCGTGGAATTATTTGGAGAATCATATTGTTAAGAATTTTGTTTAAATAACTGCATATTAAAAAAGAAAAGACGTGATAACTTACACCTACCACCCAAGACTACCTCATAATCATAAATGGTGAAATAAGTGCTAACGTAAATTGAATTAGCCTAATGCAAAATACGCTGCCATTAAATATCAGTCTGTTATTCAAAGGGGTTTAGAAAACATTTAGGAAAAATGGTTTACATTTCACCTTTTTACTGGGTTGTATTTCCCTTATTAATGAGTTACACGGGTTGTATTTCCCTTATTAATGAGTTTTGAAAAAAAGTGTACATGAAAAGGTACCATTATTTTTGAACATACTATCAGTTCTAGCAATTACGGTACATAATTCTGGACCCCTCCCCCCCCCCCCCACACACACACACACATACATATACATAAACAACTTGAAGCGGGAATAATTTTGTGCTTTTTGGAGTTCTGTATCTTAAAAGAAAAACCGAAACCCTTATAAGACCACTCTCATGTCCGTCTATCCGTCTGTCACAGAGGTTTCCTGAGAAAATTGAGTCCTATAACGTAACCTAGCCGCGGAGATTGAGGCGGTTGAAAATTTCGATAAGGTTTAAATATACCTACAAAAATAAAAATAGTTTAATTTGGTCAATTGAACCCCACTCATTCTTGATTGATTTTTTAGTATTATGTACACTAAATGACTAGTGCTTGAGAAATGGCATACTTAAATTATTTATCCTAGTCTAAATCAAGACGAACATGAGCAGAGTTTGCGTTTAAATACCATTGTCCGCTAATGTTACTTTTTATTAGGCTATCCACATTTTTCGGGACGCATAATAGAAAAACATAAAAAACAAAAAAATCAAATTAACATTTAGATCTTGATATGAAATTTTGAGTTGAATTTATTTGTAAGATTGTTACTTACCACGAACTCAAGACTGAAACAAAAGAGAGTTCAAACTAGGAAAAACTCGAGAAAACTGGTATGTATAGACACTCTATTTGTTAGCCACTTAGTGTCAGTGAACTTCAAAGCAAACAACATTTGTCACAAACAGTCTTAGTTTTTTAGCTTGTTGGCTTTTGAATAGAACGTAATTTTAACATTACATGGAGGTTGTATCATGAAGGTATATATAATCTTCAGAAAAAATAAGGAATGTATTATTTGATTTAATTTTACGCGTATGAATTTTAACTAGGGTAAAAGACCCCATTGTCGAACGGGGTTATAAGTCCGAACAGTTTTGACATTTATATCTTAATGAAGTTATTTCTGAAAGAAACCACTGATAAAAAAAATTATTAATAGAATGATTATTTTTCAATTTAAATTCACCTCACATTTAATGTCTCCTCACTTAATTTAAGAAATACATATATATATCGAACAATTTTTGTTGAATTCGTGAATTTTTAATATGATGGATGATCATTATTCAAAACACGTGGGTTATAAATTGTAACATTTTTCACCGAATTTTTAAAGTTATTAGCATAATAAAAGTATACAAATAATTGTTATTAGTCCACTTAAGAGATTAGGATAGCTAAATCATATTTTATATGCGTTAAATATTATTTGTAGAAGTGTTTCTTTTTGGGATCCAAGTTTTAAGGTTGGGTACCCCATTTTGAGAATTGTATATTACATATCTATTTTATAAACATTTTAAATTAATTTTTGGGTTTAAAACACTTAACTAACCGTTTTTATAATTTCACTTTAATATTTTATTTATTTCAGAACGTAAAATCAATTGAAAAATAATTAATATTGAATTAAAACTTCGAAATTGTTATTTACATATTATCAAATAAAAACGTCAAACATAATATGTATTAGATCTGAAACGACACATAGAGATACAATATATACTTAATTTAACTGTTTAAAAATTCATAATGATTAACGACTAAGTTAGAACGTACACAATGTTTTTTAAAACATCAGCAGATGGCGAAACCAAATGAAGTACTTTTGTGATTTTAGTGGTTTATTTTATCGAATATTTAAACCATTCTTGGCTTTTGCTTTGACGTTCTATGTTTCACTAGATGTCACTCTATGATAATACTCTATAGAGTCCCTATAATAAATAGAGTCGTGACATGTGTGCTGAACGCTGATTGGTTCCGGCATTTTGTATCCAAAGTTTTCGTAAAATACATTGGAAATAAATTAAATGTTAACAAAAACCATTTAGTTTAACTTAGAAAGAATAATTAAATTAAAAATTTTTAATTGTTCATTATTTCATAACTTATTAACAATAATTATGTACTCAAAAATATTTACTCAAACATGTGATAATTAATTTTGAAGCTTCCCGCTCTGTTTTGGATACAAAATGGATGACATGTCACGACTCTATTTATTATAGGGACTCTAATACTCTATGACATAGAGTTACACCTAGTAGTAGATTTGAGTGTCAAAGTGGCTGGAAGAGAATGGTTCAAGTATTCGATAGTAGAAGATTTGTAGTATTGTATGTCATGTACGTTAAATGCTTGTTTTTTCATAGGGATCAGTGTGTTGTTTTTTTAAAGGAGGTTAATATATTCTGTCCGTTTTTTCATAGACGTCAACAAATTATAAAACAAAAACATTAATAAATCAAAATTTTTGGGTTATATTTTCTTAAAAACATATTCATTGGATTAAAAAAAACTTGGTTTCATGCTTACTAAGAAAAAAAAAATGGGTGTTTTGTTTATTTTTTAATTTTTTTAAGCTACTTTAATGATACAGCTAAAAATAGTGTTCGATGATCGGGTCTTTTACCCTATACACGGTTTCTTTCTAAGTTCCTTTTCTTTACCGAACTATGACATGAGATTTAACTTTGTCAACCTTTAATCCACTTTTAAAAATTAAAAAATATTTTACAAATTAAGGAGTTTCTTCTAGAGAACTTGAATGTATTCTCAGCCTTTTGATTTCGGTTTTTTGAATAGAGAGTATCCTGTAATGGAGATAAGTGTAAAACTATACTGTGAAATTATACGTGAATTAATGCCGTAGAAGAAACTTGAACAGAACGAATGAATAATTTTAAACAGACCACTATAACGAGCAGTGATTTTAGTAATTACATTACCTTTCTTGTGTCGAAATTGCAATTAATGAAAATTTAAAACAAATAAGTACACAAATTTATTTCGTAATAATATGGTTTTTTTTTATGTATCTGGAATCTAATCTCCATTAAAGTCAAATTTGATTGTATGCATAATTCGAATTAAATGTAATCGATAACCCGATTTTTTAAATAATCGGTAACATCCGATAACAGCAATAATTTGAATTATATATAATTCAGAAGATAAAATAATACGATACAGAAGAAACTGTATGTGTACCTACTACAAACAAATTATGGTTGTTGATTTTTTTTTTTAAATATTACCTACGATCTTTTCGGATTTATACGGGAAGTGGTGTAGCACTGTGTGTTTAGTATGACGTCATACAGTACACACCCGGTTATCCGTAAATTGTAGTGAGTGTTAAGTACTGTAATTTTCTCTCCATAAATTAAATAGTTACGTACGTAGTATTACTTTGATGTATTGTTAGTACAAGGAATTATACTTTCGTTTGGTCGTATAAATGCGTATACAGCTAAACCTTTTGTTATGCGGTCCTTTTTTGAGCGATTTTTTGTATGCGGTTTTTTAAAAAAATGGTCATTAAAATGCATAATGTAAATCAAAATCAAGGGAAAGTTAGAAACTTAAACATTTACTATAATATTTTCTTTGATAAAAATACTTTTTAATGATTTTTGCATTTAATCAGTAAATTGCATAAGAATGTAAGTTATTGCATCATTTAGTTTTTTCTAGATGTATTTTTCACAGTTTTCATAATATTATAAAAAAAAATGAAATAAAATGTTCCCACGTGTAAATTAATGCTTTATCTTGTTTAGAAAAACAACTTCTAAGGAATTCGTGAGGTTTTGAGCGTTTTGAGTTATGTATTTTCGATAAAACTTTTTTATGCGGTCCCTATCTACCCTCTAAAACAAGTTTTTTGTATAATCTGACCCGACCTAAACTTTTTATAGCTATTTATGATATTTTTAACTTTTTTTTTTTGTGCGATTTTTTATGCGGTCCCTATCCACCGCATAGAAAAAGGTTCAGCTGTAGTTATTTATAACCTCAAAATACATTGGGCCTCCGTATTTTCCGGGGTAGCCCCTATCCCGACAACCTCAGATAATAGGGAATATGCATGTTTTTTAGAAAATTGTGAAATAATTTTTAAAATATTGTATACGTGATACAAAATCTATGACAGGTATTTTGATTTGGTTAATTTAATTTTTTATAAAGAAATTAATGTAAATTATCAGCCTTAAATAAAAATCCCGCCAAAACAGTACATTCAAGAAATGCAGCGATCCTATTGGTTGTGACACTTGTGACGTAAGTAGTGATTAGAACACCGAATATACCGGATGCAATACTACAGCAAAGATGCAGTAGAAAACTATAGGTAAGGTAACTCGTAGGATACATAAGTATATGTTATCTATTAACATGAGCCAGCGGCGAAGTCATAGCCAAGCGTCGTAAGTACAGACCGCACAGACCAATGAACACTATTATATTTACTAGACAAAGCGTAAAAGCCAGTTTCTAGGCATTTTTCTTGAAGAAGGTAACAGGGTGAGACGGGTGAAATTTAATGAAACAATATAATGTCAGTTTTTGAGCAAATGCACATAAAGAAAAACAGAAAAAGAACGTACCTTGCTAATTTTACTCCTTTTATTTCTGCCGATGTAAAATCTGGATTTTTGGAAAAATATTCGCTCATCATAAATACATCCACTTTTGGAATATTGTCTGATTGAGCTTTTACAAAACCCTTCTCAGTCATTTTTTAAAAATGTTTTTTAATATCGTTGATACAAAGAAATATTATTAAATATTAGCCGTATACCCGCCCGATGGCCTTTACCACCGGCAATATCTCAGGATGTCAGTCAGTGTTAAAAATTTATCAAAATAAAGTTATACTTATTTTAATAGCCGTAGTAACATGTTTTTATATATCTTTAATCAAACATATCAAACAAATAAAAATAAAAAATAAAAATATCGACGGATAAGAAAAGTAATAAACGATTCAGCAATCAAAGTGATAAACCAGGGGTGGGCAAACGGTCGATCGCGAGCAGTTCGACAGTCGATCGCAGACATTTTAAGTAATTTACTAGGTTAATTTAAAATCTTTTAATTCAAAATGTCTACTAAAAATTTAGCAAACGATGAAACATGAATTTCCGATGAGTGGCCTTCGAGTAGCCCAAAAATAGCAAAATTATTTATGTAATAACCCAAAAATAGCCAAATATAATGTCGCTCCAAAAATACAGTCTTCCCTTAAAAAAAAAATTTATGCCAGAAATTTATTAATCATTGCACGTTACATTCCGTAATAAAATTATTATTACGAAAGTGTCCGACCGAAACTAGTTTTTTAATCGAAACAGAAACCGAATTTCGGTCGCGGGTCGCTGTCTTAGTTTCGACCGAAACCGAAGCCGAAAGTTTCTTTTAAGGCAATTTCTTACTACTTTATTTTAATTTCTATGTGTTTAAAAAGCCCATATTTGAGTAATAATTAGTTATTTAATAAAAATAAAGAAAAATTTATACATAAAAAATTTTTTACTTGCTATTTTTTATTTAAGTAATTCCGATCACAGCCAGATTAACCCTCTGTTGCATGGGCGCCCATTTGATAATTTGTAGGGGGGACGGGCTGGAACTTGGATAAGGAATATTGGATGACGGAAACTGATTTGTAAGTAGCCATAAAAATCCCCAAATTTCGATATTTTCCCCAAAAATAACATAGGCGAGCAAAGAAAAACCTCATTTCCCTTTCTCTGGGTCTGTCTTTCCGAAATGTTTCCCCAAAAATAACACTGACGCGCAAATAAAAAAAAAAAACGTAGTTTCCTTTTCTCCGAGTCCCTTTTTTCGAAATTTTACAGCAAACATAACCAAATAGGAGGGCCACGAATTACGAATAGTGCGTATTTTCCACAAAAATAGCATTCACACGCAAAAACAACGTCGTTTTACTTTCTTCCAGTTCCTTTTTTGGAATTTTTTTCCAACCATGATTAGCGAGGGGGCCGCGGTCCCCCTGGCCCCGAGCATGGGCACCCTTGCACTCTTGGGTCCGAAACATTTTCTTCTTACCGGACCCCCTTTCTCTCTCCCCCGAGCCGGATTTACCAATGGATTAACCTATGGGGCGTTTCCCAGGTAAAAGATTTTCACTACTACTTTTGTCAAAATTTCCCCGAAAAATAATCGTAAATATTGATTCACATATTCAAAATAGGTAGTTTAACCGGGTTCTTCAAAGAATCGGGCTCTAGACATTTGTCTCATTTGACTATTCGGTGGTCTGGCCTTGAGTGGTGTATATAATGATTGTCATGAAGTTTCCAACAAATCTTAGTAAAAGTAAACTTTATTATTAACAATATTAATTGTAGTACTTAATGCCGATACATAATGCCGATCGTTTCATGGACGGAGTTTTGGTTTCAGTCGTAGTTTCGGCTGTTTTGCTGCCGAAACCAAAGCTAAACCGAAACTACAATTTTTCGCCGAAACTGGCCGAAACCGAAATTTCGGCCATTGCCATATTACAATGAAAATTTGGAATTATGGTAACCCTATATTTCCCTAATGGGCATTTGAGATGAAAGATACTTTATTTGTTTTTAATTTAACTCATTTCTCGGAGTCGATCGCGCATAAATAAGAAAAATTAATGTCGATCATACCAGTATTAAGTTTGCCCACCCCTGTGATAAACGTAAGAACGTAATCAGACAAACAATACATAATCAATATCTGATGTTGTCATATCCTGTTTATATTGCGCGCGTCTCCAGCAGTACCACCTACAGAACAAATTGTATAACAATGCTTCTGGCCTGGTTGGTAATAATCTGCTTAATTGGAAAATCACTTATGTCGTTAGTGCGCCAAATGTGACGTTTAAATTATAATAAGGAAAAATTAAAAATAATTTCTTTTTTTTCTTAAATAAAGATGTAAATTGCACTTATAATATATTTTTGTGATTCTTTGTGGCAGGCTTAAAATATTTTTGAAATAAAAAAAACATGCATATTCCTCATTGGAAGTCTAATCTTATTTGTAAGAACTGAAAATGACTCATTTCAAAAATAAAATTTTGTCACATATAAAAGTTATTATAATTTCTACTATCCTTTTTCAATATATTAGATAGTAGATCTTGTGAGAGATAGCTGTAATACAAGCTTGTCTGATACATAAATTTATGTGAATGAGTCATTTTCAATTGTCCTTGTTTTCACTATCTATCTTTTTATATATATATATATATATATATATATATATATATAATATATATATAATATATATATATATATATATATATATATATATATATATATATATATATATATATATATATATATATATATATATATATATATATATATATATATATATATATATATATATATTTGAATATAATAAAACTGTAAGGAGACCATTTCTGTACATGGAATATTTTTTGAAAATTGTACTGGTACTGTAAATAGTTATCGATGTAGATATATCAAAACAGCGATTTTTAAAACTTTTGTCTGTCTGTCTGTTCACGCATCACGTAAAAACTACTGGACGGATTGTGATGAAATTTGGTGTGATGATAATTTATTACCTGGGTCAACATCTAAGATACTTTTTATTCCGGGAAAATGTCTCATTCCCACGGGAAAGTGGAAAAACTATTTTGAGCATGTACACACATTTCGGAAATTTACATTTACATATTTCATAATTTCATAACTATAGTAACAAAATGTAAATAAATTGAATATTTTATTATCGGTTTGGAAATTTTTCTGAATCTGAAATCAAAGAAAATGTTGCTAATTGTGTACCGAAAAATACAATAAATACACAATTGTCAATTTGGAGACAATTTAATGCATTTTGTGTTGCAAGAAACTGTACAAATTGGAAAAAGAAACTACTCAAGGTTTCGCGTAAACAACGTCACGGGTACGGCTAGTATATTTATATATGAGCCGTTTATTTTGAAAGTGGGGCAAGTCCATTTTTGAAAAAAATGAAGATAATGAGAGTTATAGATAAGATTTAGTATGATCTTTTTATCTGACAACAATTTATAGTCAAAAAAATTCAGAAGCCTAATAATTGCAAGTTTGACGTTTTAGCTCTCAACAGTATTGTAAATCTGTTTATTTTGATAGTGGTGCAAGTCCATCTTACAAGTAAAATTTCCAAGACCGGACCTATTGATTTTGATGAAACTTAGATATGTTGAAGAACACTAAAAAATAAGTAATACGTATTTTTTTTATCTGCGGAAAAGCGGTTTGAGGGGGTGAAATCGTCCTGCGAAACTTGGGGTGAAAATTTAATTTTTCAAATATCTCGAAAACAGTAAGAAATAGAGCAAAAGTTTAAATTGGCGATATTGCTCGTTTTTAAAAAGCTATCCATTGATATGTAATTTGCTTAAATTACACCAACAGGGGTAGTTTAGGGCTAAAATTTGGGGGTTAATTTTGCGAAAGGGGTAAAAAATAAAATATAATAAAGTTTTGTTCACAGATTTCAAATGTACGTAAAAAAATCTAATCGACCTGTTTTTACTCAATTTCCTAATATCAAATCCAGGGATAGTTAACTACGGGGGTGACTGTGTCGACATAATCGTACTATTTGAGTAACTGAAAACTTCTTCAAGGAAAATAGTTTAAAACAATTAGAATAAATTTCCAAATTCATTTTAAGCAGCACTTCAAAGGGGGTGAGTCGCCCTTTTAAAGTACATACTTATTTTCATACACTCATTTCTACTACTAAGGCGCTGGCAGGGGGTAATAATGTTACAGTATGTGCTTCTGAAGTTGAACTGTCGTATGAAAAGTTTTTAGTATCTTTATTTTTAAATGATAAAATTCAAATATTATCCATTTAAATTAACGATTACAATAATTCATTAATTTTGAAAGTGAGGCAAGTCCATTTAGTTTATAATAAAACCATTATTTTTTTAGTCAGCGCTATGAACACTATTGGATTATAAACTTACATTATCTGATACCACAAAATACAAAAATTATGTCTATTAACACTTACCAGTATTTTTAAATTTATTGAAACGCAAACCCTTAAATATCTCTCAATAACAAAATATGGACTTGCCTCACTTTCAAAATAAACGGCTCATATACATATACAGTGGCGCTCAAAACATTTGCAACTGAAACTGAGTACTTACAAATATCAACATTATATACATAATAAAAATCCCATGTATGTAATATTATAATACAGTAGCAGTTTATTCACTAAACAATAACAAAACAAAAACCAATGAAAATAATTTTTTTTCTCAAAACTAAAATGACAAGAAATAAATAAATTTATTTACAGGTATTATTTTAGTAGCTCAAAACATTTGCAACTCAATAAATTTATATAAAAAGTCATACAAAATTTTACTTTCTTTCAGTCCAGTTTTAATATTTTGTTGAATAACCTTTATTTTTAATAACCTCAGCACATCTTTGTGGCATTGGTCCAATTAACTTGGTAACTTCACCATAACAAATTTTTTTCCACTATTTTTTGATACATTTGTACAGTTTCTTTTTTTTTGAAGACTTTATTCCCAATTTTTTGTTTTATAATCTACCAGAGATTCTCAATCAGATTGAGGTCCAGTGTGATTGAGCTGGCCACTTTAACACTTTAACATTATTATCTTTTAGCCAGCCGTTTACTAATTGTGAAGTGTGCTTTGGGTCGTTGTCGTGTTGAAAAATCCATGAAAGTGGCATCTCGTTCTCAGCATAGGGTAACATAGTGTCCTGAAGAATGGCTTTATAGCGTTCTTTTGTCGTTATACTTTTTATTTTTTTAGGGGCCCTACGCCATTTGCAGAGAAACAACCTCATACCATAATATTTCCTCTACCAAATTTAACTGTTTTTTCGGTATACTTTGGATGGTAGCGTTTTCCTGCTGGTCTTCTTACATTTTTATTTCCGTCAGAACCTCGTAAATTAAATTTATATTCATCTAAAAAAAAGTACAATACGCCACTTTTGTAAAGTCCAGTCTTTATGTGCTTTTGCGAATTCTAGCCTTGCTTTTATATTCTTCTGTGAAAGGTGCGGTTTTTTTGCTGGTCTGTATGCCTTGTATCCGTGCTCCTTAGCTCTCTTTTTTATTGTTGACCAACTTGCATTCAAGCTCAGATCATTAAAAATCTCTCTGCAAAAGAGATTTTTAATGATTTGAGCTTGAATGCAAGTTTGTCAACAATAATATATATATATATATATATATATATATATATATATATATATATATATATATATATATATATATATATATATACTAGCTGACCCGGCCACGTTGCTGTAGCTCAGTAGTTATACTTGATTGAATTAAATTTTTCGTATCGTTTCAAACGACACACTACACAATTATAACACAATACACAGTATAATTATAAAAATCGTTGACATAGCGAACATAAACAAATATAACGTGGAATAGAATTTGTAATCTAGAAATCGAAACACAGCGCCATCTACCAGGTGTCTACACAACCCAGATGTCAAACAATGTTAGATTAAATTATAGGTAAAATTTATAGGTCAATTCAATCATATATTCCAAAATTCTGTGCAAAATCAATTATTTATAGCACTTGACCCTGCTCGCTCACTGACTCTAAAATAACTATCTTCATATTTTATTAGCATGGCTAATTTCCGCACCATAAGAACTTAGTATGGGTACCTATACCAACAGTTTTAGAATTGTTTCTATTTTAGGCCCTTCAAGTCACCAAAGCCATGGGAAACCATTTTAACGGCTCTTTCATCTTTCACAGAGATCTCAACAGTACTTAAATAAAAACTGTCAAATTTTTTCAGCTTTTTAATTTGCGCCCTATTTAGTGTAATTGACGGACAATGTGACCACACGTCCATTTAAATTTGATATTCTGAAATTTTGTATAAAATCAGTTCCTTATGTGCTTCGCTTCGCTCGCTCGACGACTCTAAAGTATTATTCATATTTTCAAGTCATATTCATATTTTTATAACATATCTAATTTTCATATGTATGGAATTTGCTGAAAACGGCAGAAGTGCCAACTGATGATAACTGGACAATTCAGTTGTTTATTTCTTTATAGGATACAAATAGTATTTTGCACAGTAAATAAGTAATTTTATACTAGTCGGAGGTAAAAATATTATTGGTGGTATCTACAGAAGTACTTATTAATACTTACAAAAATTCCAAAATTATTTTTCTCTAACTGTTTAGCAACAAATTAATTTGCATGATTTTTTTTATAAATTTTTCCACAGATATCTGTATACAGTAATAAAAAATTGATATTTTGAGGTTTTTCGTAAATTTCTACGGTTAGATTAAAAATTTTGCGATAAAAACTACCCTATATTTTAAGTTGGACCAAATTACAGATAGTTACCAAATTTGATCAAAATTGGTTCAGTAGTTTCGGAGTTTATCCTAGCCAAACATTGTGACATGAGATTTTTATATATATAGATATATGTGTCCCAAAAGTCAACGATATCCCTTGGAAGGGTGATACACCAGCTCATGCCTGCACAGAATATCATAATATCGTCTGGTAAAATATCGTTGGTTTTCAAGATATTGACACTTTTATGGATTTTGGGAAAATCGACAATTTTGATCAGATTTTCGGGGAACCACAGCTGCGAGGCTTGATTTTCTGAAATTCTATTTTTATTAGGCAATCCTGAAGAGTTCTTTTGTAAATCACAAGCCAAAGTAAGAGTAATAGACCTAATATTTTGGAAAAAATAAACGCTTTTAGGTCGATTCATATATAAATCTTTTTTGTTAGCTAAGTTTGACTCTTCATACTGCAAAAAAAATGTACCGCCTTGCCCAGGCCAGTTATGTTAAACGATTGCTCATTTATTGTAGTTTTTAAAATAGTCTAATATTTACTTCCTTTTACTTTAGAAAAAAAAGTTATTGCTATTTTACTGCAAAAAATGGTCATTGTGAAATTATTTCAATAATTACTTTCAAATTATTTCAGTTACTTGCACACACTTTTGCGCCAACGTAAACCGAAGATAGAAAGTGGATAGGTAGTAGATTACATTGATTCGAGTGAGATAGATAGTGACAATAGCAAAAAAAAAAATACTTATTGAATTAATGTAGTTACGGATATTTATTTGAAATTAAATATAACATTGAAAATCAAAGAATGTGTTCAAATTGTCTGCTGCCAAGTCGAATCTAGCCGGTAATTTTTTGAGAAAGATCTTTTTATTCGTGTTGCACATCTCGCAATATTTATTTATTGTTCACTTTCATTAATGCGATGTCTTAGCTCATTTAAATTATTTATTGGTTTTGCATAGGCTTTCTTCTTTAAGCAATTCCAGTAAAAAAAGTCTAGTGGATTTAAATCATGAAACTGGAGTGGTCTTACTCACGTACATAATGAGCTGGACAGCCATCGTTTTGAAGCCACCTTACTCCACGTGTGGCCAAAGGAACATTTTCTAAAAGATTAAGGAGTCTATTTTCTAAAAAGTTGTGATAAATTTCTCCGCTCAGATTTCCAGGCAATTTGAAAAGACCTATTATTTGGCCGTTCAGTGTTCCGATCCACAAGTATACCTTAAAGTGATATTTTGACCCTTCTTCTCGTAATTGAATGTGGGTTTTCGATCAAATAACTATGAAGATTGTGCATTTTAATGAATCCATCCTTTTTGAATGTGCTTTCATTCGTCCATAAAATTTTATCTAGGAATACTGTTTTTTCTTGACCTTTTTGTAACATACTTCGGCAAAATTGGACATGATTAGCGTAGTCACGAGGAAGCAACATTTGCACACCCATGTGAATCGACTATCTATCTTCTATCTTCGGTTTACGCAAGTGCAAAAGTGTCTGCAAGTGACTGAAATAATTTGAAAGTAATTACTGAAATAATTTCACAATGACCTTTTTTTGCAGTAAATTAGCAGTACCTTTTTTTCTAAAGTAAAGCGAAGCAAATGTTGGACCATTTTAAAAACTACAATAAATGAGCAATTTTTTAACATAACTTGCCCGGGTAATGCGGTATCTTCAGGGTTGCGTAATAAAAATTAGAATTTCAGAAATTCAAGTATTGCAGCTATTGTGGTACTCGAAAATCTGATCAAAATTGTCGGTTTTTCTGAAATCCATAAAAGTGTCAATATCTTGAAAACCAACGATATTTTGATATTCTGGTCAGGCATGAGCTGGTCTATCATCCCTCCAAGGGATATCGTTGACTTTTGGGACACACACACATATATATATATATATATATATATATATATATATATATATATATATATATATACCGGGTGATTCATTTGACCTGGAATTTTGTATATCTCGAAAAAAATTACCGCTCACCTTACCCCAGTGATGGGGGTGAGAAGTCATGTTCGGAATCACTGAATCGAGTTTTTAAAAATATTAAACACGTGTTTTTTTTTATTTTCTGATCAGATGTATATTTTTCGAAATATTTCACTGTTTCCACACTTTTCTTCTCGAATCAGCTTAAAATTTATTTTTACAGTTACAGCGCTATCTGTTGTGAATCTAAAAAAATGTTTCGAGCAAAAGTTAGGTTTTTTTGTCTCGTAAAATCCGAATCTGTAATAAAAATGGTGATTTCCATTTAAAATTTCAAAGTTACCCCTCGCGCCGCTCACAAGGGGAAGGAGTGATCTTAGGACAGAAAGATGCCTTCTTCATAAATACTAATTTTTTTTATCAGACAAATTCTCCCTACGATGCTTAATTTTGGAGATATACAAAATTCGGACGTGGGTTTATACGTGTGACGAAAAGCGTTTTCGGACCTGGGTTTATATGAGCTTTTTTTACATAAAAGAACATCAGCAATCACCTGTTAAAATCTTCCGCACTGATTCACTCACACCCTGTATATGTGCATACGCATATGAAAAGACATTTTTTATATGTGTGCATATACACATCGATTTCACGATTTGATTGGTTATCGGAAAAAACCAGATAACAATATTTGACAAAAGTTCTAGAAAGCTCTATTCGGAAAATAGCAAAGATACAAAAAAATCGACTTCACCATTTGATAGGCTACCAAAGAATGAGCTAAACAGCAGAACTGAATAAAAGTTCTAGAAAGTTCTATTGAAAAATAGCAAAGATATGGAAAAATCGACTTCATCATTTAATAGGTTACCAAAGAAGGGATTAAACAGCAAATACCAAATTTTAAATGCAATTTTATTGCTTATTTTTGAGAAGTGCACCTTACCATTTTATCATAATCTTATATTAGTAACCCGCTTCAAACAAAAAATTCAGCAAAATCACTGAGCCGAAGTTTGAACGTCACTTTGTAAGTGTAAATTATCTTTACAGAAACAATAATTATTAAGAGAATTGATTAATTTGAAAAGGTAATAGTAGCAAATGGAATTAAAAGAGATGCTTATCTATCGTGGCTTATATATTATTTTTACAATTTAAAAAAATATATAAAATAATAATAAATTAAGTAGATATTGTGCTACTTTCTTTAATTTTTATTTAAATATTCTTATCTTTACCAAATGGTCGCCGTAATTTATTCTTTTTTTATTTATTTAATCAAAATATTTGTTAAATTTATTTCTTTTGCTTATTAAGTTATTACAGATACTTTATAAATACATTTGTTAAATGTATTTAATTTGCTCTGTAAAAATTCCAAAATGTATCAGAAGTTTTCGATTTTATTTCCATCACACAAATAGTAACTAATCATTAGGAAGCGGACATTTTTGGACAAGTCAGGACCGTGTTTATTAGAATAAAATTTTACGACTAAATTACATGAAATTTTGCACATTTGAATAAATGTAACTTGTCAAATATTTGATTTTTCGCCATTTAGAATATTAATAACATTTTTTATTTGACAAAAGTACGAAAATTCAGAAAATAAATTTAAAAAAAAAATTATTAAAAAGTTGTTGAAAATTTAGACGGTCCACTACAGTTTTTGCTAAAATTTTTATTATTATTGGAAAAACAAATTTCTAATAAACAACTGTTTATCTGACACATATATCTGACACTCCTATATTGCTAATAGGGGTCCGGAAAATGATGACGACCCAACGGTGCAGACATACATACATAAATCATACGTCTGTCTCTGTCATTTAGACTTCAAATGTTATGCACATGTCCGAGAATGGAGCATGTTTACATGTTTACAAATAGTGTGTCAGTTTAAAGTCTGTTAAATATGTAATGAGTCTGTTAATGAGTATCGGTTTGTAATAAAGTTCATTTTTAAAAAATTTTCTGATAGTAGTTTCGATTTCCTCAACGCCTAAAACTAACAAAATAACCATATAGAAAAAATATTTTAAAAATTCGACTTGGTACAAACCAATACTCAGTAATTGTACTTTCATGGTCACCTGGTTTTTTGGCTATAAATAAAAAATTAATGGTCCGATTTGGATGATTTTTTTTTAAAATGTTCGTCATTACGGTGGATTAATGGGAAAAAAAATACTAGAACTCGACACCAATACTGGAAGTGCTGGGAAAGGCTGAGAAATAAATGGGCGGCAGAGCACCACTGGAACCTCATTTTCGGGTAAAGGGTAATTATATAAGATTTACAATTACCCTCTGCTCGAAATCGAGATTGAGAAGTCGATCTAACAATGTAAAAGATTTTTATAAAGGATTTATAGGTCAAAATTTATTATTTTTTAGCATTCTTTGTATTTTTAATAGTATAAAATCCAAAAGTGTTTTTTTTTTTAATTGTTCATTTTTTCATGTAGATTATGAAAAATAATATAAGAAGTTGATATACCCACGTTAAAAAATTTTATGAACGGTTATCCCTAAAAGCTTCACATCTTTGTCCATTTAAAGTCATAAAACTATAAAAATATTCATTTTTGTTTATTTCTGTGACTAATCATTAATCCGCCGTAATGACGAACATTTAAAAAAAATCATCCAAATCGGACCACTAGTTTTTTTTTTTATTTATAGCCAAAAAACCAGGTGACCGTGAAAATGTACAATTATCCAGTACTCTGCTGACGATATGTATGTATGTGTTGTATACGTTTGTTTTATCAAAGTAACTATTCATCTTTTATTTACATTAACACGATGACGGTTATGAAGAATTAAATACGAAATGACCAACTGGTACACTATTTTGACAACTAATACACTTTATATGGAATTGTTGACGTCATACGTCGGACGTGGTGTATGAATTAGTAAGATTTCACTTGATGTTTTGTGACGTCAGTGACCGTCAAGGTGTTAATCATATCAAGTGCAATATATAGAACACGGTACTGTTTGATCCGAAAGATGTCCGTCCGATACATACAGTAAAGTGATCAGATCATAATAGATTTTAAAGAAATAAATAAATATGTATGGTGATTTATATATTATTTTATTACTGTTTCATTAAAAGACTGACTGTGTTGTTTTGAACTTGACACTTTAAAACTTTCGAAGCGAATTGAACAGTGAAGGCAGTAGTGAGTCATTCATTTTTCTTCAAAATTTTTTTATTATAATTATGATATTATTAATATTTAAAATATTAACAATTTATTATTTACTTTTACGTTTTACTTTTAATGTTAATTATAAACGGTATTGATTTGTTGACCGCTGAAGAATGTGAAATGTAGCCGACGTCGGGCACTACAGGTAGACTATCTCCGCTCTTCCATGATTGTAATATACATATATTTTCACACCTAGATTGACAGTGTGTTTAGCATGTCGCATATATATTATACCGTTGATATACATACATTTTTTACCTAATATATGCATATTTATTATTATTATTATTATTATTATTAATTATATTTTATATTATTATAGACGTATCGTATATCATCTATTACTTACTTTTTAAGTACTCGTACTGTTTGTTTTTATTATATACACGCTTAATCATTTTTGGTACGTGGTGTATTTTTTTCATTTTTTCCTTTTTGTGAAGGTGTTTTGTTATTTGTTATACTGTTTCTATGCTTTCTAGACAATTATTACTCTCTCTTAAAAATAATCAACAAACAAAAGTACACAGTTTTATAAACCGAAAAGTACAATATTAAAATTAAAAAAAAAAAAAAAATATTAACTGCAATTACTAATCTGTGTTGAGATTTTTTATTTAATAGTAAGTGACATAGCTTATATTTCTTTTCAGTCTGTTCTAGAAACGATTACAGCGATTACAATAGATTAGTTGACAGATTTTTAAAAAATGTTTCAGACTATTCATTTGTATAAATTATAAATAAAATAAAAAGAAATATTTTAACACACATGAAAATCCATATTAAAAAATATATAGAGAACAACTTTCTTTATCACTTTTCACTAAAAATAAAATGTTCGGTTACTAGCCAGCTTTCGAGTAATTAACTCATCGTCAGTTATAACACAGTTAAGAAGTTCTTGTATAGATCACAACATTTTGTTATTAATCGAATGGCATTGTGTATGCTAAAGGATGATGTCCTATATGCTTATTTGGCGTACACAATGCCATCCGATTGATAATAAAATGTGATTCGTAAAGGAATTTTTGTGTTGTAACTGACGATGAATTAATTACTCGAAAGCTGGCTAGTAATCCAACAGTCTGTTTTTAGTGAAAAGTGACAAAGAAAGTTATTCTCATATTTTGTAAAAAAAAAATTAATTTTAATCACTGGCAAATAATGCTAAAATAATTTATGATGTAATCGTTCATTAAACACAAGTTTTTTCTCTCTATGAGTGATATGAGATTACACTGTTCACATAATACGGGACTAGGGCGGAAATTTTTTCTCTCACATTTAATTTTTTCAATAATTTTTTTTTTTTAGTACCTTAAAACTTGTACTTAAATGTGTACAGAAAAAATATTAATAAATCCTTCCAGTTTTTAAAAACATATTTAAGAATATGTGAATTTGTGAACGCAATATGATATTAGCCCATAATTTAATGACAGTATTTAATCTTTTAATTCTACAAATATTTTTCTGAAAATATAGATATAAAAAATTCATGACTGGGTTTGTTAAATTAACCATCAAACAGTCGAAATTGTGTGCAAAATTTCTATTAACAGAACTTCAAATTCTGTATTCGCAGTATAAATTAAATATGAGGATATTAATTGCTTATAAAATTCCAAACATGACAGTTTTATAATAAACTGAATGGAAAAAAACATAAGCTATTCGTTATACCGATTACCGCTTTTCATTTTCATTATCAAATCTTTATAATTCATCTTATTTTCGACTCGTAACATTTTACATGTCATGTAATGAAAGAAAATGTGTAATAATTCATAAGATATAAAAAGATAGTGGCTATTTTTTGAGAAAATAAAAGACTTTACGTATGACTATGTTTGAATTAAAATATTAATTTTTATTAATTTAAACTATCTATGAAAAAATAATATTTTTTTTTTTTAATATTTAAATATTTGTTGCAAAAAATTTGTTTAAACATTACCTAGTTAAAAAAAAAAAAATAAAAAAAATATATTAGATTATATATCATCTGTGTACTTTGGTTTATTAAACACCCTTAACTCTTTTTTTTTCTCTGTAAATAATAAAATTAGTGGGTAAGTACGGGGTATAAAAACAGTAATAAGTGAATTTATTTATAGTTTTTCTTTTAGTCCAATTATATCCATAGACTAGTATTCAATGAATAAAGGAAAACAATATAAAATAATTGAAAAATGTTATTTTTACTGACTACTAGCTTATTATTTACTACCGTCTGTGGATATAAAGTAAATTTAGTTAATTATAATAACAAAACGCTTCCACGTGCATTAAAATTTTTTGTGCTTTAATAAAAATTGAAACATGTATTATAAATATTAGTAACTTGTAGCATTTATTTTTAATTAATCAACTTCTTTTTTCATTGTAAATTAGGTCTGATCGGAATGCCACCTGGAATGGTTGCTTATGGAGCCCCTATGGCATTCCCAGGTGGGCCAATGTTAGCACCTATGATGCAGCCTAGATTCAGATGATCACCTGCCCCTTCGGGGGCCCTTTGGTTACTTTACTCGGGGCCATAAATGAATGAGATACTGGCCCAAAGTAGTCCACAACAAATATCTCCTAGCAGAATACTTCGATGTCAGTACAACGCAAGTTCTAAAACAATTTTATTTATTTTACATACATACATATAATGGCTTTTCTTTTATGAAACTCAAAAACATAATAACTTTAAAAGTTCCTAGTTTCAATCATTTCATGAAAATACATAATATGATGTATATTAATTAAATATTAATTTTATTTAATTATATTGTTTATTATTTGCAGTAATATTATTTATAATTGTAAATAAAGTTATATTTTTATTGAATGCTTTTTAAATAAATTCAATCTTGTTACAGAGATAATTGTTATTTTTTTAAACAACTTCATGTAATGATTGTAACTAAAGATGTTAACGAGATAATATTAAAATTTTCATATCACTTGAGCATGCAAGGTTATTTAAATAGATACTCCTCTTTCTTATGGGATATTGTTGATGGAATTTCTTTTCGCACCATTATGACAATCAGTTTTAAAGTTTCCCATATATTATACTATACAATTATACACACAAAAAATATAGCCATATATTATGTTATTATAATATAATCTACATATATTGGCGACTAAAAGCTTAGACGCGCGCCTTTATCGGTGGCATTTTGAAATTGTCCAAGGGTTAGATTTAAGTGTTGTTATGAATATTATATCTTTCTTTCTTTTTAACTAGTTTAATTAATTTAAAATAAAAAATATTATAAATATACAGGACAGTTAATGCAGCCTTTGAGCAACTTCAGAATCGGTCACTAGAGGTGCGAGTAAAAATCTTTCCATCGCCAATCACATTAAAATACTTATTATATTAAATAAGTTAAATAATTATATTTTTATAGAAATTTAAATAATTGTAATTTAGTTAAACTGTTAATTAGTATACTTGGGGTATACTTATATAGCCATATAATTAAATTAGAAGATTATATTACGTCCGATACTTAAATTCGAAAATAATTAGTCAAACAAACATGGTATCATATGTACAAAAATTCTCACAACTTGAGAGACATAGTAATTATTTCAAAATGTCAATCTCACTATTTTCCATCTATTGATATTTAAATACATACGGTGTTTCATTTAAAATAAATAACTAAGTTTTGCTCAATAAACAAATTTCATAACAAAACAGTGATTCTGTGACATGGGATTTAGGAACTGAGACTGGGAAATTTTAGTCTTCTAAATACCTTAATAATATCAAAATTACCAACTGATTCTCATTTTTGAGATAAACGCAATATTAATATTGTATATTTTTTAATTTTTATATTATAATAAATTATAATATAAATGGAAAATTAATGATGTAAAATAAAAATTTACTAAAACGTTTCTCATACGGTTGTCTGCTATGTTTTTGAACGGAACAGTGCCTTTCTAAGTACCAGCTAGTGTATACAGTAAATACCTATTTGTATACTAACTACTTAAGGAAGATGGATTATCAAACATTTATTTTATAAAATACGGTATGTCATGAGAATTAGAATTAATTCAAACAAAATCTTTCAAACTATATAGAAATTTACGTTATTTAAAAACATCTTAGCTCAACATGGCAGACTTTTCAATCGAAGTAATTACGAAAAACACGATTATTACGTTTTACGATTCGTTAAATTAACACGTTTCGGGTTCTAACCTATAGTAACAAAACACCCAATTGATACACTATTTTGACAGCTAATACACTATATTAGAATTGTTGGCGTCGTACAGCATGATGTCTGAATTAGTCAGGTTTCAATTGCATCTTACAGCGTCTATGACCGTGAAGCGGTTAAAATTATTTAGTAGATCAAATTATCACATAAAATGACCGAAAGTATAATAAAGAAATATAATTTTAATTATTTGTAGAAAAGAAAAAAATATTTTTAAATATCTTATAAGGATATTTAAAAATGATTTATAAGGATATAAAAGGTAATTTGTTTTTATTAAGAACAAAACGCTATCGAATATAAAATATTTTTATACTTTTTTGACTATACTTATTAGTAATATTTTCGATTCAAATAACGTCTTTTTTAAATTATGAAATGACCCGAATGAATTTTATATATAGCTGGTGTTATATACATACATTGAGTATGCATATATTGTATGCCAGTAATTAAATTTCTGTTTAAATAAATAAAAAATTCAAATAATTATTAATAAAATAATGAATAAGCTTCAAATTCTTAAATTAAGTTACTCTGAATACTGATACTTCAAATTAATTTAATTTTGTGATACAAAAATATTAAAAACTAGAAATTTGAGTGCGAGATCTAAATTCTAAAATCGAAATTACCAGCTTCTATAATAATTTAGAAAATGTTAATAATAGTTTGTTTCTTGTACATAACACGATGAAAACCAATAAAACCCTGTTGATTGAAGGAGCCTCAAATATATACGTGTAGTTATACCGTAAAACTAATAAATTGAAGAAAAATTATAATAATAAACTTGGTTAATTTTATTTTTTCATTGATGTATTAGATCAGTTTTATTGATAAATTAATATATAGTCCCATTTAAAAAATTGCAAGTTTGCATTGTAGCTCGAAAACTAATAGAGCTATAAAGCTCCTGACTATAGTAGTCGATTGTCCCCACTGGTATCTACAACTTTTATTTGAACAATTTTTCGATTAAAATGGTAACTCTAAAAAAAACTCCCCTTTATATGATCTGTGTAATTACCGAAATAGCAGTCTTTGAGTTGCTTAACATATAGGCCCAATTCGTATCGGCATGAGCGGGAGCGGCTTGCGCTCAAGTGTAAGCAATATGCGCTTGAAAACAAACACGTTTGGTTTGCTATTGATATGTATGTATATTCCAGGGTGCTCGCGTAATCTTTACGTCGCCAAGAATCAGCTACTCATACGATGATAATTTACTATGTTAGTGGCCATGGATGCTGTACAGCGTCAAATAAAACCTAAGTAACTGTGACACAACGTTGTAACTCGTCAACAATTCCATATAAAGTGTATTAGTTATCAAAATAGTGTACCAGCTGGTCGTTTCGTCATTATAGGTTATGAGCTTGATCGTGTTAATTTAAAATTGTACCAAAATAGTTGTTTATACAACCACCAATCTTAATTTTTTCCTTATTCTCGGAGGATGTGTTGGCATGATTCTCGTTCTATTCTTTTCACAATTCTGTACAATTCTTATTATAATAAAAAATTTAAATAGTAATAATAATATAAATAAATAAAATAAAGTAAATTATATAATTCAATTTATACAGATAAAAATTATATGAGAATTTTATTTATTTTATTTTTTATATCTCCCCTTTCCAATAAAAATACTCCTATTATCATTAAAAACGCAACTTATTTTCATTAAAAATTAATTAAAGTGAATTAGTTAAATTCTAAATAATTAACAACACATTTTCTAACAACTTGAACATATTATTGTATTAACAAGAAATTTTATCTAAAATCTAGTACAGTATTACTCTTGTATTTAAATTAGCACTCTGTGAATTAAATCATATAATGTACATCTCTTTGATACGATGATTCAAGCATACATAGTTTATAGTCAACTGTTAGCGTTGGCTATATGCTTCTCACCCTTCTCACTAGAACATGGAAAGTAAGACAGGAATAGACATACATTTCAATAGCAAGCCAAATTTGCTTTTTTTCACTTTAGCGCAAGCCGCTTCCCATAGATATATTTTACAAGCAAAAATTGCGTTTTCTCCTTAATGTTTTAAGCATTACTGCCATTATTTTATTTATAAAGCAAAGAAAAATAATAATTATTACAATTATTTTGATTTCTATTAAATGTATTTGAAATAATTATTTAAATATGTATTTTATCGCAATATTTTTTGTGTGTAACATGTATATGTCGGTTCACGTAGAGTGGGTAAGAATGTCTTTAAATGATCGGACGAATGAACAAAATGCAGAATTTTTTAATAGACCGTATTTTATAAAATGGGGAAAAATCGAATTTTGAACCGTTTAGCAAATATTCAACAAAAATTACTATACTTAGGCCATTTCATAAAAATCAAAATTCTATCTAATACATTTTTATTATAGACATATTTATAAGAGTAAAAAAGTTCTTTTTTTAGGATATAAAATTATTAAGAAAATGCAATGATTTTTTTTCAAGTCTAAGAGTGTTGTATAAATTTGTGTATG
Organism: Brachynemurus nebulosus; assembly: GCA_035578155.1. Taxonomy (NCBI): domain Eukaryota; kingdom Metazoa; phylum Arthropoda; class Insecta; order Neuroptera; family Myrmeleontidae; genus Brachynemurus; species Brachynemurus nebulosus. The sequence goes on along the minus strand of JAPWDM010000001.1, from coordinate 85,764,100 downwards.
TAAGTAGAGGTCAATTTGTTTAAATTTGGGATCGAGGATTTGTGAAACTCGTTTGTAGTAAACGTTATATTTTGAGGTTATACCAGCTATGCATTATTTGAAACAGATACGAAATTGCTTTTTCGTTGTTAATAGATAAATGTTGGTATTTATTTAACAAAAAATTGCAAAAGATCTAGATAAGTTTTGATTATATTTTCATTATATAACTCAAAATGTTACAATTCTTATGAACTTTCTTAAATTAACGCTTTACTTTAACTATAGAGAAAATTTTTTTGTCTCAAAATACCGAACCTTTTACTGCCAGTGACAAGTATAGTAGATAAGATTACAAAAAAGAAAGAAAATCAGAGATGCCAACATTAAAAAAAAAATGACAACTAAGCTTGTAGCACTATAAGAATTTGTAAAGTAGAAATTGTACTAAACTGGGTTGGTAAAATAGAACGTTACTTACAATTATACCGTATTTCGAAAAATTTGTCACAGATGGCGGCACTTGTACCAGTGAATATATACATATCACAGAATTCAAAAACCAATTTGCTATCTCTGTACTAGCGATACCAGCGTGGACAAAAAATCCCTGCCACATCTATCCACTATGTTATGTAGGTACACACTGTTTATAGTTGTGTGTGTTTGATGTTTGCATCTGTGTGAGTGGTCTCACAAACAGCTACATATACATACATACATTGCGGACAGAGCAAGATGCAGTGTAACTAACAATGATCTTAACAATCAGTAACAATTGACGCACATTCGGTCACCGATACGAAAGAATGATTAGCTAAGCAGTGAGAAGGCCTCGATCGGCCTCCTACTGTCCACAGATTTTTATATGTACGCTTAGGGCTTGGTACATATCAAAGCATTTTGAGCCGCCATATTGCAAGACGAGTTAACGCCTTAATCATTAGAAAAGTTAAAAAACTTAAAAGAAAATCAATTTATGTAGAGTAGAAGCTTCAAGTAATTCCAAATTTTTCCAGTAGGGGTGTAAAATTTTTCAGAAATCTATAATCCATTTTAATTCCGTGTTCTTAATAAGCTACGGCTAATTATGACGGAATTATAATTTGATATTGTTCAGTTTTTGATGAATATTTTTTGAACGGTTCAGAAACTGATGGTTAATTTGTCCACAAATTCATGATTCTCACCGATCCTTATTTCCACTAACGCCACTAAATAAACTCGTTACTCTACGTGAAATTAAAGATAGTCGTAAAATATTAATATTTTTGTAAGTCGCATGTGTCCTATTGTAGTTACTTGCTTTATTTATAAATAGAAATCAATTTTGTAAAAAAAAGAAATTATAAAGAATATAAAATATTAATTAGGAATATTTTCATAATATTTCGATTGTTGACAGGTCAATTAAATTATGTGCGTATTGCAGTTAGAACGGTATGTAATTAAAATTAAATTTTACCGACACAAATATAATATGGGCACATTGGACTGATTTGGCTAAACAGGTTAGTCTCATTTAACCAATATAAATAATACATCTGAGGAACTAAACCAAAAGTAATAATATTGTAACATTTTTCTTTTCTTTTTTTTTTTTTTTTTATTGAAAATTTAAGTACTAACTTTTCAAAATTTTATTTTAGTTGACTTTTAGTGTAAATAAATAATCAGAATGAAAATATTTAATGTTTTTGTATTTTTAAACTTTTTTAGTACGTAAATTTTCAAAACTGATAAAACTGAAGATGAGCTGGTGGTAGTTTACATAAATTTGCTGCTGAATTACGTATTTTAAGAATTGTTACATTCCATAAAAATACGAATCAGAAACTATTACTTACTCATCATTTATTTTTCTGTAACAAGGTAAGAAAATTTGTTTCTGTATTAAAAAAAAATTGTTAAAATTTGAGTATATTTTGAAGAAGAATTGTTTGTTTTTTCTTTTTTTTTTCCAAGAAAAAAGCTAAGGCAATGAAATAAATAAAAATTCATTTTCACAGTGTTAATTTTTTCTGTATATTAAAGGTTAAAAAAATAGTGACATAATTGCAATTTCAGAAATATTTCTATTGATTAATTATTAATTTAAGTTAGTATTAATAATATTTAATTGAATAATATCGATCAATTGGTATCACACAGGTAGGTTAGGTTTCTTTTATAATTTCAAATTCAATATAGTAAAATAACAGATACGTCCGAAAGGGTCTTTTATACGTTTAATAAAGGTAATATATAATTTTTTATTTTAATTTAATATTCTACGTTAACATTTTATCTTAAAATTTGTATACGTATAAAGATTTTTATTAAATTTATACAGTGCAGTTTTTCAAAAGTCAGTTAATTGTATATTTATAAAAATCAAAATAATGGAAACAGATACTAGTGATTTAATTTGGTGTTAAAAAGAATCTTTATACGCTAAGTCGATTAATGTTTATTTCCCGATATGGAGAATTAAATTAACAAAGAATATTAAAATATTTCTATATATCTTCTATTTGCTACATTTGCTTTTAAAAAGTGATATTTGTGATAACAGTGCTGTAGCTAGCAGGATTTTGAAAAAACATGAATTTACAAGCACTGATTGGCTTCGCAAATCACTATTTATCTAATTATAACATGCATTAAACAGGCGATTCAATTATGAATCACAGCGCATTAAATTCAATAAAAATGAAAAATATTATTTCAGATAATATACCAACGAAATCATTTTTCATTTTTATTGAATTTTGCTGTTGGACTTTCAGCTCCCTGTTACAGAAATAAATTTATTTGAATATTTAAATTTTGGCGCATATTTTTATTGTTATTATACCGGTTTATACCAATATTTAACACAAAAAATAAATAAATAAAGTAAAAATAGATTTGTTACTATAACAGGTGATTGTTTAATTTCATTTAAAAGGATTACTATTGCTTGTATACATTTTTGAGATATTTTGTGTTATATTTAGATACCTATTTATAATATCTTTAAACTTAGAATAAATGTTTGTGTTAATAATAATTTAGAAATCAAAATAAAATTATCCTTGATGATAAATAACAACAATCACAGCTCATTTGGGCTGTTGGGCTGATTAGTCCCCTGTTGTAATTTCTTAGTACTCTTAAAATATTATGGACAATGCAGGCGATTGGTGGTCTATAAAGTTCTACCAATCACAGCGATGTGAGTATTCACATTGTTGTTGGACTTTACAGTCCCCTGTTACTTTGCTGATTAGATATTATAATTGCGATATTATAAAAAGTGTAATTTTATTGTATACGTAATATACATTAATCTATTTCAGTCATTCGTTGTCAGCACTTTTAGAGAACTCTTGTGTATTTGATATGAAAAAAAGTAAATAAATAAATAAAATTTTGTTATTAACTAATCTTGTTTTTATTTATTAGCAAACCTTTCTTGACCATTTGAAAATTTCATTTACATTTCTAATAACAGAAGTAAGAATAAAAATCTTTTAATAAGTGCATACATAGTCGCTCACATCGAAGCCATATTATGTAGTAGATAGAATATATAAGTAGATTACTTTACGTACTTAGAGATGCGCAAGGAAGTAATTTCCTGAACCCGTTCCCGCCTGTTTTGTAAAAATCGTACCCGCTCCCGCCGGGGCCCAAGAAAATCCTTAAAACTTCCGGCCCGATTCCCATCTCTAATCGTACTTATTATACATATATATTGTTTACTACTTAGTACTTATCGCTTTGGTGTGAACACTATAACTTGACACACAAATAGCTATAAAAAAAATAATAATAATAAAGAATTCTTCCAACATAGCTTCCAACTATGTTTTAAAGAAATTTTGAGTACAGCTGAACCTTTTTTTTCGCGTTTCTTTTTTTTTAAAAAAAAAAAGATGATTGTTAAAGTGTGTAACTGAAAGATAAAGTAAGAAACCTAAACATTAAAACGGTACTTGACTGTATTTAAAATTTGTGTCAAATACTAAATAATTCTATGCATTATCATTACATATGTCCAATTTTAATGATGAAACATAAAAAAATTTGAAAACTATTTAGAAATTTTATTTTGAAAATCGCTACTTTTCAACAAATATTCAAATTAGTGAAAAGGCGCCATTTCTTGAATATGACGTAACATTTTGTAGCTAGAGATATGTCGATTTTGATAATTTTCATTGGTGAGGTGAAATTGTGTTTTGAATATTTCTATTAGCTTATATATATAGTAATAATAATCGGCCAGAATTCTAATAAATACTTGCTTTTACTTTGACATTTTATGAACATAATCGAAGTTTTGAGGTTATAAATATTGACATTGACGTTTAGTTGCTTCAAACTGTGACGTCACTATAGTGAGGTGTTTTTCCCACCTTTTTGTCATTTCAAATTCTAGGGTTATATTTTTTGATGATTTTTTACAGAATCTGTCGAAAATGAAAAAATCACTTAACTGATATGGAAAAACAAAGCTTTTAGAATATTTTTGTAACTTCAGTCAAGTACCCTATTATAATAATTTACTTTGATAAAATTAATTTTTGATGTATTTTAAGCATTAAATCAGTACATTGGATAAGTTATTACATCATTAAGTTTTTTACAGATGTATTTATCACAATTTTCATAATACTATAAAAATGAAATAAAATATTCCCATGTGTAAATTAATAATTTATCTTGTTTAGAAAAGCAACGTCATATATATACTATGTGAGTTTTTTGAGAGTTGCCATTTTTATTACAACCAAATTTGTATGATAGAAATGGTACTAGAAAAGGTTTTTTTCTTGGATGTAATGGAAATGTAACCAAGCAGGACAGCGATTCTTGAAAAGTGAAGTGAAGTGGAATGGAATGAAATGAAATAGCTGAGAACAGAACCAAAGGAAATATATTTTTATAAGTTGGTAGGCAAGGTATACATTATTGTGATAATGGGTACTCCATCGACGAAATTGATTACTAATAAGAGGAGGTATTATTTATGGTACACAGTTTTCATTTCCTGTTACATATTTTAAAGAGCGAAGTCAAACCGAAGAAGGAGAATGCAAGATCGAGCTGAATCCGGTGGAGGAGTTTTAAAATTAATGAAAAACTAAATAAAATTACTAAATAAGCAAAAACAAACGCTACTACTACAAAACAAGGTTATGTCGAAGGAAAATGTATAATTTAAATAAAAAAAATTAATAAAAGATAAAAAATAATTAAAATACAAGAAAAAGGGTAAAAAATTAAAACAGTTAATATAAAGCACAGCTAACTATTAAAAAATCACAACGAACGCAAACGGAATGGACGAAAGATGGCAATAAAATGATGAATGTTTGTAAATTTTATTTTTTAAATTCCACATAATATGTAACCGGAAATGAAAACTGTGTACCATAAATAATACCTCGTCTATTAGTAATCAATTTCGTCGATAGAGTACCCATTATCACAATAATAATGTATACCTACCAACTTATAAAAATACATATATTTCCTTTAGTTCTGTTCTCAGCTATTTCATTTCATTCTATTCCACATCACTTCACTTTTCAAGAATTGCTGTCCAGAACACTATCGGTTAAAGTAGCATCAAGTACATATGCATAATTTTACCGCCTAACTGATAAATTAAAGAAAAATTAAAAAATTAAACTTGGGTAAAAAATTTTTTTTGCTCATTTATGTTGTTAATTAATGCATTAGATCAGTTTTATCGAAAAATTAATATATAGTCTCATTTAAACATCTATAAGTTTGTCTCATAGCTCGAAAACCATAAGAGCTATAAAGCTCCTGGCTATAGCAATCGATTGTCCCCATCGGTAACTACAACTCTTATTTGGACAATTTTTCGATTAAATCAACGGTTTGGCTATAATAAAAATAGCAACTCTCAAAAAACTCACACAGTATATATGGATAATGGTATACATTATTAGTTGGATAATGAATTAAAATTTACAATTTATTTACAATGTGTGAAATTTGCTGTTATAAGAGTAAAATACATAGTTTACATTGTTGTGATATTGATAGCCCTTGTGAATCGACTAGCTCAGATAAGTCAATTTAAATATGCATGAGACTCGATGGTAGAGTTCAGGGGATACGCCTTGTCTTTAAGTTTAGTGCAAGCGACACGAAACAAAAAAAAAAAAATAAAATGAATTGAATTATTGGCAATGTTAACTTAAATAAAATAAGAACTCCGGCAAACACGATGGCACGCTACTAATTCGCCATTTCAAGAACCATATTGGCTGTGACAGGTTTGCGCAGGCAGGAACGCAGGTTGGCGCGTCCATTTCCGACACCCGCAGTAAAAAGAGAAAATCCATACTATATTGGCGAAATCCATCATTACACGAATAATTCCAATAGTAACATATTGCTGAACCAGTTATGTGACAATTTAAATGAATGAAGATAATCCAAAACTAAAACATTACGTAAGAAAGAACGAAGGAAAGAAACCTAAATAATAAGAAAGCCGTTAGCAAAGCGAAAATTATCCAAGCAAGTCGTTCATACTTTTACATAAAAAAAGTAACAAATAAATACTGATAATATACTATAAAACAATTGGAACGGTTTTCACACGAGACACGCGATATACTACATTAACAGGTGAACTAATGCATTAAATAAAAATACGGAAAAATTTCAAAGAACGGAATACAACTAATTCAAATTAAATACTTTCATAAAATGATAATTCAATACTTTCAATGTATGAAAACCAAGCCAATTTCACAGATTTGTGATAAATGAAAAATAGCACTAAATTGTATTCCAAAAAAAAAAAAAAAAATAAATAAAATAAAAAAAAAAATAAAAAAAAAAAAAAAAAAAAAACATATAAACCTTGCGTAATAAATGGACACACCAAAAAAATACAAATAAATAGATTTTAAACAAAGAACTTACCAAGGGGCAGCACTGAACCAAATATGAAATAAGATTTATACAATCATTATAATTACTTCAATAATTCATAAAAAACTTTGTGATGGAGCATTATTAAACAGAAAATAAATAAGTAAAGCACTTGCAATTTTAATAGAAAACCATATTGAGGTTTTGTACTTTAGCAGCGGGAATAAAGAAATGAATTTACTTGTGTCTGTTACATTGTATCAGAGCTTCGAGAACAAAGAACCCAATCAGGTGCATGTGCGACTTGCAGTGACTCGCCACTCGCCGAACAGATAGAACAAACGATACGGCACACTCACATGCACTCCAGGTAATAGGGCAGCAGAAAGGCTAATCATAAATGTACATTCAATAAAGTACCAATTTCTGAATAATAATAAGAAAAATTAATTTTTACATTACAAAATATATATATATATATATATATATATATATATATATATATATATATATATATATATATATATATATATATATATATATATATATATATATATAAATTTTGGTGAATATCATTTTCGTATTCTAGGGACCTCAAAACATATTTCTGTTATAATCTCGGCCTCAGATGGCGTCATGCGAACGGCTGTAATAAATTTCGAGTTTTCAAAATTCGCTAAAACCGCTTAAAAGTACAATTGGCGCATGCGTAATGCTACTACTATGCCATGACAATAGGGTACTTGACTGAAGTTACAAAAATATTCTAAAAGCATTGTTTTTCCATATCAGTTAAGTAATTTTTTTTATTTTCGACGATTCTGTAAAAAATCAAAAAAAATAACCCTGCAATTTTAAATGAGAAAAAGGCGGGAAAAACACCTCACTATAGTGACGTCACAGTTTGAAGCAACTAAACTTCAATATCAATATTTATAACCTCAAAACTTTGATTATATTCATAAAATGTCAAAGTAAAAGCAAGTATTTATTAGAATTCTGGCCGATTATTATTACTATATATTATATAAGCTAATAGAAATATTCAAAAGAAAACACAATTTCACCTCACCGATGAAAATTATCAAAATCGACATATCTAGCTACAAAATGTTACGTCATATTCAAGAAATGGCGCCTTTTCACTAATTTGAATATTTGTTGAAAAATGGCGATTTTCAAAATAAAATTTCTAAATAGTTATCAAATTTTTTTTATATTTCATCATTAAAATTGGATATATGTAATGATAATGCACAGAATTATTTAACATTTGACACAAATTTTAAATACAGTCAAGTACCGTATTGAACTAATTAAAAAATGTAAGGAATTGTTAATTAAAGCCGAAAGAAGTCACTTTGATGATAGAACAAACGTCGTTTATATAAGAACAAACGCTTATTCATAATAAAAGGCCAGTAGAAATAAAGAAAACCATAATTGGTATGTGGGGGAGCTAGTCTGAGTTGGTATTTTTATGTAATTTTTTATAAATAAACAATATACGGACAAACAATAGTAAATGACGAACAATAAAGAACAAACGACGAACTAACGATATGTGAAGATAAAATTTCAAAAAATAATTGCTGGGGAGCTAAGGTATCGGAACCCCTACAAACAGATAAGCACCTTAGTATTGCCAGTATTGCTGTTGGTTTGTGCCGTTTGTGCATTAACTCATGGTTGCCAACTGGAAAAAAACTGAAAAAGTAGTTTTATATCACTTTGTGTTTTTCCTGGCTGGAAAGCTCCGTCCTCTATCTCCTCTATTTCTGTATTTTGTGGAGATAGCAGTATGGAGTGTAGAATATAAGGAGGACTATCTTGTACGGAAAACAATAGAAAAATAGTTCAAAAAGTGTCCCGTTTTAAGTACTAAGTAACAGTTCAAAAACTCGCCAGAATAGCGCTAGAGTAGCAAAAGAGTAGCGATTTTTTTGTGTTGTTTTATAAAAATTTTTAAAATAATAAAACTATTATATGTAACAATTATAATAAAAAAACAGTAATTATGTACATAACAACGCGGATGTTTTTCTTTCCTTGTTTACTTCTCTAAATTTACCCTTTTGCTACAGTAGCGCTGCCACTATTTACACCTTTCTATGGACACGATGGACACTTTTTGATACTCCTGATATCTACCCTCCATAGATAGCAGCTTTGTTTCTGTATTCTGTGAAGTAGTCAAATATATTTGGCGCAACATTTAAACTTGTAACCTACTTGTGATCTAAACGTCATAAATGTCTCTGAACTCTGATAAATGTCAAATAAAACCAGTTATAAAATAAAATATATCATAGTTTATAGCGTTTATAGAAAAACTACAGCAAAAAAAGCAAATGTTACCTACCTATATATTTATAATGAATTAGATGAATTATGGCTTTATTAAAACAAACAAATTGTAAGGTATGCGATAAAACAACAATTGCAATATTGTAAATAATTAACATAAATAATTAGGTCGGTAATAATTCAGCTTTTTTTTTTCTTTTTTACTTATTTGCAGTCCACTAAATGGTTTCAACCTAATTTTGATGATTTTAATGAAACTCCACGTAAGGTTTTTAAAACTGATACAACAGCTGAAAAAGTTACTGAAAATGTTCAGTTTAAAAAAACTTTACTTCATAATAATAATAATAATAAAATCCGCAAAAAAAATTGGATAGAACTTTTCGAGCCAAAAACCGTGAATGATTTGGTAGTTAATAAAAAGAAAATTGTTGAAGTAAAAACATGGATTCAAAATGCATTTTATGTACGAAAGGTATTTATGTTATGTTTCTTTTTCATGCAAATTCTGTCGAATAGTTTAGAAAGCTCAAATATATTTTACAAATTAAAATTAAATTTTATTTATGTAAATTACGAAGGTAACGTTTTACCCTAACCGAGCAAGGACAAAGTGTCTTTGAAGGCAAAAATTTTTGGTCGAATTACTTTATCCAGTTTTATAAACAAGTTATTGCTAATAATAAAAATTTGCATGTAACCAAAGTTGCCAGAAATCCTAAATATATAAAGAGAACAATTCAAAACAAAAAAGAGAACATTACGGATTTAATTGAAATAAACATGTAAAAAAAATATTCGTACAACACTTGGTCATATAACAATAATAGATAATGAAGGTTAAAAATAGTTTGCCACCGAAGGTAGGCTAGATTTGTTGCGGTAAATTATTTCGATTGATGTTAAGCTAATTGGGTTATTTACTGATAACATTTATTTAAAACAAGCTTCTTGTTCGTCAGACCCTTTTCCAATGGCCTATATTTTAGCTTTCGGATTTTCCCCAGACATACGGATTGCTTTGTTAGTCACAAATGTGTTCTGTTTTATGTGGTTAAAATTTAATCAAAATTGTTAAAACCGTTTTTCTAAAAATGGACGATCTGTCCATTTTGGGGGCATTTTTAAAATTCAAAGGCGGCTAGACCCCGCCCACACAATTTTTGGATGTATTGACCTCACTTGGTTGTGTACTTTGGTGAAGTTCATTCCTATACCAAATTTAATCAAAATTCCTTATTTCATAGTTAAAGATCAAAAGTGCTCTCCTAACAAATAAACAGATCGACATTTTTTGTAAATGACTAATTTGGTTTCAGGAGACCCTATTTTCACCACAAACCCGACATCGAATTTTTTCACGATCACATAACTTGGTCTATAGACATGAAATGTATAACCTAGTTATACCCTTTTTCGACGCCCTATATCTCAGCTTTCAGATTTTTTCCAGACATATGGATTGTTTTGTTAGGTCACAAATGTGTTCTATTTTATATGGTTAAAATTTAGTCAAAATCGTTAGAACCGTTTTCCTGCAAATGGTCGATTTGTCCATTTTCGGGGTATTTTTACAATATTTACAAATCGATAAGAAAATCTGAATTTCAAAATAGACGTTGTTATATACTCATTAATCTAGTTTTATTTAATAGGTTATTTGATTTAATTTTGAAAAAATATATTTAAAAATTTTTATTTTGTAGCGTGGCCATAAATTTTTATTAATAAATGGCCCTTCTGGATCCGGAAAAGCAACAGTTGTAACAATGTTATGTAAAGAACTTGGCATTCATATTTTTGAATGGATAACGCCACTTGATACTGAATATTCAAGTGAAAATGGTTTGAAAAAATGAATTTAAAAGGTAAAATTCATTTAATTTTTACATTAATTGTAATTTTAGATTATGGTAATTACAATATTAAACCGAAGCAAGCCGAACTTTTTAAAGAGTTTTTACTGCAAGTTTGTTTTCCGCCTTTATTAAACAAAAATTCAACTGAAAATAAATATTTAGTATTGATTAAAGACTACCCAAATTCTCTTTTACGAGATCCCACAGAATTTCAAAATATTTTAAAGTAAGTGTTATGCATGTACTGTTGGTTTCAAAAAAGTCTGGAACATTTTTTTCAAGTTGTGTAATTTTAAATTTAAATAAAATTTAAAAATCCAGTTAATATTTATACGGTAACTCAAGGCAAATTTAGCATTGAAATCATTAAAATTTTTTGCTACTATTGCTTTGATTTAAAGAAAGGTAGTTGTGTATGTATTGGTCACACTGATATTAAAAAAAAAAAAATTGGGGGACAGGTCTACCCACACTGTCAACTTCCCATTGGGTGTCCTTAAAGACTAGAGACTACTGTACATAAACAATTCATTTTTCATTTCAGAGGACTCCTTCCCTGGGCCCCCAATAGAGGCTTTGCCCCTTGCACTATACCGAGGGCTTCGCCTTCTGTACCTAAGGGTGGGGGTCCACCCTTATAACATCATTTGTTCTCAAGATATGCGAGACAAAATATATTTCAAAAAAAGTTTAGTTCGTTTTTCTTTTAGCGAATTTCGAAAACTCGAAATTCAGCTACTACAGCAGGTGTCACGACGCAACCTCCGGCGGAGACCATAACAGAAATATGTTTTGAGGTCCCTAGAATACGAAAATGATATTCACAAATTTATATATATATATATATATATATATATATATATATATATATATATATATATATATATATATATATATATATATATATATATATATATATATATATATATATATATATATAAATATATATAATATGTGTCGCCACGATAACTTTCAAACGAAACGTTTAATGCTTATGAAATTTCGTATGGAGACTCGATTTTGATCTGGCTTGGCTAAGTTCTTTAGCCAGACACATCGGATGCCCAGAAGTAGGTTTTCTGGCCATTTTTTATCATTCGATCCTATCATTAGACAGTTCGATTTTTACATGGTTAAAAAACCAAAAAAAAAAAAATTATGAAGAAAATATTCTTATAATTTTCTTTCTATTTTAAGTATTTTTCGAGAAAATGTAAATTTTCACTTTTATATTAGTTTTCTTTCTTTGTTAGTCTAATAAGTAATTTATATTTATATCTCAGTTCTTTATGAAGTATAAAAATATTTCACTTTTTTATTAAAGAATTTTGTGAGAACTGAAGTCTATCCACATACATGTGTTATAACACACATACATGTATAGAGTTTGGTTTCTCATTTATTGCATTATAATTAGCATGGTTCTGTCTCAAGTTGAAAAATGAAAATTAAACAGATTTTCTAAGCTAATGTAATGAAGAATTTTTTTTTTTATTGAATTTTTAAATATACAAGAAACTGAAGATTATGTTATGATAAAATATTATTAGATATGAAACAAAACAACATACATAATATATGTATGTATGTATGCACGGAAAAAAATTTTAAGTGAATCGATTTTAAAAATTTTTTCACTAATTATTGTTAAAAAGTTAAACAATTTTAAATGGATTTAAGGTATTAAGGAGGTCAAGGTTTTCGGGACCTAAAAAGGCCAAAAAGTAATTACCCAATCGATTTTAAAAATTTTTTCACAGTTAGTAAGTTAAAGTATTTGAATTAATTAATTAAATGACGTCCGCAAGAACCTTACGGATTGCATTAAGTTATATGAGATCCCTAGAACCCTTTTCTTACTGTTAGAGTACTAGAGTTGTATGAGTTTCGCCAGGGTTTACTGATCCCATAATTGTAAAAAATAAACTAAACGACCAATTTTAAAAATTTTTTCACTGTTACAGAGCTAAACTATTTTAGATAGATATAGAATACATTATGTAAGGTCCGCCAGGGTCCACAGGACCCAAAAGTGTCAAAAATAAACTAACTGACCGATTTTGAAAATTTTTTCACTGTTACAGAGCTAAACTATTTTAGATAAATATCGATTACGTTATGTAAGGTCCGCCAGGGCCCATAGGACCCAAAAGTGTCAAAAAAAAACTAACTGACCGATTTTGAAAATTTTTTCACTGTTACAGAGCTAAACTATTTTAGATAAATATAGATTACGTTATGTAAGGTCTGCCAGCGTCCATAGGATCCAAAAGTGTCAAAAATAAACTAACCGACCGATTTTGAAAATTTTTTCACTGTTAGGGAGCTAAGCTATTTTAGATAGATATACATTACGTTATTTAGGGTCCGCCAGGGTCCATGAGACCCAAAAGTGGTAAAAATAAACTTACCGACCGATTTTGAAAACTTTTTCACTGTTACAGAGCTAAACTATTTTAGATAGATATAGATTACATTATGTAAGGTCCGCCAGGGTCCATAGGACCCAAAAGTGTCAAAAATAAACTAACTGACCGATTTTGAAAATTTTTTCACTGTTACAGAGCTAAACTATTTTAGATAAATATAGATTACGTTATGTAAAGTCCGACAGTGTAAGTGGGACCTAAAAGTGTGAAAAATAAAATAACTGACCGATTTTGAAAATTTTTTCACTGTTACAGAGCTAAACTATTTTAGATAAATATAGATTACGTTATGTAAGGTCCGAGAGTGTCAGTGGGACCTAAAAGTGTAAAAAATAAAATACTGACCGATTTTGAAAATTTTTTTTACTATTACCGGGGTAAACTATATTAGATAGGTACAGGTTGTATTATCTGAGATCCACAACTGTCCTGCGGATGCAAATGCGGCGTAGAATGCTACACAACGGGTTTTGAATATATATATATATATATATATATATATATATATATATATATATATATATATATATATATGTATATATATATATACCTCTTTTCAGATAAAATTGATCATGAGTTTTCGTTAAAAACTTAAATAATTCTTATATTCGAAACAAATCGATCTTCTAATTCTTTTCTAAAAATAAACTGCAAATTTAAAATTTACATAAATGCAATAATAAAAGAGATAAAGCCAAGAAAACGGAAATTATTTAAATTCAAAGTTACGAAGCATGGTTAAATTTAACTGAAATAGACCGTATATATATATATATATATATATATATATATATATATATATATATATATATATATATATATATATATATATATATATATATATTCAAAACCCGTTGTGTAGCATTGTACGCCGCATTTGCATCCGCAGGACAGTTGTGGATCTCAGGTAACACAACCTGTACATATCTAAAATAGTTTACCTCGGTAATAGTAAAAAAATTTTCAAAATCGGTCAGTTATTTTATTTTTGACACTTTTAGGTCTCATGACACTGTCGGACCTTACATAACGTAATCTATGTTTATCTAAAATAGTTGGCGGATACATATACTGCATGGAAGATACACTAGAGGTATAACGTACTCGTAGGGTACCATAAATAATAGAATACCCTCCATACACTTTTCCACTGGTACGAAAACATATATCAAGCAGAATAGTAATTAATTTTTGAATATTTAAAAATATTTAGTAAGTTGTCAGAATCAATGGTTACGTTCAACAGATTTCAGCGCTCAGTAAGCGATTAGTGATCAATTGCAACAGTTTTTTTTTTTTTTATTCTGGTGAACGTTATAACTTGCGTTATAAAATACAGAAATAAAGACTTATACATTCATTTACTTATTTAAGAGTGTTCAACCAAAAATCTCCAAAAACAACGTTTACTAGAAACAATTTTGAGGCTTTATTTTAACTTAAAAAATTAAAATAAAAACATAATTCGGTAGAAAAAAGACTGTAATTTTTCGGATGGTCATTGATTTTTAAAAGTTAAATCATTTTAATTACAAAAAATTGCTCTAAACATCACCATTTTTGAAATAGTAGAAACAAAACTGAAGCTTTAGTATTTACTTAAAAAATTTGATTCTTTTTTTAAAAATTGCGTAAATACCTTCTCTTTTTCGGATGGTCATTTAAAAACCGTTTACATTAAAACTGACCTTAAAAAAAATTAAAAACCTTAAAAATTGCCAAAATCGATTTGAATATTTCAAATTAAGTTTAGTTTTAACAGATGGCAGTGAGTTCGTTATAATATTTGTAATTTTTACTATAGGGACATATTTACAATTTTTATGAAAAAATGAATTTGTGTTCATTTTTGCTGGGATTCTCAACATAAATATAATTGATTAAAATATATACATGGGTTCTTACACGACCAAGTTTTAAAATTATTATTATGTTTGATTTGATTACAAAAATCCCAATTATTATTATCAGGTGATTGGGCAGTTGGAAATAACTGAAAGAATTTTGAAAAGATTTTTGTTCATTTGTGCTATACATCACAAACCACAAAAGGCTTCTTATTTGAAATTTGGAAGGATCAAAATTTTTGGAAAAATAAAATGGAAGAAAAACTTATTGAATTTTATGACTCTAAATTATTACCCGAAATATTAGACCCACGACATACACAAAAACTTAAAATTTGTGACTAATTTTTATTTTTTATTTTTCTTGTAAGGAAAATTGTATTTTCATATAATAACACCCATTGTAAAATTTATTCAATTTTATTGTAAATACTATAATATTTTTTATAATACATATAATAATACTTTATAGAAGAAATGCGGCTCTCTAGACCCAACAGTTGACGCTGAAAACGTTTTGGAGTTACTAATTAAAGTTTAAAGTTAACATTTTGTGTGTAAGTTTCTTTATTATTTCTCATTCTTTATTAAAATTATATAAGAAGGACACAATTAATGAAAATATTTTAGCAAAAGATTCTTCAAAAATCTTTCAGGTCAAGATCAACACTCAGATCAAATTTCTAGTTTCTAGCACTAGCAGAAGTTCTTTAACAAAATAACCATTTATTTGGAAATATAAAATAATATTTGTTTTTTAAAAAAAAATCAACAACCTTTTTTTCATTCATTTGTGTTACTATAGTATTAACTGGTATTAATAATAATACATACACGCATACATATACAGGCTGGAAACAGATTTATCGAACATAGGGCAAGTATAGTGAGAAATTTTTCTCAGGATCAATGTGATCTCTGACACTTTTTGATCAATAAATATATATTTCATTTTTAGTCGAATTTTCTCCGAAAAACTAGACTTATACAGTCTATACGATAAGAGCTGCGAGAGGCGAGAGTAGGGGCGCTATCCGTTTTCGGACCCGTAGAACACGAATATGTAGAAAAAAAAATGTCTGATATATATATATATATATATATATATATATATATATATATATATATATATATATATATATATATATATATATATATATATTCCCGCCACCTTTTAATTTGTGTAGGGCCCCCCTATGGAAGTTAAGAGATGAAATTTGGTAAATAGGGCTCATTTTCGAGGCACCTCATACTATCAAAGTGGGGTCAAATTTTGGGCAAATTTTTTTTCTGACCCGACCTTTAAGGGGGTGGTGGGGGGCGGAAAAGCAATAAAACTTTTCCAAACCGGTTTTAAATAATGTTTCGGTCAATTATCTACAACATATCCAAAATTCAGCTTCCTAGGATATTTGGTGGGAGTAGAGGGGGGGAAAAACGATTTTCGCTGGATCTAACAGGCCCCCAGCCCCCCAGAATTAACGTAGAGGGTTGAAATTTGGTGTGTTGATAAAGTTCGTACCTAGGTTGTGCTTTTTGGAGGTTTTAATATTTTACCCCCGCCCCCCTCATTTTTAAGCTACAATTTCATGCATTTTCGACGTTTTCGAAGTTTGTACCACTCGCACAGGTCACCCAAATAAACCTAAAGGGCCGAAATTTTGTATTCGGATTGAGTTAGTATCAAGGGGGTGCCTTTTGGGGGTCTCGACTTTTAACCCCTACCCCCACCATTTTTATACCCAAAAGAACATGATTTTTCTTGTTTTTTAACAGTTTCGTTCGGGTCAAAATCTCCCCAAATAAACCTAGAGGGCTGAAATTTTGTATACAGGTTAAGCTAATAGCCAGACACTGTTTTTTGGGGGTTTCAACCTTTAGCCCTTACCCCCACGATTTTTACGCCAATATTTCCTTAATTTTTTTGCTTGTTTTCTAACACAACTAGAGACTCTCTAAGGAAACCTCGAGGGCTGAAATTTTGTACGTGTATTCAGTTAGTATCCAGCTAGTACCTTTTAGTGAGTCCACATTACTTTTCCCCCTACTTCTTCCATTTTTACATCGGAATTCAATGCTATTGTTAAATGTGTTTTAAATGCATTACTTTTATTGTAAATACAAGTAGGCGAATGGTAATTTTAAAAAATTTAAAAAAAAGTGAATACAATTTTTTAACAAATGAAATACATACATATTAAGTAATTTGCAAATGTTATTAAAGTCACTGTTTATTTATTTATTTATTTAATTATTATTTAGGAATTTTGGATTTTTATTATTTATAAAATAGAAATTTTGGATTTTTTTGGAAAGAAAAAATATCTTCATAAAAGCCTTCCAGTTTACTATTTAAGTTCCTTTTTTAATATTTAAAAGTAAAACACAAAGGCAATTGGCGGATAAGCATGGATAGAAATGCCCTCGTACGAATTGTGTTGGCTTTTTCCCTGTTAACTTCTATCGGCACAAAATTGAAATTTACTGAGATTCAGCCCTTAAAAACTTAAAATCTTTTTATAAAGTCCCGATCAACCGGACACTCATTATCAGTTTTGAAACCACCAAAATTACAAATCGCTTGTGGACTTTCAATTATATTTCGCTTGTAGACACTCAATACCGAAGAAATAATTTTTTATTTTTTATTTTTTTTATTTTTTATTTTTTTTTTTTTTGAAAGAAAAAATATCTTTATAAAGGCCTTCCAGTTTACTATTTAAGGTCCTTTTTTAATATTTAAAACTAAAACATAAAGGCAATTAGCGGATAAACATGGGCAGGAATGCCCTCGTACGAATTGTGTTGGTTTTTTTTCTGCTACCTGTTTTCGGCACAAAATTGAAATTTACTGAGATACAGCCCTTAAATACTTAAAACCTTTTTTTAAAGCCTCGATCAGCCGAACACTCATCACCAGTTTTGAAACCAACAAAATGACAATTCGGTTGTAGACTTTCAATCACATTTCGCTTGTAAACTTTCAATACCGAAGATGAAGGGGAAAATTCGACTACCGTGATTGGGCCCCGCTGCTCACGGCGTTTTTAAATCGTGTTACCATGGATCTGCAATATTTTTGTGTTTGTCAGATTAAAAATACAAATTTATTGCGAATTTATCTCTTGCAAAAAAAAGAAAGCTGGAATGACAAATTAAGTGTTCTTAAGGTTCATTATGCTACCGAAAAAAAAATTCAGCTTGTCTCATGATGTTTGGCGGGCAATAGTTATCGTGAAACACGTGAATTATTTAGTGTGTTTTACGAAAATAGACAAGTCCCCAGTATAAGTACTATAAAACACATTGTAGATCAATTTCGTATCACGAGTTGTGTAAATAGTGCTTGTTTAAGACCACAAAATGATCCAAGAAACATTAATGAAGATTTGGAGATGTATGTTTTAGCTGATTTTGATCTAAATCCCAATTCAAGCTTCAGAACAGTTGCTAAAGAGAAAAATATTAGCCATACTAATGTACACAGAATTTTGAAAAAAGCAAATTTACTCTGCATCCAAGTATAAACATTTGCATGAATTTTTCCCTGAAGATTCGGATGTGAGATAATTAATGATGAGCAAATCAAATCTAGATCTTGATTTTTTGAAATTTTTGTATTTTGCCAACGAATGTACACTTACTTTACAACAGTACCCCAATTTCCAAAACTGCAGGTATTGGGCAACCGAAAACCCACATATTTATGTAGATTGTCACACGCAGTATTGACAACAGCTGAATGTATGGACAGGAATTTTGGAAGGCAATATTATAGGATCATCTTTTATGAATCAAGCACTTACGGGCGATAAATACCTTCAGTTAATAAACGGCATTGATCCAACAATCGAAGCTGTGGTAAATGGTGCAAACAATATAGTCTGGTTTAAATTCGATGGAGCACTTGGACATTATTATAGATCAGTACGTGATTTTTTAAATCAGCATTTTCAAAATGCTTAAAGTGGACGTGGGAGCGCAATTAAGTGGCTCCACATTCTCTCGATTTACCGATAAATAATTTATTTCTTTGAGATCACTTAAAAAACAAAATTTACACATCAAAGTCCCACCCAAATACGCAGTCTCTGCAAGGTATTATTGTAGCAGCCTATTTTAATATTACTACCAACAAAAAAACTAAATATTCGCAATGAATTTTACCATAAATTGGGATATTTTTTAGCGGTTAATGGAGAAAAGTTTGAACATTTAATTTAATAAAAGTAGGGTAAAAGCCCCCTTTGTGGAACGGTATCTAATACTGGAACAGTTTTGACATTTACATATTTATTTCTTTAATTAAGTAAGGAAACTTTAAATGCGAGGTGAATTTAAATTTAAAAACAGTCATTCTATTAATAATAATTTTTGTTATCAGACGTTTCTTTCAGAAATAACTTCATTAATATGTAAATGTTCATAATTAGATACCGTTCCACAAAGGGGGCTTTTACCCTAATAATAGTATTTATTTATAACAATTAGTTTGTTTACTTTTAATTTTTAATTTTATTTCAATAAACCATAAAAAAATATATCTATGTCATTTTATTCTAAGAAACGGCGTAATAGAAGTACACAGTTATAATGTTTTTTAACACTAGCATGTTACATTAATGATCCATACAAAATCTTCCATTTTATTGGCCCTATGTTGAATAAATCTGTTTCCACTTTGTATATATTTGCACAAAACATATGCGTTTTTATGATATTGCATAAAATGGATACAAATTATCAAATATTAATCAAAAATTTTTCTAAAGTTCTTTTAGGTCAAAATCTATACTTATATACTAAATTTTAAATTTCTACTACTAGTAGAAATACCCTAACAATACGATTACATTTGAAATTTGAAATAAGTCTCCATAAACGTTTTCAATGTTAAAAATAATTTTTTATGTAAAATCAAAATTATTATGTGTAATTTCTGTTGTTCTTACGGTTTTTGAGAATCCTACCACACATTTATATGAAAGTTAACAATAAAAATACCTAATAAAAAAAGATGAACATATTACTAACTACTAAATTATATTAAACTACCCTTATTTGAAGTGTTGTTAGGTTTTTTTTTGACAGATAATGGGGATATATAAAATAATAAAAAAAGAGGTAAAATACATTTTAAATTGTAAACATATATTTCGACTCTTGTTAGCACATTTGTT
Organism: Brachynemurus nebulosus; assembly: GCA_035578155.1. Lineage (NCBI taxonomy): Eukaryota > Metazoa > Arthropoda > Insecta > Neuroptera > Myrmeleontidae > Brachynemurus > Brachynemurus nebulosus. The sequence goes on along the minus strand of JAPWDM010000001.1, from coordinate 85,743,614 downwards.
TCTTGACTAAATGGTTAAATATTAACAATTTTCAAAATTTTACCTCCGCCTGCTCACCCCAAAACAAGTTGCCCGGAAACAAATACGCTCGTGTAGCCTTAATCAAACACGATGAGCTATCTATGGGCTTTGTTGAACGTCATGTCAAAAAGCTCTTCTCGGATTATTTGACGACCTGTAAAAATAAATACATTAATTATCAAATTCCGCACGACTCCGCACTTTAAATACATATTGATTGTACAGTACAATAACTAAAGTAACGTTTAAAATAGTTTTGAAATTCTTGCTACACCTTGCAGTATAACTTTTTTTTAATTACAAACTGGTATTTTAACAGTAACTTAATATACTTTAGTTTAAAGGAGCTGATTAGTTGACTATACAATAATATGAATAATAATATAGTTACGTACGTAGAGACATACCTTTAAAAGATAAACAAAATAAGTTTCTGAACACAATAACAACACCTCATTCGTCAAGAGTCGCAATCACACTGATGGCTGCGTCAAACTCAACGTTTAGTTACTACTATTTGTAACATGCACGGACATGTACGGGTGGTGTTTCTCGTTGTCATAATAAGTGTACCTAACATTCAGCTACACAAATAACATATTGGTTTAAACATCTGTTTTACTTTGTAAATATACTTTTTGTCCCGTTAGATGGGTCATATCGAATACTGTGCGTACGCTTAAACTATTTTTGAAATAAATTAAAAACATGAATATTCCTTATTGTATCAAAATTCACCAAAAGGTATAAGAGTTAATAAGATTACACCCTGTATATATGCAGTGCGTTCAGTCGAAGATTACACATAGGAAATCCAGGAGATGGTGTTTTTAGGGAAATTAATAATAACACTTCATTTTTTCAAAATTTTGTCAGAATATTTTAAAATAAATCATTTTTGCAATTAAAAGTAAAACATATCAATTATTAGTATACTTCAAATGGAAGAAAAATGGAAAATGAAAAATATGTGTGTAGTACTGTCGTGCGTGATTGAGCGAAGTAATTAAAAATTGGATTGTCCGAAGAAAACTTCCTTGGTGAAATGAAAAGTTTCTTAGTTCGGCAAGTTGAAATTCTTCTAACGGAAGGTTCCTTCGTTTGGCTAGCTGTCACCATTCACTTAATTATTTTGATTGTGAAGTGAAACACAATGTTTACGATGATGTTCAATTTTCTAGAGACACTGATTACACCGATTACTTTTTACTTAATGACGATTTGGTTAAGTTAAAAATAAAAGATTTAGATTTTGTTTAATTGTTGGTTTTATTGTAATTCAATAAAATACATAGTTACGTTACTTGTGGATGTTACAATATGTTTGCTTAATACTAATTTTTTATGGATTCAAGTCGCCTATTTATTCAAAAATTAATATTGATAAGGAATTTTAGAGATCGACTGACGTCACATTGTTTAGAAAGTTGGTGTAGTCCTCGTGATAGACTTTGATATGTCGCCTTGAAGTCGTCATGGTGAAACTTAATATTGGCGATGGAATGTTGTTTGAAATTTGGACGTTGTCCTTGCAATGGTGTCGTCTTGATGTCGGTGTATTGTGAAAGTGGCTAAAATTGTAATTAACATATTTTTAGGGCACTTCAGTACTTTAAGGGAAGAGAAGTGTTGGCTCATTTTCACGTCAAAATATCAAATATCTCTATAAACAACATTAATTTGTTAATTTTTGTTTCTTAAATAAATTATTCAATAAAATTTACTATCCAATTCGCCACGGGAACTGATTCTAGTGTCGTCTGGTGGTTAAAAATAAAAGCTATCTATGATAAGTCGTATTTATACATGGCCTGTGACAATTGTTTATTGTGATTTGTAATGATGAGTGAAATAAATAAAAAGAATTTACTTAAATTATGTAATGTATCACAATGTAAAAAAAACTTCATAAATTTCCCAGTGATGAAAAATTAAAGAAAAAATGGTTAAAAGCATTAAAAATGCAGTATGCTATCAAGAATGCGAACCTGTCATCGACAGTTTTTAAAATCTGATTTGTTTCCTACTAGTAATTATTTTTATAGATTTAAATGTACTCGAAAAGAATATTTACCTTTCTATGTATACAATATTTTATTGTATATTTGTATTAATTATAATAAAGGAAGTACCTTGGATTAACATTTTGGAGCAAAGTTTACGTTCATCGTCATCTAAATCTTTACAACCTTCATCATTATTGTCCTGAAAATGACACATTTCAGTAAGAGGGATACCAGCAACATACTAATCACATTTATTTTTTTTATAATTCCCCCATTTTCTAACTCAGTCATATCATTGCTAGAAATAAATTTTAAAAGCAAGGATAGAAATGTAGGACTAAGTTCAGTTTAGAAAGAATTTCATAATAACAATTAAGAAATTTGTATCATTATGGAGAAAAATTTTTATCATTATTTAGCAGAAAAAAAGAAACGAAAAATTAGTTTATGTAAGTACATATAAACAGAAAACAAGAGAACCAATCGATAAAGAAAAACTAATGCTGCAAAAATGTGCTTGCATTTTCCACCTGCACCCGCAATACAAGAACATTTTGCACAAATATTTATCTCATTACTGATAAGTTCTAGCTTCATTTCAATTTGATGCACTTGTTGCACCTGAGACGATGATTAACAAAGAGCAGCTATTTGTATGCATTCTGAGCTTCTTGTTTCTTTCAAACCACATGCAATAACACTGATATGTATATATATGGATACGGGGTGTCCGCCATGTTGATGTTCCTAATCGGACGCCTGGCGATCAGCCAAGGTACTACCGTAGAACGCGGTGATTTTAAACAAATCAACGTGGTTAGGAGTAGAAAATGATGGATTATAGGAAGACAATAATAACAATACACATAATGAAACAAAACATCTTTTTTATTTGTAGGGTTGCATTTCATTAGATTACATATTGTATTATTAACACTTTACGGTCCACGTTTTCACCATCTGAAAATGATAACAATAACCGCAGAGGCCGACCGTGAACAATTATTATTACACATTATATGTGCGATGTTAAAAAATATTTATATAAATAAACACACTTTTTGTGGTTAGCTTCTATAAAAATTTTTAGGATAAACAAAATATGTTTAAAAGAAATGTGTATTTTATATTATTATTTATTATATTGACAGTATAAGTTTATATTTTCATTCTTGTATTGAACGTAAAGAAGTTATATTATTAGGAGATTGCTTCAATAATTATCATACAAAGAAAAAATGTTAAATTTGGAAATAATTTTTTTATTTATTTCTAATTTTCCAATTACAATAATAAAACCAATAAAATAAATCCTGTTCTTATTGAATATAAAATATAATATTCACTCGCCAAACTTAAACCACGATTACACTTGGTTTTTAGTGGTTATGTTCGTTAGGTTCATAGAAAAATACATAGACAAATACGTAGTTATATAAATTATCTATGGTTATGTTGACATAAATAATGTAGTACGTGTAGTACGCTGGCTGATCGACAGGCGTCCGATAAGGAACAGTCGCTAACACACGCCTGTCTATGCAAACTCGTATCCAGATACATATACATATCAGTGTGCAATAATGTGGTTTGCTTTATAAACCTGTTCTCCTTCAACTAAGGGTCTTTTAGAATTACCCAAATACTTAATAATATCATTGATATTTATTTCAAATTGTTTATTATCAATTATGTTAAAAAAAAGTTGGTTACCTTAGTACTTTCCTATTTCTTTTTAAAATTGACTTGTCATAGAGAGATTTTATTTTTAACCACCAGATGACACTAAAATCAGTTCCCGTGGCGAATAATACTATAATGTGTAATTTTTAACTGAACACCAATACTTTAATAAAAATAATAATTGAATTTCCTTAGGAACGCTATAAATTACCATTGAAATTTTCCCTATGTATAATTTTGACGTGTACAGTGATATACTATATTATATTATACAATGTGTAATATTGAAATGAACGCGCCGTATAATGGTTTGTTTACTTTAAATAGTTGTGTATAATATTTTGTAGTTTTTTTTTTTATATCCGTGTGACGAGTACATACGCAGTTGTCTTTACTTAACTCAAAGTAACAATGTAGTTAATTTACTACAGTCTATTTTCCAATATTAAAAAAAAAATTGAACCACAATAATTGTGCCAGATTTTTATGAAACCGCCTATACATAGTAGATTTTGTTTTTGATAATTTTCATATTTTATTGTTTTTAGCATTTACTCACAGCACAGTCATAGCAATCCTGTAATTTTCATCTGCACGGATTTAAATGATAATAGTGTTGACATATCAAAAAAACTATTTCCACCAAACATTCGTGATTTATTTAATATTCATAACATAAGGTAATTCATTTACACGTATCTATTTGAATTACATCAACGACAAAAAAATTACAGCGTCCCTCTATTTGTAGAACTGCCCAAGAGCAACATTTTACTGTGCTATGGCTATTATGTATATTTTTTTGAACTAGTTTAATGGTATTGAATACATTAGTTAATAGTATAGGATGGCTTAATAATGACGGAGCTGGTTATGCAACTGTGGCCGACTTTCAGGGAACTATTCCGGGGTTTGTCTGTTGGTGCTTATTGGCACAGAAAAGTCGGTACTCTAAGATTGCTTTCTTAATATTATCCATGGAGGGGTAACTCGGTAAAATAATGTCTCTGTGAATAAAATAATTCATTAATATAAAATACTAGCAGCGAAACCCGGCGTTGCTCGGGTCAAAATACATCGCACACTTAATGGTTCTGGACCAACTACAATCACACATTTTCATAATTCATTTTAAAAATTATAAAATATCCCAGAGTATTCCAGAACATTCTGGAAAAATCGAGAATATTCTGAAAAAATTTGGAATATTAAAATGTATTTTAAATATATTTTAGAACTTTCCAGATCAATCTAGAAATTTTCAGAATAATTTAGAATATTCGAGACTAATAGTAATCATTTTTTAATAATTTTCAGTGTTTATATATACCACAGAACTTATCGCAGATTATTTTTGAAAAACATTCTAGACTAATTAGAACTCATTTTCAATCGATTTTAAGCATTTAAATACATATCAGAATTTTTCAATATGTTCTACAAATTTTTAAAACAATCCAGAACGTTCTCGACTGTCTAGAATCATTTTTAAAAATAATTTTTATAACTCCTGCTTCTAAAGTTCAATATTCGAGCCTTGTGTGGCGGGCGTAGAGAGCCGTATACACATCATGGTAAAACAAACGATAGTAAGCGTGCGTGAAAGTACAGTAGCGTGTGTAAAAATAGTTGACCGTGCGAGAAAATAATGATATTCATTTATTGAAATTAAACATAGAATAATAAAAACAAAAATGATCTACAAATTAATGAAAAAAATTTGGTTTCATATAACCTTATTATAAAATAAAATTAACTCTACTATTTTCTAAAATTGTTTAGAAATAATTAATTTCTTTTCTCTCTATTAAACTTTAGAAACCGTCGTTATAAAAAATTATGTTCGATACGTACCCTTAAAGTGAGGTATCCAGTAGACTTAAATTGAGACACTCGCTAAAGGGACTGACGTATACACAACGAGATCTTGTGCGCTTACCCCCACGTTACAGCAAATTTTTGAAATTATTTACAGAAAACTAAAATTTTATCCTTTTTTCAACATTTTCCATAATGATTTAGGTTTGAATTTTTGAGAAATATTTTCTAACACTAAAACAAACCCCGATACATAACTTCATTTACCGGAAACCATTTTCTTTACTTTAACTACTTTGAAATTTTTGAAAATTTGTTTGCTTATTAATATCTCGGAAAACTATCGATATAATTTAATCAAAATAATTTTAGTTGTCTTCTTACTAAATTCTAATATCCTTATTTTTTTTTTTAAATTTTTTGAAAAACTGGATTGATAAGTTACCGACGGCGACCGAAAAAACCTCACTTGAAAACGAGACTTAAAAATGGAAAATGATATTCCACATGAAGTGGTACGTGAAAAAAATGTACATCACCACTTTTCAATAGGGGAAAATCTTTCTAAAGAGATTTTTGTTTTTACTGCTTATTAATTTAGATTTTTATTTATAGCATGTAACAGATTTGACAAAATTATAAAGGTTCCGAGATTTTTTCGGAATCGTAGTAAATTTAGCGCCATTTTTGTACCTATATTTGGCACTTTTTTGCTACTTATTGTTAGATCGTTAGGAAGGTCTTCTAAGATGAAATTAAGATTTTTTTTAACCACTTTTTATTTTTAAACTTCGTTTGCGAAATATTAAATATTTTGTAAAAAATATACTTAAATTTTCTTTGACTTATAGGCTAAAAAGTTTTGCCAATGTGGGTCTGGACTAAAAATTAATATAAAAAATTAAATTGCACGATTTTGTAATTTTTTGCGATTTAAAAATAAGAAAGAATCTCTTGATGTTTTATTATTATTATCATAATTTTTTTTTTAGTTTTAATCCAATTTCTGCAACAAATATGAAATTAGCTTTAAAAAATGCAGTCGAAATTATGAATAGAAATAGTGATTTATATAAAAATGTAACTCAAGATTGTATTTATTCAATCATCAATACATCAAATGGAGATATTAGAAATGCTCTTATTAATTTACATTTCTCTGCGCTTAAAGGTATGTTTGCACATAAAAAAGTTACATAAGAATAAGTTACAAAAATAAAATATAGTTAAACCATAAAACGAAGGGGTATTATATTTTATGGTCTAACTATAATTTATTTTTATATATTTAATGTCCCCTTAATATTTTATATAAGAATAAAGTATGTAAAGTAGATGAAGTAATAGAATTAAACAATACTGCAATGACGTCTGAATTATATTATGTCGGTATTTATGTGCATAAACATTAGACATGAAATGGATAACTGGCCGGATACCGTAAATTCGACTATTCTATAAGCTGGATATATGGATATCACGGAACGTATCGTATCGCTCACGTATGAAACAAGCGAATGACATATTGGGCCAATTCGTATCGGCGAAAGCGGAAGCGGTTTGCACTCAAGTGTAAGCAATATGTGCTTGAAAACAAACACATTTGGCTTGCTATTGATATTTATGTATATTCATGTCTCACTTCCCATGTTCTAGTGATAAGGGTGAGAATTATATGTATTCATATAATGGAAAGTGAGACAGGAATATACATACATATCAATAGCAAACCAAATGTGTTTGTTTTCAAACACATATTGCTTACACTTGAGTGCAAGCCACTTCCGCTTTCGCCGGTACGAATTGGCCCTGACCGATTGTTTGACTTGACTATTTGATTTGTTGCGAATGAGAACTAATACGGTGCCACTGTTGACTGAGGTAAGATTTCATGGCGCGCAGGCGTGATAATTACTTTACGTATTGCATTATTTTATTATTATATTTATTAAAATTGAATAAACTGAATTAAAAATAGAAGAATTAAGGAATTTATAGTGTGTGACATATCACCATATTCAAAAATAGCGCCTCGTTAGTCCTCATTGTGGTTATTTTTATTTGTTGTTATTTGAAGTTACTACTGAAAATTATTGTTCTAATTGCAATATAAAATTTGAACAAGATAAGAAAGACTTTTCTCTGAAGCTGACCTTGTTTACGAAGGTAAACGAAATCGTTTATTACCTTTTAATACAGAGAAATTGTTGTTCATTTGCCATAATTTACTTCTAGTTCAGTACATTTACTACTAATTTTTTGTTTTTGTTTTTGTTAAAATGGATATTCATAAAGTGTCTTATATATATATATATATATATATATATATATATATATATATATATATATATATATATATATATATATATATATATATATATATATATATATATATAAATTAAAAAAATGATTTTATAAAATTTTCGTAATTTATTGAAAATCCGGTATCCGCCGGATATTGATCTACTATCCGGTATCCGACCCGATAGTAAAATTAGGTTGGATAGGCCGGATACCAGATAATTTCCGGATATCCGTTTTATCTTTTTAGTCGAATTTTCTCCGAAAAATTAGACTTATACAGTCTATACGATAAGAGCTGCGAGAGGCGAGAGTAGGGGCGCTATCCGTTTTCGGACCCGTAGAACACGAATATGTACAAAAAAAAAATGTCTGATATATATATATATATATATATATATATATATATATATATATATATATATATATATATATATATATATATTTTCCCGCCACCTTTTAATTTGTGTAGGGCCCCCCTATGGAAGTTAAGAGATGAAATTTGGTAAATGGGGCTCATTTTCGAGGCACCTCATACTATCAAAGTGGGGTCAAATTTTGGGCAAATTTTTTTTCTGACCCGACCTTTAAGGGGGTGGTGGGGGGCGGAAAAGCAATAAAACTTTTCCAAACCGGTTTTAAATAATGTTTCGGTCAATTATCTACAACATATCCAAAATTCAGCTTCCTAGGATGATATGGTGGGAGTAGAGGGGGGAAAAACGATTTTCGCTGGATCTAACAGGCCCCCAGCCCCCCAGAATTAACGTAGAGGGTTGAAATTTGGTGTGTTGATAAAGTTCGTACCTAGGTTGTGCTTTTTGGAGGTTTTAATATTTTACCTCCACCCACCTCATTTTTAAGCTACAATTTCATGCATTTTCGACGTTTTCGAAGTTTGTACCACTCGCACAGGTCACCCGAATAAACCTAGAGGGCTGAAATTTTGTATTCGGATTGAGTTAGTATCAAGGGGGTGCCTTTTGGGGGTCTCGACTTTTAACCCCTACCCCCACCATTTTTATACCCAAAAGAACATGATTTTTCTTGTTTTTTAACAGTTTCGTTCGGGTCAAAATCTCCCCAAATAAACCTAGAGGGCTGAAATTTGGTGTACAGGTTAAGCTAATAGCCAGACACTGTTTTTTGGAGGTTTCAACTTTTAACTCTTACCCCCACGATTTTTACGCCAATATTTCCTTAATTTTTTTGCTTGTTTTCTAACACGTCTAGAGACTCCATAAGGAAACCTAGAGGGCTGAAATTTTGTACGTGTATTCAGTTAGTATCCAGCTAGTACCTTGTAGGGAGTCCGCATCACTTTTCCCCCCACTTCTCCCATTTTTACATCGGAATTGAATGCTATTGTTAAATGTGTTTTAAAAGCATTATGTTTATTCTAAATACAAGTAGGCGAATAGTAATTTTAAAAAATTTAAAAAAAAGTGAACTTACTTTTATGACAAATGAAATACATACATATTAAGTAATTTAAAAATGTTATTAAAGTCACTGTTTATTTATAAATTAGGAATTTTGGATTTTTAGTATTTATAAAATAGAAATTTTGGATTTTTTTGGAAAGAAAAAATATCTTTATAAAGGCCTTCCAGTTTACTATTTAAGGCCCTTTTTTAATTTTTAAAACTAAAACATAAAGGCAATTAGCGGATAAACATGGGCAGGAATGTCCTCGTACGAATTGTGTTGGCTTTTTTTCTGCTACCTGTTTTCGGCACAAAATTGAAATTTACTGAGATACAGCCCTTAAATACTTAAAACCTTTTTTTAAAGCCTCGATCAGCCGAACACTCATCACCAGTTTTGAAACCAACAAAATGACAATTCGGTTGTAGACTTTCAATCACATTTCGCTTGTAGACATTCAATACCGAAGATGAAGGGGAAAATTCGACTACCGTGATGGGGCCCCGCTGCTCACGGCGTTTTTTTTTTTATGTAGCGCTTAGCTGCTAGGGCTATATGCACTACGTTATCTTTATTAATTTTAAATTGTACAAAATACAGAGTTAATACATGAAAAATAAAAACCAAAATTACAAAAATAGCTATATGTCATTTTATGTAAGGTGTGTGTATGTACAATGTACATAATATATAAGTATGTTGTATGTGGCCAATATTACAGTGGTGTTCTTTTAAATTTGTTATAAATATTGATCAAATGAAGATATCTGGTTACTTTTTCGACTGCTTCTTCAGGGTCGGATAATATTTCTTCTAGTGTAGATGGTAAGGATATCTGGACTCTTGCTGCGTTGAATTTAGGACATATTACTAGAAAATGTTCGACGGTCAGCTGTGTACGGCATTGATTATAGAGGGGCGGGGGGGTTCTTGTTTCTTTATTAGATATTCGTGGGTTAATCGTGTATGTCCTGTTCTCAGTCGATTTAAGATGATCTCTTCTCTACGTTTTGCTCTGTACGACGTTTTCCATGGTTCGATATTAGTTTTAATTTTTCGTAGTTTGTGTGTCGTTTGCTTCCATTTCTCTTCATAATAATGATGTAAATGGTGTTTATACTTTCTCAGTGCATCTTCAAATGATACATGTTTTATTTTTTCACTAATCCTTTGTGCTTCTTTTGCAGCTTGGTCTACTTGTTCGTTTTCTTTTATGCCAACATGTCCTGGGATCCAAAAAAATATTACGCTATTGTTTTATTTTGAATTTCTATCAATGATTGTTTGATTTCTTTTATAATTTCTAATTTATTCATTGCCAAGTTTTTTATACTTCTTAAAGCTGCCAGTGAGTCTGAGAATATTACATATTGAATTTTTATAGTTTTTACATTTTATGTGATTTGAACTTTATAAACAGTTGTTTATAAAGTTGCGCTGGCGTGTTGTTTTTAGGAAATTCTGCAAGTTTATAATTTACCTTTACTACCGTTTCTATCCATGTAGCTTGCCTTAATTCTCGTGCACAGAAAATTTATGGAATTTTATACCCTATATTTTGGCAAAATCCCCGTAACCGTATACCAAATGGTTTTGTTCTTACTGTCCTACTATATAAAGTAATATAACTTGGATGAGCGAATATATTATAGTTGGGATGATTTTTCTGGAAGCTCAGTTTCGTTGCATATCTCAGCATTAGTAGGTTTCTACGTTCGCTCAGGGACAGCTCTCCGGCTTCGTTCAAAAGGCTTGCTATTGGGCATATTCGATAGGCTCCTACAGCTATTTTTATGGTAGTGTTGTGTATAACGTCTAGTTTTCTTAATTGACTTATTTTGGCCGCTCCATATTTAATGCTACCATAGTCTATTATTGAGCGTATTTTTGCTTTATATATATGAAGTAAGATTTTTCTGTTCACTCCACTATTTCTGTTATTTAGATCTTTCAAAAGGTTTAGTTCTTTTAAACATTTTTGTCTTATTTCTTGTATATGTTCAGTCCAGCTTAGCTTCTCATTGAGAATCATTCCAAGAAATTTAACTTTTCTAACTCGATTTATTGATTTATTTTGTAATACATATAAAGTTTATTTCAGGGTTAAATGTTCTTTTTCTATGGAAAATCATTGTACAAGTTTTCTAATTTGAGAACTGTGGGCCATTTTCTTCTGACCATTTTTCTAGGCTTTTGAGTGTTTTTTGTATGACATCTTGCGCGAAACAATGGTTTTTCGTTTTTACAAACACTGCTAAATCATCGGCAAATTGACTAACCGTTACTGCTGCCGAGAATTGCTCTGTAATATCGTTTATAGCAATATTAAATAAAGTTGTACTTAATATAGCACCTTGTACAATTCCATTTTCTTGCTAATGAAATTCAGAATGAGTGGTTCCAGTTCTTGTGCACTGTTTCCGATTTCATAAGAAGTTTGCTACGAAGTGTGTTAGATGTCCTTTGATGTTCCATTCAGTAAGCGTTTTTAATATTTTGTATTTCCAAGTCATGTCGTAAGCTTTTTTGTTATCAAAGAAAACTGCATAAACTTGTTCTTTGGTTAGGAAAGTGTTGTATACTTCATTTTCTAATTTTAATGTATTATCAATTGTTGACCGATTTTTCGAAAGCCAAACTGTGTAAGATTTAGAAGTCCGCGTTGGTCTAAAATGTGTTGAAGTCTCGTATTTATCATCTTTTCGAGAACTTTGCATATACAGCTTGTTAAGGAGATTGGCCTATAGTTATCTATATTCAGTTTGTGTTTGTTAGTTTTAAGAATATTTAACATATAACATTCTGCGGGAAACTTATTTGTAGCATATGTTACGTTACACAGTTTAAATAATTTTCTTTTGGCTGTTTCATGCAGGTGTTTGATCATTTGGTAGTGGATGTTGTCCAGACCGGGTGAAGAATCGTTACTACATTCTTTTAAGGTTTTGTTTAGTTCGTGATATGTGAATTCGCTATTATAATAGTCATTCTCATTCCTATTTAAGTCGAGTTAATTATTTCTACTTCCATATTTTCGTTCTCGTTAGTTTCTATGACGTCTTCTATTATTTCGCTTCTAACTGGCACTTGTTGAAGTATGTTGCTGTATGTTCTGTTTGAGTTACTTTTTATTCGTCGTTCGCAGGTTGCTATAAGGTGGTTCTGATCGCCGCAGTGTGAGCATGTTTTTGGTTGATTCTCATACATTATGAAAGTCCTTCGTTGATGTAAATAAATGAAGGGATCTGATTCTTGAGTTGCATTTTTACAATGCGGTTTCCAGTTTTAATTTTTTTTTTATTTGCGGCAGCTAGTGAGTTGGACCAATATTTTTCTTCTATTGTTAAAATCTGTCCATATTTTTCTAGAGCATCCTTGATTATTATGTTTGACATTTCAAAGGGCAATCTCATCACTCTAATTTTTCTGATTCCGATGCCTGCATGTTCGATTTTTAATCTTATAATATTTCCATCTTCTTTCTTGATTTTTCCTATGATCTCTGTATTTTGTAAGATATCTTGACATGTGTTTTCTTCATCAAATTTCATGTAGAAACCGTTGGGTTCATTTTGTATCCCAGTCAGATGATCTTGGAAGTTTCTTGTAGTTCATGGAATATCCAATCGAAAATTTCTTGGATGTTTGGTTTTTCTTGATTTTCTTGAGTTTCTTGATTCAAAATATATTCACACCAAACGGTGTTTTTTCTTGTGGTCATTTTCAGTCGTGTTCTTTGACTTATAGGAACACGACTGTAATTTAAAATGTATTTAACTTAATAACAGAATAATTACACAATATTTTATTAATTACAACAATAATAGATGTGTTTACTTTGAAGGTATTAAATTAATCCAATAGTATGTTAAAGTTGTTAGAAAATGTCCGTTTCATCTTTAATAAATATCTACAAAATTTTATTCTAAATACGAGATATCTTTAAAGGTTCATTAATTAAATTTCATCAGTTTTGCAATCTTATAAAGTTTCAAAATTAGGAAGCTTGATTTAATTTTAGAAGCAAATTTTTGGAGATAGTAAAAAGTTTAATATAGCACAGTATTACGGTTATATTAAAAAATATTACTACCATAATTTTCACCGTTAGCTTTTAAAAGGGTAATATTACGTCAGCTTTACACTTTTTCGATCTCTTGTAGTTTTCGACATATCTTAAAAAGTATGTCAGTCAGTCTATCAGTTAACATTAATTTTTGGCTCCATCAACGTCGATTTTGAAAAATTGTGCCTTAAAAAATTATAATATATATGTACATCATCTATATAAATCCACGACAGAAATGAAATTTCTGCAGCAAACTTTATCAGCAGTAACCGTAATGTCTATCCTGTTTTTATTTTTTTATACAAACGTTGGGCCAATATGACCATTACACTTGTGATTAGTATATTGCCTTAAATATATCATACTTCCAATAATAAGTGTATTACAATTCTTAAGCATGTTACATCAAATAAATGGTCAAACATAATATCTTAAATTCATCAAAATCAATTTATAAATAAATAAAAATAATTTCAAAGATACTGAAAACTTAAAATTATGCTTATATATATACAGGGCCGGACCTAGAGTTATAAGGAGGGGGGGCAAAGTTTCCTCTTGGCGCCCCTCGCAGTAAAAAAATTTTTACTTGGATGATGACAAAAAAAGTCACCCGGACCGTACCATAAATCGGCACCATTGACCTTTTTTTTTTGGTCATTACTTACTTACAAATTCACTTTAACCCTATCATAAATTGTTACTATTCACGTGTTTTTTTTTTTTTGCTCATCACTTGTTCCAGGTCCATTGACCCTATCATAAATTATGACTGTCGACTTTTTTTTTTTGCTCCTCACTTCAAAAATTTTTAAATTTTCCTCCGCCCAAAAAAATTTCACCATTTTGGCGCCCCTCAAATTACGTTTTTGGCGCCCCTAAAATCATTCAGGGGGGCACGTGCCCCCACTGCTCCCCCTAGATCCGGCCCTGTATATATATATATATATTATTACTATATATATATATATATATATATATATATATATATATATATATATATATATATATATATATATATATATATATATATATATATATATATACATAACAATATACAAAGTGGTCCAGAATTATGTACCGTAATTGGTAGAGCTCGTAGTACGTTCAAAAATAATGGTACCTTTTCATGTACACTTTTTTTCAAAACTCAGTAATAAGGGAGATACAACTCTGTAAAGGGGTGAAACGAAAACCATTATTTCTTAAATATTTTCCAAACGCTTTTGAACAACGGATTGATATTTTAGGGGTACTTATTTTGCGTTAGAAGGATTAAATTTATGTCAACATTTATTCCACCACTCATGACTAAGGGGTGGTTTTGGGTGGTAGGTGTGAGTTATCACGTCTTTTCTTTTTTAATTTGCAATTATTTAAACAAAATCCCTGATAATATAATTCCTCAGACAATTTCACGCAAAAAAGGTATACTTGTTACATTTCGATAAATATTACCGTTTTCAAGTAATTTAAAGTAGAAATATCTATTTCCAAATTATCCCCTAATCATAAGTGATCGAATAATTGATACCATAAATCTAATTATCTTAATGTTCATACGCGCCCCTAGAATATGAATCCAGTAATCAAAAGAGCCTAAAAAATTTTTAAAAGAAAGAAATCAGTTTCGCGCCACCCCTCTACATTTTACCCCTCTGCTTTATCTCCCTTATTATTGAGTTTTGGAAAAAAGTGTAGTGAAAAGGTACCATTATTTTTGAACATATTATCAGCTCCAGCAATTACGGTACATAATTCTGGACCACCCTGTATATATACTTTTTTTGTGTATTGTTCTGAATTGTCTGGAATAATATAATAATAATAATAATGTGGTTTAACGTCCGTTTTTGAGACCATTTAGTCTATAACAGACGCCACCCACATCATTATTTGTATACTTTATTTTATTCGTTACAAATTGCATTCGTTACATTATACATTTATGATGTTGGTGGAGGACTAGGAAAGTGGTATGACGGCTAGGAGTTGGTAGGTATGCGTCTGCAGCCGTCTTGCAGGAACTATGCCGATATTCATCTAGAATTGTGAAGGGAAACTGAAGAAAACCTTCACAAGCATAGCCGGCCACGAGATTCGAATCCCCGACCTACCAGTCGGGAAGCGCTAGTGTACAAGCACGCTCGGCCACTCCGCTGGTTGTCTGGAGTAATATAACATCAAGAACAATATAAACGAATTAAATAAATATGTTGCACAATATAATATAAAAAGTTACTATTATTGTTGTTGTAAAAAATATATATTACGTAGCAACCGAATCGACCAATCATCGGCGTTTCATCACCTCACTGTTAGTAAATTTATTGAGGACACTAAAGTCATTTATGAAGTTATTTAATGAGATTATTGTTATTCGTTGCCATTGTTACCATTGTGTGTTTTAATCTTTTTGAAATAAATCTACTTAATAAATTCCTAACACTGACTGACTGACAGACAACGCACAGCCTAAACCGTTAGGTTTAGAAGAATGAAATTTTGCATAGGAGTTCCCTATGTAACGTAGGTGAGCACTAAGAAAGAATTTTTGAAAATTTGTCCCCTAAGTGGGTTTAATAGGGGATGAAAATTTGTATGGAAATACGTTATTTTTGAAGTTAGTAGTATATAAAAATATGTTACTATGGCTATTAAAATAAATAATATTGAATAAATCTTTAACACTAACTGATAGACAACGCACAGCCTAAATTGTTGGGTTTAAAAGGACGAAATTTAGCACAGCAGATATGAAAATTGGCGTTTAGGCTTCTATTTATAAATAAAAGTCAGTTGTATAAATGTTTCTGGGAATTTATTCCCTAAGGAGTTAAAACAGGAAATAAAAGTTCGTATGGGAAGTTCGTCATTTTTGAAGTTAGAAACGTGGATACTGATTTAGGGTTTTTGAAAAACATTAAAAGTTAGCAGAAAGTGAGTACCTAATAAAAAGATTTTGTCGATGGGAAATCCCATCGGGTATACGGCTAGTTTTGAAATAAATTTATAGTAATAATTCATAGAAATTTAATTCCATTTAACTCAAGATAAATCAGTTTGACACTATTTGCTATACAGGTAGGCCAGTTATATATTATTGTCCTCTACCCATTTTTCTTACTACAGCTTACTACGGGGAAGCCATCTCCGTAGTTACAAAAGTAAACAAACCTTTAATTACCATAGTAAATATCACAATTATACAAAAATTCTGTAATTTTCATTCATTTTACCAGTGACGTTCAACTAGATAAAAATTATAATTTAAAAATGGAAAGCAGATTTTGGATTTAAATTATGTAAATATTCGCCAATCCCCCTTCATCAAGACAAAGTTAGTTATTTTCGATTTCCGAAAGAACACGTTTGTAAACATCTTTCTTTTATATGTACGTATATAATATAAACACATTTAGTTTGCAATTTTTTAATAATTAGATTCTACGCCACTGAGTTATATATGCATTTAAAAACTGGGGCCAAGAAAATAGCGAATCTGGCTAACCTAACCTGTATAGTGTAATAATAATATATACTAATCAAATGATCTTGCATTTAACTAATATTTTACCATCATATAAGAGCCACTTGTAGAATTTTTTTGCCACTTGTAGAAAAAAATTTAGACACTTTTTTTGAGATGAGTAATTTAAACTTTAAATAACATAATTTATATTTTTGTGGTAATTAATGGCTAATTTAACATTATAGTTATTTATCAGTAAAGTTTGTTACCATAATTTAATTTGCTATAATGGTCTCTTTTAGAGTGCTAGAGAAGAAAACTCAAAAATAAGCCACAAGACATGCTAAATTTTTATGAAATCAGCTGTACATATAATAAAATCAAAATACTAAAACATATTTTTTTTTTAGATTCAGCCTCAATTCCAATTAAAACTAACACGAAACCTGTACAAAAAATAAAAAATAAAAATACGAAATTAAATAATGTTGGCTGTGATGAAACTCTAAATTTAATGCATGGCATTGGCCGTGTACTCTTTCCAAAACGTAAGTATGGGCCGATTCGTATCGGCGTAAGCCAAAGCCGCTTGCTCTCGTTTTGAATCAATTTGCCCTTGTTTTGAATCACATTTGGCTTGCTTTTGATATTTTTGTATATTCCTGTCTCACTTTCCATGTTCTAGAGAAAAGGGTAAAGTATTAGCGTTCGGTATACATCGTATACCATATACCACAGAGTACAGAGGTATAGCAACTATGTCTATCATGAAGTCTGCAGTGTCCACACCGAGCCACATACATGCGTGTGGTATCATAGATATGTATGCGAAGCACGGGTACCACTACCTCCGTTCACTCACCAAGGACAGTTCAGCGCACAAATACAAAGTAAACCCAGTGCACGTATACAACATATTTTCTATCTCTTACTAGTTACACTGGTTCCAGTAGTATAGAGATAGATATGTTGTCTCTACTTCTCTGTGCCGTATACGATGTATACCGAACGCTAATACTTGACCCTTCTCTCTAGAAGTTTATAACATGGAAAGTGAGAAAGGAATACACAGAAATGTCAAAAGCAAGCCAAATGTGATTCAAAACAAAGGCAAATTGATTCAAAACGAGAGTAAGCGGCTTTGGCTTACGCCGATACGAATCGGCCCTATGTCACCACTAATGATTTTAACTTTTAACTTTTTTTTTCTTTTTATAAATACTAAAGCAAATATTTTACTTAGCATAAAAATAATACGTTCATTTTTTAATTGTGACAATTGTTTCAAGCTTAAAAACCCATTTTTAAACAAAGTAAAAATTATATCGACTACCTGCTTTATATATACTAATTTCAGTGGTGGGGGATTACAGTAGTAGTAGGAGATAGGGATAGTGATAGACGAGTAGATAATACGGTACTTGACTGTGTTTAAAATTTATGTCAAATGTTAAATAATTCTATGAGTTATCATTACGTACGTCCAATTTTAATGATGAGACATTGGGCCAATTCGTATCGGCGTTAGCGGAAGCGGCTTGCGCTTAAGTGTAAGCAATATATGCTTGAAAACAAGCACATTTGACTTGCTATTGATATATATGTATATTCCTGTCTCATTTTCCACCTGAATACAGAGAAAGAACGTTATTTGTTTACCTTATCACAAGTTTTTTTTGCTAAAATGTAGTGTATACAGTATGTTCCTTTAGATATTTTAATTCAAAATTTTTACTTACAAAAACGATATCATTATATGCAACTTTTTAAATAAAAGAAATACGTACATAATTTATGAATCCTCATGTAAGATATGTCATATGTATATTCTGATTTATTTAAACATTAATTGATAGGCTTTTAGTCACATATGTACATATTATTTTCAAATCTTCAAATTGTCATATTAGGCTATTGACTATGTACAAAAAAACAGGGGGAAAAGGAACTAATTCGTAACAGCTGTTTTATTGTTTCATATGTTAAGTTGTACCCCAAAGATGATAAATTCACAAAGTGCTATTAAATTTAGGCGTGGGTTTTTACGAACGACGTAAATTTATCTACTCTTTATCGACTAAAGTTTTTTAACTATAACTCAAAAACTGTGCATTTTTCGTAATTACACATATGATTTTTTGTAGAGAATTAAATTTCCTATCGAAATGTCACTTCATGAACTCAAAAAATTTCTCAACAAAATAAGTCAAAAAAAAGTGTAAAAAAAAAGAGGAAATTTTTCAATTTTTTTTTTTCAATTTTTGTACAGCACTTTTTTCTAAGTGAATTTAGGTAAAGGCATTGGTTCACAAAAAAGAAAGCTGATGCAACTCCCGTCAGGATGGTGACCGATAAAAAGATTTTCGATAAAAACTGGCTGAGATACAGTCGTTCAATGTTACCTACTTTTTTACAATTTTATTACTTTTTACTTTTATTAGTTATTTGTAATTTTTACACGTAAAAATTATTTTTATTCAGTACAAAAATTATTTCTACTTTTGATAAAAAAATTTTGATATTTATATAATCTTAGGTATAAAAAAAACTTTAATATTTCCCCTATAATGTTGTCGAATTCAATATCAATATCTTCATCAACATCGTTTTGGGCATCTTCTTCTAACTTCTGGAACATCTGAAAAATTATAGGAATTAGCTGCTCCATGTTCTGCAAAGAATGTATTGGACTAAATTGTGAAAACGTGGATGTTCCAGAAGTTACGGAAGAAAATGTCCAAAACGATGTTGACGAAGATATTGATACTGAATTCGAAAAAATTGTGGGAAAAATATAATACAATATAGTACAATATTAAAGTTTTTTTTTTTTTTTTTTTTTTTTTTTTTTTTTTTTTTTTTTTATATTTAAGATCATATGAGTATCAAAATATTTAACAAATACTTTTATCATTATCTCTGATAAAGCAGAAATAATTTTTATATTGAACAAAAATAATTTTTGCGTGTAAAAATTACAACTAATAGTGATATAAAAGTAAAAAGTAATAAAATTGTAAAAAAAGTAGTTAACTTTGAACGACTGTATCTCAGCCAGTTTTTATCGAAAATATTTTTATCGGTCACCATTCTGACGGGAATTGCATCAGCGTTCTTTTTTGTGAACCAATGCCTTTACCTAAATTCACTCAGAAAGAAGTGCTGCACAAAAATTTAAAGAAAAATTGAAAAATTTCCGCTTTCTTTTAAACAATTTTTTTGACTTATTTTGTTGAGAAAAATGTTTTTTGAGTTCATAAAGTGCCATTTCGATAGGAAATTTAATTCTCTACAAAAAATCATATCATGTGTATTTGCGAAAAATGCATAGTTTTTGAGTTATAGTTAAAAAATTTAAGAGTCGATAAATTTACGTCGTTCGTAAAAACCCACGCCTAAATTTAATAGCACTTTGTGAATTTATCATCTTTGGGATACAACTTAACATATGAAACAATAAAACAGCTGTTACGAATTAGTTCCTTATTCAGCTACATAGTCAATGGCCTATGAAAAATAGCCTGTATGTTTATGTATTTTTTATACAAAATAATAAATTAATATATTAGATAATTAAATACATATTTAGTTTTGAACAGAATATGTGCGTTTTTCACGATGTTTTTTCTCAGAAACGATATCATAACATGAATATTTTAAAAATATTTTTAACTTGAAAAAAGTGATACGGTTATATGTGCATTTATTATTACGGATCTGGTATGTACAAAACTTTTTTTATTTTATTTTTTATTTTTATCACACTTATGTTACCTTAATTGCTTTTATGTGTATATCTATAAAGGTGTACATTTTGAACATCCTATATACGCTTCACTTATAGTAACATAGAAAGAGACAAACCTTTCTTGGTGTTCCGTTTTGCGCGGCATTCGTGTAGTGAGAAGGGTGAAAAGCATACATAGCTTATAGTCAACTATTAGCGTTGGCTATGTGCTTCTCATCCTTCTCACTAGAACATGGAAAGTGAGACAGGAATATACATACATATCAATAGCAAGCCAAATGTGCTTGTTTTCAAGCACATTTGCTTACACTTGAGCGCAAGTCACTTCCGCTTACGCCGAAACGAATTGGCCCATTAAAATATTTAGTAACTTCTTAGAAATTTTCTTTTGAAAATCGTTATTTTTTAACAACGATTCAAATTAGTGAAAACGTGTCATTTCTTGAAAATGACGTAACATTTTTTAGCTAGATATGTCGATTTTGATAATTTTCATCGGCGAACTTTGTTTGAAAATGGGCTTTTAAGCTTAAAACAATTGTCGCAATTAAAAAGTAAACGTGAAATTTTTTGCTAAGTAAAATATTTGTTTTATTATTAGGATTCCAAAGACATTCGGATGCCTTATAACTTCGTTATGTTTGTCAACACTTTTATTTACAAATATGAAAGCCATAAAATAACCCTCAAATCAGTGAATATTTTTTTTTGTTCGTCAATGGTATTTTTGGAAAGTTATTTAATTACATAAGTAAAATTTAAGGTTTTTTAATAGTATTTTTTGTTGTACCGAACTTCCAGAATGTTCAAAGTATAATAGAGTGTCAGTTCCCCTTTTGTTTTTTCGCTGAAAAAAATTATCAATTAATTGTTTTTATTACTAATTCAAACTGGCTTATTTATTACAGATACAAAAACATCAAATGGAAATCGTCTTTCTCATAATCCTGAGAAGATTGTAGATAATTTTAATTCATTACCATCAAATTTTATTGCATTTTTATTTGAAAACTATCCAAGTCATTATAATAATATGGATTATCTCTCTAATGGAATTAATTCACTTTGTGATGCCGATTGTTTATTGAAAGAATGGAAGGTGATTTGGTGGTTATAATTCAAATAGCAATCAAAATGACATCTTATTAAGAATACATTTAATTTCAGGAAAAAGATACATTCGGTCAGTATGCATTATCGGTCGCAATTAGAGGTTTAATGGCGTCCAATAAAAATCCAACTTCCGGTTGGAATTTAATTCGGGGTCCTAGGAAAATACAGACTGATAAGTGCGTATTTTTTTAATTTTATTAATGTTCTTAATTTTATTTTAGTAATACTTAGTAAAACTGAAAAATTAATTAATCAAAATGTTACACTGTTATGTGGATTTTGAATTCAGATTAAGAACTGGATAAGTTTGATGTTTGTATAAACATTTGGATAAGCATTGCTTATACAAAAGCGATATGTATATTGGGAACGGTAGCGTTTGCCATTAAGTTAAGGTAAAAGCACACATGCTTGACACTAAAGTCGGTAAAATAAGTGGAGCAAAATGAGTAACTCGGTGGGGTAAAGGCAATCTAAGCGGACCACATTGATTTTACTACCTGCTGTCGTGTCCTTTTCAACACTGAAGATTGTTTTACGATCATTGCAGGGTCCATCTATTGTTATGCGAACTACCCAACTAGTATGGTTATGGTGGCCCGCTCTGATTATTTGAGGAACATTTTGAAAAATAAATATTACAGTTGTATGCAAGTATAACTGTACAGTTACTACGTAACTATAATAATAATAATAATATTTATTTTCTGCAATAATACATTTTTATAATTAACAAGAATTTTTGATTTGTTGTACCAGTGACGCAGCACTTCAACAAACACATTTTACAAATAAGTTCACAATACTTTATTTAAATTAGACAAGAATATTTCCTTTATTTATTTTGAGAAAAAAAGACCAGCTTAAAAAAACTCACATTATTTATTAATTACTGTTAGTTGCCACAGAGTAGCCTTATTTTAGTAGAAAATGCTTTGTTCTCTTGTGTTTGTATTTTTTATATAAAAAGTATAGACTAGTTCTTGAGTAATTCCCTATGTTGCGAATTTTGGTATTTGTATGAACTAAACAATTATTGTAAAACTTTTTAGCTAATTTACGGATATGATCTTTGAGCATGTCGATGCTAAGATCACTATGGATATCAGTTATGAGAGTATTTCTTTGATAATCACCTACAAGTCGTAGATATTTATTCTGTACTACTTGGAGTTTATTGTAATTGTAATTGCTGATATTACCCCATGCAGCACAACTATATACTAAGATAGGTCTGATAAGTAATTTGTAGATTAATAACTTAGTGTTCGTGCTTAGTTGTGATTTTCTGTTTAGTAAGGGAAACAAGTACCTCATCTTTCCAAGTGCATTTTGTCTTATTTTATTGCAATGATATGTAAACAACAATTTAGAATCTAACCAGACACCAAGGTATCTTACTACCCTTGACCATTCTACATATACGTTGTTAATTTTAATTTGTTTCATGTTTTTAGGCCTGCGTTTAGTAAATAGAATTGCTTCCGTTTTGTTTGTATTTAGTTTTAGTTTCCATTTTTGACAATATTTTGAAACAGTATACAGTACTTTGGTTAATCTGTTCGCAATGGTATCAGTTCGCCACGATTTTGTATAAAGAGCAGTGTCATCAGCGTAAAAAGCCGTTTTTATATTTTTATTTTTAGGAAAATCATTAATGTATATATTAAATAATTGGGGACCTAAAACGGATCCTTGAGGGACACCTGCAGCTATTTGTCTGGAAGTGGATCTTTTATCTCCCACAGCTACTTGAAATGTCCTATTTTGCAGGTAAGAATTGATAAGAAGAGTGAGATATCTTGGGAAATTAAGTTTAATCATTTTGTATAAAAGACCTTGGTGCCAAACGGTATCAAAGGCTTTCTCTAGATCTAATAATACCAGTCCTGTATGCTTTTTTTCGTTAAATGCATTGGTTATAAAGTCACATATTCTTACTATCTGATGAACTGTTGAGTGCTTTGTTTTGAAACCAAACTGTTCTTTAGGAAGTATATTGCTGTTCGAGATAAATTCCTGGATTCTGATAGTTATTATTTTTTCGGCAATTTTACTTAATGCACTTAAAAGACTGATTGGGCGATAGCTTTGTGGTTCATGTGAATTTTTTCCTGTTTTGTGAATCGGGATAACCCTGGCACATTTCCATATATTTGGGAAGTATGATAAGGTCATTATGCAATTGATAATTACTGTTAAGAGGACTATTGCTTTCCTAGGTAAGTTTTTTAAAGTAATATTATTTATTTGATCAATCCCGGGGGATTTTTTATTTTTAGTCTGCTTGATTATTTTACTTCGCGAGGTGTTGTTAATTTAATCTCGTGAGATTCAATATTGCTACATAGATAGTTATTAACTACGGTCTCTATTTTGTTTTGAAATATTCGAGATCCTATATTATTATTTTGCCGATGAACGTTTTCAAAATGATCGGCAAGAAGATTTGACTTTTCTTCCTCAGAATTGGCAATTGCATTGTTATTTTTAAGTGTTGGAATTGGACTGATGTTATTGCTTAAACTTTTAGTTACTCTCCAGAGCGAACCATCGTTAGGTTTCTTGGAGGTCAGGAATTTATTCCAGCATTGATCACGCCACTCAGATAAATTATTTTTTACTAGGTTATTATAGAAATTGTATTTCCTTTTGAATATATTGAACCTAGTTGTTTGGTATTGACGTCTGTAAAAATTTTTTATTTTTATTTGTGACATAATGTAATGTGGTATGTTTTCAGTAGTAGGTTTGGTAAAATGAAAAGGAACTGTGCGTTCTTGTGCGTTACGTATAATGTTGTTTAAGTTGGCTATTGTGTTTTCTATATCATTTGCTGTTTTGATCTTTTTACTTAAGTCAATATTATTGTTTATAAATCTTCTAAATTCAGACCAATTAGCCCTGTTATAGTTAGGTGTTAATTTGTAGTTTTTTAATTTTACTTTAGTTTTTATAGTGAAATGTACTGGATTATGGTCTGAGTTTAGACAGGCTAGTGATATTGGTTGTGTTATTTGATGAAAATTTTTAGTGAGAATAATATCTAGGATACTTGGTCTAGCATTTAGTCGAGTTGGATAATACGTAGGATCAATGCTGGAATTGATCTTAATATTTTTTTGAATACAGTAATTCAATAATTTTATCCCGTTACTATTATCGTCGGCGCAATACCAACTACTGTGTTTAGAGTTAAGATCCCCCATTAAAATACACACGTTTTTGAGATCAAATATTTTGTTAAGATCACGTTTCAAAATATTTTTGTTAGGTGGATTGTATGCACATATAACAAGAATTTCGTTATTACTATTTACTTTTAGTACTACGCCTATAGATTCGAGATTTGTTGTTTCCGGCAGATTTAAACAGTAATGGTTGATATTAGATTTAATTATTAAAGCTACTCCCCCTCCTCTACCTTGAGGTCTATCTGATCTATAAATATTATATCCTGGTATATTAAAGCGTGTAGTTTCTTTAAGCTTAGTTTCACAAATGCCAATGATATCAATGTCATTTTGATTTATAAAATTTACAAATTCAAGCTTTTTAGGTAATATCGAATTAGCATTCCATAATACTAACTTAATGTCTTGAAACATTATGTACAAATAAAATCTAATATTGATTCTCCTATGACGAATATTTTATCTAAAGTATTTGTTTTAGTTTTTATTTTTGTCATTGTGTTCTTAAAACACTGTATTAATTTGGAAATATTTATGGACGACAGTAGATTTTTGAGTTCATTTATACACTCACTTAGATCTGGATCCCGGCTGCAAGATGTTTGGTCGAAGTTTGTTGCGATGTTAGGTTTATGTACGTCTTGGATTTTTCCCCAATGTGGATTGTAGTTATAGTTTAATCTACCGGTTTTTGGCAGTGATGTAAAGTCTTTGTCATTTACTTCATAGAAGTTTCTTGAGCTTTTATGTGCTTCGCTTCTTTTCTTAACATCATTTAAAACTTTCACATATTTTTCACATTTTCTGTAGTTTGCAGGATGGTTGCCGCTGCAGTTAGCACATTTTAGTAAACCAATTTCGTTACATTCGGTTGATTTGTGTAATTTACCACACTTGACACATTTAGGTTTCAGATTACAATTGTTAGCAGTATGCCCAAACAGTTGACAATTGTAACATTGGGTAATTCCGTCTTGGTTTTTGTATTTTTGCCATTGCACTCGGTATTCACACACTTTTCTGCATTCAAGAACAGTTTTGATGTCTGTACCTGCGCTGAATGTTACTATAAACATAGGGTATTTTATTGGTTCTTCGTTAATTAGTCTTTTCTGCATTTGATTAACTCGAAGTACAGGTAAATTTTTTGAAGATAGATCTGCAAAAATTTCATCACACGTAGTGTTAGGTGCAATATTTCGTAGAACTAATCTTAGTTTTTTATCTTCAGGTAAAGGATATGTATGGAATTCAATGTTGTTTAGTTCTAATTGGCTTTTAATAAAACAATAATCCTCCTTGTTAGAGACAAAGATTTGTAAACGTGATCCGCTGTATTTTAAGTCTATGTCACCTTGGAGCTGTCTTTTAATTTGTTGCATTATAATATTTTGATTTTCGATATATCCATGTATTACGATAGGTGGTATCCTGGCAGGTTGAATGGGTGGTTCTATGATTACTTCATTGTCTTCAGCTACATTAGTTTCATCATCGGTAGCTAGAACGCGGAATCTGTTATTAACCGGGACATTATAAGATGAATCTGTGTCAGAATCCATTGGAATTTCTATTCTTTTTCGTTTATATGGTACCGTTTTAACAACCTGAATATTTATTTTTTGGCTATTGCCCTTAATATTGTTTAATTCAGATTCACTAACATTTGTAATTACATTATTTTCGGTGATGACACCCACTACATTATTTTGTTTTGCATTTTCTAAATTCACAATTAAGTGAATTTAATTGTAATGTTAGATAACAATAATAAGTTTATTTTTAATAGTTATTATATAACTGCACTAATTGATAATTCACAACAACAATCGATGTGTTTACTCTAACACGATGACTTATTGTATATGACTACGTAACTACATAAGTAATATGTGGATAATAATTATTCAACACACAAAAATTATGTACCAACTACAATATAGTTGAGAAAAGTAAATTATGCAATTTTTAGGGTGTCTTCTGTATACTTTGATAAAGTTTACAGATTACTGAATTCGTTTACGAAAACCTATTCATTTACCAAAAGCGACCGAAAAAAGGCCTTGCCTTGTACTAATTCTATAACTTAAATCGATTTCGTCATTTTTATTACATTTTTATTTGTATATTTATTTATTTATCTTACATTCAATTTTTTTACATTAAATTCTTGATGTGTGATTAAATTTTTGATATTTTTTATATTAAATTCCTGACATGTGAAATGCAAACACCAGGTTAAAAAATATAATATAATGGTATAAAAACACCAGGTCGCTCAAAAATAGTGCTTTGTGATAAAGAAGATAGCTTTTACAAAAGTTTTATCAGTCTAAGGTGTTTACCTAAAACATTTATACAGTTGAACTCTTTTTTACGCGGTACTTTTTTGTGCGATTTTTTTTATGCGATTTTTAAAAAAATGGACATTAAAATGCATAATGTGAATCAAAATCACGAGGCAGTAAGAAACTTAAACAATTACTATAATAACTTTCTTTGATAAAAATACTTTTTAACGACTTTTAAGCATTTAATCAATATATTGCATAAGAACATAAGTTATTTCATCATTTAATTTTGTTAAAGATGTATTTTTCAAAATTTTCATAATATTATAAAATTGAAATAAAATGTTTCTACGTGTAAATTAATGCTTTATCTTGTTTATAGAAGCAACTTATAAGGAAATTTCTAAGTTCTGAGCGTTGTAAAAATGGGTATAAACATTCGACTGTTAACCATTCGTATAATTTTTGTATGTCCAAATAATCCTACGACACATACACAAACGATTGAAAGCTATTGGGCGAAAATAAAACGGGACATGCTACGACGGATAGGCCGAATGGCCATAAACACTTTTCAAGCATATCTTGTAGAATATGTGTGGAGAAACACATTCAATACAAATAAAGACTTAGGTATTTGAAGATTTCTTCAATGCTGTTAATTATTTTTATCCACAAATTAATTAAAATTTTTTTGTTATTTGTTATTTTGTTATAGATATTATAGAATTAATGCAAGACAGGGCCTGTTTTCAGCCGCTTATGGTAAATGAATAGGTTGTTGTAAATGAATTCAGTAATCTGTCAGATATCTTAAGCGGCTGGAGAAAAACGTCATCAAAGGATATAAGAGATCCTATACAAACTGCATAATTTATTTTTCTCAATTATATTAGTAAAAAAATTTTGTGTGCAGAAATGTAATTTAATAATATTTAAATTAACTTTTAATACTTGTTACTCACATTTACTTATGTAGTAACTTAGTAACTGTACAGTTATTTTTGCGTACAACTGTAATATTTTGATTATTTTTCATAATGTTTCTCAAACAACCACAGCGGGCCACCATAAACATACTTTTTAGGCAGTTCGTATAACAATAGACTAACCCTTCAACGATCGTAAAATAATCTTCAATGTTGAAATGACACGATAGCAGGTAGTAAAATCAATGTGGTCCGCTTAGATTGCCTCTACCCACTCGGTGTAGTAAAACGGTGGAGTAAAATGAGCAAATTGAGTAACTCGGTGGAGCAGAATGAGCAAAAACGAGTAACTCGGTAAAGAAAAATGAGCAAAAGTAAATCACCTGGTAGAGTAAAATGAGCAAATTGAGTAACTCGGTGGAGCAAAATGGGCAAAAACGAATAACTTGGTGGAACAAAATCTTTATACGGACCTTGGGTTAACACATCGTCAAAACCATGGTTGACACTTCGTCCACCGTTTGCACCGCTACCGGTTACAGGTTCACTAAAACATTTGCCATTTTCAACTACTTTAATGAAAGTTTTAAGATTGTGTCATATATGGTAATAGATAAGCTGACCCATAGGGCCAATTCGTATCGGTGTAAGCCAAAGCCGCTTGCTCTCGTTTTGAATCAATTTGCACTTGTTGTGAATCACAGTTGGCTTCTACTGTATACGATGTATACCGAACGCTAATACTTGACCCTTCTCTCTAGAACATGGAAAGTGAGACAGGAATATACAAAAATGTCAAAAGCAAGCCAACTGTGATTCAAAACAAGAGCAAGCGGCTTTGGCTTACACCGATACAAATCGGCCCATAATTATAAACTGTTTCAGACTAAATACTGTGTGAATTTCTCGAGAGTTGCCATTTTTATTACAGCCAAACCGTTGATTTAATCGAAAAATTGTTCAAATAAGAGTTGTAGATATCGACGGAGGCAAGCGATTGCTGTAATCAGGACCTTTATAGCTCTTATGGTTTTCGAGCTATGATGCAAACTTATAGTTTTTTAAATGGAAACGTTGTTTAAAAGTTTTTCAAAAATTTGTTTATGATTCAAAACTACCAGTAACACTTAAATTTTCATTGTTTTATCTCATATTTTTGAGTAATTACGTTTTAAAACGACACTTTTAAATTTCGTACTCAAGTGCTTGCAAACGATTAGGATTTTACGTAATTTAAAAAGATATTACCCAGTCAACATTCTGACGTCTTAATGAATTCATAAAGAATTCATATTTCTGATTTGGACGTCAGAAAACCAGTTCAGAAAGATATCTTTATGAATTCATAAAGATATCTTATGCGTCGATTTATGAACAGATTATGAAGTCTTAAATATGATGTCTTAAAGAATTCTTTTTTCTGACTTCAGAATTGCGATGTCTTAAACAGCTCATATTTCTGATGTCTGAAAAAAGATATCTAAATTGAGAATTCATTATTAAGAAGTCATGTTTCTGACTTCAGAATTATGATGTCTTAAATAATTCATATTTCTGACGTCTTAAAGAATTCATATTTCTGACTTCAGAATTAGCTCATATTTCTGATGTCTTAAACAGCTCATATTTCTGACGTCTTAAAAAAGATGACTTTAAGAAGACTATACCAAGAATTCGTTGAAAATATTAAGCGTAATTTACGAAATAAAAAAAATATAATTAATTTAGTTAATTTTATTTATTTACATAACTGTATAATTATGTACAACGTATATTAAATGTATTTAAAATATTAACATTTAAGATTAAATTTACTCCAGTATTTTATCAGGAAATGTCACAATTTGTACACTAGTCACAATAGAAACAGTCAAAAACACTGACTAACCATACTCAATATCCCATCAAACCACAAATTATTATCATAACTTCTTAAATTAACACTATCATAAATTCACTTCCTTCAATTCATTTTCACTTTAAATAATTTTCTTTAAGCTACCATATTTTATTTTTGTTTAGTATAACCATCACCATCATTTCCATCTTGTGCTAAATTTCTCTCCTATTTTAATCTTCTATTTTTTTGACTTTCGAATAAATATTGAAATGGTTTTCTTTTAGACATTATGTTGTTAACGTTGTCAATAAAAATATTAATTTTAATACATTACATTGTTCGTTTGTTTTTTGTTTATTCCTTACATCCGAAATATGAACTAATTAAGAAGTCTTAATAATGAAGTCAGAAATAAGAGCTGTTTAAGACATCAGAAATATGAGTTCAAAAAGTAGTCAAAAATAAGAGCTGTTTAAGACATCCAAAATATGAGTTCATAAAACAATCAGAAATAAGAACTGTTTAAGACATCAGAAATATGAATTCATAACGTATTCAGAAATAAGAATTGTTTAAGACATCAGAAATATGAGTTCATAAAGTAGTCAGAAATAAGAGCTTTTTAAGACATCCAAAATATGAGTTCATAAAACAATCAGAATTAAGAGCTATTTAAGACATCAGAAATATGAGTACAAAAAGTGGTCAGAAATAAGAACTGTTTAAGACATCAGAAATATGAATTCATAAAGTAGTCAGAAATAAGAACTGTTTAAGACATCAGAAATATGAATTCATAAAGTAGTCAGAAATAAGAACGGTTTAAGACATCATATTTCTGATGTCTTAAATAAGACTTCTTTATGAATTCATTTAGATGTCCTAATATTGTTTAAATTATTTTTGTTAGTGGTTTCTATAGAAAAAATAATAATATATTTATAGGATATTTTTTTAAAACATCAGAAATATGAGCTAATTCTGAAGTCAGAAATATGAATTCTTTAAGACATCATATTTATGAAGTCTTAGACAGCTCCTAAATCGACGCATAAGATATCTTTATGAATTCATAAAGATATCTTTCTGATAATGTTTTCTGACATCTTAAATATGACTCCTTTAAGACATCTTTAAGAAGTCTTATTTAAGAAGTCCGAAAGATGTCAGAAAAAAGATATCTATTTGATATCATTAAATTGAATTCATATTTAAGATGTCTTTAAGAACTCTTATTTCTGACTTCTTAAAAAAGATGTCTTAAAGATGTCATATTTACAGTTCAGAAAGATGTCAGAAAAAAGACTTCATAAAGACATCTTTCTGACTTTTGTGCTCACTGGGTAGCTAAATATGGCCGCTATTATAATCAATGTAGTAACGAAAAATTAAACGATTAGTACGTTTTCCATCGGGAATTAAAATTATTAAATAGATTAAATTATCATATAAAAATGATAACTAAATACAATAAGGAAATAGAATTTCAGTTTTAATTCATTGAAAAATAAAAAAATAAGTACTTCGAAAAGTCACTGTTTGACAGATGCATAGGCGTCTAAACATATTATTTTTACAGTAAGTATTTTCAAAATAAAAGCTCCTTTTTAATTTGGTTTTTAATAAAAAGAAAATATTATCGAATTTCAAATAATTTTTCACTATTTGAGTACATTTATTAATAATATTTTCGTTTATAGTTAACCTCACTTTGCTATTATTAAGAAACGCCATTGTCACTTTGTTGTATACATGTATTTTATTACCAACTATTGTTCTCTAAATAAATAAAAAATAAATATATTTTTCAGTACATTAATGAATAATTTCAAATTCTTTTTAAATTAATTTACTTTAAATACTAATCTTTTAAAGTAATTTGATTTTATTATGCAAAAATGTTAAAAACTTGAAATATAAACATCTATATTCATCCAACATTTATATTCCAAAATCTGAATTACTACCATTTGTGCTATAGATACAATAGTGGGAAAGGTTCTTTTCTTAGATGTAATAGAAATGTAACTGACCAAAACACTGTCGATTGAACTAGCTTCAAATACATATGCGTATTTTTACCGCCTAATTGATAAATTAAAGAAAAATTCAAAAAATACACTTGGGTAAAAAAATTGTTTTTCTTCATTTATGTTATTTTGATGCATTAGATCAGTTTTATCGAAAAATTA
This sequence comes from Brachynemurus nebulosus, assembly GCA_035578155.1. Classification (NCBI taxonomy): domain Eukaryota; kingdom Metazoa; phylum Arthropoda; class Insecta; order Neuroptera; family Myrmeleontidae; genus Brachynemurus; species Brachynemurus nebulosus. The sequence continues at coordinate 85,711,509 of JAPWDM010000001.1, read as the reverse complement.
ACATATAGTCCCATTTAAAAGTCTATAAGTTTGTATCATAGCTTGAAAACCATAAGAGCTATAAAGCTCCTGACAATAGCAATCGGTTGCCCCCGTCGATGTCTACAACTCTTATTTGAACAATTTTTCGATTAAATCAACGGTTTGACTGTAATAAAAATGGCAACTCTCGAAAAACTCACACAGTACATATATGATGGAAGTTGTGCTTATTAAAAGTGAATTATGGTCAAGGCGTTCATTATTGGTTCCCTGTTAACTATTAGTGCTTTTACCTTATATTTTGTGTATTTTATCTGTAAATTTGATATAGGTGAAATTAACTAAACTTGGTTTGACGTTATTAAATAAATGCAATAAATGAAACCAAATTAGACGAAGGTATCTAATTTTCTGTCTCTTTTCCCTTTTTTTAAAATTTTTATATTAAAATAACTATAGTTACTTAAAAGTGTTTGTCTAATTTTGTTTTATTTGTTAATGACATCCACCAACTTTAGTTAATTTGATCTATATCTAATCAACTATAATTATTATTTTATAACATATTGTTAACTGTTTTAAAATTGTATTTATTGCAGAACAGAAAGTCGACTTAACTCACCTGCGGAAGAACATTACCCATATTTGGATTATGTATTAGATTATGAGCCATTTCGTAAAATCATTGATAATAAAAGTTGAAAATTTTAGTTAGGTTTTATTAAAAATAGCAAAAATAAAATTTCTACGAAAAGATACATTACAACTCCAAAAAATATTTTCGTAATTTATTTGTATAATTAATAAACTGAATTTAAAAACATATATATCTTGTCTTTGTGAATAGTAATACATATTATGTGAAATGTAACTCTTTTTCTCGTGTGACAGAAACTTTTAACAACGAATTTAGTTTTTGTTCTAAGTGTCTGCTGAAAAAAAGAATTTATTTCAAATAATATACAATAACGCCTCATTTCCTGTAACGAAGTTAAAAAAAATAATAAATTATGTGTGTGAATATCCCGGTTTGGGCTTGGTGAGGGGTTTTGATTACGTTCAGCAGATTATTCTAAGTGGAGGTAAATCTGGAAGTGTTGCAGTGGAAAGTGAATTGGTCAGCGAATCGTCCCCAAGACCACAAGACGACCCAGTTCGTTACCTCAAAGGTTCGATTGAATTAAATTGGATATTTTAAATTATTTATCCAACTTCCACGTTCCCGAAAATATTACATGGTACCTATGAATGCAGAACCTCCCAAACTTTACGGCTTAATGAAACTTCATAAATAAAATATCCCTGTTAGACCAGTGGTCTCATATTCAAATGCTTCGTCTAAGAATTTTTCAGAATTCCTTAATACATTCTTCAAAAATATCTCTAATTTTCAACCGAAATATACAGTTAAAAATTCAATAGATCTATGCCAAAAACTCAATAATCTTCGTATAAACCACAATTCTTTCCGTTTTGTTTCGTTTGATATATCTAATATGTTTCCAAATATTCCATCTAATGAATGTATTCCGATTATCCAAGACATTTTAAACAATAACAATATTGCCAAGCCGCTACAAAAAGAAATTACAGATTCATTTTCTCTTTGTCTTGAACAAAATTATTTTCTGTTTAATGGTCAAATTTATCTTCAAAAATCAGGCCTACCCATGTGTTCACCACTGCTTTCGGATATCTTTATGGATCACCTAGAAAATTCAATTCTTTCTCCTTCAAACATCATATTATTATATTGTTTTGGTTCAGATACGTAGATGACATTTTAGTTGGTTTCAAAGGTACAGATAGACAATTAGAAAATTTCATAACTCTTCTCAATACTTTTCATTCGAAAAATTAGATTCACCAAAGAGATTGAAGTCAGCAAATCCATTAATTTCTTAGACATTACTATTCATAGACTTGATAATAAATTTAAATTCAACATATATCGCAAACCGACGTTTACAGACATCATAATACCAGCTGATTCCTTTTCTCCACTAACCCACAAACTGGCAGCTTACCGTTCCATGATCCATAGAGCCTTTCCTATTCCACTTGTTCCTAAAGATAGAACAATAGAACTCAACACCATTAAACAAATAGCAATTTCTAATGGCTTTTCACCAAATTCTTAGAATAGAACAGATATAGCTTACTATAGAACAGATCTATCCTCCTATCTCTCCTGTTAATTCCGAACCTAAACAATACATATCTTTACCATATTTAGGAAACATTTCTCATAAAATTGGGAATTGTTTCAGTTCATTGGGTCTAACCCCAGCCTTTCATTTTGTCAGTAATATTGGTCAATCCATTTTCAATGCAAAAGAAAAAATTGATCCATACAAAAAATCTGGTGTTTATCGGTTAGATTGTGGAGATTGTAATGCAGCATATGTTGGTCAATCAGGAAGATCTTTTGATATTAGATACCGGGAACATATTATTACTTCTCAGAAACATACATCCAACTTGGGTCTTCACCTTTTAGAAAACGGACATTCTATAAAACCGGACTACAAACCCAAAATCCTTCACTTTTGTGAAAAAGGACAGAAATTAAATATATTAGAAGCATTAGAAATAAACAAATTAAATAATGATCCAAACATAACAGTTTTAAATGACCAAATTGACCTAAATAAATCTCCCCTTCTTAACATGTTTAATTAATTCTATTCCAATATTAATTTCCAGTTAAAATATTTCTTAATACACCACAAATCCAATTTTACGTAGTGGTCGGTGCAAATTTAAGGGTAAGTACGTAAAATCGGAAGATCAGGGGCATCGGTAAACTTTTGTTTCGGGGGTTGGTAAATATTATTATCTGACTTTTTTTTTAAAACAGTATTATCTTAAGCGACAATTTACACCTAAAATTCGGTTTTGTAAACAAAGAAAATCGAGTGTTATACTAATGAATATGAGTGACGACTTTTAGAAAACTGTCGAAAAATCAACTTCACTATCGCATTCATCAACGTAAAAGACGCCAAATAGCGGAAGCTGACAAAAATTCTAGAATATTCTACTCGTGAACTAGCAAAAATACCAAAAAACAAACTTCACTATTGTAGCAAAAAATAAAATTTAAAATTTAAAAATTAAAATTTATTATATTTATATTTATTTATTGATAGTTGGGGGTTATTGGTAGGGTGGTTATGTTTTCGGGTTTAAATTTGGGTGCTACTTTTCGAGTTTGGTTGGGGTTTCGATCAGCAGAGCATTCTCCAGGTCTTACGGAGACGAGAGTGTGTGGCAGTGGAAGGTTATGGTCGCAGATCGTTTTCCCAAAACCACAAGATCCCCAAATAACCTGAAATTCCTTTTTGACTACTAAAGGGTGGTTTTAAATTAGAAATACGAAAGTTTATCAACTACAATTTATTACAATAAAGGATGACTAGAAATAATTTTGAATTACAATATTTGAAATCTTTAAAATGTTACTGCAACAAATTATTACAAGTTTTTGAGAATTTATACATATTTTTGAAAAACTGATAAACTAATTCAAATAAATTTACATAATATTTTTTAAAATAGAATTTGCATCTTAGCCTTTGGTGTGGCCATACTTTCCCAACCGAGACGCACGATATAAGTATATGGTGTGTACTGGCTATGGGAATGTATCACCACATCAGTTGGTAAATTTATACACTTTTGACTTAAACATAAATTTGAAGTTTCGAATTTTACGGAACAATTTAAAATATTGCTATAAAATATATTTTCTAAAGATATGTTATTAATTAAATTAAATTGATGTCAGTATTTGAAATTTTATAATTGTATCTTTAAAATTTATGACTAGAATAACCTGTATAAGCATTTTATAAGCATCAAATTTTATGAAATTTGTAAATTAGTCGATATTAATTTGTTTGAGTTCCTTAATTAAAATTTTTAATTTTTTTTTTTTTTTTTTATTTTTATTTTTCGATTTTTTTTTGTTTTTTTTTTTTTTTTTTTTTTTTTTTTTATATCTTTAATTGTTTTTTAGGTATAATTAAAGTGTCTAAGTCACGCTTAAACACGAGACGAGTGGGGGCCTAAAATACGGCTTCCTTTACCCAAACGTGCTCCTTCGATCTCTTGAAGAGAAATCGGAAAGAAAATTTTTACGACGAGAAACTATTGCAATTTTTATTGTGATATACGTGTCGGATTTCATATGAGGGAGCAAACTAAATTAAATTTAGCCTGCCAGCGTTTACCCCTGTCCAGACACAATTGAACGCCTTTTTAAAATTTCAGAGATTACAGATGACCAAAATAAATTCAGATTTAAATTGAAATGTTTTAGAAAATTACGTTGCGAGTTAAATATTAATAATAAGCTACATGATTTAAAAGATTTAAGCAGATATCGAAATAATCGTAAAAGTTGCACATGTTCAACATTTTGTTTATCTAAACCGGAAATAGTCATGTGATCTAATAATGATTAACTGTAAACACAATCGGTATATATTTGTTTGAGAATTTACTTAATGATAATCTAAAACATAAATCTATCAATTAACTAAATATATCTATATTCTTAAACTACAAATTATCTAAATTTTTTAGTCGCAGACCTTTTTTTGCTAAATCCCCAGAAATCTTTTGGAAATCTGAATGAATGCGAAAGTACAAACGACGTTAAATATTTGAATATAAATTATTTTTTTACATATTACACTTAATTATTTTCTTTTATCTATCTAATATAAATTGTCTTTTATTTTAATTTAAAGAAATTTCCAAAACATATTTATCTTATATTAATTAGGGTAAAAGCCCCGATTGTGGAACACTATTTTTAGGTATTTCATCAAACTTGCTTACAAAAATTAATAAATGAATTAAACACCCTTTTTTTTTTTCTTAATAAGCATGAAACCAAGTTTTTTTAATCCAATGAATATGTTTTTAAGAAAATATAACCCAAAAATTTTGATTTATTAATGTTTTGTTTTATAATTTGTTGACATCTATAAAAAAACAGACAGAATATATTAACACCCTTTAAAAAATCAGCACATTGACACCTAAAAAAGAACACGTATGTACAACATGAGATACATTACATACCATTCACATACATATTTTGCCATCTTTTCACTCTATGACATAGAGTGACATCTAGTAGTAAATAGAATATCAAATTAAAAAATATAGAATGGTTTAAATATTCGATAAAATAAACGACCAAAATCACAGAATATACCAAAATACCACAGAAAAATACTATATTTTGTTTCGCCATCTATGTATTTTGGTAAAGTTCTAATCAATTCTAAACCTTCTAAACTAACTTATCAAAATGGCGACAATTTTTCATTATTAATAAAATTTTGCAACTTTAAATCAATATTTTTTTATTTATCAATTGACGATACGCTCCGAAATAAAAAAAATATTAAAAATTTTACGATTTTAAAGCAGTAAGTAAATATTTTAGACTCAAAAAGAAATTAAAACTATTTATAATATAAATTTTTAGTTATTTTACGTACATGATTTTAGTTAAATACAGAGGTTATATTGTGTACTGAAAGAAATACACATATATATAAATTACATTTAAACCGAATAAAAAGATGATTTAGCTCTTATAATCTCTTAACTGGACTAATAAAAATTATTTGTATAGTTTTATTGCGCTAACTTCGAAAATTAACTGGAAAATGTTGAAATTTATAAGGCATGTGTTTCGATAAATAAGCATTGATCAAACGCAAAAGAGACACATTCAGCAAAAATTGTTTAATATATATATGTATTTCTTTAATTAAGTAAAGAAACATTAAATGTGAGATGAATTTAAATTGAAAAACAATCATTCTATTAATAATAATTTTTGTTATCAGACGTTTCTTTCAGAAATAACTTCATTAAGATATAAATGTCAAAACTGTTTTTCTATTGGATCGCGTTCCACAAACGGGGCTTTTACCCTATACGATTTTTTTTTTAAAATTTAAATTTTACCTACACGCTACGTTTAATTATTTTCTAATCATTTAAATATAAATTATTTTTCCATTATGTTTAAGTAAATTTCCAAATATGTTATAGTAAAATAATACTTATCTTGACAATGAAGAATTTGTAATTTTCAATAATACACTTAAATAAATGATACTTAAACTAATTTTAAAATATACATATTTTTTATTTTTGATGTGTGCGGCCCGAAGGCCACACGAGAAGAGACTTCTCGCTAACTGTCTGTCCTTTTTAATTAGTATCAGTTATTTATTTAATTATGTAATTTGTTTTGTTAATTATTTCTTTTGAAAAATAAATGTTTAATTAAATAATGTACGCACTTGATATAAATTTAAATTTCAGATTTCTGCAAACGTGTAATTAGTTTTTACATTGTCCCTAGATATCAATTTGAAACTATAACGCTAGATGTCGTTAATATATATACATATACAGAGAACAAAGAGAACGAACATTACTATGTCTATACTAGGGAAACGAGCGTAACCACAAAGGACAGAAAATATCCCACCAATATGTTATATATGTGCACGCGGAGTTGTGTGTGTTAGTCCGTTGAATGTTGTGTGTATTAGTGTCTTGCATACATACATACATAATATGTACGTGGTGGTCTGGTGGTGGTGGTACGTATGATGTACGTATACCACGTACATATACCGTGTTAATACGAGAGGTAACAATATAACAACAATTGAAACATACCCATTGAGTGTCCGCGAATGAATGAGGACTAAGCAGCCTAAGATGCACATAAAAGCACATAAGTGATTGCAGAAAAGAGACAGATTTATTCGTTCTTTTGTTCTGTGTACATATATAATTGATTTTTTTGAATTCTATGAGATGATATATTGGACTGATATTAATTTCAAACATAAATGTTAGATGTCAGTATTTTGACATTTTTACAAATCGATTATTTATTAATTAGATTAAAGTTTTATTACCGTTTTCCAAAGTAAATAAAATAAATAACGTGTTGAATTGATTCATCACATGTAGCAATAATTATTGCTACACTATTGAATTGGGCACTAAAAATTAGACTAAGCAGCGCATTTTAACAAAAATTCTAGAATGTTCTATTCGTCAACTAACAAAGATATCGAAAAATCGATTGCATCATTTAACTGGTCATCGAATAAAAGACGGAATAGCACATTTTGATAAATGTTCTAGAATATTCTATTCGTGAAATAGCAAAAATTGTTTGTCAAAATCGGACATTTGGTTTACATTAGTTTAATTTCGGTTGGACAATTAAGTGGTGCAGTAGATTTCCCAATATCGTTGTTAGTTGACAAATAGAATATTCTAGAACATTTCTCAAAATGTGTTATTTGGTGTCTTTTTTGGTAGCCAATTCAATGGCGATGTCTGTTTTTGAATATCTTTGCTAGTTGACGAATAGAATATTCCAGAAAATTTGTCAAAATGTGTAATTTGACCTCTTTTTCAATGGACAATTAAATGATACAATTGATTTTTGAATATCTTTGCTAGTTGACAAATAGAACATTCTAGAATTTTTGTCAAACTACACTGCTTAACCTCATTTTTACTGACAAATTCAACGGTGAAGTTCGTTTTCTGATATCTCTGCTAGTTGACGATTAGAATATTCTAGAATTTTACGTTACTCATTTTGCATATTACGTATACAGAATATGTGCGTATATATCTGTAGTGAAATTTTAAAATTTTTAAAGGCTACGAGACCCTCAGACAATATTACCTACGGCCCTGACATTGGCTTGGTACATAAATTTTCACCAACACAGACAAACAACAACATATCTGTGAGAGGAGAACCCCACTAAATCGCTGACGTCACAACGTAAAATCGGAGTACGTACCATTGGATGGCCACTGTAAAACATCCCAAAAATGAAGTTATTCAACCTTACATTTATAATTATTCAAGTTAAATTTAAAAATCTTTCGTAATATTCATTGTTTGGTCTCTCCGCCCACAATTTGCTAACCTAAAACTCGTTCAACATCAAATTCGTAATTTGCCACTGGTTTTCGGTACACGTGTATTTCTCACGTGTGTATCTCTACTATATATGAGAGAAGTGAATTCTTGAGTAACATTAATTTTTTATGTCACCGAAGGATGACATATCAATCTCGTTGTGTGATTATAGTGGGGGAAAAATTAATAATAATAATAATATATAATATAATAATTATAGAGTTGTATATGCATATATTGAATAAACGCAAGAGGGCTGTATTCTCACTGTACTTAAAAAACGAGCCAAAAAATCATAAATTAACACTTTCACTGAGGTGACATTACTTACAAGTAAACGTCCCGAGGCCGGACCTATCGATTTTGATGAAACTTAGATATGTTGTAGAACACTAAAAAATAAGCGACACGTATTTTTCTTTATCGGCGGAAAAACGGTTTGAAGGGGTGAAATCGCCCTCCAAAAATTGGGCTAAAAATTTAATTTCTTAAATATCTCGAAAACGGTAAGCGACAGAGCAAAAGTTTAAATTGGCGATATTGCTCTTTTTTAAAGAGCTATCTATTGGTATGCAATTTGTTCAAATTGTGTCAACAGGGGTGGCTGGGGGTTAAAATTTAGGGGTTAATTTTGCAAAAAGGGGGTGAAAATTAAACAATATAAAAATTTTGTTTACAGATTTGAAATCTACCTCAAAAAATCTAATTGACCCGTTTTTGCTCAATGTCCTAATATTAGGTCTAGGGGTAGTTAATTAGGGTGTGACTGTGTCGAATAGTAGTACTACTTGGGTAGTTTAAGAAGTTTTTCTTCATGGAAAATAGTTTAAGACATTTAGAATAACGTAGAAATGAAATTTTCGATTTCAAAATTCAGTTTGAGTAACATTGGAGAGGGGGTGAGTCACCCTCTTAAATTACATATATTAGTTAACATACACTCATTTTTAATATTAATACACTGACAGTGGGTATTAATGTCACAATAAGTGGTTCGGAAGTTGGACTGTCGTATGTAAGGTTTTCATAAGGTTTGTTTTTTAATGGATGTTATAGTTTTCGTTATCGAAAATTATCGATACCGAAAATAACGATATTTTGAAAATGAATGGAAACCTAATAAAAACCTTACATACGATAGTCCAACTTCAGAACCACTTATTGCGACATTATTACCCACTGTCAGTGTGTTAATATTAAAAATGAGTGTATGTTAACTAATATGTAATTTAAGAGGGTGACTCACCCCCTCTCCAATGTTACTCAAACTGAATTTTGAAATCGAAAATTTCATTTCTACGTTATTCTAAATGTCTTAAACTATTTTCCATGAAGAAAAACTTCTTAAACTACCCAAGTAGTACGACTATTCGACACAGTCACCCCCTAGTTAACTACCCCTAGACTTAATATTAGGACATTGAGCAAAAACAGGTCAATTAGATTTTTTGACGTAGATTTGAAATCTGTAAACAAAATTTTTATATTGTTTAATTTTCACCCCCTTTTTGCAAAATTAACCCCTAAATTTTAACCCCCAGCCACCCCTGTTGACACAATTTGAACAAATTGCATACCAATAGATAGCTCTTTAAAAAAGAGCAATATCGCCAATTTAAACTTTTGCTCTATCGCTTACCGTTTTCGAGATATTTAAGAAATTAAATTTTTACCCCAAATTTTGGAGGGCGATTTCACCCCTTCAAACCGTTTTTCCGCCGATAAAGAAAAATACGTGTCGCTTATTTTTTAGTGTTCTACAACATATCTAAGTTTCATCAAAATCCATAGGTCCGGCCTCGGGACGTTTACTTGTTAGTGCGTGTCAAAAACACGCACTTGACGAATTTTTATTTTTCATTAAAAACGTCAATTACATCAGTCAATGAAGATTCGGAAGAAATTGATTCTAATTCAGAAGAAGAATACAATGACAATAATGATGATAATGGTGATAAATAAAAAATAATTTAATCGATTTGAATTAAAATAATGATTTTTTTTGTAAATTAAGTATTTGTAAAAAAAAGAATGATTTGTATTTTTTTAATAAAAAAAATTACTAAAATTGTAATTTTTTTAATGTAATTAATATGAATGATATGAAATACATATTTCATTGCCTTGATTGATCAATAAGTATAAATTTTTTTTCAATGGGTGTAGCTGAGATGCGATAAGAGAGTAATTAATTAAAATAATGGCAACCATCACTTGCGGCCATTTTTTTACAGGCAACCATATATTATCGGGTTCAAAAGAACTAAAGGTTTAATTTTGTATTTAATTTTCTCAAAAAACATGTGACCGCAAATTATTAACAACAATATACCTGTTAACATCTGGCAACCTAGAGGTTGCGGCCGATTGAGAGCTGGCAACCATTCTTTTTAAGATTTTTCAGATCATTTTCTTTCAAATCATGTTGATTTCATTTAAAAAAAATTATAGTTGGAATTCGTTCAAAAAAAGGAATTTAAGGATTCATTTAAATTAAGTTTCATTAAAAAAACAGATACTTGCAGAAATCAGCTGCGGGATCTTAGACTAAAACAAATTGTCTATGAATTTTTTAATTTTTTTAGATGTATATTTTTCGTATGTTTTTGAAATAATTATTTTTTTTTTATTATTTATTCCAGTTTGAATTGAATATTCATAGCTAAGATAGGACAACGTCTGTCGGGTCAACTAGTATTAGATAATATTTAGGTTCAGAAATTGTAATATATTTTTTGGGCACAGATTTATCAGCTATTCTTTACTTCTTCTTTAATTTCTAAAACTCATTTTATAAAAAAATTGCCAAAATACCCGTTTAACATAATATTAACTCTAAATGATTAAGACGAGTTAACTCGTCCTGCAATATGGCGGCTCAAAATGCTGTGATATGTACAGCCCAACCAACATAAGGTTGCCGGTCAGATGTGCAAATGAAGGAGTGCGACAACAAGAATTACACATATAACATGTATGCATAAAAGTGTGATAAAAGTAGTGTTTGTCTACCGCGCATGCAACCTTGACCGGCAACCTTATGTTGGTTGAGCTGTACATATTTACTGGTACAGGTGCCGCCATCTGTGACAGATTTTCCAAAATACGGTATATATCTAAGTAATGTTCAATTTTATCAACATAGTTTAGTATAATTTATATTTTGTAAATTCCTAGGGTTCACTTTTTTGATGTTGGGATCTTTGATTTATTTTCTTTTTCTTTTTTTGTAACCTTATCTATTATACATATGGCATTTTGAGACAAAAAAATTTTTCCATATGGTTTGTTTAAAAGGGTTAAAGATATGGATGTTATAATTAATTTATTAAATGATAATGATAATGTGAAAGATGATTACAGTTGTTTGGCTTATAGAGATGACATAATACTGAAGTTTTAATATATTGAAGCGAAAACCAAAGAGTGCGTTTCAAGTGATATATGTCTAGTGGAAACGCACTGTAATATAAAATGTATCTAACATGTGATGAATTTTTTCGTAAATAATAAACAAATATTTTACTTCGCAAAAATATTTGTTTATTATTTACAAATATGAAATACCATAAAGTAACGCTCAAATCTATTAATATGAATTTTTTTATTAAAATGCTTGACTGACTAATAACTTATAGACTGAAAAAGAAAAAAAAAACAACAATCGTTCATTGATTACAGATATTTTAATTTAAAAAAAAAATGTATATATATAATAATTAAAACACTGAAGTCTATTTTGTTTTATTAATTAATTAATTAATTATGTTTTAAAGAATTTTGAAGAAAATTTAAACAAAGTAAAAATAAATTTTTGGTTTACAAAAAAGAATTGTAAAAAAAAAAATTATCTAGAACTGCTAGAACTAGATCGACTATGTCTGCGTCTACTGCGAATAGGACTTCGTGAATGTGATCTAGGTCTACGTCGTGGAGGTGGTGGAGGTGAACGACGTCTAGGCGGGGAACGCCTTCTGAATCTAGGAGGAAGAGGGGACCTTCGATGTGATGGCGGTAATCTACGCATAGGCGGTGGTAATGGGCTTCGTCGCATGGGAGGGGGTCTAGGCTTCTGAATTAAAACAGGAGCGGCTGTAATTTCCTGACCATCAATTTGGCCACCGTCCATATGTTTCATCGCATTTTCAGCTTCGTCAGGAGTTGAAAATTCAACATAAGCAAAACCTCTACCTAAATGTGGGTGTGTTCGATCTTGCGCAAATTCGACATTCTTAATTTGGCCGTATGTTGAAAATATCTCATAAATGTGATCACGATTTACAGTACGCGTTAAACGACCTATATGTATTTTAGTTGGGCGAGGTGTAGGAGATCTTTCTCTACGTTTACGTCTAGATGAGGGCGATCTAAAAATAAATAATATTATGTTATAAAATTAATTTAAACAAAATACACAGTACATAACAAACTTAAACTTAAAGAAAATCCTAATTCATTGCGTCTATTGAATAAAAAAAAGTAAAACCTTAATTAAGTAGTTACTTATGCAGAGAAGTGAATACTTTTAAGTATAATGTCAAATTTACACAAGTTTAGTAGCTAAAGCAGGTTACTAAAACAAGTAGCTAAACTATACAGTTATTTTTTTTTTTTTTTTGTTTAGTGGGTATTTACACACAATTAAGTAAATTGATTTAGTATTTAGTTGAAATAGTAATACATAACCTAGTAAAACTAAATTAAAAATAGCACATAGTCATCAATAAATCCGTTGTGCGCTACAAAAATGTATCAGATATATTCATAAGCAATTTAATCATAAAAAACGTGACATTTATGTTTGAGCTGACTTGTTGGTTCGATCTGTTAATGTAATTATATATGATTTGCCCCAAAATATCCCATAAAAACGGAAAAAGAATGTTATTTTTGTTTTCGATTATTATTAGATGAAGAGAGGTTGCCAGACGAGTTTCAATTTTTAACCGAATTCTTCAGTGACTTTTTTTGATATTTACAATTTATATATGCAATAAGTACAAAAATTCCCCCCCCCAAAAAAAAAATTGTAATAAATAAAATTTAAGAATATTTAAGCGCCTATATTTGTATATTCGAAATCTACTAAACACTTTACAAAACTAATGTGTTTGTACCGACACAAATAACAGCAATTTCAGAAAAATAAAGTGGGGGTAAGCTACTTGCACAGGTAAATAGAACAGGCTTCTATTGACGATGATAAGATTTCCTAGCGACAAGTCGCGGAACTAACATATGACAGATCATTTTCATACAGTTGAATTTTCTAATATCAATTTAATAAAATTTTCACGTAAATTGTGCGTATAATTACGTGATTTAAAGTGTTGAGATAAACAGCCGCCATTTGAACACAAAAGAAAAGGGAGTACTTTTGTGTTCCACAGTGCAGGAACTACAAAAAGGAAGGACTGAGTTTTCATCGTTTTCCTGGCAGTGTCAAATTTAAAAAAACATTGGGAAACTATTCTTAAAATGAAAACTCCATTAGTATTTATGTGTGTTTGCTCAGAACATTTTCAGGTGTCAACATTACATTCCACTTTATGTGGATAACTTAATACTCCAGAAATTTGTGCAGCTAAACCCAGATATTTTATGTTATTGAAATTTCGTTCTTTAACACCAACACATATTAACATTCCACTTTTAAAATACTGTTCACATTCACGAAGGTCTCGTAGTATTTTTTACTCTTTCATAAATGTTCAACAAAGAAATCATCACAAAATTTTTATAAAGCAATGAAATAATATTAATCATATGTCATATATTAGTTTCAGAAACGCTTACCAGGGAAATTTTATCATCGCCAATTAAGTAACCTGCTTTAACTACTAAACACATGTAAATTCGGCATAAGGTATTACTTCATTTTACTTGAATAAAATATACCTTTTACTTAAAATACTGAAAAAAAATTTAAACATTTAAGTATTTACTTATTAACACTTTCAGTCCCACGTTTTCGGCATCCAAAAATAATCAAAACAACCGCAGAGGCCGATCGCGATCAATGATTACGCATTATGTGTGCGATGTTACCACCACATCGGTGTGTACTTACACAAACACCAACACACACTACTCTTTTGGTTTCTATAAAAAAATTTAAAATAAACAAATACATAAAAAATATATTATTATAATAAACTAATAATAGCTATTTATGCAACAAGTACATAATGAAGAACTTTATGAACGAGCCGTGTTTATGGCTGAGAAAGCTTGCGAGCGAGGCCAATAAGAAAAGGCGAGTTCATAAAGTCAAATTACGTACAAGTTGCATACAAAGCTTTATGTACGACTGCTAAAATTCCTAAGTATCGATAAAAATCGAATTTATAAACCTGACGTCTACACTTTAAATAAAAAAAATTCTATATATAGTTAGCATTGAAAAATTTATTACACCACAAATCCAATTTTACGTAGTGGTCGGTACAAATTTAAGGGGAAGTACGTAAAATCGGAAGATCAGGGGCGTCGGTAAACTTTTGTTTTGGGGGGTTGATAAATATTATTTATCTGAATTTATTTAAAACAATATTATCTTAAGAGACAATTTACACCTAAAATTCGGTTGTGTAGACAAAGGAAATCGAATGTTATACTAATGAATATGAGTGACGACTTTTAGAAAACTGTCGAAAAATCAACTTCACTATCGCATTCATCAGCGTAAAAGACGTCAAATAGCGGAAGCTGACAAAAATTCTAGAATATTCTACTTCTGAACTGGCAAAGATACCAAAAAACAAACTTCACTATTGAATTGCGCACTAAAAATTAGATTAAGCAGCGTATTTTGACAAAAATTCTAGAATGTTCTATTCGTCAACTAACAAAGATATCAAAAAATCGATTGCACCATTTAATTGATCATCGAATAAAAGACGGAATAGCACATTTTCATAAATGTTCTAGAATATTCTATTTGTCAGATAGCAAAAATTGTTTGTCAAAATCGGACATTTGGTTTACATTAGTTTAATTTCGGTTGGAAAATTAAGTGGTGCAGTAGATTTTCGAATATTTTTGTTAGTTGACAAATAGAACATTCTAGAAGATTTCTCAAAATATGTTATTTGGTTTCTTTTTTGGTACCCAATTCAATGGCGCCGTTTGTTTTTGAATATCTTTGCTAGTTGACGAATAGAATATTCCAGAACATTTGTCAAAATGTGTAATTTGACCTCTTTTTCAATGGACAATTAAATGGTACAATTGATTTTTCAATATCTTTGTTAGTTGACAAATAGAACATTCTAGAATTTTTGCCAAACTACACTGTTTAATCTCATTTTTAATGACCAATTCAACAGTGAAGTTTGTTTTTTGATACCTCTGCTAGTTGATGATTAGAATATTCTAGAATTTTACGTTACTCATCTTGCATTTGCATTTTGCATATTACGTATGCAGAATATGTGCATATATATCTGCAGTGAAATTTTAAAATTTTTAAAGGCTACGAGACCCTCAGACAATATTACCTACGGCCCTGACTCTGACTTGGTACATAAATTTTCACCAACACAGACAAACATCAACATATCTGTGAGAGGAGAACCCCACTAAATCGCTGACGTCACTACGTAAAATCGGAGTACGTACCATTGGATGGCCACTGTATATGTTAAAGCATGCTTTGGTTGTGATTATCTGTCATCTGAAGTTAATAAAATACTGACATTTTTAGAAGATTTCTCAATAAAAATTACTAATATTTAAAGAAGACAAGAGGAAATTGTCTGGAGTAAGTATTAATAATAGTTCAAATTATGTAATTAATATGATTTATGTAAAAATTTGTAAATATGGTATACAAATTAATTTAGTATGTTTTCTGTTTATTGTATGTAAGATTGGAATTAAAATTAATCAAGTAGACTATTCTTTATGCACTTGTGCCTAAAGTACTATTTTTTATACCTCCTAACAGTGTATAAAATAGGCTTCTGTGATTCAGTCGTACATAAAAATACCAATTTTTTTTTTTTAATTTATTTATTTTTACCAGTTTGTTATCTACACTTTCTGTAATTGATTTGAATCTTAAATATATGTACGCATCACGTACGTATGTTTACACATACATGTTGAATCATTTTATGTATTTGTTTATATAAAGCTTCTTTAAAAATATTGCCGGCTTCCGGAGAAGTTTACTTCAGAAAGTGCTCCGGCTTCATAGTGTTAACTTTTACTTGTAAGTAAACACTTGATTTTGGAGAATTATAACAAACGCCAAATTACTTACTGATTTAAGTCATTACTTGTTTTTATTCAACTAAAAAAAAGTACTAACTGGAATTATATCAGTAAATACTTTCACACTAAGTAAATACTGAAAATTATTTGAGTTTACTTATTTCCTGTAAGTAAACTCTTTTTTTAAGTAATCACTTATGTTTTTATTTAATTAAGAACTTGAAAAACCGGAAGTAAAAGTGAATACTCCTTTTTATTCAATAGACGAATTATATAAATGTGAAAGCAAGTTCACGCCTTAACAGCTTGATTAATCACATAGAAATAGTTTAAGCGGGGGGCCGGAGAAAGATTTAGGTTACTTTTATCTCGAAAATACATTTGATTTCCATGAGATAACCAGTGTTGGGCAAAATGTAATCAAATTACAGATTAGGATTACAAAATGTAATCTGTGATTTTTGATTACAATTACATTTTGTAATCGTAATTTGTAATCGTTTCTGGATGACAAAAAAAGTAATCGTTTCAGTGATTTGATTACAAAATTACGATTATTTTTGCTTAAGATATACGAATAAAACTGCTACGAATTAAAAAAATTCGATAGTGAAAAAATAAGGTTTAAAAGGAAATAAAGGTAGGCCCACTAACACACACTGCGTCGTCAAAAGTATGGGCACTCCCTGGGTTAAGGTGTCACCATACTTTTGACGACGTAGAGTATTTAGAACTCGCTAACCGGCTCAATCCTGCTACTGCCACGCGAGCAAAGCCGCGGGTAAATGCTAGTATGTATATATTCTTTCAAAACTATTTGGACGTAATCTTACACGTATAATATATATATATATATATATATATATATATATATATATATATATATATATATATATATATATATATATATATATATATATATAACTATAAAAAACTCCTTTAGGAACCCGTTTGTTCGGACCCTATGGCTAACAACTCCTACCTACCCTCCTACTTAAGGTTTCTTACGAATTTGATATCCAAAACAGTTTATCAATACCTTACGAGTATTAGAAGAACAGAAATACTTATCCCTATTTATATACTAATTGATTACTAGGAAAAATAATTTGTAATTTGATTACATGTAATCCCGATTACAAGTAACTGGATTACATATAATCGTAATAAAATGTAATCCCGATTACAAGTAATCGATCACATGTAATCGATTGCGCCCAACACTGGAGATAACATATTAAAAACATATACACACAACAAACTCTATCTATTTATCTGGAAAAACAATTTTTATCTCATTTTTGGTGAAAAGAAATATTAACACTTTACGGTCCAAGTACACAGTATCTATGTAATAACTAGAACAACCGTAGAGGCCGATCGCGATCATACATGTGTATGATGTTACTGCGAACAGGTACTGACCAGTAATAAATACATTCTCTGTGTGATAGGGATAACACATAAAAATATAATTTTATATTATCATTTATTTTTTTATAATTGTATTGAAATGTGTAAATATAACTGTAATAAAAATATTTAATTGTTTGTGTTTTTTATATTATCAGTTTATAGTTATTGTATTTCCTGTTATTGCTTTTTATTAACACTTTACAGTCTACATTCACAGCATCTGTAACGAGCCACAACAACCGTAGAGTCCGATCGCGATCAGTGATTTCACAAGTGTGTAATGTTACCACAAGCAGGTATTGATTTACAACAAACACGCTCTCTGTGTGAAGGTTTTTGTAAACATTTATAAAAGAATAATATATAACACTTAAAAGTTGACTTTTAGTTGCCTGTGATAGTGTCAAAATGGCTTACTTTTTTTCACTATGAAAAAAAGTATCCATTTTTTATTACACGTGAAAAAAGTAGATAAATAAATTCATTTCCAAAGTAACGATACAATACAAGCTATAGTCATCCACGAAAAATTCAAAACAAATGTGTTAAAATAATTTTTTCTACTTAATTGCTGAGAAAGTTAGGCATTATTGAAAGGTGTGGAGGAATGATCATTACTCCAATACCTTGCGACCAATGAAATCACCGTATTAATCATTATTCAATGGGTTTGGAATTGTTTTGTGAATACTTAATATATAAGTTTTAATTTCATATATGTTGCGTAGTAACGTGTAAGTAAACAAAACAATTTGAATTTTATTTTGATCGTTTTCATAGATACACATACGAACATTTAATGAAAATTAAATGTATACGAAAATTTTACAAAAATCGTGAGGTTTTTAGTTACGTATTTTCGATGAAACTTTTTTTGTGCAGTCCCGATCCACCGCGTAAAAAAAGTTTTTTTCACAATCTGGATTGAACTAACCTTTTTATAGCTATTTATGATACTTTTAAATATATTTTTTTGTGCGATTTTTTTTATGTGGTCCCTATCCACCGCATAAAAAAGGTGGAGCTGTACTATTTTTTTAATGTATGTAGCTATCAAACTTTTATAATTTGAGACTATTTTTCCATTTTAATTCAGAATTTCAAAAAATATCGTATGCAACACGTGCAAAATGAGTATTTTTTTTCACTCGTCGCAATTGTCCAACTCGGTCTGCAACCTCGTTTAACAAACTTACGACTCGTGAAAAAAACATCTTCATTTTGCAACTTATTGCATAAACAACTATTATGATTTTTTGTTTTTTATTTCTATGAAATGCGTACAGTTCAATACAATCACAAAAATCAGTGAGTCTGTTATTATTTTTATTAAAAATGTGTATGTTTACACCTGTTGAATCATTTCGTGAATTTATTTACATATATAAAGTTTTTTTTTTTAAATTCTTTAAAAATATTTCCGGTCCCTGGGGAAGTTTACTATGAAAGTGTGCGGACTGTATAGTGTTAAAAATGGGTATGTTTAAAATATACCAAATTATTTCATGAATTTATTTATCTAAAGTTTTTTTTTTTATTTAATTCTATTGTCGCCGGCCCCTGGGGAAGTTTACTGCGTATATGTGCGGACCGTACCGTGTCAATTGAGTCGCAAAAATTTTGTTGATATGTAGAACATATGTTTAACTTCATAATTATAAAAAAAAATAAATAAAAATAAATTCATAACAACAGGTCTTGGTAGTGATATGCCTGATAAGAAATATCCTTTTGAATGATTGCGATCTGAATATTGCGATCGGAAACCCTAGTTACCAAGTTTCTAAGGACTAACATAGCTATGATTTGTACCTACTAAATATTTTGATGATAATTATTAATTTTTGATAACTAATTTCATAATCTTAGGCTAATCAAGTAATAATACACTGTACAACCAAATTTTCATACCTAGAACGTGGACGAGTTTTCGGTTTTTCATTTGCCTGAGTGTTAGAAACCTTGCGTTTTTCATTTTCTTTATCTTTTTCGGTCTCTTTTTCTCTTTCTTTTTCGCGACGTTCTTTATCTTTTACAGGACTTTTACTGCGAGTTCGTGCTTTTCTTTTAGGCCTTGTACGATCTGCGCCACTACTAGAACTAGAAGATGAAGACGATGAAGAACTCGATCGTGATGAAGAACCAGTACTTGAAGAACTTGATGATCTAGACCCACTAGAGGAGTGGTCTGAACTGCTATCTGAAGAACTCGAATCACTACTACTTGATCCTGAATCGGTTTTCTTTTTATGATCTCGAGTTTTATCTTTGTCTTTCTTTTTATCCTTTTCAGATGATTCCGATGCGGATCTGTTTTTTGCCCTGAAGATAAAATTATTTGTTGACTTGTAGTTTTAAAAAAATTATACTACTTCTCTACATATATTACTACAATGATAATGTTTAAGCCCACTAGGAATACCTAAAGTAATATTTTGCATAATGCACTTAATACTACAGCGGTATGTTTTTAAGAACCATTAGCAAAATTTTTAAGAAAGACAATATGTAAGAAATTAAGTCCTAGTCTTTGACATAAAAAGCCGACTGCCAACTACAGCTAGGTTCATCATATATAAAAAATATTTTTTCCATTTAGAATATTTAGATAATATATGATTTTAAATATAAATATTTGGATGCTTTAATTTATACTGAATTATAATATAATAATTAAATCAAACTTACATTTATAAAATTTTATGATAGTTCAGTAACAAAAATATCAATACTTATATTAAACAAAACAATCATTACATCTCAATTTATAACAAAATTTTTCATCAGTATTTAAACTGACAATTTATTACCAACTACAGCTACTCTTTCAAGCCAAAATCTGCAAAAATATTTTTATTTACTACATATGCTATATATGCTACCTATCCTACAAACACCAACGCCATAAACCACCATAAACCTCCTCAAATTATAAAATTAAAAATAAGGATATAAATAAGATATGTGTGAAACATAGAGATATAGTGAAATGATGTATGATATGTTCGCCAGAAAATTTTGTTAACGGAGCTTACACCGTTACAAACCAAAGGGCTCTGATTCAAAAAAATTAATTCATATTAAATATTTTTTCATGGTTTTTCACAGTATAAATACTTAACTTCTGAAGCATAACTACATTCAAATACTACGGAATAAAAAAATCAGTCACCATGTTAGAAATTATTGGGTGCGTTTGGCAGAAAATAGAACTTACAAACTTTTATAAGTAAAATGGCGGTCGTGCTGTGTATGCTACTTTCCGCTAGGACACAAAAATAGTTTTCACTGAGAAACATAACCTCTAATATATTAAATCTACGATTTTTGTATACATAGGTCTTCATTATTTGTTGATTCATTGTTTGTAATTGTTAATAATATTAAAAAAAAAAATTGCACAGAACAACTATTCACAGAATAACTTCTTTAAAAATAAATATAAACAAACATGGCGGAACAAATTAGCGCCTAATATAAGCGCGTTCTGGCTTAAAATGGTATAGTATAGTTTGTGCTTTAGTCCTAACAAGAACTTTTTTCTGCCAAACGCACCCATTGTTTTAATATTTGATGCATGTTAATTTTTTGAATGCGAGCCCTCTGATTTGTAACGGTGCAAGTTCCGTTAGCTAAAATTTTCTGGCGAACGCGAGCTATGTAACATAATATAGTATATTGAATTTATAAACGATGCAATTATTCTCTTTAGCCCTTCCGACATAACAGGTTTGTTCGGGTAATTCTTTTACTTGCTAATTTTTTCAAGTTCCTGTACTTTATGTAGTGGGGATAAAATATAAAAGTAAAGAAACGATTTCCTTCAGCTTACTGAATTAAAACAAATTTGACAGTTTTTCAAACTACTTAAATAACGTTTATGCAGGGCCGGCGAGAGAACTGAAGAGCCCCGGGGCATAACTTTTAAACATTTTCCCCAAAAATTACAATTGACGAGCAAAAAAAAAAACGTCGTCTCATTTTCTCCGGACTCCTAATTAAGGTTGCGGGCCCCCTTTTTAAAGCCGGGTTCCCGAGTAATTTCCCACCAGCCCTACCTTCTTACCGGCCATGCCTTTATTATGACAATTATAAACGGTAACAAAATATCTGTAACAATTGTAAATGTCACATTGATATAGAATAATAAAATGCCATGTTTGATTATTACATACTGCTCAACTTTGTACAAATTCGTTATTCTCTGATATTTTAAATTTCATACACCAAAGACTAACGTCATGACCGTCATAATCTATAATGACAAAATGCCCAACTGGTATACCATTTTGATAGCTAATACATTTCATATGGAATTGTCGTCGTCTTTCGAGGTGGTGTATGAGTTATATTAGTTTCACTTGACGTCTGAAGATGTCAAATACTCAAAACTACATTTTTTTTTTATGTAGTTACAGTAATTTTTGTTAATATGATTAATAAATTTAAAAATTTAAATTTGAGAGTTGGAAGGAAATAGCAGAAACTCTGAAGTCACTGCTAATTTCTTCATTTACCTACCGGAAGGAAAGTGAACAACTAATTGAAATTTGTGTACAGGAATGACTTTCTACATTCTTCTTTTAGTGCATTCACATTCCTATTGGTATTGGAACAGACCTCATACTTTATTCTCTTTTAAAAAAAAACCACGATAAAAAAACTGGTTTTATCCAAGCTCTAAGCATATGTTTAAAAAACTGTGGATAGCAGTGTGTCTGATGTGAGTGTGGCAGATTAGCAGATACCGCTTAAGTGTGTTAGTCGCACAGCAACTGTAGCGGTGGGAAGATCGATTGTTTGTCATTGTTATCAACCACTTTGCAACAATAAGCGAATACATATATACTAATATGCAGGTACCGAACCACTGGCATACACATACAGTGCAGTCCTCCCTTTCCGCAGACAGAGTGTGACGTTGACACACACACAAGCGTACTTCACGTACACATAGATACGAGATTTTGGTAGTAACAAGGAGCCAAACTGCTATATAATAGTATCCCGGTTGTCGCCAAAAATTTACGTCACAAAAGTGGGAGGAGCTTCCCCACTTTCTATGATTATATACATATTTAGAGTTTGTGTCTGTATGTGTGGTGTAGTTGATGTTCGTGTGTGTGATATTCCTTATTTATGTATAGCTCGGTGGCTGGAGGGAGATGATACATACATCATACATACAATCTCGACAACGGTGCGTACGTGGTACGTACACATCGTACACATAATGTCTGGTGTAATATGTATGTACTCTAAGCTTACGTATTCATGTATTGCATTGTTGCAACAATCAATGTCCGTACCGGTACAAGTGGTGTGGACGACTGAATCACCCACAGAATATTCAGAAACAAACTCCGTATCTCTATACTAGCTTTCTCAATGTGGAGAAAAGCTGACGTCACAATGACGTAAAATTGGGCCCGGTTTTGGTGGGGTTATGGTACATACAACACATTTTTACATAAAACTATCCTTATATGTAGTATAAGAATATATGGCCAATCTCTATAAGAAGCAGTAGTTCCGATGAAGTGAAATGGATAGACATCGGGTAGAGGCACTTCAGTTGTTTTGCGCAGATGCTTCAATTAGTGTTTACTGTTCATATTGGTTCATATTACAACCAAAAAATTCGCATTTGCGCAAAACGAACCAAATTTCTCTAAAGAGAAAGAAAGAACTATGTAATATTGTCTGTGCCGTGATGTTGGGACATTTTTTCATATCCATATTGGCCATATATTTATTATATTACATAACTTACATAATATATGAAAACTATCAGAGTAGGATTAAGGAAATTTCAAATATATAAGAAAATAATATAAATTGTATGAGACGACCATTATTCTTGAAATGTAATTTATCAAATAAATACATACTTGTTCTGGTCACTCTATACAAATCTGGCAAGTACTGTTGACTACTGGTGATATTTAAGAAACTAATTACAGGGAAAAAATTATGTATCAAATGAAATAAAGGAAAAAAATTATTAAAAATAAAATGCAAAAAAAAGATTATAAAAGTAACTCTGTATTTGAAAAGAAAATTACATTTTACTGTCCCTGAAATAAAATTAGTTATACATTTGTCTGCGGCTATCTTTAACATTAATCAATTTAGAAAAATAATGCCGTCTTATGTCTATATACATATTTTTCACTTATAGCTCGTATTGGTTCATTTATATGATTAGCATTGTTTGGATACTGGTCCAATTTTAATTTCATTTTCCTTGGTGTGTCATCATCTAAGATATTAATAAATTGGTCATCGTAAGACAGTGCTGAAGTTGATGCTTCAGGAATAATTTCTTCAATAAATGGTGCTGGTGATGTAATTGGATTCGATATAAAAGACAATGACGATGTTCCCCGAGAAGAATCGAGAGTTTTCGAATCAGTGGATGTTGACGTCAAATCTATATTCATTTCTGATAAAGATGACAAACAACGTTCTGGTTTAAATTCTGACAGTACAGAACAGACATACTTCTTCAAAATCAGTTTGTGTAAATTTATCACTAGTCGACTGGTCAGTTGTAGCCTTAAAGTAAAATTTACACGTAAATATTAACTACATTTTAACACTGTTATAAATATGGTAACACTTACTGATAAATATAACGTAGGAACTGCTCCAGGTAACAATTTACGCAATCCAGCCTTTGTTGTATAAATACATTCATTTTTAAAATGCTTCGAACAAATTCGCGTATATTTGGATGGAATCCAGTCGCTTGGTATTTTAATTGTATTAACCCATCCTATTTTTGTTTTGGTATCTTTTGGAAATCCGGAAAAAAAATTAATGAAATTAATATCAAGCCACTATTATAAACGTAATAATTTCAATAAAAAATTAATATAATTACAGTTATATCAACTAAAATAAATTCTGCTTAATTTTTAAAAAGTCTAAAAAACTTTATTTTTACATAAAAATGTAATAACATAATAATTATTACTGATAAATATCTTAAAAATAATTATTTTAAGCGAAACATAATATAAATGTAACAAAATAACTTAAAAATGTATTAATTTTAATGAAAAATAAAATAGATAAAAAAATAATTAACAAAAATTTCACTTATGATACCAAAGCCAACCCTGCTTTTCTGATTTGAGACTACGTGTTGGACGTGTGGCGTAAGCAATTTGTTCGTGTATGTGTGCACACATCCATTACTAAAGCTAAATGTCCACTGGCAATAAATATTGCAGAAGTCGACTTCTGCAAGTATTTTTTCATGTGGAAACAGCCACTGCAAGTTAACTTCTGCAATTATTTTTAAGTTGAGCAAGCCTTTTTTGCTTTGTGTGTAAACAGTGTGTTTACACATAAAAAACATAACAACTGCAATTAAGTGCCGATGCACACATGCGTTTTTTTACCGCTGCGTGCACGCAGCGGCACCGCAAAATGTGATGCACACATACGGATTTTGCACGTTGTGTGCACGGTGCGGCGCCGCAGCGGTTATAAAGTACATTGAGTTAAATTGTGTGATGCACATATACTTGCGGTGCCGTGTGGCACCGCAGCGTGCACGCAGCGGTAAAAACACGCATGTGTGCATCGGCACTAAATTGCCTCATGTTAATTTGTGCAAGTATTTGATAGTGGAAACAGTAACCTGCAAGTGAACTTCCGCAAGTTCAGTCACTTGCAGAAGTTGTAACAGCAAGTTGGTTCAAAAAGTGTTTCAACAGTATATTTAACTTGCACAAACAACTTTTTACTTATCCAAATTGTTGGAAGTTTTTTCGAAAACAAAGATAGAATAAGAGACAAGAAAAGGATAAGAAAAAGATAGATATATTTATACACATACGTATATTAAAAAATGTAGGTAATTGATTTGATAGTTAATTAAAGAGAAGTTTGATAAAATTTTAATAATTTAAAAAAAAAATGATGAAACAAAACCAGAATGAAATATTGCTGGCGTTCCAGACGAAAATTTTGTTAGCCTAACGTCAGCTAACGGAGCTTTCACCGTTTAAAACCAGAGGGCTCTGATTCAAAAATTAATGCACGTTAAATATTTTTTCACGGTTTTTCACGGTATAAATACTTAATTTCTGAAGTACAGCCACATTTAAAAATTATGGAATAAAAATAATCAGTCACTATGTTAGAAATTGTTGTTTAATATCAAGGTTTATTTAATATATAATGTATATTAATTTTTTGAATGAGTGCCCTCTGGTTTGTAACGGTAAAAACTCCGTTAGCTAACGTTAGGCTAACAAAATTTTCGTCTGGAACGCCAGCATTTATTGAAAATAAATAAATATAAATTTTATATTGAATTTCAATTTATGTTAATTCAAAATGTCCCACATTTAAATCTAATCGATTTTGAGTTATTTTAAGCCTTTTCAAAATTTTTGTTACGAATAGACGTTTTTCCACTAACACTCATTCGAATTTGCGTATTTTGTTTAATTAAAATCTTCTAATGATATTTTAATAAAATTTTTTACTTCTTTTAATCTTCAGCTGTTAATTATGTTTAAACAATTTTTTTTTCGATTTCATGGCACTGCCATCTTTATACTTCTTCATACCATTCTTCATACTTTTCTTTTTTTTAAATTTTTATTTCGTTGAAATACTCATTACAATGAGAGCTGTTTTATTAGGAATATGTATTTTTACGCATCTAATCTTGTTTTAAAACTTATAAAATTATAATGACGGTTATACCTATTGATAATATGTACATACAAATTAACGGTCAGATTTTAAATAAATAAAAAAATTGCAAAATATCAAATAATAATGTAAACAGAGAACAAAAACTTCCAGCTAGTTCTAGTGGTAAAACTTGCAGAAGTTGTAATGTATCAAGGTTGTGAGGCAGCTTGGTGGTTCCCTTAAGATACCATTGGTGCCACCATAAATGTAATGTATTGGGGGTTGTAGGAGAAGGGTGGTAGCTATGGCTGAGTTTATAGTTAGAAATATTTTAGATTAAAATATGCATATTTCGGGACGCGGTTAAATGGCTCAAAAACTACTCCGATATAGTTACAGGAAATTGAATAACTCAATAATTAACGATTAACAATAAGAGTTATATTCTAATTAAAATCTAGAATTACAGAGTTATTACCATTTTTGGATTAAATAAAGTTACAATAAAAGAAACAATGTTTCCACAATAAAAGATAAAATAATATAAAAATACTTATAATCTAATTTGCTACATATGCAAGCCGATTGGGTGGGGTTGCAGAACTACTGTAAGTTATATGAAAAATATCCAAGAAAAATAGTTAAAATATTAATAAATCAAATTTTAATAAAAATATACCAAATCGGGTTGCATATGTGGATAAAAATATTAGGGAAGAAAATGCATATTACTTCTTCCTGAGGAATAACAATGCACAACACAAAAGTAAATTCTTTCACTATAAAAGTTCTTTACGAAATTACATTACGGAATCTAATTACCGAATTGCATTATGAAATCTAATTACGGAATGAATTCATATCGATCCGTTCTTGGGCCTCAAGCCACGCTCGCTAGGGTGCTCCCCTTACCTCGCGCATTAATCGTTCGATTTCATATTTTGGCGTTTTGCAGATTTAGCGATTAATTCAAAGAACTCATTATTCTACTCTTAAATAGTCGTTTTTCTAGATTAAACTATACAGTTGTGTTCAACAATAAGTTTACAATATGTTACTATATTGTTAGGAAGTGGGTACAGTAGCGGGCATTATATTACAAAGTTACTTGCAGCAATCAATTTGCAGAATTTATTGCAGCTAGTGGAAACACTCGCTCAAACATTGCTTAAAAATTTATTGCCAGTGGAAACTACACATGCAAGTATTGCTGCAAGTATGGTTGATGTAACTTGCAGCAAGTGTTTGCAGTAATAAATTGTTCATTTTATTACATCTAGTGGAAACAGATGCGCAAGTAACTTCTGCAATAAATTGCAGAAGTTACTTGCCAGTGTATCCTTGGCTTTAGGTTTACTATGGGTTTACTAATTAGTTACTGCATTTTATCAAATGCGTTAATATACATTGTCGACGCAAAGTTTACGCCTGCGTTCCTGGATTTTAAATTAGAAGCTGCATCAAGTAAAAATTTTTGTATACGTTCAATTGTTTATAGAAATATAGGTATATTATACAAATTATGTGCTGATTACTAGATTTTATATCACCAGTTAAACGTATACGTATATTTTTACGTGATGCTAGTTCTAATTTTACTGCCAGAGGCGCGAGCGATGTGCCGAGCGAGAATCTTTGTATCGCCAATAGTATATGATTGACAACTATAAACAAAAACAGCTTGGTCTAGTCTTTAACTCTTTAATAGACCGGGAGGCAGTAATAAGAATGTTTACCCATCGATTTAAAGAAAATTTCGTTTTTCATCTAAAAGTTTACTATTTGAAGTTACTAAAATGCTTTGTCGGCCAAACTATATCTTGTCCGGTTACGCGGGACGACCTCGAAAAGTGGTCAATTTTTCGAGGCCCCCTTACTCATCGATTTAAAGAAAATTTCATTTTTCATTTAATAGTTTACCATTCGAAGTTACTAAAATGCTTTGTCAGCCAGACCATCTCTTGTCCGGTTGCGCAGGCCGACCTCGAAAACTGGTCAAAGATGATTTGAAGGTCAAAAATATTTACTCAATTAGCTCTGTAACCGCGAGTCTGACAAAAATTTTGTAAGAGGCTTTTTTGTAGATTATACATATAATTACCTATAACTTTTATTTGAAACATTTTGGCGAAAAATTAATATTTAAGAAATTATGGTAAAAAAAGCTAACTAACCAAAGCGTAAGAAACTTTCTATTTTGAATATAAATAGAAATTTGCTTCTTAGCTTTTTTTTATAGAGCATTTTCTAATAAATATAATTGCATTTAGTTAGTTTTTTAATTCGGTATCTGTTTGCCGATTTTAAACACAGCGAAAGTGAACAAGTAAGATATGAAGTCACAGAAAATATTGCAAAATATCGTCAAATTTTCACTTTGAAAAAAAACTAGTCCGAAAGTTTATTACTATTAAAATTAATAAACAAAGAAAATCATATAAAAAAATAGTTGATTATAAACAGTTAGTTGAGGTCGAAGTCTCCGAATATGTTTTTTTTTTCAAATATCTCATTTTCTGTTGATCGTCCAACAATTATTATAATAACAAAATTTGCAAATTAACTAAATTTTTACAAAAAAGATCCTTCGGACTATTTACGTAAGAGCCATAACCTCAGAGATATTTACGGTTTCATATCAAGGCGTGTTATTAGTTTTATCTACAGCTACCATGAAATTGCTTGTTTATTGTACAAAATAGTATCTAACAATAAGTAAGCGACGTTTTACATACAGCCACATATCCAACTGTACAAAAAATAGCCCTTTACACGCATGTATGCTAAAAATAACAACGCCTACTACACTTTTATTAATTCTTATAATTATTATATATTATACAGTGATATACATGATACATATTATATCAGAATCTGTACAAAAATTTTACCTAGCAACTGATTGTTTACGTTTGTTTTTAATAAATTTCAAATACTACATATTACATAATTTTAATGTATTGGTATTTGTGGATTTGTACCAAATTTTTGTCGTTTATTGTGAATTTCATGTTAGTCGTAGATAAAGTATAGTACATAACTCGGTTGTAAGGTATATAACACATTCGCACAATTACGCACTCGTCGCTACGCGGCTCTTGCGTAACTTTTTCGCTCGTGTGTAATATGCAACTTACAACCTCGGTCACGTAATATACTATTAAGTGCATACATAAAAGTCCCTTATATGGTGTATTTAATATGTACCTACATATGTACGAATTGTACACATTGCAACTTTAAACATGAAAAATATCCGCCTTGATATGAAATTGTACCTAAATATCTCTGAAGTTATAGCTCTTACGTAAATAGTCCAAAGGACCTTTCTGGTAGAAAATTAGTTAATTACAAATTTTGTTATTATAATAATTGTTGGACGACCAACAGTAAACAAGATATTTGCAAAAAAAGCAAATTCGGTGTCTTCGATCTCGAATAATTGTTTTAATCAACAATTTTTTTATATGATTTTTTTTGTTTATTAATTTTAATAGTAATATAATATCAGACTAGTATCTTTTCAAAATGAAAATTTAACGATATTTTGCAATATTTTCTGTGGCTTTTTACCTTACTTGTCCACTTTTGCTGTATTTAAAATCGGGAAACAGATACCGAATTAAAAAACGAAAATGATTTATAAAGAAGCTAAGAAGCAAATTTCTATTTTGATTCAAAATAGAAAAGTTATATGGATTGAAAGTTTCTTACGTTTTGACTAGTTAGCTTTTTTTACCATAATTTCTTAAATATTAATTTTTCGCCAAAATTTTTCAAATAAAAGTTATAGGTAATTATATAACCTACAAAAAAGCTTCTTACAAAATTTTTGTCAGACTCGCAGTTACAGAGCTAATTGAGTAAATATTTTTGACCTTCAAATCATCTTTGACCACTTTTCGAGGTCGGCCCGCGCAACCGGACAAGAGACGATCTGGCTGACAAAGCATTTGAGTAACTTCGAATGGTAAACTATTGAATGAAAAATGAAATTTTCTTTAAATCGATGAGTAAACACTTTCTTATTACCGCCTCCCGGTCTATAAACCCTGTACTACACTTGGCGAGTTTGCTCGTTATTCACTGACGAATTTGCTCGCTGCTAGTAAACTCGCTTAGTGTAATATTCTTGACTAGTTACTCGCTAGATATTCGCTACTCGCTTTCTAAAGCGAGTAAAGTTGAAGTCCGGTCTACTTTACTCGCTACTTCGTATTTTTACTAGGGATGTTATGGATATCTGTAACCGCAACCGAAACTACTGGATATCTGAAATAATTATATATCCGAAACCGTATCCGAAAATAAAAGTTTTGGATTTGTTTCGGATAATAACAGACAACTGCCCTTGGAAAACAGTAGGTTAAATCGAAGCAAATTTTTGCTGCATGTATTTCTCTTGATAGATTTCCGTTAATTTGTATTTGACGTTCACTTTTTGGGTTGAAGCTTTCCCCTTTTTTTCAAAAAAACATGTTCACTGAAAGCAATTATCCGTAACTGTAACCCTATCCGAAACACTATCCGATATTTTTACATATTCGCAACCGAAAAACCGAAACCGAAAAAAATGTTTTTAAATATCCGTATCCGTATCCGGATCTGAAATTTCATATCCATATAACATGCCTAATTTTAACCCGTTGGCTAGTGAAATCACTTTGGCTTGCATCTGGAAGATCAGCTGAGTATCCGTTCTATGGTTCTGTCATCCCATTCCCAAACCCAGTTACTATAATTAGGGATATCAGGCGATTTGGATAGATTACAGATTTGGTATAGATTCAAGAGACTTCAGGCCTTCGGTAAATATCAACTTCCTTGCACCACTGACTGAATCTGCACCACAGTTTTTGCTGTGCTGTAGAGCGTTCAAGATGAGACATGTGCTGTGGTTCCAACGTGAAAAATACACATCTCGAAAAATAAGCATTGCAGGAAAAATTTGCCTTACAAAAATTAATATTTCTGAAGACGGTATTTCCTCTTCTAAACTCAGTCCTCCTTCTGTTCCGTGGGCGGGGCGCGGGGCCACTTTGAAATCTTAAGAAATAACCCCCATTTTTATTACAGATTCGAATTCTACGGGACGAAATACGTAACTTTTGTCCGAAATATTATTGTCGATACACAACCCGGGAAAAAACATTCCAGATCTGACCATATATCTTCATACATGATCATGTATGATCATATATAAATTTTAGCCTGATCAGATATGATCATGTATAACGTCAGATATGATCATATATATGATCACGCATGATGTCATATATGATCATGTATGATCATTCATGAATTAATATATAAAGCCACAGTAACAAATTTGGCTTCATATATAATCATTTATGATCATGTATGATCATATATGACTTCAAACATCATCATATATGATGTCATGTATGATCATGCATGATCATGTATGGTTAGATCTGTGCATACATTAATATGCATGACTTCAAAATTAAAAACTTATAGTATCATGCATGATCATGTATCACTATGTCTGTACATATCGCTCCATTATTGCAATAGTCGGTTATCTGGGCAAAATTACTTTTTTGAGTTATCTACATCATTCGAAAGAGGAAAAGCGTATCTTTTAGATGCTACAATCAGTTAAGCTCTAAGCTTAATATTTTTGCTAATATAATCGATATCCTTGTATGTCAATTTTAATAAATTTAAATTTTAATTGTTGCAAGACTAAGGTATATCGATATAACCGTACTGCTGAAGCGTCAAATTCAATTTATTTTTACTACAATACTAGGTTATTGCATTTTATCCGAGTATTGAAGCAAAAAAAATTTTGAAAATTTTACAAACTAAACAACATAACCGAATTTTAAAATTTTAACGTTTTCATGATTAATTGTAATGATTTAGTTTCTATAGGTTATTGTGTTTCTTAAACAAATGTCTAACT
Organism: Brachynemurus nebulosus; assembly: GCA_035578155.1. Taxonomy (NCBI): domain Eukaryota; kingdom Metazoa; phylum Arthropoda; class Insecta; order Neuroptera; family Myrmeleontidae; genus Brachynemurus; species Brachynemurus nebulosus. Next base: position 85,679,308 of record JAPWDM010000001.1, on the reverse strand, counting down.
TTAACTGATTTTTTCATTACATGGTGTTAACATTAGTAGCAATAAAAAATTCGTTATGTTAAATCAAACAAGGAAAATATTAACAATGTTGTAAATGTATTACAAAATGCATTGTTTAATGATTTATAATGTTATTTAATCAATTTTTTAATTAATTATGTTAGTAGAATTTCACTACGTTTTAACTATACTGCCCGGATGTTCAAGGAAAATCATAATAGGAGAATACCAGCCCTCAAACTTTATCTTTGCTGTCCTGTAAAATTTGTGAAATTGTCGTTATCAAGGTTCATGCTTTTTAGGTTTTAATTAGTGAATAATTTGTGATAAGTTTGTTAACTTTTTTTTTTTTTGGTATTTTTATGTTAAATAAAATGATTTTATTTCACTTAATAATGGTTTTCATTTTTAAAATTGGGTTATTTTTACCATCGTAGTAATTTTATTCAAAATATTTTTATGCAATAGTCAGTCATCTAGGAAAATTTGAAAATTTAGGCCGATAAAATAAAATAGTTCTTTTAATTTTTATAGTATTATTTAATATCGTATTTAAAGAGTTTTCTGCCAAAATTGCATTAAAATTGGATTTCAAATAACTCTCAAAAGACAATAAATATATTCTAAAAAACTTTAAACTTGAATATCTCAAAAGTTGATATTTCCCAGATAACCGACTATTGCAATAATGGAGCGATATATAAATACACACGAACCCGTGAAAAAATGATTGCATCTAATTTGATCCAATATTTGATCCAATTTGATACAATTTAATCTGATTTGATCCAAATATATCTAATTTTTTGTCTCGCTTATCCAATTAGATCTGATGTTTTATTTATTTATTTTTTTTTAATTGGTCAGATCCAATTGTATCCAAGTAGATCGAATTATTGATCAAATTTGATCCATTTAGATCCAGTTAGATCTGGAATTTTATTTTTCTTTATTTGTCAGATCCACGGAGTAAGTCAGATCCAATTAGATCTGATATTTAATTTTTTTGTTATTTGGCAGATCCGATTGCGGATGTGATAATTTAATTTAGATTAGATTAAACAGGTCCAATTGGATTAGATTTTTAATTTTATTTGTCAAGACCAGCTGTATCATCTGTCAGTTTATTTCTTAATGAACGATCATCAAATCTAATTCGACATGTTGTTTTTGTTTATGAATTAAAATAATTCCTTATAATTTCTGATAGATAATAATTTATAGTTGCTGATATTTAACTGATAAAAGTATTATGGTGAAAAATTCTTATATTACTTTTCAAATCTAATAATAATGATTACATCTAAAATTTTCAGTACACCTCCCATTAATACTTTCATTGTTAAAATAATTTTTTTTTTGTTAATAATATTAACAGTAATTTTTTTATTAGGTAGGTATTAATTTCAAAATAAAAAGTTTATGAAAATTCAAACAGTTTCTTTTTACTATTTTATCAAATGTATTAATGTATACATAGTATATAATGACAAGTATAAACAAAGACAGCGTAGCCTAGTGGTTAAGAACTGTGGATAATTTAAAAGATGACGTCATATTCTACACCTTATGCATGAACAGTGGTCGAATCCCACAAGAGTCAACATTTACAATAAAACAAATGGTACATAATTAGTAAGATACTTACACAGGAAACGTGGAATGTTGTACATAGTGGTGGAGAACTATCGATAACTATCGATAGTTTTGACTATCGAAAACTATCGATATTTTTTTTTTACTATCGATAGTTTTCGATACTTTTTTTCAGTCATTTCGTTTACTATAAATACTAAAGATAATAAAAATTTCGTAGAAATTATAGTCAGAGATATAAGAACAACCATTTTAAGGGAATTTCCGGGCTTTTTTTTTGCTCGCCGGCTATCCAAATGCCGCCCAACTTGAGTATCAAAAACTATCGATAAACTATCGATAGTTTCACGACTATCGTAACTATCGATAGTTCTCCATCACTAGTTGTACATATGGTACATATAGAGATAAAGAAAGAGTATGGTCTTATTTATTTTCGGCCTCTACTTTGAAAGAACCTACTACCAGATAACAAAAATACTCAGATATGATCATGTATAAACACTTAGATCTGATCAGATAGCGTCATTTTCGGGATCTGATCAGATCTGAGTGTTTATACATGATCATATATGATCAGATATGAGCATTTTTTCCCGGGAACACTTAATACTTAATTATACAGGATGTCCCAAAAGTCAACAATATCCCTTGGAGAGATGATAGACCAGCTCATGCCTGACCAGAATATCAAAATATCGTCTGGTAAAATATCATTGGTTTTCTACATATTGGCATTTTTATGCATTTCAGGAAAATTGACAATTTTGATCAGATTTTCGAGTACCACAGCTGCGAGACTTGATTTTCTGAAATTCTATTTTTATTACGCAAACCTGAAGGGTTCTTTTGTTGATCACAATCCAAAGTAAGGGTAACAGACCTAATATCTTGGAAAAAATAAACCCTTTTAGGTCAACTCATACATAAATCATTTTTTGTTAGCTAAGTTTCACTCTTCATATTGTAAAAGAAATGTATCGCCCTACCCGGGCAAGTTATGTTAAAAAATTGCTTACTTATTGTAGTTTTTGAAATGGTCTAATATTTGCTTTGTTTTGCTTTAGAAAAAAACTTATTGTATTTTAAGGTCATTGTGAAATTATTTCAATAATTACTTTCAAATTATTTCAGTTACTTGCAGATACTCTTGCGCCTACGTAAACCGAAGATAGGTAATGACCGAAGAGAGAAAGTGAATATGTAGTAGATTTACATTGGTTAGAGTGAGATAGATAATGGCAATATCTAGCAAAAAAAATAGGAATTCAAATGAAAATACTTATTGAATTAAAGTAGTTACGGATATTTATTTGAAATTAAATATAACATTGAAAATCAAAAAATGTGTTCAAATTGTCTGCTACCAAGTCGAATCTAGCCGGTAATTTTTTGAAAAAGATCTTTTTATTCGTCTTGTATATTTATTTATTGTTCAAATTCATTAATAAGATGTCTTATTGTTAGCTTATTTAAATTATTTATTGGTTTTATACAGACTTTCTTCTTTAAGCAATCCCAATAAAAAAAGTTTAGTGGTTTTAAATCCGGAAACTGGGAGTGGTCATAAAATGGGACCAAAATGACCGATCCATCTTTGAGGATAAACTTGGATTGAAAAATTTCTTACTTCACGTACATAATGAGCTGGACAGCCATCGTTTTGAAGCCACCTTACTCCACGTGTGGCCAAAGGAACATTTCTAAAAGATTAGGGAGTCTATTTCCTAAAAAAATTGTGATAAATTTCTCCGCTCAGATTTCCCCGCAATCTAAAAGGACCTATTATTTGGCCGTCAGTGTTCCGATCCACAAATTTACCTTAAAGTGATATTGTGACCCTTCTTCTCATAACTGAATACGGGTTTTCGATCACATAACTATGAAGATTGTGCATTTTAATTAATCCATCCTTTTTGAATGTGCTTTCATTCGTCCATAAAATTTTATCTAGGAATACTGTTTTTTCTCGATCTTTTTGTAACATACTTCGGCAAAATTGGATATGATTAGCGTAGTCACGAGGAAGTAACATTTGCACATCCATGTGAATCGACTATATCTATCTATCTTATCTTCGGTCATCATCTATCTTCGGTTTACGCAGGCGCAAGCGTCTGCAAGTGACTGAAATAATTTGAAAGTAATTATTGAAATAATTTCACAATGACCTTTTTTGCAGTAAAATAGCAGTACCTTTTTTTCTAAAGTAAAGTGAAGCAAATGTTGGACCATTTTAAAAACTACAATAAATGAGCAATCTTTGTGACATGACTTGCCCGGGTAATGCGGTACATTTCTTTTACATTATGAAGAGCCAAACTTAGCTAACAATAAAAGATTTATGTATGAATCGGCCTAAAAGAGTTTATTTTTTCCAAGATATTAGGTCTATTACCCTTACTTTGGATTGTGATCTACAAAAGGACTCTTTAGGGTTGCGTAATAAAAATTAGAATTTCAGAAATTCAAGTCTTGTAGCTGTGGTACTCGAAAATCTGATCACAATTATGGATTTTCCTGAAATCCATAAAAGCGCCAATATGTATCTTGAAAAACGAAAGACGATATTTTGATATTCTGGTTAGGCATGCGCTGGTCTATCATCCCTCCAAGGGATATCGTTGACTTTTGGGACAGCCTGGGTATTATACTGGTATTATGGTGTTATATTACTGAATCATATATTGGGCGATTCTCGCGTGACGCACGGGACATTTTTGCAACAAAAACATTTCTTTTATAAAAAATGCAATAAATAATAAACAAAACAGAATGTTTATAATACGCAGAAAATGAATTAAAATTTTTTGAGCATATTCTAATTTTTATCTGCAATTCAGAGTACTCTAGATATAAGGCATAAACTCATGTGACATAATTATTACGAAACGAAGTTTATGTTTTATATTTGGAGTAACTACTGCATTTCAGATATAAATTAAAATATGCTTAAAAAATTTTAATCCAGTTGCCTCGTGCCATAAACTTTTTGTTTTGTTTGTTATTAATTTCATTTTTTTTTTTTAAATGTTTTTGTTGCAAAAATGTCTCGCGCGTCACGCGAGAATCGCCCTATTATGTCTAATAGAAGACCATTTATTAAAAATACCAATAAATATGACGATCATATTTGATTTATAGCAAGCAGGCCACCAGAGGTCACGCACAAGTTGCTTACGATGGATTAGCGACGCACAAATTCTCACTCGCACCTCTGGAAGCCAAGTCTTGAATTCAAATATCACATCATACATGTGGAAAAATAACTTCATGTAAAAAATTAACCAATTTTTTTCCAGTTGCAAGTCTTGAATATTTTATTACAAAATTTAATGGTTATTAATTTCACAGCAATATATGTGTATATTAACAAAAATATAAGCACATCTATGTAGGTCACATAATACATAATCATCCAACTACGTATTTCTGTACTAGCAAATAGCAAGATCACTGGGACAGAAAGATAACGTAAAATTTTTCTCCCACTTCAAATGCACAACATGTTACTACATAAATCTCGTATCTATGTATACGTGATATACGCTTGTGTGTGTGTCATACGTCACACTCTATCTGTGGAAATGGGGGACTGCACTGTATACGTATGCTAGAGGTACGGTTCCTGTATATACTATACACCGATATTCCGTTAACCGTACGACAATACATACACGTGGTACCCTTAACGGAATCATATACAGAATGTTTCTCTAGACAATTTATTTTTTAATAAAAATTAAAATATTTTTATAAAAATAAATTTTTAAGTCATATTTTCTAGCTACATAATATTTATTTATAATTGTAAGCTTAGAAATTATAATATATATGTGTATTAATAATTTTTATTATTACTATTATATATTTATGTTAACTTTCAAAATAATCGCCTGTATATGTTAAAAATTGAAGTTTTATTTACATAAAAATGTTTATTTACATTAAAAATTTTGTCACGTAGATTGTGTATGTATACACAAACACACACAAACGGTACGCATAATGGTAGTACGGATATCGGAAAACCGCGGTATATGTATTCGCTTATTATTGTAAAGTGGTTGGATAACAATGACAAATAATCGATCTTCACACCGCTACAGTTGCTGTGCGACTAGTCAGCTTAAGCGGTATCTGACACACTCAGACACACTGCTATCCACAGCTTTTTAAACATACGCTTAGGGCTTGATGTAGGTAGTCACAGACTAATGAACATATTATATACAAGCTGGTAGTACTTTCAAAACTAATGCTACCTTTTCATGTAGGTACACTTTTTCCCAAAACTCAATAATAACGGAGATACAACCCTGGAAAGGGATGAAACCAAAACCATTTTTTCTTAATTATTTTCCAAAAGCTTTTGAATAACGGATTGATATTTTAGGGGTACGTATGTTGCGTTAGGAGGATTAAATTTGTGTTAACATTATTTCACAACTTATGATCAAGCGGTGGTCTTTACCTTTTTAATTTGCAGTTATTTAAATAAAATTCTTAACAATAGGATTCCTCAGACAATCCCACGCAAAAAATGTATACTTGTTACATTTCGATAAATAATACCGTTTTCGAGTAATATAAAGTAGAAGTATCTTATTTCCAAATTATCCCCTAATTATAAGTGATGGAATAATTAGTACCATAAATTTAATTAAATAATTCACTGTTGAGAGATTTACTCTTAGCGAAAATATATTTGTCCGACAAAAATGGTGCGCCGTTCGCCGTGTCCGCCGTCTGTAATTTGGCTAAGTTGAGGACGGCGGACACGACGAACGGCGCACCATTTTTGTCGGACAAATATATTTTTGCTTAGGTTACTTCATTATCTTTTACGTAAACTTAAAAGTAAAACGTTGGTTATAACTGTTTATAACATCGTTGAATTAACGTCTTTCGCAACTGCGTATTTAGTAAACGCCGCACTTATAAGAATTTTCGTAGATAAAAAACTTGGAAGACTCGTCAAAATGAAGCCGCACACAAAGTTACAGAGGAGTGGTAATCAATGATGAAAACACCCCCTGGCCCCCGGACTATTACTTTGTTAATTTCACGCATAATAATATTCTTTTACTTAACGCGTTTTCAGCCTTTTCGGCCATCATTAGAGTAAATTGATGAAAATAAAATGATGAAAATTTATAGCTAAGGAAGATTTGTAGGAGGGGTGAAATATTATTGAAAGTAAATTGGGAAAAACCCGTAAATTTTTGTTTCGGAACAACTGTACGTGCAAAGTTGAAAGCAATCGAAAAACCAGTTTGTATGTACCGACATAGTAAAGTTATTTTTACCTAATATTATGACTGTTCTAAATTCATTTAGAACAGTCATAATATTAGGTAAAAATAAATTTACCATATGTATATATATATATACATATATATATATATATATATATATATATATATATATATATATATATATATATATATATATATATATAATTTTTTTTCCGCTACCTTTTGACATGTGTAGTGCCCCTCTATGGTCGGGAGGAAAGCTGAGCGTGCACTAGGTACGAAACGTGGCGCGATGCGGTTCCGTGCCGCTCTGCTGACCTAGTGGACGAACCTGCATTTATTCAGATGTATTTTTCTCCGAGAGCGGAATTGCGCCGCGCCTCGTTTCTGACCTAGTGGATGCTTAGCTTAATGGACCACCGGAAAAATACATCTATAATTTGTTATTAATAAAACGTTAATTTAAGCAGAAAAATAGATTACCGTTCGTAAATATTTTATTTGATATATTTTAATTATAGGTGGAAGTCTGAAGCCGGTCCTGTGCGTGCAACCGAACTTGCGATGTATGGTGTCAACCAGCGAAATGTGCTGTTGATATTGAAAATATATTACATATATGGGATGAAATAAGAAAAGAGAAAATATTTAATACACAAAGACTAGGAATTGTGTGAAGATAAATATAAAGGTTTATTAATAATAAAAATGCTTTAGTTATACTTTATAAATGTTTCTAATCGAAACAATATAATACATTATTGCGACCCTTTCAGGATCTTTCACATGAAAAATATATATACGTAACCCTAAACATACATAAAATTACTCATTCATTATCTACAAAAGAAAACAATTCAATTCAAAATAAGAAAAAGAATTATTTGCATTCAAATATCTACAATTATTTTGGCTTTTCATTTTTCTTTATAATATATAATTTTGCATCGGAAAATAATACATTATATCGCATACATTAAATATATAACTGATCTTTATACAAGCTTTGTAGTTAAACATCTTTTATTACTGAAATGTATAAGTAAGATTTATAATAAATGGTCTAAGTCTGGTCTCTTAACCCTATCACTATGACTGAATTGTTTGAAATAAAACATGAGTATTAATTACGAGTGTAATATATTTCAAAAAAAAAGAATCTTTTTTTTTTTTTCAGAAACTACATAGCTTAAAATTTTGAAAAATATTACACTCATTTAAATAAAAAAAATGATTTTTACACTATACAGATATTACTAATTATATGTGATCTATAGCACAAAAATAAAACGATAATAATACATAAAATAAATACATTTTATAAATAATAAATAATAATAATTATTAACAATGACAGATAAAAAGTTTTAATGTTTGTCGTAAAGCTACAACAGTATTGTCTATTTTCAGTTTTAAATTATAACTTATTTTGTATTACACTGCAGTCATCTATTACAACACTATTTACTTTATTCAAATGTTAGAAAATTATATATTATGTAATTTATTTACTTATATTTTTGTTAAACTTATCATTACTATAATATACTGTTCATTAAATACGTAATGTTTAGTGAAACAATCCATAAACAAAATTTATTTTACTGTTCTCATAATAATTTGAAAATTGACAAATCAATCCATATTTGTTCTTAAATTAAGAAACTGAATTAATAAGAATTTTTTTTACAGAAAACCAAATAATTATCAATCAATAAATAAAAATATCTATATTTATTTTTTATTTCTGAAAAACTGCTGTTATGAGAAATCATCAGCTTCATTCATTCATTAAATAATTAAAATCAAATCAGTTGGTTGTGTCTGCATGATAATTTATTGGGGTTCCCAGATAGCAGTCCATACGGCAATAGACGAGTTGACAAATAAAATTTTAAATAAAACTTTATTAAACTATTTTTATGATAGCGCTAAAACAGTTTGTAATGTAATCGCTCATTAAACACAGATTATCTATCCCACATATGAGATCACACCGTTCACAAAGTACATAAGTATTAAGGAATCATAAAACAGATAATATGTGAATTAGTAATCGAAAAATAACTACTATCAGGCATTGTAGGCAGGATTTGTTTATTACGTTTTGATAATTCACATTTGTGCTATTTATCTTGTAAAATATTAATTCACGTATATTTTCGAATGTCATTTCGAAGCAGTAAATATTAGTCTACTCACAGTCGTTTTTTGCCACTAGGTGGCTAAACATTAAATCATGCTTTCCGTCAATTTCCTAATAAGAATATGGCGGACATTTCTTATCTCACGTTTAATTTTAAAAACTAATTTTTTACTTTTCTATTAAGCAAAATTAAATTTTTTAACTTTCTCTTGTATTTTTCGATCATTTTTGTACCATAATATTATATCCTACGTAACCATTTTAATTTCTGATAGACGACCGGCAACAACCGTACACCGTTTCATGTACACTTATCAGATTTTGACAGTTTGTTATGTCAATTATAATCATAATTATGTTCAATGTCCATAACTCAGTTAATTTTGCTTACTTAATGAACGATGACGTAATAAAATGTAATTAAAAATAAAATGTTTTTTCATGAAAATTTAAGTTAGAATTTTTATTAATAAATTTACAGATTTAAATACTTCTTTAAATACTGTCAACTCATTTGTTTGTTTACTTCAAAAAAGTACTCTTGATTAAGTACTCAATCATAACAATATTGTTTCTTTTTTTAAAAGATCTTTCTAATAATATTAAACGTGTATTTATAGTTAGTACAATTTATATGTTGCAAATTATAAATAAAAAAATGAAAATGCATTAGAATAGAGAAATACAAAGTACTGTATTCTACTTTACATTTCAGATAATAAGAAATACTGATAGCAATAAAACATTTCTACTGAAGGTACTCCAACACTCTTAATGATTCACAAAATACTGAAATATATCAAGTAATGTCCAATACTTTGTAACTGATCCCTTTAAAATTCGAAGTATTTGTTTGCTATCTAGGAATTTAAAATAAAATGCTGCAACGAAATTTTTGATTAAAGTGACCTCTGTCTGTTACAGTAGAGAATATGCATTAATTTTCTTTATTTTATCCATTTAAAAAAATATATTTTCTTTAATTTACAAAAATTTTAAACCATTGCGCGATATGCTATGTGACGACAAATGCGACAAATGCTGCGACAGTAAATGAGCTGAAGTGCTTACTTCCCTTGTCGCTCGTCTTTTTAAAATATTCAACGTCACATCAATAATCGGTCTTAAAATTGATTAAAATTTCATCAAAAAAAAAAAAAAATAATAATAATAATAAATAAATAAAGAAAAAAATATTATCACTGATAGTATATAAAATCAGTGTAGTTTATAGGAGAGCATAAAAATCAACTGCATAAACAAAATTGCAACTTTTTGATATTTTACTTTAATTCTCGATAAATCAGGTGATGACATTAGATATTTTACTACCAACTGCGGAACATAAAAAAGTGACATTTAGCACCAATAAGAAATACCCCTGTCACAGCATCCTGCATAACATAGCGAATTTTCGTTTATAAAAATTAGTTTTTCTCGGAAACTAGTTCACATAGAATAATAGTTTAAAGCCCTTTTTTATGTAATTATTTCCCCTCTTTTAAATGGTGTCAAAAAATTGTAAAAAAATTTTTGGAATAAGTGGAAATTTTGGCAAAAAACTTATTTTTTGCAAGAACAAAAACCATGTTCCTGGCATCCGATGTGTCTGGCTGAAGAACTCCTCCAAGGGTTTGGGACTTCCAATGTTTTCAACAAATTTCGCCAATATTGGATACTTCGTTCGAGAGTTATCGTGCCGACACATACACATACATATATATATATATATATATATATATATATATATATATATATATATATATATATATATATATATATATATATATATATATATATATATATAATTTCTGTCATAGTCCCGGGCTCAAGTCGCGTCATGACAGTGGCAGTAAGAGCTGAATTCCATTCTGGAAATTCGTTAAAAAATGAATGCAAGTGACATACGATCTTTTGTACTAACAATATTGATGATAATTAAATGTATAAATTAACCCCTTTAGTGACGCATTTTAAGAATTATTTTAGGCAGTATAAACTTTGGTTAAAAACTATCAGTATTGTGGAGAGATTTATACTAATAATTTTTAATGTTAGTAGTAATATTAAATTTTAAAATAATTATATGTTATAAATTAAAAAATAAATAAATGAACACTTTCTTTCCATCACAAGATATTATAGACAACAGATATTATATGTAGACAACATGTCCGGTAGATTTGTAGATATTATAAATATGCATTCCAAACAAATTAAATTGTCTACGCACTGAACGAATTAACTGGTCTTAATCACTAAAGGATTTAATATAAAAATATTTTTGAATTTTTTTATCTCATGCATATTCTCTATTTCTATAACACTTTTTTGTGATTTTTTTTTTTTAAAACAAGTTACGCGTCTTTCAGAGTTAATTGTCAGTTACAAATAAATTAAATAAATATATTATTATTATTATTTTTAAATACATTTTTAAGTGTTAATTATAAATAAAAAATTAAAATACAATATTCAAGTATAATAACTTCATTATTATAGAAGACATCCGAGCAATAATGTGTAATTGTGGTACTAGCAATAATGATCAAGTAAGATTTGTGTACAAAATAATTTACAAAGTTAAATTTTTCAAACTGAAGATAAATCAGATTTATACAAGACTTAATGATTGGTTACCACTGCTAGTATCATTTTGTAATACCATATTCAAATGTATTGTTCCAAATATACTTACATACCTTAAATAATGAATTTTAAGTTGTGTAATTTTTGTTTTTAAATACGTTCTGTTTATATATTTTCTTATTTTATTTTTCTAATGCTGGTATTAGATTATTTACAAGTCTTGTAAGTTTTAATTCTCTGATTAACGGTTAAACTAGAACTTAATATACATATCATTTTGCAAGCTCCACGAGACAAATCCCACTATTAAGGGAATTTTCCGAGAAAACATCATTAAAAGACGTCATATACACTCGCGTCGACGAAAAATAGCGGAATTTCACTTTTATCCAAATGAAATTTAGACCATCATTTAATACATTATTTTAAATAGTTACCTAAATTAATTTTTGTTATAAAAAAATTAAGAAAAATTTTAAAACGTTCTTTTTTAAATGACTTGCGGTGACCATGATTTTTCAAAACTACTGTATCGATTGTTTTGAAATTTTACACGTTTATTTATTATTACGGGGATCAATCTGTAAATGAAGGTTTAAATTTTTTTTTTTTTGAAATGTAACACGTTTACCCGAAAGTTATTTTACAATAAAACTGTTTTTTTTTTTTTTTTTTTTATTTCTTATAAAAAAAAAAGACGAATTATCAAAATAAAAACTCTTTCGTTCTAATATGGCTCACTTTTTTGAAAATTACACTAGTACTGTACATAAATAGTTATCGATGTAGATATCAAAACAGCGATTTTTAAAATTTTTGTCTGTCTGCCTGTCTGTTCACGCATCACGTAAAAACTACTGGACGGATTTTAATGAAATTTGGTGTGATGATAACTTATTACCTGCGTCAACATCTAAGATACTTTTTATGCCGGGAAAATGTCTCATTCCCATGGGAAAATGGAAAAACTATTTTGAGCATGTACATTGTACACACATTACGTAAAAACTACTGGACGAATTTTAATGAAATCTGGTGTGATGATAAATTTTTATTTGGATCAACATCTAAGATACTTTTCACTTCGGAAAAATGTCTCATTCCCATGGGAAAATGGAAAAACCATTTTGAGCATGTACACAATTACGTAAATTTACATATTTCATAATTTCATAACTATAGTAACAAAATGTAAATAAATTGAATATTTTGAAATTTTTCTGAATCAAAGAAAATGTTGCTAATTGTGTACCGAAAAATACAATAACACAGTTGTCAATTTGGAGACAATTTAATGCATTTTGTGTTGCAAGAAACTACAAATTGGAAAAAGAAATTACTCAACGTTTCGCGTGAACAACGTCACGGGTACGGCTAGTAATAAATAAATAGGACTACAAAATTTCAAAACCATCAATACAATAGTTTTCGAGAAACCATGTTCACCCTATCTGCGTTTTAAAAAAATGTGTTTTCGAGAAAAACGCGTCTTAACCCTTAAATGCATAGTGTTGCAAATTTGCCACACTACTTTTTTTTTATTTTAATAGCCATAATATTTAGTTTCTTAGTTTAATACATAGTATATAGCAATTCTACAACTGAATATATTGTTTATTCTTAACACAAAAAAGGTACTTTTAGTACTTTTATTAATTTAATAGATTTGAGCGTTATTTTATGGTATTCCATATTTGATATTAGTAAATAAAAACACTTTACAAAATACCACTTTTATTGAATATAAAACTCTTATGACATGTTTCGGTCAATATGACCATTCTCAAATGTGTAAAGATTACATTCAGATACAATGCCCATATTTTATTCTAAATTTTTAGAATTCAGATACAATGCCTATTTATTCTAAATCTTTAAACGGCATTGTATCTGAATGTAATCTTTAAACGTTTGATAATGGTCATATTGACCGAAACATGTCATAACAGTTTTATATTCAATTAAAGTGGTATTTTGTAAAGTGTTTTTATTTACTAGTACTTTTATTAATTTAGAATTAATTTTATTAATTCATCATAAATTGTTCAAGTACAACATTGAGTCTTTATGATCTAACCTTCCAAATAAACAGTTTGTTTTTAGATTTAAGAGTGTTCAACCAAAAATCTCAAAAACAACGTTTCCGAGAAAAAATTTTGAGACTTTATTTTGACTCAAAACATTAAAATAAAAGCGTAATTCGGTAGATAGAAGATTATAATTTTTCGGATAGTCATTGATTTTTAAAAATTAAATCATTTTAATTACGAAAATTTGCTCTAAACATCATCATCTTTGAAATAATAGAAACAAAACTAAAGCTTTAATATTTACTTAAAAAATCCGATTTTTTTTTAAAATTGCGTAAATACCCTCTCTTTTTCGGACTCATTTAAAAACAATTTATATTAAAACTGACTATTAAAAAAATTGAAAACCTTAAAAAATGTCAAAATCAGTTTGTATATTTGAAATTAATTAAGTTTATTTTAACAGATGGCAGTGAGAATGTTGTAATATTTGTAATATCATTGAGTACTGAATCGAATATATGTTTCCTATGTTCATATATATGTGTCCTTAACATATGTCCTTAACATACAAGTAAGCCCAACTTGTAACCACGGAGGCTTGTTTATAAATATTAGATAAACCCATAAACCATTAAATTAATGGTTTGACCGCCATTAAAGTAATCCCATCATTCAATTTTTTTGCTCACATCAATGGAGTATTATAAGATGGAGATCTTACTTATATGAGAAGAATTGACAAAATTGGTCACAAAAATGGCACATATAAGGCTTTCTTTTTTACCATTCGTGGCGTTAATAATCCCCGAATACTAATGTGAATATAGCGAATATAGTAACATAAAACGGATAAAACAAAATGTAAATACAGTACTTATTTTCAAATGGAAACACGTCGGGACTGGGGAAGTGAGAATCACCAATGTCGGTTGATGATATTTAATAAGGAAATACATAGAAATTACATATCTATGAAATAAACTCTTGTAGTTTTAATTACTTTATACGGCGAATATCCAATGGTACTGTCTCCGATTTTACATAGTGACGTCAGCGAATTATATAATATACAATGTAATGCGACTCAAAATAAAAATTGTTAAGTTTATTTTAAAAACGATCGAAAAACCCACTTTTTAACTGAGTTGAACATTGAAAAAGATTCCAGAAAATTCTATTCAAAAGCTAATAAAGATAATATAGAAGCTCGCGTTTCCATTCTAGAGTGTTTCATTTGAGAATAAGTACTGTACCGTTTTCGTATCCTACGAACACGAGTGCCATCTTTGATTTAGATACTTTTTTGAATACATTGAGTTTCGTCTCCTTGTCTAATCTCCATACTCACATCAGTCAATTTTTTTGCTTCAATTTTTTAATGTATTTGTAATACACAGCATTCTCTCTAATCGATTCCTCCTCACTGTGTAATATAATATTTACTATGGGGATATGTTTACAAAAATATCTAATAAAAAAAAATAAATATACTACTAACTACTAACTACTAAATAGGGTATTTAACAGTAGTTGTAAAAAGACCTTTTTTTGATTTTTAAATAATTATTTAAGCTATAATGATTACAATTAATAGTCTCAAGGTTATCTTCAGATTTTAGAAGACCCCCTTGTCGTTACAATTTCTTATTTATTTATTTATTTAAATGAATTATGGGCAATAAAAATTATAAGAAGCAACCGAAGCGTATTAACTTCCGTATACGCGGAACAGAATCGGGTGTGAGGCGAAATCCGCATGACGTCCACGTATAGTAGAGTGTTGCTCTTTTGTTTAATATTTTTATTTGTCTCGTCGAACTGAACAAAACGATATATGTACCAAGTTCGAATTCGATTGAGCGGATGCCAGTCTTACCATAAATTTTAAAATATTTTTACCTTTTGTTGGTACACAATTTTATTAGAAGTTCTACTGTAATTAAAGCTGAACGTCCACTAGGTCGGAAACGCGGCGCGGCGCAGTTCCGTTCTCGGAGATAAATACATCTGAATAAATGCAGGTGCGTCCACTAAGTCGAGAGAGCGGCGCGGTACCGCCCCGGAGATCTTATTAATGTAAGAACCGTGCCGCGTTTCCGACCTAATGGACGCTCAGCTTAACACTTTACGATCCGAATACACAGCATCTGTGTAATAACCACAGCAACCGTAGAAGCCGATCGCGACTAGTGATCACGCATGTGTGACTTAACCTCAAACAGGGGTTGACCCATGAAGGTTAGAGAGAAGGAGAACGATCGCTGTAGAAAACAGTGTCCCAGAAATATGGACAAAATAAGTGAGGCGCTGCGATCGCTAAGTTGTCTCAATAAAAGCGGGCTGTTGTGCGCTAATTTGAAATGATCTGTCAACGTTTAATATAAGTGTATATAATATCATACAAACAAAAAAAAGAAAATAACGAAATTATTATTAATTATTATTATTATTATTTATTAATAAATAAATTATAAATTATTTATTTATCAATTATTATTTATTTATTATTATTATAACAGCTAACTTCGCAGATACTACTTACCGACGGCAGCGCGGCTGGTAGCTGAAAAATGAATTATAAATTCTACAAATTTTCAGGGACAGGCGGGCTAATGCTTCAGCACGTAGCGATCGTTCTCCTTCTCTCTAACCTCCATGGGTTGACCAATAACAAACACACTCTTTGTATGACGGTTACTGTAAATATTTATATGTAGACGGATAACATAAAAATATAATTTTATATTATTATTATTATTTTATTTTTCCTTTTTTTCCTTTTTTTGTAATAAAAAGTATTTAATTGTTTGTATTTATCAGTTTATTGTTATTGTATTTCGTGTTATGACTTTTTTTAATGTGTATGTTTACGCATGGTAAATTATTTCGTATATCTTAGTTTTTTTTAAATTTAATTCTTAAAAAATATTGCCGCTCCCGGGAGAAGTTTACTGCGTAAATGCGCGGACCGTATATTGTTAATTACAGTAGAATTCCGATTATTCGAATCATTATGGGCCATCATCATTTTGAATAATCTAAAATATCGGGTAATACAGATTTACATATTTGCAATACTTATTTTCACAACAAATAAACACAAAATACATAAGACAACTGAATGAAGCTCAAAACTCGAATAATGCGGTAACTTTTTTAAGATAACTGATATTTAATATTGAACAACAATGAAAAAAAATATTTGCGATATACACCGTCGTCCCTCAACTTATTGACAATTTAACTTATTGACAATGATCGTAGTTTACCTCAAGTTATAGACAAACCATCTATATGTACGCACTGCCACACTACGACACAGCACGTATGACCTTGGGTACATACATATGATTTGTCTATAACTTAAGGTAAACTACGATCATCGTCAATAACTTAAATTGTCAATAAGTTGAGGCACGACTGTAGTTGTGTGCAAAAAATTTTTAACTTTGGAAAAATTTGAGTTCTGTGTGTAAATTTATCATGATTACAGTGGACATTCATCCGCACAAACGGGGTGACCAATTTTTTTTTTATAGCGGTTTCTAGCACACACTACGTCGTCAAAAGTATGGGGTCTCTTGACTCAGGGGTGCCCACATTCTTGACGCGGTACTATATTTAATGTTGTGGTACACTGCCGTGTCAAAAGTGTGGGTGGTACTGGGCCAAGATGTCCCTATACTTTTAATGACGTAGTGTGTGCTAGAACCCGCTATAAAAAATTGGTCACCCTTTGGGAATGTGTTTGTGCGGACCAATGTCCTCACTCTAATCATGACATTATTTTTTTTTAGGTTTAAATAATGCGAAAAAAATAAATGTGTTGCTAGAAGTACCATTTTTATTGATATAATAATCAAACATAGTACTAAAAATCACTGCATTATCGCTATGCCTAATTGCATTTATTTTAAAAATATTTCTCTTGTAGCTCTTTTTTGTTATTATTTCAAATAAAATATTCAGTTTTTTTTTTTTTTTTTTTATAAAGAAAATAAAATTATAAAAATTAAGATATAAAAGAAATTTAACATTGTATTCATTATACCAGCGTTAGTAAGTTTATGGAACCAGCCATGTAAATTAAATCATTTTGCAGGGAAAAAATGAAATGACAGTATTACAACCATTCTTAACGGTATCAAAGAGACAGATAAAAGTGTACTTTGATTCCGCAACGATGCTTTGTCATTCTGTACATATTTAAATTGTAAACCTTTTTGGCAGTTAACAATTTAGACGATTTAGTATGTTAATTTTAACGAATACAGTGTAAATAACTGATTCTCTTCTAAAAGCACATAATATAAAAAAAAAAAAAAAAAAACGGAAATAAAAAAATAAAAATAACAATTTATTCAACAAATCAGCCAGTGTTTTAGGGAATTTACAATGTATTATTTATTATATATTAAACTAATATTTACATTTAATAGGCACTGACTAAATAGTCAGTTTAGTAGTATAAATTCACAATACTCGATGATAAATGCCATCGTTATAACTTATTTGTTTGATACATACGAATTATAAATACAAGTGCTAGACTTATCTTTCAATTCGGTTTTTTTACTACGTTGTTAAAATGTGACATTTTAAGTAGAAAATATGCCAATGGTTCATTTGTAAGTATATATCTATATATGTATATATTTAATTATTTTAATTAAATATTAAGTTTGATAAAATTATAAATACTATATGTATATATATTATATTTAAAAAAAAAAATAATAAGAAATGAAAAAAAAAACTTAATATTTAATTATAAAAATATTTCGCATAATCAAACAAATAAAATAAATAAATGTATTATTTTTGAGGTGATTTATTTAGAGCACCTATCAAAAATTTTTGATAGATATAAAGCACGCATACCTCTGACTAGTAATAAAATAACTCTTGTAGTTATTGATGTTGTTGTTGTTGTTGTTGTTGTTGAGTACATAATATGTATGTACCTGGTGGTGTAGCGAAAACACAATTGAAATGTAAACCGTCTACCGCCCCCCTGCCAACCATTCGCACGTACATAATTCTATAATAATATGTACGTGCATGTTTAAATAGGTTTAAATCAGTTGCACCATATTAGATTATTCATGTAAATATGTTTTTATGTATCAAATAAAAAATTGTGTTTATAAATGAAATAAATAAGCACATACAAACATCTTACTCATATTCTTATGGTCCATATCGTTTGACAGATGCAACTATCAAGCCTACTATCATCGTGACTGTGACGAATCATCTTTAGTTTGTGGCGGCACTAAATGAGAAGATGGTGCACCTGGTCCCCCAGCGGGTCGAAGATGAAGCATGGCTGTGGGGTCTTTGCCACTAGCTCGTAAATGTGGATTGCCGTAAGCTCCGTACATTTTAACTCGCTCCTCCTCGGCTCTCATTGCCTCCATTATTGGATTGTATCGTAATGGATCAAAACGGTATGGATCGCGGAATGGATCTGTATTTGGTGGCGGCCATGCATTTGTTGGTGGTGGGGGGAAATGAGAAGGTAAAGGTCCCGCTCCGAGACTGGGAGGCATTATACCTCGCGGTGGAGGTGGAACAATACTACTAGGTGGGTGTCTTAAGTATGGATGGTACCTTGGATCACTTCTACTATTTAACATTACTACATCGTCGTCTTTAGGTCTTGGTTCTTCTTTTACTCGTATGTCCTCCGTGGTACCATTTCGTAATGGTGACCGTTCTCGTATAGCAGCTGCAGCAGCTTTACTTTCAGCTAGACGTTGTTGATGTAACCGTTCTAATTCTCTCCGTTCCATTTCGCGTCGCTCTTTTTCTCTTCTATCTCTTTCTCTCTCTCGTTCACGTTCTTGTTGTTCTAATTGTTGTTTGCGTTCACGTTCTCTTTCGCGTTCTCTTTCTCTACGTATTCGTTCTCTCTCCTCTTGCTCTCTTCTCTCTAGAGCTATTGGATCAGGTTTTAGACCCCATGATCCTGTAGGTGGCGGATAACTAGTAACTCCCCGTTGTAGAGCTGATACAGATCGCCAAGGATCATGCAAATTAAGTGGAGGTAGGTCACGACCAGGAGCAGGAAATGGTGGCAAACCAAACGTTGTCGGAGTTGGAAATGCCGATCCATAACGACTGAAAGGTGATACTCCGCCAGCTGTAAACAAATTAAAAATATATTTAATAACCATCATAAGGCACGGTCGTATAAACAGGTCTAGGACACGTCTATACTGTTTGTACGGAAAAACGGAAGAAAGAACAGTAATATGTAAATAAAAGAAAAAAATTTTAAAAAATCTGTCGTTATAAATCGCCTTGCTAGAATGAAAGTGGGATATCTGGGAATTTTCCGATTTTCATTTTTAGTACCACGTAATAGATAAGTCAATTAGTTATCGAATAACATATTTCACAAGTTCGTAGGATATAAAATTTTTGAAGGGCATTGCTTTAAATATCAAGGTCACCATTTAAACTAATGTATTATTGAGATTTAAAATGCAGTTATCTCAAAACTAACATTTCCCAGATATCTCACTTTCATACTAGGAAGGCGAAATGTTAAATAAATATAATAAAATTTGTAAAAATTATTAAAATATGGTCCATTTCACTTAAATTTAACCATGCTTCATCACTTTGAATTTAAATAATTTTCCGTTTTCTTGGCTTTATCTCTTTTATTATTGCATTTACGTAAATTTCTATCAGATTATAGAAATTTTAACAATCAATTAACCTATCGGTTCCTTCTTTTATTTAAAATTAACAAGCTTTTCCATAAATAACATTGGAAAATTTTTCGATATTTAACAATCGACGATTATGCATTAGAACAATTTCATACAAATATGTAATACAGTCAAACATACAAATTTCGATGTCCAAATGCAATATTTTACAAAAATAAAACTTTAAAATTAGGGTAATATTTCTTAAACTCAAAATATTAATACAGATAAAATAAAAATCTGTCCATTCTTTGATATATTTTAATTTATAGGAAAAGTTACTAGTTATCCAAATATTTCCACACACATAATGATAGACCTTTCAACAAATGATTGAATGAATAATTATTATTATAATATTATATAACTTTAGTTCTAACTAACTAAAAAAGTTTAGTCTGACATAGACTCTATATAAGGATTTTATATTTATATAAATTCATATTAAAAATAAGAAAATAACAATTATCATAAATATCTATTTAGAACAATTTCTTAAAAAATTACCTGTTTTTATTAAATAAAAGAAATTAATCTGTACAAATATGTAGCTTCACTAGCCCAAGTTGTAAAAAATATAACAAAATATGACCCTTCATAAAACTATTGACAATAATTGTGAATACATTTCAACGTAGACTTTGAAAAAATGTAGGTATATAATTATGTACATAAGTACGAAAATTATTGTAAGCAAATGAAGCAAAGTAAGTATGAGCATGAGCATGAGCATGAGCATGAGTATGAGCATGAGCATGAGCATCCTTTAGAATATCTCTCCATGTCTTTTAGTCTCGGAATTGCAAAAAATAAATTCCGATCTTGATGTATCATCATCCAATAATGAATTAGGAAATTAGCGAACAACCACGCGAATCGGTTTGTGATATTAAATGGCAAGGAATTTAAATTCTGGTTTCGACTGACGAAACAAGCAGCAATGCATACAATAGAATATTAAACTATTCAATTTCAGCAATGAACCAATTGTTGATAACATTAAGATTCTCTGTCATTGGGTCATTTCACTCATTTTGCGATAATTTTAATCCTAGAATCATACGTAGGTACTCGTCAAATTACGACCAAACTTCTCTACCTGCTCCAGTACTACAATTTGCAGTTGCCTGCCTGCTCTGAAACTTCTGTTATCTAATTTATTTGTTATGATAATACAGAAGACGTATCAATTTTGATTATACTTGCTATCGTTTTGTTTATATTAAAATAGTATGCGTCAATTTGACGACGAATTAACGTATGTTATTTTCTTTTTTTAAATTTTTTACTTTATATACCGAAGTTTTCGTAATTTTTCTAAAATTTAATAACTTTAAATGATTAAGGGGGACCACTAGTGTGACATTTCGAAAAAACCTGAAAATTTTTTTTTCATGTTTCGATAGTCTATACCTTTAAAAATAACGTACTAAAATTTCAAGTGCATACCTTAAATAGTTTTTGAGTAACAGCCATCTCAAGAGCGGATTCTGATTTTCATTGTTAATTTTGAGGTATTGAGAAATGTATGAAGGTTGATAGTTCGGGAGTTTCTAGACGTGGCAGTTACATGTTGTGGAGCAGCTAGACCTTGGCATATTTAAACGACTCATCTAGTTTTACTATGTCCGTTTTAGTGAGTACATCGTAAATAATTTTAGTAAAAATTCACAGTGATTAAAACTAAAAGATAAGGTAAGGAAAAACTACATTTTTCAAATCTGCTGCAGTTATAACCCGAAGACAAATCATCCGATCGAGTTGATTCTTATTGCAGCTTCTTTTATATATGTTTCTTCGTGCTACGAACCTCCAGTTTTCCGATCGAATAAAAAATGTAATTTTTGCAGGCCAAAAATCATCAAATTTTCACGCAAAATTCGAAACTTTTTTTAAAAAAAACTCCGCCATTAAATTTCAGTTTTTTTTTCGATTGAGGTTCATGGCACGGGCAATACCTTCTAGTTTCATAAGCTGTTTGGTTTTTTTTTTTTTAATTTCAAGCACGGTGAAGCTCACTATAACTGCAGCAGTGGGGGGACTTTTTTTGGAGCCTTGGGAGATCGCGAATAACTCACTGAATTTTCATTTTTTTGGTCCAAAAATTTTATCATGAATTTATTATATATCAACGAATATATCCTTAAAATATTAAATCATTCTATACAGTAGTTTTCTTAAAAAAAATCCCAAAAATCACCTTTTTTTCAGGCGATCACACTAGTGGTCCCCCTTAAGACGAGTTAACTCGTCCTGCAATATGGCGGTTCAAAATGCTGTGATATGTACATATTGACTGGTAAAGGTGCCGCCATCTGTGACAGATTTTCCGCAATACGGTATAATTCTAAATAATGTTCAATTTTATCAACATAGTTTAGTATAATTTATATTTTGTAAATTCCTAGGGTTCACCTTTTTAATGCTGGGATATTTGATTTTTTTCTTTTTCTTTTTTTGTAATCTTATCTATTGTACTTATCACTGGCAGTAAAAAGTCCGACATTTTGAGACAAAAAAATTTTTCCATATGGTTTGTTTAAAAGGGTTAAAGATATGGATGTTATAATTAATTTATTCAATGATAATGATAATGTGAAAGATGATTACAGTTGTTTGGCTTATAGAGATGACATAATACTGAAGTTTTAATATATTGAAGCGAAAACCAAAGAGTGCGTTTCAAGTGATTTAATAAAAGATTATTAATTAATTTTGTGGAAAATATTTTAATTTTTATTGTTTTTTGAAATCTTATTCGAAAAATTACTAACAAATTTTAGAAAATTTGCAAATGTGCCTCAAGTTGAGCTTCCACTAGGTCGGAAACGCGGCGCGGTGCAGTTCCGCTCTCGGAGATAAATACATCTGAATAAATGCAGGTGCGTCCACTAGGTCGACAGAGCTGCGCGGTACCGCCACGGTGATCTTAATGATGTAAGAACCGCGCCGCGCCGCGTTTCCGACCTAATGGACGTTCAGCTTAATGAGGAAATAACACCATATCTACGGGAATATTTGTGACCGACAAATTTCACATTCTGTAAAGTCACACATGTCCATCGATTCATAATAGTTCATAAATTAATTATTTGAAAGACATCATGTCTTATGATACAATTATTGATGTATTTATCTATTTTTTAATTTTGCTTTGATAAAAAGATTAAAAAAATTAATAAATATTTATATTAAAAAATTTTTCCAAATGCCATATTAAATATTTTGTTCGCTTTTGTAGTATTGTTATGCAAAAAAAATGGTTTTTGCAAATAAACTCTAAAATTCTCCGTAAAAAGTCCATTCGTCAAATTGACGACGATGTATGATTAACGATTCTCGTAGACCAACGTATGATTCTAGGGTTAATATACAGGGCAATTGTGGGTAGAATGGGGTATTTGACAATATCAAAAAAAAAAAAAAAAAAAAAAAAAACAGTAAAAACAAATTTTAATGAAAATTGATAATAAAAGACAGCAATTTATTATGTTTAATTCATCCTAACTATCAATTTCAAAAAAAAAAAAAAATAAATAAAAATAAGTAATTTTTCAGTTAAAAATGACGTCAGTAAAAACGGGCCGTGATGTTACATTTTCTTATATTTCAACAGTGTCACTACTACGGTCGCTATTGAAATTCCGGTTAGTAAACATTATTACGGAAATTAATCTAAATTAAATGAATTTAAAAAAATTCAACATTTTCTTTCCCTAGTTATAAGAAAAATAAACAGATTTTTTTTTTTAGTTACAGGACACCTGTTCCTGTTGCTACCTAGAGAATGTGACGTAATTGAAGCTAATGAAGTTTTCGCGCAAATTTTGAGAACAAATATTAAATTAATTTTTTCTAACGATTTTTGGTATTATTTTTAAAAATTAAAATTATATACAAGCATAATACATAGATATATGCGTATTTTAAAATAGTTTCACAAAATTAGTCAAATTCCCCATTATCCATCGTGTGGCACACTACATCGCATCTTTAAACAAAAAAAGTTCAGTAAACAGGTGATCGTGCTGAAATATTTAAAAATAGGGAAAGATTTTCCTCCATCTGTTTTTTCAAATTAATAATTTTTAACTATTTCGAGATCGATTGACTATTTCATTCAAGATCGATGCAGAATAAAATTGGTTTACAAAAGATTGATTTGACGAAAATCAATTCAGAAAGTAAAAAAGTATAAAAATTTCAGTGTAGTTGTTTATTAGGTAATCACAAATCAGTTTTAAAAAAATTGTTCGTTTCCTTTAAAGATAACTGAACTGCATTCTTAGCAAGAAAATCAACAAATTCATTTCCACGTATACTAATATGTGTAAAACACAACACGACAGCAATTTAAAAACTTGTATTGAAATAATTTTGCCATAATTATAACCTCTTCATTCCAAATATAGTTAGGCAGATTAATGCAAAATATTGGTTAGATGTGGACACGCTGGATAAAAGCACCAATTTTGGTTCACGTATTGGTTAAGTTCTAATCTTTAAGTTTTGAGTAGGATCCACTCAATTTCATCACCTACAAGGCGGCCATCTTGAGTAATGTGCTCCAAGAACCTGTAATGTTATTGACAAGTAAATATACTTGCTAAATTTGCCCGCGACGTCGCTCGCTTTCTCAAAAATTGCTGTTTTGGTACATCTATATCGGTCACTATCTACACCAGTGTTTCTCAACCGCCGGTCCGCGAAAATATTTCGTCAATCCGCAGAAAGTTGTGTGAAATTATTTAATACAATTTTTATTTTAAATTAGTTAATCAAAAAACATATTTTAATGTTAGCTGCTATTTCAATACATATATTTTATTACATCATCATTTTTAAAATTTAACTATTAATTATTTTACAAAGCCGGACCTATCGATTTTTTGAATATGTTAAAAAGGTTGAAACGAAATTTGAATATGTTACAGAACAAGTCTAATTTCAATACTATGTTATTCTAATTGTCTTAAACTGCTCGAATAGTACGATTATGTCGACACAGTTACCCTCTAATTAACTAACCCTAGACTTAATATTAGGAAATTAGGCAAAAACAGGTCAATTAGATATTTTTACGTAGGTTTGAAATCTGTAAACAAAATTTTAATATATTTTATTTTTTACTCTCTTTTTGAAAAATTAATTCCTAAATTTTAATCCCCCCTCCCTTTTGTGTTGATGTAATTTCAACAAATTTCATATCAATAACTATAGGTCTTTAAATACAGTAATATGGCTAATTCAAACTTTTTATCTATGTCATACCATTTTCGAGATATTTGAAAAAAATTGAATTTTGAACCCAATTTTTAAAGTCATACCAGTTTTGTGTATTGAGCTTAATTTGACTTCTGAGTTATTATGTTTATAAAAAGGCTTTATGTTGTATGAAATTTCATTTTAAATAAATCAAAGTGCTTTGTAAAGTAAATAAATCAAAGTATCAAAGTACAAAGCAAATCTATTTTTTTCCCATAATTTTAATGGAAAACGTAAAAATAAAATTGAATGAAAATTCCTAACGGTTCCGGAGGTATTTACATAATTATAATTTGTAAACGAAGTAAGCGTTTCTTTTGCACGCGCGGAGTTTCTGCGAAATAACTTTTTTTAATGTGGTAATACTGATATTTCAAAAAGTAATTAGCTTATGAAACTATGGTCTTCGTTTACTGTATTCATTAATGTATTGCCCAGTCTGCAAACTAAAATCGTGAGTTTAATATGCACTTGTTCAAAATTTATCGCCTCCCGTAGATGTATTTTTATGCCCTAAAACGTGAATTTTTTTCTAAAGACGCGCCATAGTTACAATTTTTAAAATTTTGACTTTATTCTAATTTGCACACTGGAGAACACAATTTGTAATAAATTGTTTCAAATGTCTTGGACCGAATTTATCGGTGTTATGGCTTCACCCTCTTTTCTACGACCTCCATTTTGACCCCCTTTATAATAAAAATAAGGAAAAAGCAAAAAAATTTTGTTATTTTAAATGTTTGTTTAATAATATAAGGAAAGAAATGTACCTCCAGTTATAAAATCACTGAGAAAAAAAAGGATTGGAAATGGCGATTTTTTTGGTAAAAAAATAAGAACACTCCCTTAATGAAGGTACTCAAACATGGGTTGCATTTTGAGTTAGATTTTCTGTTGCATGGAAAGCCTGCAGCAAACTTGTAACTTGTAAAATAGCAAAGATGGTTGTAGTAGAAGCTGCTTATGTAAAAAGAAAGATTGGAAGTGCACAGAACATTGCAGCTGCATATGTCAAAAAGGTTTTTTTACAGTATCCATGGCTAATGGTTATCGATTGGTTATCTTTAAATTTACATATCTGTAAAAAATGAAAAAAAATTTTGACGGAAAAAAAGCTCCTATAACCCTCCTTTGCATCATTCAATCTTTTTGGTTTACGGGCTTAACCTAGTCTACGTGACATTTTATGTTTATACCAAGTTTCATAAAAATTGCACATTTCCCTATGGGAAAATTCAATAAAAATATTTTAAACAGAATTTGTCTATATATTTCAAAATGGTCACCATGTGTCTGATAGGGTTAAGTGGATCCTACCCAACATTTGAAGCTTAGGGTATGAGTAGTTACTAAAAAAAACATTGATACTTTTGTCCAGAATGTCCACATATTTTTATTAATCTTCCTGACTAATACACTTTTAATATATATTTTCTTTTTTAACTTGATTTTGACTATATTAAACATTTAAAACTTTCTGGTGTTACTAATGACAACCAAACTCATGAAACATTCTAAACAAATATCTTATTTCCATTTCTGGACATTCATAATAACATATTAACCCTCATATATTAAAAAATTGTGTATTATTTTATGTCGACTACAATCGACGTTTGGAACGAGGAGGATAATATTCTTAATATCGGAAATCAGGTAATTAGCATGGTGCTGTAAAGTTGGATTTCTTTAAGGAAGAATGAGACAAAAAATATAAATTAAAAACTTTTGAATTCATTAAATAATGAAACGTTTTGAGACACGTAACATTAACGTAAAAGGTTCTCTCAGAATTTTTGTTGTCAATAAATTTTTTCATGTATCCTTAAGATTACAAAATTTTAGCACAATCTACTAAAATATATCTTCCTGTTATTTTTAAAGCTCCTGTAAGTACGTAAACTTTTATTTTTAATAGATTAAGGAAAAGAAAACCTTACGCTTTTTGTTAGAGTTGCTAAAAAACACTGCACAAAAATTGAGATAAAAATTTATTTAAATTTACATACATATATATGCATAAACAAGTACCATATTTTGTAAAAAAAAAAATATTAAATTATTACGATTATTACTATTACAATAATAATTAATATAAATGATAATCTTTAACTTCTTATAATAATTTTTACAAATTTTATATTTGCTTGACATTTATAACCACAAATCTTTTAATTTTTTTTATTTACACTTCCATGTATTTACATATTGCTGTTCTTGTTGTTCTTACTTCTGTTTTTGTCCTAGATTGCAGCGCCACGACCGTGGCCACGACAAAACGTATTCAATAAGAATATTCAAAATAGGCTTCCTTGTCAAGACCTGTTTGTAAGACCGTGTCACAAAGCAGTAAAAACAAAATTTATAAGTGAAATATTCTGTTATAACGATGATAACCCCGCGGTTTTCTACTTCTAGACACCATTTTGGTGTTCTTGAGCATTCCTTATTTTTTAGCCCAACTCTTAGGCCGGGGGCACATTGAGACGCAGTTAACGCAGGCAGGGCAGCGCAGTTTCTGTGACTCGTGTTGTAGAACGGGACAGCCCGAATTGAAACGCAAAGCAGAGCAGAGCACAAGGGGTCAAACTAGATTGTCTATGTCTCTGTTCCACTTGTAATGAGTTTGTGACGTAAAATCTCCCCACTCTGTTGGTGTAGATACACACTGTTTGCAGTGGTATTGGTTTAATGGTTGCGTCTGTGTGCGTATTTACACACACTACTACAACACACGTATTACCAGAGAGAGAAATATGTGCTGTTCAACTAACAATGTAATACAATGCACTGTGCGTTCGGTGTCGGACAGCGACTGACTACATGACTTAAGCTGTGACAGGCCTACAAATGGCTCCAAGCCAATTACACTTTTTTGATATTAGTTGGCTTCTAGTGTTCTATGGCAGAGCAGCACTGCGCGATACTGCGCGACATTGTAACACGTTCTCGAGTTTTAGTTGGTTTTATTTCGCCGAAATGAAAAGAATTGAAGAAATGCAGTACTGCTCTGCTCTGTTTTTAAATTCGTGCTATCTTGTTGTACAACAAGAGTCACAGAAACTGCGTTGCCCTGCCTGCGTTAACTGCGTCTCAATGTGCGCCCGGCCACACAGTTTATTTCTCGTGCTTTCCTGCCCTGCTCTGTGTTTACTGCGTGACGCAGCTCAATGTGCGCCCGGCCTTAGAGGAGTCAGTACATGTCCAAATTTCATCATATGTAATTTAGTATCTCTGAACATTGAATAGATAGAGGGAGTACAGGGATATATACAATGTATATGAAAATGAAGCCAAAAATGTGACAGGTGTTGATCATTATGGCAGTTAAATAAGGTTGGATTTAAATTTTTTTTTATATTTATTGATGTTATATTTGTTGTTATAAGTATTGTTAGAATATTTATTAATAGATAGTCTTATAAAATGTGTCTTTTGACACTTTCTTAAACATTACAAAAATGTTAATTATCAACATAGTTTAGTATAATTTATTTTTTGTAAATTCCTAGGGTTCACTTTTTTAATGTTGGGATCTTTGATTTTCTTCTTTTTTTTTTGTAACCGTATCTATTGTACTTATCACTTGGCAGTAAAAAGTCCGGTATTTTGAGACAAAAAAATTTTACCATATGGTTTGTTTAAAAGGGTTAAATGGAATTCTTGTAGCCTGGCATAATTTCGGCCATTAGTTGGAATGACATTTAGTCGTGATATATGAAATGTTATTGTAGGACCACTTGGCCTACCATTTAATTCAGATAAATGCCGACATTTTTTTAAGCACTGGAGAAATGTTTAAAAGCAATTCCAGGGTGTCCACAGTCTATTGTAAAAAAAATTCCCTGACTTTCCATGACCGTAAGTTCTATTTTCCCTGACCATTATTTTACTTCTGAGTCTACCATGGTAGCGGAAAGAATTGTAGTCATTTTTGCGAGGTAGTTAATTTTTTTTTGTCCAAAATTATACTTTATACCCATGTTTACATTAACAGCTTCCTAAATAATTTCAGTCCCATGTCTGTTTGTCGATCTGTCTGTCTGTTCTTGTGTGTTTGTGAAACCCCTAAGATGCATAATAATATATTACGGTAATTTTTAATTTTTATTGAAAAAATTTGCTATAAGTATGATTTTAATAAACTCGTATTTAAATAAACTGCTAAATTAAAAAAAAATTTAACAATGTCAACTGCCGGATTCTTGTGTAATTTTCTATGTAGTCGATTTAACTCTAGTCAGCCTCTTACTTTCAGTTTTGCACGTTTTAAAATATAAAAATTGTATTTAGGGAAACCTACAGTACAACATATATATAAATTTCTCCCAAATCCGTGATTTCCATGTTTGACATTCTCCTTATAAGTATAAACGATATTTTAGAAACCTTAATATATGTCATAATATAATCTCAACATTTTTGAACGCAATATAACATATGCTATATATTATAGCATATTACATTAAGCTTGAAGAAAGCTGAATATAAATATCTGACATTAGATCGACTAAATGGCTGTGTTCGAGCAGAAAAAAATTCTTTAAGAAATTCTTCAGAAATCACGTGACAAGTAGTTCTGTCTTACACCAAATTTAAATTTTACTGCGATAAATTACAAAATTCTGCCATATTGCTGTTTACTCTGATGATTCTTCAATAATATGACTTATAATGTTATCCATATTGTTTAAAATACAAAAGAAATAACAAATTTTCATATGAATAACTCTTACTGAAGTTATTTCGTTTAAATATCTACGACGACATTTTGCTTTTTGGTAATTTGCTATTCTTAGTAAATCGCCATTTTGCTTTAAAACGCTTTAAAGAATTTTCTCTGCTCAAATGCAGCCAATGACTGAACATTTACAAGTATATAAAAACTAGCACCGAAACCTGACGTTGCCCGGGTCAAAATACATCACACACTTAATGGTTCTGGACCAACTACAATCACATATTTTCATAGTTCATTTTAAAAATTATAAAATATCCTAGAGTATTCCAGAACATTCTGAAAAAATTTAGAATATTCTGGAAAAATTTGGAATATTAAAATATATTTTAAATATATTTTAGAACTTCCAGATCAATCTAGAAATTTTCAGAATAATTTAGAATATACGAGACCAATAGTAATCATTTCTTAATAATTTTCAGTGTTTCGATACGCCACAGAACTTCCCAGATAATTTTTGAAAAACATCCAAGACTAACAGGGTACTTGACTGGAAATAAAAAAATATTCTAGAAGCCTTGTTTTTGTATGTCAGTTAAGTGATTTTTTTTTATTTTCAATAAATTCTGTAAAAATCGTCAAAAAATAACTACAATTTTAAATGAAAAAATTGGCGCGAAAAACATCTCACCATAATGACGTCACTTTTTGAAGCAATCAAACGTCAATGTTAATATTTATAACCTCAAAAAACTTTGATTAAATTCACAAGATGTCAAAGCAAAAACAAGTATTTATTTGAATTCTGGTCGATTATTATTTCTGTATATACAAGCTAATAGAAACATTGAAAATAAGACAATTTCACTTCGCCCATGAAAATTATCAAAATCGACATATCTAATTGCAAAATGTTACGTTATTTTCAAGAAATGGCGCGTTTTCACTAATTTGAATCGTTGTTGAAAAATAACGATTTTCAAAATAAAATTTTTAAATAGTTATCAAATATTTTTGTCTCATCATAAAAATTGGACTTATGTAATGATAATTCATAGAATTATTTAACATTTGACATAAATTTTAAACACAGTCAAGTACCGTATTAGAACTTATTTTCAACCGATTTTAAACATTTAAATATATATCAGAATTTTTCAAAATGTTCTACAAATTTTTAAAACAATCCAGAACGTTCTAGGCTATCTTTTCATTTTTAATCATTTTTAAATAATTTCGAACATTTTAATATATTTTAGAGCTTTCCAGATCAATCTAGAAATTTTTAGAATAACCTAGAATATTTTAGACCAATAGTAATCATTTTTTAACAATTTTCAGTGTTTTAGGTATTTGGATACATTGCGGAATTTCCGAAATCATTTTTGAAATTTTGAGAACAATTTAGAACATTCTGGACCAACTACAGTCGCACAATTTTTTAGTTCATTTCAAAAATTAAAATTAAAATATCCTAGAGTATTCCGAAACATTCTGGAAAAATCTAGAATATTCTAGAACATTCTGGAAAAATTTGGTATATTTTAGAAAAGTTCTCAACATTATCACTTACGCACGCATTTTACATCATTCAGCATAATTTCGAGCTTATATAAGTCGTACAATGTGTTAGAAAAGGATAGAAGTATTCCACATTTCTACCTCCCACCTCCACTCACTTCTATCCGCCGCGCCGCAACCAAACTCCCTTACTTGCAAGTACACACCAAGGGCCTTCTACCACTGCAACCATGAGTGGGTGGCAGTGGGTAGTCATGAAGAAAAGGCTGGACATACTAACGAACGCTCTCCTTTTATATATATATATATATATATATATATATATATATATATATATATATATATATATATATATATATATATTTATTTATTTATTCATTTATTTATATATATATATATATATATATATTTATTTATTCATTTATATATATATATATATATATATATATATATATATATATATATATATATATATCAGTGTTGGGCGCAATCGATTACATGTAATCGATTACTTGTAATCAGATTACATGTAATCTCGATTACAAGTAATCGGATTACATGTAATCGCGATTACATTTTATTACGATTACATTTTTTTTTATTGTAATCATGATTACATGTAATCCAATTACTTGTAATCGGGATTACATGTAATTTGATTACATGTAATTTGATTACATGTAATCTGATTACATGTAATCGTGATTACTTGTAATCAAATTACAAATTACTTTTACTAATAACCAATAAGTACATCAATATGGATAAGTACTTCTGTTCTCCTAATACTCGTAAGGTATTGAAAAACTGTTTTTGGATAAAATTCGTAAAAAATCTTAAGTAGGAGGGTAGGTAGGTAGGTAGTTGTTTAGTCTTGTGATAATTAGAGTGCGGACATTGGTCCGAATAAGCGGGTTCCTAAAGGAATTTTTTATAGTTCATGTATAGGTATAGTATATACGTGTGCATTTGCATATGTGTATGTATATTATAAGATCATAGCGTCCAAATAGTTTTGAAAGAATACATACATTACATACCAGCATTTACCCGCGGCTTCGCTCGCGTGGCAGTAGCAGGTTGTGCCGGTTAGTGGGTTGTAGATACACTACGTCGTCAAAAGTATAGGGACGCCTTAATCTGGGTGGGGGGTAACACTTTTGACACGGCAGTGTACCGCAACGTTAAGTACAGTACCGCGTCAAAAGTGTGGGCACCTCCCGGGTTAAGGTGTCCCCATACTTTTGACGACGTAGTGTGTGCTAGAGGCCCTACCTTTATTTCCTTTTAAACCTAATTTTTTCACTATCGAATTTTTTTAATTCGTATTATAGCATATTTTGTTCGTATATCTTAAGCAAAAGTAATCGTAATTTTGTAATCAAATTACTGAAACGATTACTTTTTTTGTAATCCAGAAACGATTACAAATTACGATTACAGAATGTAATTGTAATCAAAAATCTTTGATTACATTTTGTAAATGTAATTTGTAATCTGATTACAAATTACAAAATGTAATTTGAAATCAAAAATCACTGATTACATTTTGTAATCGTAATTTGTAATCTGCAATTTGATTACATTTTGCCCAACACTGATATATATATATATATATATATATATATATATATATATATATATATATATATATATATATATATATATATATAAAATATCATACTAATCAATATAGGGTGACATTTTCTGTATGAAATCGAGAAGTGAAAGATGTTAAAAATGTGATATTAAGCTCATCATTCACTGAAAAAATTCGACTGTAGTGACGAGATTGTTAACTTAGGATACATATTTATCATTTTTGATCTAGCCGGTACGTCGGTGGAGATATGCATCACTCTTGAAGAGATTGGTACTTTAGTGGAAGTATACATTACTTTTGATACTCTCCCTACTTTGGTAAAAATATGCATCAGTTTTAACCCAGTCGGTATTTAGGGAGATATGCATTATTTTTAATCTATCTGGTACTTTGGTGGAGGTATATATCCAAGATACATCAATCTGATACTATTTGCTAGAGAGGTAGGCCAGTTACATGTCATTGTCCTATACCCATCTTTAGTCGAATTTTTCCTTGAAAAAATTAGACTTATACAGTCTATACGACCAGAACGGCGAGAGTAGGGGCGCTATCCGTTTTCGGACCCGTAGAACACGAATATGTAGAAAAAAAATGTCATATATATATATATATATATATATATATATATATATATATATATATATATATATATATATATATATATATATATATATATATATATTTTCCCGCTACCTTTTAATATGTGTAGGGCCCCCTTATGGAAGTTAAGAGCTCAAATTTGGTAAATAGGGCTCATTCCGATGCATAACAATACTATCAAAGTGGGGTCAAATTTTGGGCAAATTTTGGATCCGACCCAACCTTTAAGGGGGTGGTGGGGGGCGGAAAAGCAATAAAAATTTTCCAAACCGGTTAGAAATAATGTTTCGATCAATTATCTACAACATATCCAAAATTCAGTTTCCTAGGATGATTTGGAGGGAGTAGGGGGAAAAAAAAACGATTTTCGCTGGATTTAACACGTTCCCAGCCCCCCAGAATTAACGTAGAGTTGAAATTTGGTGTGTTGATAGAGTTCATACCTAGGTTGTGCTTTTTGAAGGTTTTAATATTTTACTTCCACCCCCCTCATTTTTAAGCTACAATTTCATGCTTTTTCGACGTTTTCGAAGTTTGTACCACTCGCACAGGTCACTCGAATAAACCTAGAGGGCTGAAATTTTGTATTCGGATTGAGTTAGTATCAAGGGGGTGTCTTTTGGGGATCTCGACTTTTAACCCCTACCCCCACCATTTTTATACCAAAAAGAAAATGATTTTTCTTGTTTTTAACAGTTTCGTTCGGGTCAAAATCTCCCCAAATAAACCTAGAGGGCTGAAATTTTGTGTACAGGTTAAGCTAATAGCCAGACACTGGTTTTTGAAGGTTTCAGCTTTAAACCCTTACCCCCACGATTTTTACGCCAATATTTCCTTAATTTTTTTGCTTGTTTTCTAACACGTCTAGAGACTCTCTGAGGAAACCTAGAGGGCTGAAATTTTGTACGTGTATTCAGTTAGTATCCAGCTAGTACCTTTTAGGGAGTCTATATTACTTTTCCCCCCACTTCTTCCATTTTTACATCGGAATTCAATGCTATTGTTAAACGTGTTTTAAATGCATTATTTTTATTCTAAATACAAGTAGGCGAATAGTAATTTTAGAAAATTTAAAAAAAAGTGAACTTACTTTTATAACAAATGAAATACATACATATTAAGTAATTTAAAAATGTTATTAAAGTCACTGTTTATTTATAAATTAGGAATTTTGGATTTTTATTATTTATAAAATAGAAATTTTGGATTTTTTTGGAAAGAAAAAATATCTTTATAAAAGCCTTCCAGTTTACTATTTAAGTTCCTTTTTTAATATTTAAAAATAAAACACAAAGGCAATTGGTGGAAAGGCATGGGTAGGAATGCCCTCGAACGAATTGTGTTGGCTTTTTCCCTGCTAACTACTATCGGCACAAAATTGAAATTTACTGAGATTCAGCCCTTAAAAACTTAAAACCTTTTTTTAAAGCCCCGATTAACCGGACACTCATTATCAGTTTTGAAACCACCAAAATGACAAATCGCTTGTGGACTTTCAATTACATTTCGCTTGTAGACATTCAATACCGAAGATGAAAGGAAAAATTCGACTTCCGTGATGGGGCTCCGCTGCTCACGGCTTTTTTAACAACTAGTATAGTAAATTATCAAAGAATAACAGTAATTTTGTATTAAGGTAGTTACCTCGACATTCAACTTTTCGACAGAATAGTTTCACATTTTAATAGTATAAAGAAGAATACTATGATTGTCCTTGTAATTTGGGAAAGATTGATCGCTTCTGAGTTAAGATAATTAGGGTTAAAGTTTATATCTACTCCATGTATTAGATCTCAAAATTCTGACTACGTACCCTTATTTTGTATTTAACAATATAATGACTGGACAGAATTCAATAAAAAACTAGGGAAAGAAAGATTAATAAGTCCTGAATGTAAAGAAAAAATTGAATTATTTATTGATCGTTTTGAATTGAAGATATCATCAGAGAAATTATAGTATTTTAATAAGAATTTAACATCGATACCAATTTCAAGCAACTGAACCGAAGCAGTCTGGCAACGCTGTATATTAAATAACTGGTTTATTCGTATTTACTTGTATACAATACATATGTATGTCACACAGAATACTATTATGTATTGAAAATTATTAGTCCAGTAGCACTAATTTTAAGCCCTATTTCACTAAATATTAATTTTAGAATAGATATAAATTTTTTTAAAAAGAGATTCTTATAGGGATTGCCGAGGAGAACATTTGTGCAAAATGTTAACTCCCGGAAATGTTTCTTTATATAGTTTAAACAATATTGAAAATTCATGAATAGCGTTTTTTGACCTTTCATCGCTTACGTAGCAAAAATGGTGATAGATACATTAAAAAGTGTTAAGACCTTTTTTGTAGAGAATCGAACTCTCTACAAAAAAGTCCGGGAGAGCACCTGTCTATCTTGTACAGGTGAAAAAATACAGCATTCCAAACGTGCACTCAAAAAGTGTGGCTTTTTGAAAAAAAAAAGTGCATTTTTGAGTGCGCGTTTGGAGCGCTGTATTTTTTCACCTGTACAAGATAGACAGGTGCTCTCACGGATTTTTTTGTAGAGAATTCGATTCTCTACAAAAAATGGTCTTAACACTTTTTAATGTACCTATAATGTAGATAAAATTTAGTGCTACTGGACTATATATATGTATTAAAACTCTACTCAGTATGATCCCAAACCATTTATGATAAAAAACTGTGATAGTATAAGTGTGTATATACAGGCTGTTTGAAAGTATGCATATACATGTTGGTATGAAAAGTAGTACATATCAACAACATCTATCCACTAATACAGACAATAATGACAAAGTAATTTTGGTTTACAATTTTTTCTACTAGCATGTCACAAGGTAACTACATTAAACTGAAATTCTCTAAATAAATGAAATTGTTAACTCATAATAATTCAGAGTCGCCACATTTTCCTGATTTTTCTCGGTTTTGCAGCCAATATTTGGGTTTTTCAACTCAAAATTCAAATTTTTAAATAAACGTTTCTAACAGTTTTTATCAGTCCATATTATGAATTTCCATTTTTTTTTATTTAAATAATTGCGCTATACTAGGCTCAGCGATCTTATCACCTCAAATGTGAAATTTCGAATGACCAGTTAGACTCTACAACATATCCAAAATTCAGCCTCCTAGGATGATTTGGAGGGAGTAGACAGGGACAAAATTATTTTGGCTGGGTCTAACACGCCCACAGCCCCCCAGAATTAACGTAGAGGGTTGAAATTTGGTGTGTTGATAAAGTTCGTACCTAGGTTGTGCTTTGTGGAGGCTTTAATATCTTACCCCCACCCCCACCATTTTTAAGCTTTAATTTCATGCTTTTTCGACGTTTTCGAAGTTTGTACCACTCGCACAGGTCACCCAAATAAATCTAGAGGACTGAAATTTTGTATTCGGATTGAGTTAGTATCAAGGGGGTGCCTTTTGGGGGTCTCAACTTTTAACCCTTACCCCCATCATTTTTATACCAAAAAGAACATGATTTTTCTTGTTTTTAACAGTTTCGTTCGGGTCAAAATCTCCTCAAATAAACCTAGAGGGCTGAAATTTTTGGAGGTTTGAACTTTTAACCTTTACTCCCACGATTTTTACGCCAATATTTCCTTGAGTTTTTTGCTTTTTTTCTAACACCACGAAATCTCCCCAAATGAAAGGATACCGAATCTAAAATAAATAAATAATGCTATAGTCCATGGATGTCAATCAATATAGGCAAAGTAGGGGCTTGAGCCCCACTTATGGTACAAGATCTTAACCGGTTGGCGGTATTTGACACTGTAAAACGTCAAATGAAAAACCTGATTAACTGCGGCATTACGCTGTACCACTTCAACAATTGCTTATAAAGTGTATTAGTTGTCAAAATAGTGTATCAATTGGTCATTTCGTCATAATTTTTTATGGTCGTCATTGGGTTGAAGATAGTTGACCTTCAATGATATTGATGTTGAATCTTAAAAACCTAGAATTTCATTGTTATAATTATAATCTTTTGTTCTATCTGAAAGTTTGGTGAGGTTTGTTTGAAAGTTTTGTTCTATCCAAAAATTTTTATTGTTTTAATTATGTGTGTTTAGGTCGAAAGAATATTCTGAATAATTTATTTTAGTTGAAGAATCAAGCTAACTGTATTACAATAATCTTTTACCGATTCTAGAGCCGCGACTTACGTATTACAAAATATATACTAATGGGATACAGTGAGTATCCCATGGGATGTGTGACTGGCGCCCCTAGCCAGAATTGAAAGTGGTGCCCCTCTTTGATAAAATAAGGGGGAGGGGTCAGTAACTTAAAAAAATCCATCCCCTACCCACAATCGCATCATATGTCTCTTCTTCTCCTTTGCCCAAACTACAGCCACCTAGGCTTCTGGGCACGATTCATCGAACTTCACGGAATTACGCGATAACGAG
This sequence comes from Brachynemurus nebulosus, assembly GCA_035578155.1. Lineage (NCBI taxonomy): Eukaryota > Metazoa > Arthropoda > Insecta > Neuroptera > Myrmeleontidae > Brachynemurus > Brachynemurus nebulosus. The sequence goes on along the minus strand of JAPWDM010000001.1, from coordinate 85,640,852 downwards.
GCCCAGTTCCTTTGTTTTCCAGACTTGTAGAAATGCTAGAAATCTTTTACTGTCAACTTATAGCCTAGTTTAATAGCCCGTCCACACTACACAAACTTTTGTTTGTACAAACTTTTGCACAAACAAAAGTTTGTACAAATAGCACGTTCACATTACACAAACTTTTGTACAAACATATATGTTACCATTGATATAGATAATATATGTACCATACCTAGATGAAGCACATTTTTTTTTTTTTTAAGCAAATCGGCATATTGGTTAACACCTTTTACAACCTACAAAGTGTCGGTGGTAATAAATATTTTGTAATTTATTGGTATTAAATATTTATTGTATGGTACATACGTATTCAGTATCAATATTTTTCAGAGACCATTACCCTAGACTGGAATGAATCGAGAAAGGCGGGTGAATAGGAACACAAGGAAAAATGTTACTCATGAGTTTGGTTTAAAAACACTAAACATAAATCGGAATAATATCTTTCTTAAAATATAGTAGAATAATTATTTTTTCGGGTAACAACAATAACTAAGGTTGAAGTTGAATAAAAAATATTAGAACATCAATTTAAATTGACGTCTTCAAACAGTGTTACTTTTTGTTTTTAAAACTTGTTCTAAAAACTATTTATTTTGGTGCTCTAATGAAAAAATTCTGGTTTAATCGAAATTTTAGTTATTTTGAATATCTGAAAAGGGAGACTACAAACTTTTAATTGTTTTTCTTTTTTTAAGAGGAAATAACGAGGATGTGACATTGAGATTAAGTGGGAGGTACCCCAATTTAACCATAGAGAAGAAATTACATTATTTTTGTAATTTTTTTTAAAAACCAGGGACGTTTTCCAAAATTTTTGATTACTGTAATAAAGTGATCATTCTCGCGTAAATTTTTAATATATTAATTAATATAATATTAAAGAATACGTACTCATAAAAGAAACATAAAAAAATACGGTTTAAAGTCTGAATTCGTGCCTACTCAGTCATTTTTACGGTAGTTGTCAAACTCACGCGTCCATACCAACTTTTTGATGCGAGATACAAAAATCCACAAACACTGGTACAAACTTTGAACATCACGTGCACACGTATCGTTTGCCCAAACTTATGTTTGTGCAAACAATTTATTCAAACAAAAGTTTGGGTGATTTTACAAAATGTTTGCGCAAACTTCACGTCCACTCGTACCATTTGCACAAACTTTTGTTTGTGCAAAAGTTTGTGTAGTGTGGACGGGCTATAAGACTAGCCAGTGTAGCCATATATCTTAAATGTTATTTTATCTCAGTCTGTTTTTAAGTAATTTTTTCAATATTCTTAGTATCAAAATTAGGTGATACCTATATATCCTGATGAATAAGGGAAACCGTTGCGGTGGCGCCCCTGGCGGGGGCCATCACTGCCATCCGCTTGCTAGGCCACTGATGGGAATAATGTCAGACATAATCAGGCTTGGACATAATATTTAAATACTGGTGTATAATATTCACAATATAATAATATGTGTATGTAAATTTTTGCGTGCAAGTGTCCTGTGACCCAAATGCCTCTCCTAGACACCAGCATGGGGTCGGTTGACCGCGGCGCGCAAGTGACCAACAGCCAAAAAGACCACTTTACAACATTTTTAAGATTTGATTATCCTTTAACAAAAATGCCTTTTTAAATGAACATATTTAATGAGCTAGTAATAGTAGTAATAATAGTGACAATAGTTATCCATTATCTTATAATTAAACCTATATAAAACTGAAAATACCCCTGTCGCAGCATCCTGCATAACACGAATTTCCGTTTATAAAGTTTAGTTTTTTTCGGAAACCGGTTTACATAGGGTAACTTCAAAAATGTAAACTTTACCGTATAGATGCAGCATCATGACTTTACTGATGCGTCTAATACTACATGATGCACTGCTGATGCTCTCTTAAAATTTGATGCACATTAGATGTTTTTGAACGGGATATTGGCATCATTTAGCCTCCGATTTGGCTATAGATAAAACAGATAATGTAGCATGATAGTCTATAGATAATATAGCAATACAATCCTTGTATAGGTATATTATCTTTGAATTTCAACTTGAACTTACTTGAAATTGAAAATATTGAAATTATTTGAATAAAAAATATTACATACCTATTTTGAGTGCAAGATGTATTCAAATAGTTTAAACAATTTTAATCAAAGGTAAATAGGTACATTCATCTTTTTCAACAATTAGTTTTTCGGAATTATTCCTGTTGGTGTTAATACCTACATAATATGGCAAGTAGTTATAATTCTAGATTATACACATGACATGCATCTTGGACACGCATCACCAAATTTCTTGATGCATTGTTTTGACGCATCAAATGCAAAAATGAACTTTTAATTTTTCGTTGTGATGCGTCTGATGCATTTTTGAACTTTTGACTCTGTCTCATGCAAGCAGTGATGCATTTTTGAAGTTAGCCATAATGTTTCAAAAAAACCTTTTTTATGTGATTTTTTCTCTTCTTTCCCATGGTGTAAAAAATGTCGCAAAAACTTTTAAACTTGGGTAAATTTTGGCAAATTGAAACAACTTTTCACGAAAAATGCCCAAAAAAGCATGTTCCAAGCATTGAACTTGTCTAGATGAAGAACTCATCCAAGATTTTTTGGACTTCCAATGTTTTCACAAATTTATTTTCAAAAATGCGATTTCTCGGCTTTTTTATTTTTTTCTTAGATCTTAGTTACTGCCATAACTGGATAATATGTAAAATTTCAGAAAATTCGTGATTTTTTTTTTTTTTTTGCTTTTAGTTCACCGGAGATTTCAAAACGCGCGGGACCATCAAGGTGGAAAAATTTCGCAGTGTCGACTTCAACGCCATTTATACTTAGCTTATTTTTGAATTTAAAAAAAAAAAATTTTTTTGCAATCTCAAGACATGCAGAAATAAAGAAATAATGTTGTAACTATATTTAATTTTTTAATAAAATACATATTTATTTGTATATAAAAAAAAATAATAAAATAAAATAAAAAAGGTAGATTTTTGATGTTTTTTTGGCGAACCTCCCCTTAATCAAACTTAAGGTGCGCGAAGTTATGGATGACAGTTAGTATGATATAGTTTAATTAGTATCGTGTATACAAATTAAAAGCACTTTTTTCTTATTCCCCGATGATTTTGTTAAATTGATATTTTACTGTAAAAATATAATTTTTAACAAACCTAGATGCGAAGGAGGCGTAGCGAACAAACTGCCCGGATGTGGTGCCGGGTCAAATGGTGGACCTCGGTGGAATGGAAGCTCGTGTGGGGGTCTGGAAGGGTGTACAAGTCCACCAGGGAATACATGTGAAGGCGGTCGCAATAATTCTGATTTACTTCCAACGGTGCCAGATTTTAAATCCACCTGTTGCTTTTGTTGATGATGGTATATTTCCCATGCTACCCTAACATGCATTGCATTCCATTTTCCAGACTTCTAAACAAAAATATAAATTTGTAATATTAGCTTACATGTAAATTGTCTGTAATTACTTATTATCATTCAATTAATTATTATATTTACGTAGAAAAGATGATGTGTTAATATGTAAAAGTAAAAAAAAATTAAATAAATAAATAAATAAATAAGTAAATAAAAGAAAACTGATAACGCCAATAATTATTGAGCGTTTAATTTTAGTGACGTACCATGATTTTAGGTTTTGTTGGGTCGCCCAATGGTTGCTGTGAAAATAGAAATGAAAAGCGTTAGGCTTTTAAAAGCAGGGAAATGCCAATTTTTATTAAGTGTAATTTTGTTTTAAGCAAAGCATTTGTCACAAAATTAAAAGTAAAAATAAATAAATTCATATGATAAAATAAATAACTATGAAAAGCGCAAGTTAACTGTTGTAAAAAAAAAACGTTAATAAATTAATTTACTATTACAAACCTTCGGTTGGAAGGCGGGAAGATGATTTGGTGGAACAAATGGAGTGGGTCCTCCTAGGCCAGGATGTATTAAACCAGCAGGCGAATAGCCTGGATAACTAGATAGTCCCAAATTTTGCCTGTAGAATGGCGAATCCACACTACCCAATTTTGGTATATCTTTAAACTAAAATATAATATAAACACGTTATTATACGAATTCAGAAATTCATGAGAAGAAATGAAAAAGTTTTATTTACCAGTGGGGATGGAAATAATGACGGTGATGGAACCACAGCTGGAGGTGCTGGTGGGGGCGGTAGAATAGGTGCCGCATGTTGATGTACATGTGTATGATGATGTTGATGCTGATGCATTTCTGTTCTCAGGTACGATGGAGTTCCAACTCCTGGTACACCAGCGACAGCAGCTGCTGTTAACGTTCTATCTTGCGACGCGAGAAATCGGTTGTCTAATTCACGTCTTAATAAATCTTGATCTGCAATTAATAGTAAAAAAACATATTACAATAACATATCTCTAAACATTAAAACAAATCGATATAGCCAATCAAGTAAGAGCAAGTCATCACATTCAAAGTACAATATATCGATTTGGTTTTGTATCATAATATGTTATATTTAATAAACGACTAAGTACTTTTTATTAACTGTTCTTGATAGAAATCGTTTACAAAATTATTATACATATTTAAAATGTTTATTTTTTTTATTTATTATTATTATTATTATTATTATTACTTTAATATTTTTCATTTTTTTGTAAAATCCATGAATATTTTAGATAATTCTAACATAAAAAAGATCAATAATGGAAAACAAAAAAAACGAAAAAAGATGTCCAAAATTGTTCTAACCCAGTGGTTCTCAAAGTGGTCTATATCGACCCCCAGGGGTTGATAACGACTTGCAAGTAGTCCATGGCGAGGGAAGAAAAAATTGACCGTCTGTAAGATGTAAATGACGGTCTACAAAAATAGAGTAGACATACAGCGGGTTTTGCTTACCCTAAAATGATAAAATGAAAAGTTGGTGACTGGCAACCTTTTTTTTGGCTCGCCACGTCCATTTTTCCGGGATTATATTTTCGAAAGTTGTTCTTGAATTTCTGAATTTGTATAGGGGGTCTATCTAAAACTGAAAATCATGGCAAGAGGTCTACGAGACAAAAAAGTTTGGGAACCACTGTTCCAATCAATTGATATTTCAAAAGTTTGGAGAATGAAATTAAAATTTGTAGATTCTTGCGTGAACTAACTAAAATGAGGCTTTTTGTCTGTTACGGGCCACGTAACATTAATTTTGAAATTTTAAATACCACGTAATAATTCTGAAAACGGATACTGATTGTATGTTTAAAGTACTCCTGCAGTAGTATCTGCATAACATAGCGAATTTCCAAAGACTGGATATTGGCGGATCTCATATAACAACTAGTATCCATCAAAAATAGTTTAGCTCTCTAACAGTGAAAAAATTTTCAAAATCGATTGGGTAGTTAATTTTTGGCGGTTCTAAGTCCCCAGGACTCTGGCGGATCTCATATAATTTAGCATATATTCATTTAAAACAGTTTTATTTTTTTTTTTTGAGGGGGGGCAGAAAAATTTTTTTGAATCAGTTGGTTAGTTCATTTTTGGTATTTTTGGATCCCCAGGATCCTGGCGAATCTCATATAACATAACGGTTAATCAATCTTCAAAATCGGTGATGTCGCATTCTTGAAAAATTAGTTAATTTTTGATTTTGAAAAATGAAACATATAAATATTGTTACTGTAATGACAAAAACAATCATTTATCGTAAAGAAATTCAGCAAATTTTTTAATTTTTTCAAAAACTAGTTCACTTAGAACAATGGTTTAAAAGCTTATTTTCTGTAATTTTTTATGCTCTTTTCGATGTTCGTTAACTTTTTTAAGATTTTTCTGAGCGATACTTCTGGCAATAACAACCGGGGACAACAATTTTAAAATTTTCGTGTCCAATGGTTTCAGAGGGAATCGCTTGTGACTGAAGTACAAACACAGTAGTGATTGCATAAGTGTTCCGCTTTGCCAACCTTAGTAGGAAACACTAGTTATAACATCCCAAAAAAAAAAAAAAAAAAAATTGTTTAACTTTTCAATATTTTTTTTTCATTAGCTTATAGCTATGGTACAATCACTAAAATATTTTTGCGGACTTCTTACTATGATTGATACAACATATAATTTTTTCAGAATATTTTTTCAGGTGTGTCATAGTTATAAAAAATTAAATGTCCAAAAATATTTTCTTTTCAACGTTATGTTCGTGATATAATCACAAAAATGTTTTTACATGTTTTTGACTCTATTTGAAGCAATATATAATTTTTTCAAAATTTTTGTCCAAGATCGTCATAGTTAAAAAAAGTTTGAAAATATTTTTTTGTAAGATTATGTTCGAAGTAAAATCATCAAAATATTTTTACATAAATTTAATAGTTTTGAGCGTTACTTTATGTCTTATGGTATTCCATCTTTGCTATTAATACATAAATAAAACACTTTACTTTGCAAAAATACCACTTTTATTGTATCAAACTCTTATGATATGTTTCGGTCAATATGACCATTATCAAACAAGTGAAGACGAAATTAAAATCCATACCTTTGTATTAGGACTGCAAAAAAATACACTTTACGAAATAGCAAATAATTTCAAACGCATTTTGAGTTTTAAAAATATGGGTGGCTCTACTTTTAAGGTCTTAACTATAAAAAAAAAAAAAAAAAAAAAATAGAGAAAGCCATTTAGTAGATTTCGTGCGACTAAAATGTAGGCAAATTATCATAGATTCGGTATCTGCAGACCAGCAGCGCGGTTTCATATTAAAGCCAATATTTTTTTTCGAGGATTACTGGATCCGGACAGAAAAATGTATCCTTCGTCACGAAATTAAATTGTCTTAGAGATTTAGAGTATTTATAATCAAGTAACAATTTTATATATTCGTATAAAAATTAAAATTTGTCCCGTTCGTCACATTTTCACCTTTAGAACTTCACATAAATCAATTTTTTTTTTTTTTTACCTTTATAAATATTTATTGAAAGAGCAGTATTACCCACTAAAATCCAAGTTTTACAAAACATAAAATGAATTACAAAAAGAGCTCATACTTGCATTTTCGTTACATAATAGCAATTTTATAAGGGGACGAGATCAAACTCATCGTTACGAAGGACACATAAATGTGACGAAGTAGATATTTAACAACCAACAATCAATCTTACTTAAAAACTAATGAGTATCTCATCATTAACTACAGACAAAACTTGTTTATTACTAAAATCAATAATTAAAAATATGAGTAAACTTGCCAAAAATCTACTTAAATATGAACTAAACCAAGTAAATTAAGGAAAATAAATCACATTTCAAAAATTTATTTACTAAAGGAATACAAAACTCGTGTGCCTCTTTTAATAATCAGAGGTTTTTTTAAATATTCGTAACATATCATTTAATTGCACAAAGGGCACGTTATTTTGATTAAGACGAAATAAGGTCTTTGTGTGACGAAGGATACAATTTTCCAACAAAATCGTTACAAATCGTGAACAGTGATCATTTAGATCGAAAACTTTAGTTTACCGTAAAGCTTACATTATTACAAATAATATTTACGTAAAAACGATTTGAAATTCGTTAAATACATACTAGAAAAAGCTGTGACGAAGGATACACTCAATAAACACACGCTGCCGGTCCTCTTGCTTGATGTAAAAAAAATGACAAGCTATCAATGTCAATCACTTGATTTGACTTTCGCTTTATGTTCTATGGTCTTTGGTGTTTCGTTTCAACAAAAAACATGACCCTTTCACCTATTTTTCTTAAACTTATAGCAATATTTGGCAGTTGTGACGAAGGATACCCAAATTTTCGCGACAATTTTTCGTCACGCCAAAAAAAATAATTCTGCAGATAAATAAAATTTGACTTTCTAGTTACCATGTGTAACAATTTAACTCTCTTTTTTACTTATAAAATTGTGTGGTTTCAGTAAACTTATTTTTAAAAAACGTTGTAGTTCCAAGCAATACGTAATAGGAACATGCGTTTTAGAAATGCAATAAAAGTTTGACACCATTTTTATAAAAACAATTAAATCAAAAATTAAAGTAAATGTAGGTAGGTCATCTAAATGGGAGTTTTATTAACTTTATTTAAATAAAATAAATGACAGTATCTTCATTCTGTATATAGTTTTAACCTTCCTTATTTTGGAGACAACTTTAATTTTTTGAGGAACCTAAAAAGTAGAATCACCCATATAACTGAATAAATTCAACTAATTATAATAAAATTATTAATGGGATTCAAATAAAAAGCCACAAATGGTATTAAAATTCTTTGATCTACTGGGATATTCATCTCTTACTAATATCCAAAACTCCGTCAAATTCATATTCCTAAATTTTATTTCAGCAAATTGGCACTGGTTTGCATTAGCTCAGTCAGATGTCTTATGACACTGAATTAAAAATAGACAAAATTACTGATATTGGATACTAATATTTCACAATATCGTAATACTCTTGTATTATATTATGTCCCTAGGTTAATGTATCTAAATTTTGTAAACATTACCTACTAATTAAAAGGGCAAGTGGGTGAAAGTGTTTTGTGACATCATGTATTAAAATTTGGTTTTATTGTGATTAATCGTAGTTTCGTAGAAATTCAATAATAAACGTGTGTTATGCCATAGAAAATATATTAGTCCAGAAGGAATCGGCGCATGAGTACCGAAAACTATTATATGCGATCCTAAACTTTTTTATGCGATCCTCTTCAAATTGGCCTGTTGATGATATAAATGCATATTGCCACGGGGCAACCCCGTGCCATATTATTTAAACCGAAATTGTTTAAACAATTGCAAGAAATTGTTGTTTTTCAACCGGACAAATTTTTTTTATATTTTTTATTGAAATACAATTAAAAAGGGTCCTATGACTTTTCACGATAAATTTAATATTTTTAGAGATATGAATTTTTAAAGGTTTAAAGGAAAAAGAAAATTTATTAAAAAATTTTCAAAAATTTTCTTGAAAAGTTTTAGAAAAACGTTTTTTTTTTTGAAAATTTTTAAAGAAATTTTCTTTTTTTTTCTTATAAATTTAAATAGGTACTGTTATTGATGAAAATGTGAAAAAAGCTGAGAAAATTATTTTTTTTATTTTATTAAAGATTATGAAAGTTTAAGAGCAAAAAAATGATCCTTTAATTTTTTCAAAAATTCAATAGAATGAAACAAAAAAACCGCTGGATGGATTAAACTGAAACTCGGTGGGGTTTTTATGAGTATATTGAACTGTAAAAGGCACACTTAACATTAATGGTTTGCTCGATATTTTTAATTCAGTGCTTGATTTTTCAAAAAGCCATCAAATGCTCTTTTTTTCTTGATTTTTCAAATTCATGTAGAGTATGCAAAAAAATTTTTTTCCGAAAAAACAATGGCTAATCCTTGTAGAGAATTATTCGAGTTTTTAAAACCCATGAAATAATCCTTTTCCATTCTAAGTCCGATATCTCAGCGAAAAGCGGTCATATAAAGGTCTAAAAAAAGCAAATTAAAGCTGAATGAACAAGTTATCCGGTCCATATGGTGGTTAAGTCGGAAAACTTTTTTCCAAGTCTGTGGACCAAAAAAAGAAACCGAAAAAATTTCGAAAATATTTTTTACAGGGTATTTATTAGGATCGAGTTGTATACGTTGCTTTGAAAATTTCTTTATGGTAAGATCTCAAAACTAGAAACTTCCAGCTTTAAATTGCTTTGCTTACGACTCCGATACGACCATTTTTCACGAAGATACAACCATTCGAAAAATCGCCAAAATTTGTAATTTTTTTTTTTTGATCCTTTAATTTTTTCCGCTAGTGTATATATACTGTGAGAGGAAAAGCAGATATGCTCCCAGTTTCCTTTAATCAAAATATCCTCCAAACTTTGTATGATCATGTTCCATTAGTAAGACACGAACGACACTGTGTAACACAGTGCATTTAGGGGAAAAGTAATGCCAACCAAATTTTCGTGGTTTTTGTACTTTCTTTTTTCACAAAAAACTCATTTTTTGTTTGCCTTTGCCTGCCTCAAATTTTTGTCTGCAAAACTAATCTTTTGTTTGCTTTTAATTAAATTATACATGTAACTGGGAATCATAGAAAGTATACCAAGCAGACTGAATCTATCTTTTTTTTTTTAAATCTAGTAGCTTTATGCTGCCCTCTGCAGAAACACAATAAAAGTTGATGTTCCATTAGTGAAAAAAGTAGACACATGTGTCATATTGTCATGCATTGTGTAATATTTTTCCTAATGGAATGCGGTCTATAACTTTATGTAAGTTATTTTTGGCTACACTAAAATCTTGTTGATTCCAGATATCAGAATACCCAGTCATTTCAAAACGCTTCTTAAATAACGTACACCAGTTATATCGCAGTTCAGAAGCTTCAGAATTAAAATCAAATTCTAATAACCTATTATACGCAATTTTAGACAATCGATTTTTTTTCATTTGCAAAACTTGAAGCCACCACCTATGAGCCGTAAAATATATATTTCTTTTTAGTTTATTGAAACCAGTTTAAATTCCGACGATATAACCAGGAGTATGCAAAAGCCAAATATATAAGCATTTAAAAAAGTTTGTTTGCACTTTTTCCACAATATCATAATTACGAAGAGCCCAAATTTCTGCCCCTTGTCTACTTACTATTTGAAACATAAGTAGTCTACTGGGATACAAAAGTTATTTTCTTAAATTATTGATTAATTTACTTTGAAAACAGTAAAATATTCAAAAAATACTAAAATATTTTCATGAGATTATAACCCATTTTATTTAAGCGTTTTCACAAATATTTTTCACGAAAGTTTAATTTAGTTCATTATTTTAAGTAAGACTATCAGTCTACTGGGGTACAAAAAATTAAATTGTTAATAAACGAAATGAAAAGTTTGTAAAGAGAAGGTAATCAGTAATCACACATCAAATATGGAAATACTTAACCTCAATTGTTAATGCATTGTGGTTACAGTTCAGTAGTAACAAATTATAAAAGGGAAAAAAAACAATTTGAAAAAAATAAAATTGAATTTGTACTCCAGTAGACTAACTAAGGGTTAAACAAATAATATGAAGTTATAATTATTTTGAAACAATATTTTAAATATTGTTATATTATGGATTTAGGTAACAATACACAAAAACTATTAAAATATAGAATTAAATTCGGCTTCTACAGAATTATAAAATTTAGTATAAAAAAAGGAATAAATAAATTAACATAACGTGTGACAGAATGCCATCTTCGGTTTGTTTTTGGTCGAAGCCGAATGTGTGGCCGAAGGTGACCGAAATCGAAGCTTCGGTCGGACCAGTGGTTCCCAAAGTGGTCCCTACGGACCCCCAGGGGTCCCCGGGATCATTCAAGGGGTCCGTGGAAATTTAAAATTTATTTGGGGGTCCCTGAACAACGTCAGGGGGTCCGCGCAAGGTTTAATATAAAATAAAAAGATTTCTGACACATTTTTATTAATATGGAAGTTAAATAACAATGAACAACAAATTATTAGCGATTTTTACGCCCTAAGTAAAGTATAAAAATAGACAGGTGCATGAAATACAAGTAGTAACAGGCATCGCGGTGAGTCAGGCCTATCTATACAGGTTTATACAGGAACGCAATAGAGCCGATACCTGCACTAACTAATTTATAATATGAACGATATCAACTATAAAAGAGTCGCACATTTAATCAGCAATTTAGTTGTGTATTATGCGTGATGTGAAGTGCATACAACAAATTCTTTTAGTCTTGGACAAAAAGAAGTATAATTTTGAATAAAATTGATATTTCTTTTTAATTTAAATTTATTTAAGAAAAGTTATACCTGCTATTGCTTAAGTTGATTGCAGTTATCCCTTAACATTCACTAAGTACAAATACAGTAATTCCATAACATTCACTAAAGAACATATAGATATTATTAATGATCAGAGATGAGACTTATTTAAGATACAAGTATCTGAAATACAGAGTACAGAGACAAGATACAAAATACGTATTTTCATTTTGTATCTGAAATACTTTTTTTAAAAATTCATTTTGTATCTTTTGATATCATAGTATTTTGTAAATACTAAGTGAGCACAATAATTCGAACGAAATATCATATCATGAGTTAAGAAGTCCCAGTCCACTGAATGAGCATTATTGGTTATTGTACAGAAGCTGTTGATTGCTTTTCCGTCTTCCTATTTGGTGAAATGTAGGTTCAGTGCCATTATAAGCCTCATCACAAAAAAGGAAACCGACCAGAAATTAATACTCGTGGAGATTTGCGGTTGCTACTCACAAACATTGAGCCGGACATAAATACACTCATAACATCCCACAAGGTTTATTCAAGCCAATTTTTTTTTTTTTTTTTGTATATTAAAAAAAAAGTTATAATTTCAATAAATATTTACTTCTTCAACAAAATATTTTATTTATATTTTATTTTTACGCGACCATTTACATTCAAAACATCAAAATTAAATTTGTGTTTTTTCTAAATTATGCATTTATGTAGTTTTTTACCCAGGGTCCGTGAGCAAGTTTCGACTATGAAAAGGGATCCGTGGGCCAAAAGAGTTTGGGAACCACTGCAATAGACTATGGCATAATTGCATTTGATTGATTTTTTGTTTTTACTTTATTTAATGCTGTATAACAACTGTATTTATTACTGTAATTGGTAATTTTGTTGAATTACTAAATCTAAATAATAAGTATATTTAAACTTACTTGACTGAAACAAAGTGTCAGTTGAAAATGGATTCGAATTTGATTGTAAACTTAAAGGACTAGCTGCAGACACTGGCGGTGGTGCAAGAGGTGGTGCAAACATTGGTGTTGGAAATGGATGCATTGTTGGTGGTGCAGCAGCTGTAGCAACCGATACTGGTGGAGGAGTTGGTCTGGGTGCCGCTGGAGATAACTGTGACGTTACCGAAGGTACTCCATTTGGAGGTGCAACACCTGACGAGACCGAGTTCCATGCTTTAGAGAAAGCAAGTGTTGAAGATGATAAACTACTGCTTGTTACTGAAAGACTTGAGGAGGAATATGGTAAACTAACTGGTGTGACACTGCCTCTACTTAAACTGCTAACGTTGCTGCTGTAAATAAACAATCAACATATCAGTATAACGCCATTTTACAACAATCTTGTAGAAGATAATTATGTAGGTATAGTTCACGCCACCGGAGTTTGTAAATTTTATTATAAGTTACATATTATATACTCTTATTCCACATCAGTATACTAAACTGATTACTATTTTTACATTAATTTACTTTACATTTATCTTCAGTAGTAAGACCTCTATGTTAATTTATCAAAGTATATGTATTAAAACATTTAGTCTGTAGTTCGGGAGGCTAACGCATTTTTTGTATATGATCTACGTACGCATGAAAATGATATTTGTAATGAAAGGAGTGTACAAGTAAGAAAATTTGATGGTACTGGCAAAGTAATTCCAAATTTTCTACCTGATCTCTCCAAGTCAACGTGTTAAAAATTTTATATTTGTTTTCACATATCATCGGCTTAAAAAGAAATGTGCCTAAATTCATTTTTAACAATTTTATAGGAGATCGAAAAACAAATCTAAAAGTTTTTCCGAATGAAAAATGCAACTAAAACGTTTGGGAAATGTGACTTACTAACATTATTAACAGTATCGGTAAGTATGTCGCTGAAGCTAGCAGCAGCAGCAGTAGTAGTGATATACCGTCGTGGGTGGACATATCGCAACACATTACTTTAAAAATAATGTAAACAACATTAAATTCTTTGCATGGATATATACTATTAATCAGGACATAACGACTGTTTAAAAATAATTATCAGTCCGTGGCACTCACAATTGTTAATAAATTATTCCTGTCAACAATGGCCAGTCTGTGACATTTTAACTAAAACTGCACATAATAGCCAACGGCATTTTTTTTTAAAGCAAATAATTCTAAGCTTTTGGGGAGACCAATTAAAAGCAGGAAAAGATTATTAGACAGCGAAACTCACAATTTTTAAGCAATTATTTCAGTCAACAATGACCAGTATGTGGCATTTCAACTAAAATTGTCTATAACAGTTAACGGTATTTTTTTTGAAAAAAAAGGAAATAATAGGCTCTTGGTGAGACCTCATAAAAACAGGAAAAGCTTACTATTTTTTTTTTTTTTTACAAGTACAACAAGGAGTTGTTGTTATAAGCAATTTTACTAAAAGTGTCACATATTGGTCATTGTTGAATGAAATCATTTTTTAAAAATTGTGAGCACCGCAGTCTAATAGTCTTTTCCTGTTTTTATTAGGTCTCTCCAAGAGCCTAGAATTATTTGATAGAATTATTTTTAAAAAAAACATGCCGTTGGCTGTTATGTGCAATTTTAGTTAAAATGTCACAGACTGGTCATTGTTGACAGGAATACAATTGTGAGTGCCACGGATTGATAATTATTTTTAAACAGTCGTTATGTCCTAAATAACAATATATATCCATGCAAAGAATTTAATGTTGTTAAATTATTTTAAAATAATGTGTTCCGATATGTTCATCCACGACGGTATTTCATTACTGCTGCTGCTGCTGCTACCTTCAGTGACATTCGGTAAGTGGTAGATACAATACAATACAATAGGTATTTGAATTGTTAAGTGTCTTTACTGATTTCGAAAACTACAACTGAGAAATGAGACCTAAAGAGTCGAGCTTTTGCAACATTTTCTCGATCAGTAAAAACAACTTCCCGAATTTATATCGTAAAACACTATTACGGTTTTACGGTAGACTTAATTGTTAATTTTCAAAATCTTTATATACATAGATTCAGATTTCAATTAATATAAAAAAAATAAAAATAAAAATGGATAAAAGTCCGACAACTTTAAATCTAATATTATAAGTCAATAAGGAAAAGGAACTTGTTAAGGAGGATACCGTATATAATTAAACCTATATATGTACAATAAAAATGTGATTAATTGCGTGTAATCAAATCCCCGTAAAATAAATAAATCCGAATGAGAAATGAGTACCGATTGTATAATTATAGTTTTTTTTTTTTTGTTAAATAATGAACGTACTATTTATTTAAAAGAATATTTGTGGAGTGAATATTCAAAACGTGCTTTGTCACAATTACCAAAATATTCGAAAATCACCAAAAACTATTCAACGTATAGGATTCATTCAACGTTCAAGGGTTTGTATTTTTCAAGTTGTGTTATTCTTATAGATTACATGATTTAAAGTACAATTAAAATTGATTTTTCGTTAAAATGTTTTTCTTTTATGAAGAAAACTGTTTTTATATGGTGGATAAAACACTGTTTGAACAGACGGATTGGATAAAAACCCATCTTAATTTATTTAGTTGTGGATAAAACACACCTTGAACAAAGAATGCTTCAAATTAAAGGAATTGAAAAATCTTCCATCACTAACTGATATTAATATCTAATTTTTATTAATAAAATATCAAATATATAGGTTATTTTAATTTATAACACCATTAATTACGTAACACGTCACTGCTATCTATATAATCGCGCAACTTGTGTAGTCACATATGTTGGTCACGTGATTCAGTGAATCAATCAAAACATGTTGCTGGCTGATTCCTATAGGTCGTTGGACAAAACATTGTTTGAACCAAACATGATTATGATCTTTCTTAATTTTAATGGGGTAAAATTTGTTTTTATAGAATTTGAATTGTCTAGTCTGATATAAAGCAGTGAGAAGAATCAGACGATGTGCCTAACTCAATTTTGAATTTCTGTGACAAAACACTTTTTGGAATATTCACTCCACATTTTATTAAATTTGAAAGAAGTTTGTCATTTGATTGAATGTGAAATGGTTAAAAAAAAAGAAGAAATACGTACCTATAACTATCTCTTTCTCTATTGGGACTATGCCCTCTTGGCGAATGTGTTCCTCGTGTATTTGTTAATGTAGTTGCACTTAATTCACGGTTGTGACTAGTTGTAATTGTAGGCGTTAAATGTAAACTGTTAATGGTACTTGTACTTATGTTTGGCGTCTGCGACGTAATTGTTGGCGAAGGCAATGTTGGTGCTATAGAAGATCTACTGTGTATTGGAGTTGACGGTGACGATACAGCAATCGAATTTCGCATACTAGCTGCATATGGAGCATATAACGGTGGATATGCGGGAAAAGTACTGGGGGCTTGTTGATGGTAACCCCCAATACCGTTGCTTGTACCATTTGGTAAAAATGCATTAGTTGAAAGTGGCGCTGTAACAACCGGCGTTGGGGGCGGTAAACTTGTTGACGCTATTATCGGGATATTGTTTGATATTTGTTGTTGCGTTGCAATTTCCCGTGGCGGGGGTGGCGGCGGCGCTGGATCATGTTGGTGATTAGTTGTAACTGGTGGTGGTATAGGAGCCGCTGCCGATTGCGGAAGTGCTGCTGGTAAAGAGGCTGGAGGTGTTGCAGCAGATAATGGTGGCGGGGGAGATGACGCTCTGGATACTTGGTGGGTTTGTATAGGGTGATTTGAAAGACTGTGATTTGGTTGACTGGGCAAAATATGAGTGGGCAGTGCGTGCAGTGAGTTTACTATACTGTGGTGAATACTGCCACCGCTTATACAATTGCTAGTATTAGTGAGATGTGAAAGAGTGTGTGTATTGTGAGAGATTGAAGCCGGTGCTTGGTTCGACGAAGATAAACTTGGAGGTATTTGATGGTTTAAAAGTGAAGTAGCGTGCGCTATATGGTTGGGCGGCTGATGGCTATTGGCTGCTATTTGTGTATGCGACTGACTGATGTTATTAATACTATTACCAATACTAGCAGTAGTGCCTGCCGATAAATTAGTTGTTACTGAAACAGGGGGTGGCAGAGGTGGCTGAGTTGAATGATTTGATTGTGAATGTAGACTGGGAGTGTGCGTGTGCGCATGGGGCGTCTGATTGGACACAACCTGATTATGTGATGATGATTGTTGTTGTTGTTGTTGTTGTTGTTGGATAGGTTGATGAACTGTGGTTTGAGGAACTTGATGTTGATGTTGATGTTGATGTTGATGCTGATGCTGAGGTGGTAAAGGAGGAGTAGGTGAATGAGGGATGGTTGAAGAATTATTATGTGGGATGTGACTATTTATAATTGTTATACCAGCTGGAGTAGTTGGTGTAGTAGTAGCCGCTACCATAGTGGCGGCTGTAGCCACAGTAGTTGGAACTAAAGGTTTAGTGGGATGTTCTGCCGCTGCGCTAATTACATGACTGGTCATCGACGAGCTAGATGAATATGGTTGTGGTAGGGCACTGTGTGGGGGTAGAGCTGCAGGAGCTGGACTGGGAGCGGGAGGTGCAAGGCAAGGAGATGTTGGAGCAGGCACAGGACTTGCACTGTCACCTCCAGGTACGCCTGAAGGTAAGCCAGAGCCAGGAAACTCGTGCTTCCGTTGTGGCGTCGGAGTTGATGCAAAAAGGATGGAGCCTGCGTCCGAACCCTGTAAATAAAAAAAAAAGTAATTAATATTTTTAAAACAATTACTGAAGGTACTTAAATTTAAAACTGTATTATAAAATATTGTGAGAATATTATAATTTTGTATCAGAATCCACAAATTTAATTTAACTCGGGAATTCCCAGTGTCACCTCTAGGTGACAGTGATTTGTGATTTTTTTTTACAGACAATATAACAAATTTTAAAAATAAATGTGTTACGACTAAAATGTTAATACTCAGTAGTATTCATGGTTTTCATTTGGCAACATTGAAGTTATGTTAACGGTCAAATTAATTCTGTTGTTTCAAACGATTTGCTGTTTTATTGCGCGTGAGTGTATCTTGTGATATTTTCGCTGTTATAAAAATTTCTAAAAAGTAGGTACTGTTATTATTGTTATAACAAATTATTATTTAAGAATCAAGCTTATAATGAAAGTGATTTTTTGCCGGTAATTTCATACCGTTTTATCAGTCCATATTACAAATAACGGCCCCTATGACCCATAATTGAGACGCCATTAAAAAAAAAACTAAAGGGTATTTTTTTTTCAATTATTTATTTTTTATATGTTGAGTACCTAAAGATAAAAACTAGCACAAAATAAGAATATTTTGTCGATAGATCGCGGCTTGGGAATTGCCGAGTTAAGAAGACAGAACAAATAATGCTACAGGCGAACAGCCCAAAATGAGAAAATGGAATTTACTTTCCGAAAATTTACCATAAACCGTGATAAAGGTGTTTTTTTAAGTAAAAGAAACTCCACTCCTGGTATAAATAGACTGTCTGCTATTCGGATCAATATGTGAGATAACAATCCATATTTTCCTACTACGGCAGGATTTTTCATTTTTTCATTCAACATTAATTAAATGCCCAGTCTCAAATAAGCTAAGTATAAAATATTTTTTTTTTTTTAAAAAAAAAAAAAAGAAATACTGAGTTTTTTCTAACAAGGAGGGATTCAAATATGTTGGTCTGTTAGTTTAGTTTTACATCCATATATAAAGAATCTAGCCTACAATATAAGATCTACCTCTCAAGAACATACCAGATATTCTCATACAGTTTTAAACAGTGACATACGTAATAGTAACAGATAATGAGCCCGTATAATATGAAAATCCCCGCCATAGAACACCCTCCTGATTTAAATGAAATTAGAAAGTAAATATACCCAAAAATATAAAAACGTCGGTCGCCCGTAATTAATCGTGGACAAATTGACGTAATTAAGCGAAATATCGAAAATACATTTTTTGACGTTTTAAATTATCAAATAATTTCAAAAAATTAATAACCAACAGTTTTTTTCATAATGACAAGAAAAGGAAACAGTTTTTTCCTAGCAACTCTTTGTCTATATGTATTTTGTACAAATATACGAAAAAGGGTTGTAACCTGCCTCATAAAACATCCTAATGAAATTTATAAGGAATACAAATAAATATGTATAATTTCACAATAAGTAGGCTGCCCTTACTGCATCTTGTATTAAATACTCCGGTATGGCGGTATTGGTGGTATATCACAAATGGTACTGGCGATATCTTCGTCATAAAACATCGTAATGAAATTTATGTGGAATATACGAGTAGATAAAAGTGTGTTGTTTCACAATATATAGGTCGCCCTTACCTGATCTTGTATTAAATAATCCGGCGACCTACTTAAAAGGTAAATCGTCTCGTCATAAAGCATCCGAATGAAATTTATAGGGAATATTACAGGCAATTGTCTACAGAGCCATTCCATGCTAAATCAATACACTATTGAAAGAAAATTTTCCTCACCATTTCAGATTTTCTTAAAATTTGATATACTCATACTAGGTACTAAGACTAAGAAAAGTGCCACTTTTTAAATATTTATCTCAAACCGTTTACGAGATATGGCTATGTAAAGTTTTCAAAAACGTGAGGAAGAACTACCTACTTCATCGCATGGTCCTTTCCTATGTGCTGTTGCTAAAAAGTGCCACTCAGCTTTTATGTTAAAATCTTCCTCATGAAGGCAAAGGTTCAGGAAGTTTTTCCAATTATATATTTCCATTTATTTTACAATAGTATTCACTTTTTATAGGCATATTTGGAATGTTTTAGACTATGTACCTTTTGGAAAAATGTCGAATAAAAATAATCTGAGTATTAAAGATACATTGTCTTGACAAAATTGGGTAACAGTGGAAAATCAGCAACAGAAATTTTTTTTTAACAATGAACTCATTAAGACCCCACATTCATATTTTACTATATGATTCAGAATAGTACTAAGTATTTATCCAAATATTTTTAGAATTTTAAATTACCGTAAAACGGAGCTATTTGAAAACAGTGGGGCTATTTGGAACAAAAAAAAAAGAAAAGAAAAAGATTTAGGCTCTTATATCTGTTTGATTTCTGAACGACTCATAACGTTAATACGTCTTTAATAAGGGATGTTCTTTAAGAGTTTAAATCTTTTTTAAAACTCTTCTTTAAGAGTTTAAATCTTTTTTTTTTTTTGTTCCAAATAGCCCCACCGTTTTCAAATAGTCACGTTGGACGGTATGTAGTTTTTGAAAAGAAATTAAAGTCTTTACATGGATTTTGAAAAAAATATTTTCATTAACACCCTTGTCATGTTGTATATCATTTGGAAGAGCATTTAAAATGCTACAAAATGACACCTCTCCTCGCTTTCTAGCTAAATTAGAACAGCTTCTAGAGCGCTTTAAAAATGAACGTTCACGTTTATTTGGCAAGTTTTTTAAAACTTCACTTCAGACAAAAATTGGCACTTTTCTTAGTCTTAGTACCTAGTATAAGTATACCAAATTTTTAGAAAATCTGAGGTGGTGTGATAAAATGGGTGTGTTGAATTGACATGGAATAGGTCGGGTGGTATCATAATATATAGGTCGCCCTTACTAAATCTTGTCTTAAATAATCCAGCGACCTATTTTAAAATATGGTCTTAGCGGTACATCGGCTCGTCATAAAACACCCGGATGAAATTTATATGGAATAAAGTGTATACAGTGGGCATTCTGAATATTTCCGCTCTCAATAGTTCCGCTTCCCCAGTTTCAGACTCGAGCGTTACCCCTACTTTGCCACCCATTATAATATTTATTTCATAAGAGCTAAAAATGTTTTATTTATATTAAATGAAAGAAAAATTACCTAAATTGAATAAATATAGTAAGACAATTTAAGTTTGTAACATCATTACAGCAACAGCTCGCTATAGAGAACACTTTGGAATGTGCGATAGAATTATACTTCTTACTGTTTACGTAATAAATCAACAATATACAGATTGCTTTCTGTGACTTACGACAAAATACAATGGAAATATAAACATACATAAATTAATAAATTTTTAGTAAAAATAAAACTGGTACATTTTGAAAAAGAATTGTAGTTATTTTTTGTTGTTAAGTTTAAGGCAAAGGTTATGTTTCACGTTTTTGATCACACGATATTAATTACGTTAACCACCCGGTATATAAGTACAGGGGTATTTTATTGGTTAAAAAGAGTAGGAAGTATAATTCTGTCTCACATTTCAAAGTGTTCTTTATAGTGATCTGTTGGTGTATTCGACTAACTGATCAGCATTGTTTATACTGTTCCACTGTTTCACTGATATGTATCAATTAGTGTCCTCATTATGTAAACAGATAGACATAAATTATTATGTGACATATATCGGTGTTATGCATGCAGGTATAAAAATTAAATTAGAAAAATACATTTAGAGATGCGAGCGTATTCTTGCAAAATTTTATGAGGAGATACATATTTGATCAATAAAAGAAAAAGGTTACACAATAGTTAATACTTTTTAATTAATAATTAGATTTTTAAAAATAAATAAAAAATAAATAAAATAATTTGTTAACTGCGTACATAAATAGATGATTATAATGAAAATGATATACCATTAAGTAATTATGCCTAACTGTAAGTCGAATACCGTACACAAGTACATTATACTCATATAGTACAATTATGCATATCAGCATATCTATACATATGTTAAACGTAAACCACTAGAGTTTTGTTACATGGTTATATAAATATTAATTTAAATTTTTAAGTTACATTATTATTTTTAGACCCCCGTACTTGTTTTGACGCTCCTGGAAAAATTTTCAATTTTGACACAATCATAAATTATTGAACTACAATTTCTGAATTTAGACATAAAGAAATTTATTACCTTGCTAGCGAGCAATTGGAATTCGGTGGGGGAACAACAATTCCTGGAAAAGCTATTCCCCTCGTTTCATTTTGCGGAACTATTGAGAAGGAACACTGTAGTTTTATAACATACAGGTCGCCCTTGCCGGGTCTTGTATTAAATAGGCGATCTACTCCGGCGATCTACTTCAAAGTATCGTACTAGCGACCTATATATTTATTGTGAAACTATATACTTTTATCTATATTCCACATAAATTTCATTCGCATATTTTATGACGGTAATACCGCTAATACCATTTGCGATATACCGCCAATACCACCATAGAGAAGGAACGTTCTTTTTTCGTATATTTGTACGAAATACATATAGACAAAGAGTCGTGGACTCCTGAACTGTATTATTTTGCAACTAGGAAAAAACTGTTTAGTTTTCTTGTAACTGAAAAAAATTGTTGATTATTAATTTTTTAAAATTATTCGATAATTTAAACGTCAAAATAGTATATTGTACAATAAGTGGGAAAAGAGGCATATTTCTCACGAATATGAGTTTGCGGGCTCGCGCAACAATTTATATGAGTGAGAAATAAGCTTTTCCCACGTATTTTACCCTATACTTTTTCTATGAGCACATTTTTTTTCGTAAAATTTAACATAAATAATTAAAATAAAATTTAAGTAAGTAGTAAAAAATTTTTAAATTTATAATGTCAGTGGTAAGATATTCATTTTTTGCCACAGCATACTTTGAAACTATGGAAACAATAATAAATAATCAACATACATAATTATGTATATTTTCAGAATTACACTAGCTGACCCGGCCACGCGTTGCTGTGGCTGCTCAGTAGTTATAATTGATTGAATTAATTTCTTATCATTTTGATAAAATCAAATCAATATTTATTAATAAAGCTGAAAATAGTTTAGCCAATTTTAAATCATATGATACTGAGAATAGGCGCGAGAATAAAGTGCTTTGCTTCGCTCACTAAATAGTTCAAAATTCTATAAAAGGTTAATTCCATGTAATGCTTCGCTCCGCTCGCATCACTAATTACTAATACCATTATTAAAAAATAGGGGTTGATAGTAGAAGGATGAAAATTTAGGGTTGTATGTATTTTTTTATGCCACATCATAAAATAATAAAAAAAAAATTGTCTAAAAAATATAAAAATAAAATTTGGAGTGGACTACTCTTATGACTTAGGGGTATAAAAAATAGATAACAGCCTATTCTCAGACCTACTGAATATATATATATATATATATATATATATATATATATATATATATATATATATATATATATATATATATATAAAATTTTGGGTGTAATTTTTTCTTTTATGTATATAATTTATTAATTATGGCTAACTTCAAAAATGCATCACTGCTTGCATGAGGCAGAGTCAAAAGTTCAAAAACGCATCAGACGCATCACAACGAAAAATCAAAAGTTCATTTTTGCATTTGATGCGTCAAAACAATGCATCAAGAAATTTAGTGATGCGTGTACAAGATGCATGTCATGTCAATTCATGTGTATGAATTATAACTACTTGCCATATTATGTAGGTATTAACACCAACAGGAATAATTCCGAACAACAAATTGGGCAATTCCATGGAAAAGGCTCCATAATTGAAAAAAATAAATAATTGTTATTGGTAGTAAAAATACGTTAATATGATGGCAACACTATAGTACTTTAAGTTCCCAAAATTTCAATAAAAGTTTGTTTTTAGTTTTTTAGAAATAGTGTAATTTTCAATGTTTTGTCGTAAGTATAAGCTAATAGTGTATTTTATAGTGGTGTTTTAATTAAATTTTCACGGCAAGTATTTAGAATTATTATAATCCTAATTGAATCCTTAACGGGAATAGAATTTATTATAAATTTACAGATTTTGAAAAATCTTAAGAAATTTTGTATTTTAGGTAATAAATAATAAAAATAAGTACATTTTTGTACCTTTAAAATTATTTTAAAGTTCCTATTTTATGTCCTATAATTGTCATATATGTAAAATTCATATTTAGTTACTTTTTAATAAAAGCAGTTGGCACTACATGAGATGTTCAGATAGACGCTTTTTAAGAACATGTTACAATGAAATATGTACTTATATATTTTATAAAACACATATGTATTGTAATAGCGCTCAATAAATATAATCATTAGTGAAATACAATTATTATCTTATTTTTAATTACATGATAAAACCTCCGAACACAGAAACATTACAATAATGTCAGTTTCTAGGATTTCATTTAAAAATACTACTTTTTTGCAATTCAAAGTGATGGTAGTGTCAGTCACGTTTTGATCTGTAGTGTCAGTCACGAATTATTTTTCGAATAACTACTTTTCTAAAAAAGTAAAGTCTTTCATTTTATCATTTTCCAATAATTTGTTTCATATACTTCGGTTAAATATACAATTTAAAATTATAATGTCTGTACAGAGGAAGATTTTCGAAGTTTAAAAACACTCTCGAAAGCGACTTCCTTTTGCATGTAGTGTCAGTCACATTTACATTTTATTAAATAAATCATATTTCACAACTTTATTTGTGCACACTTTTTATTACAGAAGAATAATTGGGGTATCAACTATAAAACCATGCTAAAATTGAAACTGTAAACATAGTGATATTCGTAATATAAGGCAAAATAAAACGTAAATTGTGTCAAATGTAGAGTCAGTCACATATGGAATTGCCCAATTGTTGGAAAAGATGAATGTATTTACCTTTCATTAAAATTGTTTAAACTATTTGAATACATCTTGCACTCAAAATAGGTACATATGTAATATTTTTTATTCAAATAATTTCAATATTTTCAATAATTTCAATTTCAAGTAAGTTTAAGTTGAAATTTAAAGATAATATACCTATACAAGGACTGTATTGCTATATTATCTATAGTCTATCATGCTACATTATCTGTCTTATCTATAGCCAAATCAGAGGCTGGGATAAATGATGCCAATATCCCGTTCAAAAACATCTAATGTGCATCAAATTTCAAGAGAGCATCAGCAGCGCATCATGTAGTATTAGACGCATCAGAAAAGTCATGATGCTGCATCGATGCGGTAAAGTTTACATTTTTGAAGTTACCCTATGTTACCAAAATTATGTCAGTAAATATTACTTATTGCAAAATTAATAAACGGATCCGATTGCTCGGAATCGAAAAATTTTTATAAATTAAGAGAACGGCTCCATGATGCTAGCACCACATCTAAAAAATTGAACATTAATTAAACATTGAAAAAAATTGATTTAATAGGTCAAAAATTGGCCAATTAATATTATTAATTAATTAGCAACAGAAAATTTTAAAAAATCTTTTTAAAATTTTTAGCTTTTTATATATGTATAGTCTGAGAGCCCACTGTATACAGATCCTACGTATAAGATACATGAATGACTTTTTGTGCGTAAGTAGTTCTATTAGGGTGCGTATTTTATCTTCTTCACAAACTTCCTCTTAACAAAGAGTATTCTTAACTTAAATGTTACTGTTAGCAAAAAGTATGTCTTTTATGTTCCTCTTAATGTTACTATTAAGTTAATAGGGAGTCTATCATTTTGAGTTGAATTTTGACTATAGATATAATATACGGTTTACAATTTGGGTATTTTAAATCGTTTTCATAACCAAACATTTTGTGTAACCACCGAGTTCGCAGATATATACAATACACAAGAGTACTTACTTGTTTGCCAAAAACAAGATTAGCTTTCCTTATGAAAAAGCAAAGTAAGTTTTATGCAACCATTTCTTTACGTATTCTTCACATATAATGGCGAGAGTGTTAATTTATGATTTTTTGGCTCGTCTTTTTAAGTATAATAAGAATACAGCCCTCTTTCGTTTATACAATATTTGCATGATCAACTCTATGGTTTTAGCAATATGTAACCTATGTAACAATTCGAAGTTTTACGAAGATTATCGAAGATCAGCAGCACAATATGTCAAAAATTAATTTCTCACTCTAATTGAACAAAGATATCCTATTGCTAACTACTTACCAGGTACTTCAACTGATTCTTAAATTATCTTCCTGTTAACTTAAATTTAAGACATAGTACCAAGTTAAAAGACAACAAAATAATATAACAAGGAGATAGGAGCAATTTTAAGACAAGAAACAGTTTAGGAGGAACATAAAATACGCAGTCTTACAGACATAAAAGGAGCCACCATTTATTTAAGTCAATTTGGCCCACATCACAAAATATGACGTCATTTCTAGTTACGATTTTTAATTTTTACTTAATTCAAGAAATTACGTGGATGAAATCAATATCAAAATGTAGGTTTCAAAGTATACAATAAGTTTATACTGAGGTGCCAGGCTTAATTAACAAGCAACTCCATGACACTCTCAATTAATTAATTAACTCGCGTGACTGCAGATTAATTAGGCATAACATCCCACTATAACTTTTTTGTATGCGTTGAAACTTACATTTTAACGCAAATTTCATCTATGCTTCTCATGAGTTAAAGTGGGGCGGGGGTAGATTATTGTGTTAAAATTTGAAGTCAACTGGAGCGAAACTAACGGAGATATAGACTTGTAAATCTGCGCCTCGCCGACCCTAGTCGTCAGCTGAACATTGGTTTGTACGAAGTCCATTTTTTAAACACTCTTTTCTCGAATATTACAAGAAAAGTTCAAGGTCAGGGCCTCAGGGGCTAAATCTTATATACATCGTAATTATATCAAAAGCCCCTACTATCGCACACATCATTTTGAACCTTGGCCTCAAAGGCAGTTTTGCCATTGAAACCTCGTTATACCCTTTGATCGAAATCAGTGACGGGTATACATGAACCACTTCTTGTAAGATGGATTAAGATTTAATATGGGAATCATACATAAAATGAAAGGTAAAATTCACCACAACTAAGAAAACACCAAACTTTTACAGTTTGAGCCACCAGTTCTCATCTGAACAGAAAAATAAGTCAAACTAATAAATAAAATACGCGAACGTCTGAAATTTTTATGATTATTCATAAACATTGGGTAATTATAACTAATGAAATAAAAAGATCCAATGAACGTTGAACTGAAAATATAGGCATAATGCCAAAGAATTGCAATCTACAGGATGTTTCAGTTTACGCATTTTAATATATTATCAACATTTTTCCCTCCCTCTAAAAAAATGTTATAAAATTTTATTTTATATATATATATATATATATATATATATATATATATATATATATATATATATATATATATATATATAACCATAGAAAGCCATAGAAAGTGGGGGTGCTCCCTGCCAAGTTTGATGATCTAAAATTCTGGCGACATGACAGCCGGAATGCTACCTATCATATAGTAGTTTGGCCCCTTGTTTGAATAGGATGGAAATATATCTTTAAAGGTATTTCTAGCACATGTATTACTAATGTTACTATGACGATAGTACATGATAATTTGATTCCCGATAACTCACATTATAAAGGAAGATGT
This sequence comes from Brachynemurus nebulosus, assembly GCA_035578155.1. Lineage (NCBI taxonomy): Eukaryota > Metazoa > Arthropoda > Insecta > Neuroptera > Myrmeleontidae > Brachynemurus > Brachynemurus nebulosus. The sequence continues at coordinate 85,613,618 of JAPWDM010000001.1, read as the reverse complement.
TTTATTTAAAAGTGGTGAATATAGGCCAGCGAATAAACATTTTTGTTAGTGTATGGCATTAAGTATTAAGTAATACCAGAAAATATGTAATAGTGACAAACGAAAATTTTGATTTATTTTCCACATTTCCCCTGAATGATCTAGATTTGATTTTCTAATACCAAAACTTACAAACACAAACACGCAACACAAGTGGACGGCTAATTTGAAGTGCGAATCCTAAATTTTACTCATAATCAACACAATAATAATTTTTAATAAGGTTTTCAATAAGTCAATTGCCTTGTAATTAATAACTGGCCAAAATACATCAATAACTTTTATTAAGGTTTTAATATCTACACATAGATACTACTTTTATAAATTAACATATGATACTGTGAATTTCAATTTAACCCTATCCTAAGAATTTTGAACACTTTAGAGAAATATCGTTTTTTTTTGGCGATTGCTAGTTATCATTGTTATGTCTATTACAGGCTGGTCCAGAATTTTGTACTTGTAACTAAGAAATTTTTGTTTCTTATAACGTAAAAGCCCCCATTATGGAACGGTATCTAATACTGGAACAGTTTTAACATTTACATATTAATGAAATTATTTCTGAAAGAAACGTCTGATAACAAAAATTATTATTAATAGAATGATTGTTTGTCAATTTAAATTCACCTCGCATTTAATGTTTCCTTACTTAATTAAAGAAATAAGTAAGTATGTAAATGACAAAACTGTTCCAGAATACCGTTCCATAATGGGGGCTTTTACGTTAATTAGGAAAATAAATTGTTGATTTTTTGAACTGATTAAATTTGGGTTAATTTCAATAGTTATTAATAAGTGACATTTTTTAATCCTTTGCACTCGATAGGCGCCGCCACGGCGACACAATAAATACCTTTTGCACTCGAAAGGCGCCTCTCAGGCGCCATCCTATTCTTTACTTCAAATATCACACTAAGGAAAATCATAAAATTTAATATTAAAATATAATATTTGTAATATGCAAATAAAAATAAAATATGTAAATAAACTACTTTTGTTTAAAATACTTAGCTTTGATGTATTACAATCTTTTATTAAAACTACTGTCGAGTAGCTGAGTACCCATACTAAAAAATGGTTCGAGTGCAAAGGGTTAAAGTAGCGACCCTAGTAGTGATAGTGTTGAAGTATAAAAAAGCATGACGTCACAGCCCGTTTCTGATCACGTGGTTAACAGCTAAACAAAGTAAATTTTAAATTAAATAATGCTGGTTTCCATTCGTTTATCAATTCAGAATATACACAGCCAGACCTATGAAATGACACTTGTTCATATAAAAGCACTGTTAGGGAATCATACTGTAACAACTAAAACTTATTTACCCGTTTTTAAAGAATTTAACCAGTCTGGAACAATTAAATTTTTATTGATAAAATTTCACTTTTATTTTGACGGACTCATAGGACTAGATGCATTGAACACAATTTTTGACAAGCACAAATCGACATTTCTAATAAACAACTAATTACACCTTTTTCGACTAATAGATTACTTTTTAAACCAAACAAACGAGCGGAATACACGTAACAGAATAATACGACTTCTGATTGACGCATAATCTGGCGACGTTCTCTTACCAGAAACTAGAGCCTAAAAATTTTTTTTAATATCTTCAAGAGTATACTGTGCACAGGATTGGCATATATTTGTGCCTGTGACAACTACCACAAATTCTAGAAAAAAAATTGCTCATTGAACAACCAATTAAAGTCGAAATACTAAATCATACTTTTATCGATTGCAACCTTAATCAAATTAATTAACCAACGATGGTCCACTTTATCCCCGATTGATATTTTGATCAGAACAGACCATTTAAATACCCCTGTCGCAGCATCCTTTATAACATAGTGAATTTCCGTTTATAAAAATTAGTTTTTCTTGGAAACTAGTTGACATAGAATAATAGTTTAAAGACCTTTTTTTATGTGATTTTTTCTCCTCTTTCTAATGGTGTAAAAAAAAATGTTGCAAAAATTTTTGAACTTGGGAAAATTTTGGCAAAAAACTAATTTCTTACACGAAAATACGAAGATATTTTCTATAAAGAAGGACAAGACTTGACGTTCACCAACAAAATAAAATATGAAATTAAAACTACTGATGACGTACCAGTCTATACTAAGTCGTACCGTTATCCCTACATACACAAAGACGAAGTAAAAAATCAAATAGAGAAAATGCTACAGCAAGGGATAATCAGGACTAGTTATTCCCCTTGGAGTAGCCCGATTTGGACTGTCCCTAGGAAACAAGCCGCCAGTGGAAAACAGAAGTAGCGATTGGTAGTAGACTACTATAAACTGAACGACAAGAGAATAGGTGACAAATACCCAATACCGAACATGACGGACATTCTTGACAAACTAAGAGCATCTGGTTTTCACTAGATTGAAGTACATCCACGAGACATAGAAAAAATTGCATTCATCATAGACAATGACTACTATAAATACGTTCGTATGCCCTTTGGCTTAAAAAATACGCTATCAACCTATCAAAGGCATATGGACAATGAGGGCTATTTATAAAGACAAGTTAAGATAATTCGAAGTTTGAACTTAGCTAACAAGGAAAGGTATGTCTCAAAAATTTTTGAAACTTTGGTGGATTGTAGATCTTATTAAAACTAATCCAAAGCTATATTTCGTTCGTGCCCATAAGCAGTTTAAGTAGGTGAAACTCACCCCTGAAAATTTGAGTTTTTTTCAATTTTCTTAAATACCTTGGAAATGGTAAGAGCTTTGGTGGGGAAACTATATATATTTGTATTTATTATGATACCAAAATTAAAGTTATAAAATCATTGGGGTTTCATCCCCCACCCCCAACCACTAATTTTTTCAGGTATTTTTTGATAAAAGAGGAGACTGTTATGTGAAAATAAAAGAATTTTTAATTAATATATTTTACATCGCATCAGTTTATTTCTTGTTGCATAAATACACCCTTCGCTAATATTAACTTGGGAAAAATTTTAACTTTTTGATTTAATAATGAGCAAAAATATGGTCAAAGAATCTCGTATTTTAGCAATGAATTATTAACAAACTTACAATATACTTTATTATATAAATAGCGTATCCATGGTAAAAAAACTGACGTAAGGAGTAAAATTTGGCCCTTTTTATATATTACTGAAGCTGTTGAGGGGAAAATTTCTTGAAAACATTTACGTATGTATTATCCAATTTCGACAAATCAGCAGCCAGATTAACATTAGGGTGAATGAAGGAGCTCTACGAAGATTCTAGAAAGTATCTCTTTTGGTTGTTTGGTGGGGTTGTCAAAATCGAAGCGGTGGCTGTTGTTTCATGCGTGTTGTACCGAGCCAGATGCAAAATTCGACACGTTTAACATTTCTTCGATGTTTGTCAATTCTTTGCGATAGACGCTGTTTAATATTTCCCACGTAGGCCGACGAGCAATCAGAGCATCTGATATAAAACACTTTCAAATAAATTTACCCCAGACGAATAAAACGATCACTCGCAGATGAACTCGGGTCAATAATATTAAATTCATAACTGATAACATGGATCACGAAAAAGCAATAAACATAAATAAAGAAATCGAGAACCTTAAACCAACATAATTTAATAACGCAAACCAATAAACAAACTAAAATAAATCAACAAATGATTGAACGGTTTAATAATATTTCGGAAGATCTTCGAAAGAGATGAAAATGAGGTAAAAATAGTCTTCCGGGGTCTTGACGCCTCAAGAAGGGCCCAAAATTGAAATACTTCTAAAACTATTGGTACGAGTATCTACATACACAGAGGTCTTACGATATGGAAATTAGCCATCTATTGAAATATTTAAATGGTTATTTTAGGGTCGTTTGGCGAGCACTATAAATAATTTATTTTGTACAGAATTTCGGAATAGCTGATTTAAAAATAATTTAACCCATATGAGTGAAACCACGGTTCCCAGTTAGTGTAATAATATAAATAAAATTCGAAAAATAATAAGGTAATTGTACACTTTCACGGTTACCTGGTTTTTTGGCTATAAATAAAAAACTAATGGTTCGATTTGAATGATTTTTTCTTTAAATGTTCATCATTACGGCGGATTAATGGAAAAAAACTAAAATGCTAAAATACTAAAGTGATGGGAAAAGTTGAGAAATAAATGGACGGCGGAGCACTACTGGAACCTCATTTTCGGGCAAAGGGTAATTAATTAAGATTTCCAATTACCCTTTGCTCGAAATTGAGGTTGAGAAGTCGATCTAACAATGTAAAAGATTTTTATGAAGTTTTTGAATATATTTTTTTGTGTGAATGTACAGGTTCAACTGTACATTTAAAACGAAATCCAGCCGCATATTGTATACTACTGCAACTCAATGCCAGGCTTTTTGATAATTTTATGAAATGAGATGCAATCTATTTGAGAAGTTTGTCATATACATATAACTGGGAACCAATACATTATTTAAAAAGTGATATATTTTTATTACTAACAAACCTTCTTTACTATTGAAAATGCAAACTAAACAAAATAAAACAGATACGAAATTAAATTACGTTAAAGGCGAATACAAATGTTTTTTCAATTTCTCATATCGTTAAAGGATACCATAAACTAATACTTAAATCTATTAATTTGAATAAAAAATTTAAAGGTTTTAAAATATAATAAAAAATAAAATACCCCTGTCGCAGCATCCTTCATAACATAGCGAATTTCCGTTTATAAAAATTGTTTTTTTCTTGGAAATCAGTTGACACAGAATAATAGTTTAAAGACCTTTTTTATGTAATTTTTCCTCCTTTTTCCAATGGTGTAAAAAATTTCACAACAATTTTTGAATAAGGTGAAATTTTGGCAAAAAACTAAATTAACGATATATATTTTGCTTATTTATAAGCTTTTTCAAGTATTACATTTACATAAAAATATAAAAGTATTTTTAGTTATTTAAACAGTTTAACATGGTTTAGTTTTTTATACAATGGAATTGTAATTAGCATGTGTTTACCTTAATTATCCACATTATTGAAAGTGTTAGTCGATATTAATTTTATATACATTTTAAGATTAAAATTGTTCCTTATACAATTAAAATGAAATAAATTATGGTTTATACTATGTTCGTCACACCAGGTACATTGTCTAATGAAGACAATTTTAGAATTTACTTTCTAATTACACTTAAATTATGTGTGAGGGTGTTCGATAACGGGGGTTTTAATACCATTGGCTCTTGGTCTAAAATTTCTGCCATAGTCCTGGGCTCAAGTCGCGTCATGACAGTGGCTGTAATAGCTGAATTCCATTCTGGAAATTCGCTAAAAGTAATCTGAAAAATATAATTTCGTATCATATCATATGTAGTTCTTTCTATAATACCTCGCCTGATGGACTTGTTGGATCTTGAATATTATTTTGTGGAACAGGTGACAATATCGGTGATAGCTTGTTCTCGTTACTGTTAGTTACATTAGTCGACGGTATTTTCTTCTTTGAGGATGGAACTTGTAGTTGATGATCAGGAGCAGCAGCTGATGCTGCTGTTCCTGGGTCGCTTCCGCCGTCTCCACCATTCTCCACATCGCTGTGAGACGACTCTTGTGATCTTACTATGATCGCAATTTTGCCGATTTTTTAAACAGTCGTTTACAACACTTAAGTTTTGCACAAATGTACTCTTTTCTTACATTTAAAGGTTTTGCCATGAAGTTGCAAATTTCACACTATAAATTATTTTCATTGTGTAAATTATTTCACTTTAATTCCATTATTTATTTAATCCACCATTTTGTTATTATTACAATTAATACCCTTCAATTATTATTAAAAAAGTGATAAAAAAGGGACAGTAACCTTATACGCTGCTTATTATACCTTGTGCAAATACACTGAAAAAGAATTAAAGCATTTTTTCACCAAAAGCTTAATGAATAAATATCTCTTATAACATATTTAATCTAATTAGTCAAATTTTTTTTCGAAAATACAGACTATTGCCCTGTATCGAAGGTTATCGGATCGGGATGGATTTCGCGAAGTCATATATATATATATATATATATATATATATATATATATATATATATATATATATATATATATATATATATATATATATATATATATAATCTCGGTACATTTTGACAGGTCTAGCGGCCCCCATAGATGTAATGAGCTGAAATGAAGACTATGTACTATAAAGAACCGATAAGAAGTGTTTCGAACATGCCTACTATAGGATTCCGTATGTGATAATTTCTTAAAGTTATCGAGCTAAATTAATGGAAATAATTTCCGTTGATATGTCTTGTCAAGTGTTACTATCTATAATTGTTTTTAGACTATTCTAATTTATGACAAGTGAGAGGGTGGCGGATACATTGCATACCACTTTGAAGTTCTATATTTTGCAAACGAAACTTGAAAAGTGGCGATAGTAATCCTCTTTTTTAAAATATATCTCATAGAGTATAGCATATATGTATTTAAATGAAATCAAATTTTTAAAGGTGAAGAAATTTTCAAATACGGTTGGGTAGTTTTATTTCTGGCACTTTGGGACCTCCGGACCCTAGCAGACCTGTTACAACATAACTTATATCCATTTAAAATAGTTTATCTCTCTAACAGTAAACAAATTTTCAAAATCGGTGATGACGCGTTCTTGAAAAGTTAGTAAATTTTTATTTTGTAAAATCAAACAGATATAAATATTGTTATTCTAATGATAAAAACGATGAAGCAATTATTGTAAAGAAATTCAGCAAATTTCTTAATTTTTCTCAAAATCTAGTTCATTTAGAACAATGTTTTAAAAGCTTGTTTTATATAATTTTTTACGCTCTTTTCGATGGTGTAAAAAAATCTACTTTTTACCTCCGGAAAGGTATCTAAATCACGTCGGAAATCTTATTTCCGTAGGAAAATATATTTAAAACGATATAAGAAAAGAATTATTGACTTCATTTGAACTTTACATAATGTTAAAAGAATGGTATAGGTTACTTTTTACCCGGGGAAACATTTCATTTCTGCGGGAAAATTACCAAAAAAAAGTAAGAGTTTTCAATAGTGACGCGATGAATTTACACCTTATTTAACTAGATGTCATAACTTTCAATGCCACGTGGGCTAAGCCGCGGGAAAATGCTAGTTTTCTATAAATTCAAAATGGTTGATCAAATGTATGTACTTAATGAATTTACTTTTGCAATTTTTTATCACATTATATTTGCTTATGTCGGAAGTTTGAACTTAATTCCTTAGTGCTCTTACTTTGATCAGAGCCACACCGTCGACTTAAGAACCGAATACACTAACGCAAACTGCTCGGACGAACTGCTAAGTAGTTATAAAATTTTATTGTATGTATTACTTAATACACAACCAAACTCAAGTCAAGATCATAATTAATCAAGTACACATTGATTTTGGACACAAAAAATTTAATACACGTTTTAATCAATTTACAACGTTTCCCACTTATGTCAAGTACCTATACAATTTAATTACTTTATAATTTTATGACTGCCGATTGGCGTTGGTGTGTTCGCGCTGTCGTGCTTGTACAGCGCGTGATGTTTATGTATATTTTATGGATTAAAAAATACATACTAAGATTCTTCAATAAAACAATTTTTTTTGTTAGTGAGGAGATGGTTTTCATGAATATTAGTTTCAGCTTATTCGAAAATTTGTATTTTTGACCCATGAAAATTTACTTATGTTTTTATAATGTATAACTATGCTTTACTGTACACATTTATTATTTTTAAATCATTCATAGTTTATTTTGATTTATTTTTTTACTTTATATGTAAAGTGGTGAAAAAAAGGCAGCCTCAAATAAGTTAACATATTTGGTTTTTAAATGAACTACAATAAATTTTGTATTAGCTGTACGTTTGTAAAATAATATCTAAAGTCCAAAGAAATTTCTTATGAGTCAAGCCTTTGCATCAGTTAACTTTTTCTGACGTTTGTTACTGCTTAATCTCAACTAAAGTTTTTTGGTAAAATACGTACAATTTAAATATATCTATAAAAAACGCCGTGAACAGTGGGGCCCCATCACGGAAGTCGAATCTTTCCTTCCATCTTCGGTATTGAATGTCTACAAGCGAAATGTAACTGAAAGTCTACAAGCGATTTGTCATTTTGGTAGTTTCAAAACTTATGATGAGTGTCCGGTTGATCGGGGCTTTAAAAAAAGGTTTTAAGTTTTTAAGGGCTGAATCTTAGTAAATTTCAATTTTGTGCCGATAGCAGTTAGCAGGAAAAAGCCAACACAATTCGTATGAGGGCATTCCTACACATGCTTATCCGCCAATTGCCTTTGTGTTTTATTTTTAAATATTAAAAAGGAACTTTTTGTTATAACAGTAAGTTCATTTTTTTAAAATTTTTTAAAATTACTATTCGCCTATTTGTATTAGAATAAAATTAATTCATTTAAAATACATTTAACAATACCATTGAATTCCGATGTAAAAATGGGAGAACTGAGGGGAAAAGTAATGTGGAATCCCTAAAAGGCACTAGCTGGATACTAACTCAATACACGTACAAAATTTCAGCCCTCCAGGTTTCCTTAGAGAGTCGCTAGACGTGTTAGAAAAAAAGCAAAAAAATTAAGGAAATATTGGCCTAAAAAATCGTGGGGGTAAGGGTTAAAAATTAAAACCTCCAAAAAGCAGTGGCTGGCTATTAGCTTAACCTGTACACAAAATTTCAGCCCTCTAGGTTTATTTGGGAGAATTTGACCCGAACGAAACTGTTAAAAAACAAGAAAAATCATCTTCTTTTTGGTATAAAAATAGTGGGGGTAAGGGTTAAAAGCTGAGACCCCCAAAAGGCACCCCGTTGATACTAGCTCAATCCGAATACAAAATTTCAGCCCTCTAGGTTTATTTGGGTGACCTGTGCGAGTGGTACAAACTTCGACGTCGAAAAAGCATGAAATTGTAGCTTAAAAATGAGGGGGGTGGGGATAAAATATTAAAACCTCCAAAAAGCACAATCCAGGTACGAACTTTATCAACGTACCAAATTTCAACCCTCTGCGTTAATTCTGGGGGGCTGTGGGCGTGTTAGATCCAACCAAAATACTTTTTCCCCCCTCTACTCCCTCCAAATCAGCCTAGGAAGCTGAATTTTGGATATGTTGTAGAAAATTGACCGAAACATTATTTCCAACTGGTATGGAAATTCCACTTACTAAATTTCAGCTATTAACTTCCACAGAGGGGCCCTACACATATTAAAAGGTAGCGGGAATATATATATATATATATATATATATATATATATATATATATATATATATATATATATATATATTAGGGTGTTTCATTTTGTAAGAAAAAAAAAATGTAAAATTTTTGCAGACTTTGCTTATGCCCTGAGTCTCAGTGATATAAAAAATATATATGCCAAATTTCAAGAAGATTGGCTAATATTTAGACGTTGCACACTTTGATCAGTTTTGTAAAAGTATTGTAAAGAATTGTTTCTGTTGTTCGTCCCTTACTGATTAGACCCTCACATGGCTCTAATCGTTTCATTTCCTTTTTCTTTGTAGGTTTGGTTTCTAAATTTTTAGTCATATTTTGCTTATCAGTCTGAGTAAAACGTCCGTCCAAAAAATCCAAAAAACAATTCTAAAAGACAAAGAAAGTTTCTAGCAAATACGAAAGATGCTTTAGGTGATTAGCAAATATGAGAGCACTTATTAATATCTACATCTGAGTAAGTGCTCAGAAACTAGCGTATCCAAATCATTATTTGGAGCCCATCGACTCACAATTGCCTCGTGCCTAAAGTGAACCTATATGAACCTGACAAAATGTCAAACACGTTTCATTCCTTTAACCTTTTCGCGCCGAAGACCGTATATTCCCGTGATAAAAAAATGTGACAAATAGTCGAAGACCGTATTTATCCGACTTATAATAAAGAAGTTTTTTTTTTCTAAAAGTATTTTTTTACAAGTATATAATTTTACCAAATTTATATTGTACTTTAGAAGACCGTACGATTCCGCAAACCTCAAAAAATTGCCCGTCTTATGGGCATACTTAATAGTAAAATAGCACGTCACGAAAGGGTTAATTATCATGAAAGCATATTCAGCTTTTTGGAAATTGAATGAAGTTTAGTGAAGAGGACAATTTTAAGTGCATAGTTAGCCTTTACCATCCACCACGCTTGATGTAGAGCTACTGGGATCCTGAAACTGAAGTCGTTTTTAGACCAGTCACCGAGGCACAGGAGTGAGAGTTATAATAATTTTTTTGTAGTCTTCTTTTGCATAACTTTCATTTTTTAAGACATTTTGAATGCAGTTAAACATTTCGACTTGTTATTCTTCTAGAAAACCTTGAATTCGATATTCGTCATCCAGCACTGTCGTATATGACTCCTTGTCAAATGAAGCCCACAGACTTTGGAACTTCCCAAAAGTTAGGACCACTTGATTCTATGCTACAGCACACTTCTCAGACACTCCTTTCAATATTATTTATATATTAGTACATGAGAATTCCATTAGTACAAAGTACTGCAATATTAGCAATTTCATTAGTTAGAGAAAAAACTGATTAATGTGTGCAACCGCTAAATATTATCCAATTTTCTTGAAATTTGGCATATATGCCTTTTACATCACTGAGACTCGGGGCGTAAGCAAAATCATATGAAAACCACATCTTTGGAAAAATGAAACACCCTAATATATATATATATATATATATATATATATATATATATATATATATATATATATATATATATATATATATATGACATTTTTTTTCTACTCTCGCCTCTCGCCGTTCTTATCGTATAGGCTGTATAAGTCTAATTTTTTCAAAGAAAATTCGAGTAAAAAATTTTGTAGTAGAGATAGAGTTGTGAAATAAAAAGTGTTGTACTGCTAATTACCCAAGCTGTCTATTTTTTACCCTTCCAATCATGTACTTACAGTATCCTATTAGTTAGAGGTCTGTCTTTTGCTTACCTTCCATTGTTTTTTTTTTTACCCCATTTGGCCGGTGAAAAAAAGACAAGGTTTTTATTTTTTTATAGATTTATGTCATTAGCTTAAGCATGTTAAAAAAACATGCAAAATCTCAAAATACAAATAATTTAACATCATACAGTATTTTTTGTGTGTAAAAATTCAAATATTTTCTACATGAAAAATGAAAAGTTTTGATTTTGTGTTTTTTTACCCCGCCCTACCCTACATGAATTTAAATGTTTCGCCAGTTATTCACAAAGAAAGCGACGACGATTAGTATTCCCCGTAAGACCGTAACGGGGTTGGTAGGAAACCAAGCCCCCGTTTTTCCTCCTGGACAACTACGAGTACCGTAAAACGGTCTTGACTCGGTCAGCGGTTGTTGACTCGATCACCCATGTCGCGATTGGTAAAAATAATTGTTATTAAGACACCAGATAACCTAACCTTTCACAATTGGTCTCATTTTCATCGTTTATAAACACTCTAAGCAGTTGTAAACGTCTTTCAACTCTGATTGGTTTGTCTAAAATATAATACCACGTTGACCAGATAACCTAAAAACAGCGACAAAATATTTTTGTCTGGTTAAGGCATATATAATCGGACATTGAATAATAAATCGAAAGGAGACGGTTTTATTCGATTCTAAACTTAATCGGCATCGATATTTCGATAGGTGTATAATCGTATCCTTAGCAACAAAAAAATATTCGGTGTAAACAAATTCTATTGTTGATTCGGTCACTTTCATTTTTAGTGAGAAATCGTGTTTCTTTTAAATTTAAGTATTCGTTTGATGGATATAACATAATTTAAGATGTTAAAATAGGCCTATGATAACCCATAAAATATCTTACTCTTTGTATGTGGTGTGTCATTGATTTATTCCCGGATTTCTTACATCTGACTTTGCAAGCTTTGCAACCAATCACCAACTGTTGTAAACAAGCTCTGGTGTCTAAATATGTCCCCGAATTCGGACTGAAAAGGTTAGTTTCGACTGAGTTTCGACATTATAATGCAATTTAAGTAGGTGACCGACTCAACAACGTTTTACCATGTTGACTCGGTCACTTTTATTTATTTTTTATTATTTTTATTTACATTCACATATAGGTTAAAGATTCAGGGATATAATAAAGGAAACATACTTTATGAGATAGAAACGTATTTATTGATGTATTCAACAGCAGGAAGGAGTTATACCTAAAAATAGTAAAAAAGTGATCGAGTCAAGACCATTTTACGGTAATTATTTTTTTATCTTCCGTTAAAAAATATGTTTAACATAATCTGTTATTTGTTACTGCGTTCAATAGAAATAAAATAATATCTGTAATACAATTTAATTGTTTAATTTTTTAACTTTTCGTTTTTCAGATTTTATTCAAGACTTGAGCTAGACTTTAATTTGTTTATTTGTCAATTTTTCTTATTTTTTATTTTATAATATTAATTAAATTCGTGTTGATTTTTATTTTTTCAGGGTTTTTAGATGATTAATTGCATAAATACTGAAAATCACGAACATACTGAACGTACTTTTTTATGATCAGTTAGGTTAAACAATGACACCTTTGGATCTGGTGGAATACCAAAGACAACGGGTATGGGTTCCGTTCAGACAAAATAGGATACTGAACTGACGCGTCAATACGCTCGCTAGCTTAATAAAAATAATTTAAGAAAGTGCCAACTCGGGCAATCCAAAAAAATATTGTTTTAAATGAGTGCTTTGGACTACCTTTAATTTTACCAAAATCGGTTTCTATACTAATTTTACTACGTTCTATCAGAAAATCATGGTCTCATTCTTGTTATGTGGCGTCTTCATATTTTTACAGCACATATTTAAAATAAAAACTATACACCAAAAATTAGCTCTCCCTTTGTTCTACATGCAAGTCGATTTGGAAAAGATCCAAGCACGCATTGAGGAAAAACTTGGGAATATTCGAATTTTACTTAAAATGGTTTTGCTTAAAAACGATTACGTTTAAAGCACTAATATTGATATATAAGACTAACTGTCACATAGCACATTTAATGGTACTATTAGTTTTTTAATTTCACATTTAGGCACTTTTACCCCTCTTTACCTCGAAGGGTCTTTTTCTTTCTGTTTCACCCCTGTATCTTCTTTAGTATTGAGTTTTGGGAAAAAGTGTATATAAAAATATATATAGTCGCAAAAACTATTCAACAGATTTTGACGGAACTAGAACTTTATTCCTAAGAGGCTTGGTCAACATCTGCAATTCTTGGGCTACTTCCATAAATACGGTCCATCTTATAATTTCTCTGTTTTTAGACAGTTTATTATATTGCTTTAAAAAAGCTATTTGTACTGAATTTTTATCAAAGTACAGTGGACTTTCGGAGATTGTCCAATCGCAAATTATCCATATTTTAGTGTTAGGGATTTAAACATCGTATGTTTACGTCACATGAACATTGTATTTACAAAAATTGTGTGTCTGCAGTATTCGTGTGACGTAAACATGCGATGTTTAAATCCCTATCACTGCAATACTGATAATTTTTGATTGGACAATCTCCGAAAGTCCACTGTACATTTATTCCTTATAATTTATTATACGTCTCCATTCACGCTTTTTACATTAAACTATGTTACTCGTACTTTAAAAAATGAGTAGCTTATAAGTGGTAGGTAATCGTTAGACCGAAATATTCTACTTCTATTCATAAATTATTTTAAACTTTTTAATGCATTAATTAAAACTAAAGCGTGCTTTTTGGGATTTTTAAAACTATATTTTATTACAAAAAAATGGTCTTTCCATTAGTACAGTATTCTTTTTTTAATAAAATCAAAAGACACTAAAATAGGTATATTTTTTTATTCTTTTTAAGCTTTAAAGTGTTGAATTTGTACCCGATAATAAATTACCATAATAGAAATAAACTGAATCGTAAAACTCTCAAAAGTACTACATACGTCTATGTGTAAGTAATCATTTAAATGCTATACTACTACTATTCTCCGATTACTCCGGTTCGATTCTTATAAATTCTATAAAATATTTTTATAAAATATTATTCCGCAGTTGTAAATACTTATATATGAAGAATTCCATTCGTTTTATTACAAAAAAGAAATTATATTTTATGTGAACTATAATTGATCAAGTAATATATTATTATATGTACCTACTTAAGTAAGTTGAGAACGAGGTCAAAGAATCTAAAAACAAACGTATTAGCTTTCGGCGAAAATTAAAATAATGTAGATATCCTTCAATATAAACTTCATAAAATAAATATACTTACATATAGGCTATATCTACATATATACATATTATGTACTTAAATGCATACAAAAAATATGAAATCTAATAAAACAATAAAAAATTTAAAACCACTGTTTTAAACATTTCTTTAATGTATTCCCATACCTAATTAATATAGAAATGCAGACAAAAAAATATAACAAAAGAGCAAAAAGCTAACAAAAAACCTTTAATATTTATTTATAAATCCAGATTTAGCGTCACGTATAAGGTTACTATCTCTCTACCGTCGGATGAAGAATGTGGAATTTATATAAAAGCACCTTTACGCAGGTAGTATAAAAAAAGATGAATAATGTACATATGTATAATTAAAAGAAATGAAACAGTAATTAGAACTTGTAATTGGTTAACACTATTATTTTATTACAAACACAAATATTTAAACACAAACAGTGCCACATTCAACATGATACTTTAACACATTAAAAAAAAAAAAACTTTTAAAACGGAAGGAAAAACATTAGAAGCACCCAGAATTATATCTTTTCTCTTCTTCAAAAATGTAACACTGCGAGCGCACTGCAGTATTTAAAAAAGTTGTACAACACTATTGATTTTCCCAAGTCGCATTATGAAATAATAAAAAAATAATAACAATGACACAAAAATAACACATGTAAATTGAGGAAATACACTTTTATAACAATGCTATGCACATGGCTATGGTCAAATGGACCAATATGTTGACAATATGTGGTTGATTTGCTACAGAGGTAGAGAAAGTATTAGAAACATCTAACAATTTAAGGTGTTTCCATCGAAACACCATATGATAGACTGACGAAACAGAAAACAAGTATACACATTTAAATACTGCTGTTTTATTACAAAGCACCTAGCAGCGGTACTTGGCTAGCTCGCTCAATGCTCGGTGGGCGATAACGCATGCGTTTAAACATTATACATACATAAAATACAATGTAACCGATGTTCAATTCACAGAGATTACCTACAAGTCTACATGCAACGGCCTACAACTTAACATAATATATAATACATACGTACACAGAGTAAGAGAATAGGAATATGTAGTAGAATATGACCAGTGCACAGTGCAGTCAGTGATCACTGATCAGTGTAAAGTGGTGTAGATATGTCCTGTCACGCGTAGGGTGCGAAAAAATGTTCAGCCATGTACGTTATGTATGTGGTAACGAACGACACTGCTAATACCAACGCAAAGATGAACAACTGTACGTACATACTTGTTAAGTTGGACTAATTCCAAGGATATTAAGCATACAGGATATAATATAGTGTCTCAATTGTTATTTTTTTATGCATATCATAATAATGTGTATGTAGTTACTGTCGCGTGCAAAATAAATAAACAATTAAAAAAATACAAGTACGTATGTGATGTGACTGATTGGTGACGTTATGATGTGATACACTCATTCTCCTTAATATGTGTATACGAGATGTGATCAAAAATACGGTGAATGCATTTTTATAGCAACAGTTACTAACGTTATACAAATTTGAAATAACAAATCCAATCAATTGATTCGTTGAGACATTCGGATCCACGTTAGAACAAGTTATGACTTACAAAGAAGTCCGTGAAAGCTTGAAATCAGTGTATGGCGATAATATAGTGACTTTGAAGACTGTTGACAAGCAGTATGAGCGATTTAATAGCGGAAATGAGTCGGCTGAAGACTGCTTAATTTAAATTTAAAATTAGTGCACTTTGTAACAGCCACATTATTTTGTTTCTTATTTCTTGTTTATAATAAAAAAAACAGTAGTCAACGCTGGAAACTTATGAAGTATAGACGTGTTAATTTCTTACTCTGATTGTGTAACACATTTCAGCGTATTTTGGATACCTGCTCCACAAAGACGATCAACGGTCTGAATGTCCCTTGACCTCAAAAACAGACAAAAATGTGTCAAAAATGATTCGTTCAAACAGGCGACTGACTAACTGAGAACTACTGCAATGTTTGCGAAACGATGTATGAAGAAAGAGACCAGAAAAATGGATAAATGGCTTCCTACTTCATCATGGCAATGCTCGATTTGCCACAAAATAAGGTTTGTCTACATCCGGCTTATTCCCCGGATTTAGCACCATGCGATTTCAGACCTTTTCCAAAAATAAAAACCGTGCTAAAAAGAAAACATTTTGACACCATTCCTAACACTAAGAAGGCCATGACAGAGCAGCTCAAGGCTATTCCGACAAAAGCCTTCCCGAAATGGTTCGAATTATGGAATCAACATTGGGATAAGTGCATCGCTAGCCAAGGGGAGTAGCCTGAATGAAATTAATTCAAATTTGATTTAAACTTATTACTTTACTCGTAATAAAATAATTCACCGAATTTTTATCATACCTTCGTATGTAGTATCTTGTGATATTTGACTACAGATTTGATTTGTATTTTATGTAGTATTAATAACTTTGCAATCAGCAGTTAATTAGTCCTTATTTATAAGTACTTACGAAATATTTTCTATACATTATTATAGTTCCATACTCGTTTCTATATATTTATTCATATACTATGTCTATAACGGTAGTTTGAACTGTAGGTAGTATTTATGATAATTATGAAGGATGATAATTTGATTAACGTCTAAATAATATTTAATAATATCATGTACCTACATGTATACGAGTTAGGCTAGGTTCAAAATGGCAACGGGAACGTGCCACTTATTTGATATAGTTGTCAAATACTGTCGTCAGAAAATGTGGGCACACAGTTAGCGTAAACGTAAGTTACTTTTTCATATAATTTTGTTATTTGTTTCCTGACAATAATCAATTCCGCATAAAAAAGTCAACTAATAGCGAATTTTTGAAATTAATAATTTCCATACCTAATTCAAAAGAAACAAAATAAAAACAGTATTTCCAGAAAAAATTTTCTCTATTAAAAACAAATCAAATTTTAAAAAATAATATCAATGTGTTGGCTTCTATAAGTACGAACTGTGCGAAAAAAAAAAACTGCTTTGTTTCAATTTTTAACATGGGCGACTCATTTCTAATGTAACCATCTTCGTTTAAATTGCACTGTTTGTTTTAATCTGACGAGTATACGCACGAACACATGAGTGACGTATCCTTAGACATTTGTATGATCATATAATATGTATGTACATTTTGTGATAATTTACAAATACTTTCATTTTTGAGCTTATTTATTATGAATGTTCACTATCTAAGTAAATCTTTTTCTATGTCAACTCGTTATTTTATTATTGTTTTCACACTGCACGGTTTTTTGTCATTGTAAACTGAATATTTTCATTTTAATTGCCAGCATTATACAAGCAATAAGTGTGTCCGCATGATACTCTTGAGCGAAATATTACATTTTTATGAAATTTAGAGAATTCGTTGGAAACCACAAATTTTCAGATGAATTCCTCAGTCAGACACGTCGGATGCCCGGAACATGGTTTTTTAGGCATTTTTCGTGAAAAATAAGTTTTTTGCCAAAATTTAAAAGTTTTTGCTCCCTTTTTTACACCAAAGAGGAGAAAAATCACATAAAATATATTTTTGAATCATTATTGTATGTATCCTGGTTTCTGGGCAAAATAATTTTTGTAAACGGAAATTCGCTAGGTTATGCAGGATGCTACGACAGGGGCATTTTAAATTATGCAGTTTTTAGGACACTCCATTCTTAGTTGTAGAAAACTTTTTGCAATGTTATTAAGTGCAGTCTTTTTTTTTAAATTCTAGGTTTATAACCCACATGTTGGTTGTCTCACAACAAGGATTACACTCATAAAACCCTATTAATTTAATGGTATCTTCTCGAGGTTATTCATGTGTCGGTCATTGATTCATTTTAGTTAATTTTCGAATTGAAAATTCAGCTATTACAGCCACTCTCATTATATGACCCGAGTCCGGGAATATGGTAGAAATTTGTTTTTTTACAATCTTAGTGGAAAGTAGGCTTTTGCGCTCTGTGAAGAGAACGCAAAAATGTGTATTTGTCGAGGACTCTAGTTGCCTAGCAACAAAGTACTACTTTTCGCTTTAAAGCGGCAAAGTAATACTTTGTCGCTCGCTCAACGTGTATTTAATTACAAATCGGGTAAGCGTTGTTTATATTTTCTATGGTAACAAGTAAACAGATTCTAAAATTATAGTTTTTATCATAATCAAGTGAAATATTAATTTCATTAAATTTCAAAGAACTACAAAATATTAATTAAAAATAATAAATAACTATAATTAATAAATAATAAGAATAAAAAATTTTTAAAAATCTATACATATATGATGGAAAAATGTAATAGTGACAGTGATTTCTCAAGTACACCTCCAAATATTTCTGAAGCTGTAAAAATTATAACATTAAAGTAAATATTAACGTACATTATTATTATTTCAAGTATCTTTTAAATAAAAAATACATTTTATAAGATTGTAGAAAAAATTTTATGTGTAATTCGAACACAAAATGACATTGCGCGGTGTCGCGCGCAACATTCTCAATCGAGCGGCAATGTACCATTTTGCGCCCTTAATACACAAATAACTATTTAAGGTGTCTACAAACCGAAAATGATATTCATTAAAATTTATATATATATATATATATATATATATATATATATATATATATATATATATATATATATATATATATATATATATATATATATATATATATATATATATATATATATATATTGTAGCGATGCCTACATCCCTACATCTATCTGGTAAAGCATGATTTCATAAATTCTTAAAAACAAAATTAATAAAAATAAAAAAAGAGAGAATTTTTTGTAAATTCAAAATTTAACCAATATAGGATATATTATTATTCAAAATTAATTTTACAAATTTATATTTAGACATCTAGTAAATTTGTATAAAAGCAATATCAATATATTACTGTTTAAATTACGATCAAATGTAAAAAAATTAATGCTATGGCCATCTAGTAAAACTCTAATGAACTAATACTCAATTTTCATAAATGATTTCTAAAATCGGCTGCAATAATATTTTTATATAAAATTAAATTGCAAGATCGAACTTATTGATTTAAATATTTTTTTGTTTCATAAACCAAATAAGGTAATGTTTCACAAAACAAAATCTTATTGGGCGATTCATTAAATTTTAACAAAATAACTTATGTAACGTATGCAAATTTCGACTAGTAGCGTCCTTTTCAAAAAATAGAACTTACACAATTTTATAGGATTACTTCGAAGACGGAATTACGGTGAACATCGTCATGAGAACTTTAAGTCCAAAAAAAAAAAAAAAAAAAAAAAATAGTTTATCAAAACGAAATAATTTTTAATTAAATAGTTTGACTAATCTCGCACAATGGAAGTATTTTTGAAACAATTTTTTACAATCATTATTACAATTAGGAAATTTCAACTCTGCACTTACAAGATAAGTAATATTTCAAATATTCAATTTACTCTTAAAAAGAAAAATGAAAATTAAAATAAAATTCAAGTTTAGATTTCATCTTGTTCAATGCACATGCAATTATTCATGTTCATAATTTTGTTTTTAAAGTCAATGTCTAAAGCATATTGAATTTTTTTAAAAAACTTTAAATTTCGTCATTGTAATATTTCATTCAAACGTCTAATTTCATATATCACGTTTTAATTAATTTACACTTGTTCAATCTCACTTTAAGGTTATTTAAACATTTTCGTTGATGTTTGTTGATGTTGTAAAACATATTTACAAAATTAATTTTCGAAATATCACAAACATAATCATACACAATTAGTCATTGCAATATTCGTAATATCACATTTAAATTAATTTAAGTCTTTTCATAAAAACGTTATTTTATTTCAATTGAATTTATATCAAACTCAATTTTAAATTTTCACTGATGTTTGTTTTAAAGTATGTTTTATTCAAGATATTCTAGTCATATTTTGTTATTTGTTCTTCGTTATTTATTTAGAAAAAAATCATCTATTTAAAATCTAATTTAAAGATAGTTTAATAACGTTTTAATCACAATGTGTTTTTTTTCACAATTCTTAATTTCGTACATAAACCGTTTAGTCCGTTTGTTTTACTTTACATGTATGTATATCTCGACAGGGCCAAATCAACCCTTACAGCGGGTGTCATTTTGAAAAAATTCAAGTGATCCAAAATCACGCCCAAATCCAAAAGTAAAGTTATTATATTTCAAAATGTATTACAGTATAACTGTAATTTTATATCTAAATTTAGATTTTAAGCCCGTTATTTTGTAATCTCGTAAAACTCTAGAACTTGTAATAAATTTGGTTAAATGGTACACCCAACAGATAAACTCTAAATTTTTTTAATGCTTCCACTACTGCTAATATTTCTAATTCGTAGCTATGGTATTTTTGTTCACATTCAGTTGTTTTCCTATTCATATAATGCACGGGATGCATTTTTTGATCTTCACTTTCTTGCATTAAAACTGCACCGTATCCCATAGTACTAGCGTCTGTACGCAATTCTGTTCTGGCTCCATATTTATAAATTTGTTATACCGGACCGGTAGCAAGAGCCTCCATTAATTGATTAAATGCATTTCTTTCTGCTGCACCAAATTTAAATACAGCACCTTGTTCAGTAAATCACTTAGAGGTTTAGCTATTACTGAATAATTCCGTATAAATTTACGAAAATATTCCGTTAACCCCAAAAAACTATGTGTCATTTTAATCGAATTGAGCTCTGGAATTGTTTTACTTTCCGAAGGTCCAATTTTACCGTTCTCTACTGTATGTCCCAGAAATTCCACTTTTGTCTTTAGAAATTTACATTTTTTCCAATTAAATTGTAGATTATAACCAGCAGCCACATCTAAAACCTGCTCTAGCTAATCCAGGGCTTCAAATTCATTTTTTGCGGGAACAATTAAATCATCAAAATAAGCTAAAACAATACCCTTTCGAATAAGACCAGCGAAAACTTTATTGATAAATCGTTGAAATACAGGCGGCGAGGAGCATAATTCAAATGGACACTTTAAAAATTCGAACTGCTCTTGCTCAGTAACAAAAGCTGTAAATTTGCGGCTTTCCTTCGCAACTGGCACGTGAAAAAATCCGTTCTTCAAATCTAAAGTACTATAAATTTTGGCGTCTTGGAGTTTATCGAGCTGAGTTTCAATGATTGGTAGTGGCTAACGATCTTTGATAATTTTAGAATTGATTTTTCGATAATCAATACATAAACGACTACTTCCATCTTTTTTGCGTACCAATACTACAGGGCTGGCATATTCTGAACAGCTTGGCTGTATTATTCCTTGACTTAACCAATCGGAAATATGCTTCTCAACTTCCTCCCGCTCACTAAATGCTTGTCGTCTTGCCTGCTGAAAAACTGGTCGATCATCTTTTAAAATTAATATATTAAAATAAAAATCGTCCACATAAATTAAACAGTTCATAAATTACTTACCACACAGCAAGTTAATCCAATGTATTCAATTACTTCTTACCTACTGTCCACTAAAAAATATTTTTAAATAGTCCGTTGCTAAGAATCATAAATTAACTATTTTTCACAAACAAGTCATATGACAAAATTTTCCAAACGATATCCTATCCAGTCCTTTTTAGCGAATTTCGAAAACTCGAAATTCAGCTATTACAGCCGTTCTCATGACGCAATCTGAGGCCGAGACTATAACAGAAATATGTTTTGAGATCCCTAGAATACGAAAATGATATTCACTAAAATTTACATATATATATATATATATATATATATATATATATATATATATATATATATGTAAATTTTAGTGAATATCATTTTCGTATTCTAGGGATCTCAAAACATATTTCTGTTATATATATATATATATATATATATATATATATATATATATATATATATATATATATATATATATATTTATTTATGTGTTCCCACGATAACTCTCGCACGAAACGTCTAATGCTTATGAAATTTTGTGTGCGAAATGGATTCTGAATTGGCTGGGCTAAGTTCGTTAGCCAGACACGTCGGATGTCCAGAAGTAGGTTTTCTGGCCATTTTTTATCATTCGATCCTATCATAAGACAGTTCGATTTTTACATCGTTGAAAAGGAAAATAAATTATGAAGAAAATGT
Organism: Brachynemurus nebulosus; assembly: GCA_035578155.1. NCBI lineage: Eukaryota > Metazoa > Arthropoda > Insecta > Neuroptera > Myrmeleontidae > Brachynemurus > Brachynemurus nebulosus. Next base: position 85,591,155 of record JAPWDM010000001.1, on the reverse strand, counting down.
TCTTATATTTCTATGTTAGTAGTTTTCGAGAAAATTGTAATTTTTCACTTTTGCCTTATTTTGCTCTCTTTGTCATTGTAATAAGTAATTTATATTTCTGTCTCAGTTCCTTATCAAATAGAGAAAAATTTCATTTTTTTTACGTGAAACAAACGGTAGTTATTCAAAATCTATGTATTATAAATACCATATCTGTCTCATTTTTTTTAAATTAAAATTAACCAGATATTTTAAGCATATGTAATGAAGATTTTTTTTTTAATTGAATTTTAAATGAACAAGATAATGAAGGTAATGCCATGATATAATATTATTAAATATTATAGAAAAATGACATAATAATAATGTTTATATGCCAGAAAAAAAATTTTAAAGAACTGGATCGATTTTGAAAATTTTTTCATTATTAATCATTAATGTTAGAAAGCTAAACAATTTTAAATGGACTTAAGCCGACCAGTTTTGAAAATTTTTTCACTGTCAAAGATCTAGGCTATTTTAGATAGATAGAGATTATGTAATGTAAGGTCCGCCAGGGTCCATGGGACCCAAAAGTGCCAAAAATAAACTAACCCACCGATTTTGAAAATTTTTTCACTGTTAGAGAGCTAAACTATTTTAGAAAGATATAGATTACCTTATGCAAGGTCCGCTAAGGTCCATTGGATCTAGAAGTGTCAAAAATAAAATAAGCGACCGATTTTGAAAATTTTTTCATTGTCAAAGAGCTAAGCTATTTTAGCTAGATATAGAATACGTAATGTAAGGCCCGCCAGGGTCCATTGGACCCAAAAGTGTCAACAATAAACTAACCGACCGATTCTGAAAATTTTTTCACTGTTAGAGAGCTAAACTATTTTAGATAGATATAAATTAGCTTATGTAAGGTCCGCTAGGGTCCATTGGATCTAAAAGTGTCAAAAATACAATAACCAACTGATTTTGAAAATTTTTTTCACTATTACAAAGGTAAACTATTTTAGATGGATTTAGCTTATATGTTGTATGAGGTCGGCCAGAGTCCTTGGATTTTTTAAGCGCCAAAAATAAACTAACCGACCGATTTTGAAAATTTTTTCGCTGTTAGAGAGCTAAACTATTTTAGATAGATATAGATTACATTATGTAAGGTCCAACAGAGTCCATGGGACCCAGAAGTGTCAAAAATAAAATAACTGACCGATTTTGAAAATTTTTTCACTATTGCAGAGGTAAACTATTTTAGATAAGCACAACTGTTCTGCCGATGCAAATGCGGCATAGAAAACTATACAACGGGTTTTAAAAATACTTTTACTGTTAGAAAGATAAAATATCTTATATATATATATATATATATATATATATATATATATATATATATATATATATATATATATATATATATATATATATATATATATATATACAGTGACTCACAATTTTGATCACGCTTTTATTTTACTTCAAATTACTCGTTATTTTATGGGCAACTGTACGTAAGGGAGGCTTATTTGCTGTATGGTAAGTAACAACAACATCCCTACTTCCTACCCATAAACACTTTGGAACATTTATAAAAACAACCTACATATGCCACGTTAGTTAATGACTACCTGTTTCTTGATCAATTTTGTGAGTTTCATCGTTTTAAACTATATTTAGTGAAAAAGTATATTTTGTTTTATTATCTTCACGAATTTGTAAAAGGTGATTATGAAACACTAAATTTTATTAATAAAATAATTTATAAAAGCTAATATTATTTTAAATATATTTTGCTTTTTACAGTAATTATGGGTTCCAACAATAAAAAATTAAGTGACTCTCAAATTAAACAAATTAAGGAATTATTACAACAAAAAAAGACTCACAGAGAAATAGCCAAAATTCTAAAAATTTCTGTCGGATCAGTGAGTAAAATAAGAAAAAATTTGGACATTCCATTAGAAAAAAATCGTTCTGGGAGGAAAAAAATTCTTTCTGAAGTTCAGGAAAGAGCTATTGTGCGGAATATACGTAGCGGAAGGAATGAAAACGCTGTGGAAATAGCAAAGGAATTGGCAGCAAGTGAAAATATTATTGTATCGGCCGAGACCGTGCGAAGAACATTAAGGTCAGCAGGCTTAAAAGGCAGAGCGAAAGTAAAAAAACCGTTACTTACAAAACAGCATATGTCCATGAGATTAAAATTTGCAAAAAAGTACCGGAACTGGACCGCTGAGGATTGGGCTAAAGTAATATGGTCCGACGAAACGAAAATTAACCGCCTCGGTTCAGACGGGAGAGAAAGGGTGTGGCGGTCATCAAAAGAAAATTTGCAGCCTCGACATGTCAAACCAACATTAAAATTTGGAGGTGGGTCAATTTTAATTTGGGGGTGTATGATGACAAATGGTGTCGGATCAATCCATAAAATTGAAGGCAGGATGACAGCGGCAGTGTATACGAACATATTAAGACAATATTTGTTAGAATCAATTCGGAACTTCAATTTACAAATTTCAGACATTATTTTTCAGCAAGATAATGATCCGAAACATACAGCGGAAATAACTAAAAAGTGGCTAAATGAGCACCATATCCGTGTTTTAGATTGGCCACCGCAGTCCCCGGATCTAAATCCAATAGAACATCTATGGAGGGTTCTTAAAAGGGCAGTGACGGGCATGCCTGGAGAAACGACTACTCTGGATCAATTATGGAATCGAGTGCAGGTAGCATGGAATAAAATCTCACCCGAGACGTGTAAAAATTTAGTTAATAGTATGCCTCAACGTATTCAAGCAATAATAAAAGCCAAAGGAGGATACACCAAATACTAATATCCAAAGTCACAAAATTGATCATATCAAACCCCAATTAATTTAATTTTTTTTTTCACAATAAAGTAATTTTCCTAATGTAATATGTATTTTATATTAAAGTAGAAATGTAAGTATTTACAATAAAATTAAAATAATACCTCTACTTAGTTTTATTTATTTTTCCTTAACAAATTTTTAGATATTTTGTCAAAGCGTGATCAAAATTGTGAGTCACTGTATATATATATATATATATATATATATATATATATATATATATATATATATATATATATATATATATATATATATATATATAGGTGCGATTTAATTGTACGCCGAAAAAGGTGAAAATCACGTCAAAAAAGTGTGTTGTAACGCCAGATAATAAGAGGGAACAGTTCTTATATAATATGCACAGAAAAATATTATATTGGACATCTATGTATGAAAAAAAACTGCAACAATGGTTATTTAACAGCATTAAAATTTAATTTACAGCTATATAACATAAAATTATTTTAAATATGAACAACAACATCTTAATATTATAATAAGTTGGTAAAAATGTTTAGATTTGCAATTTACCCGCCAAATTAAATGTCAGATTAAAAAGTTTTTTTTTTGGTTATAAATTAAAATTGATATTGATATACCTAACAGATTTATTATTTTATAATTAATTTTTAACATTTAAGGTAAATATAATATTATTTTATTATATTAGTGTATTTATTAAATAATAAATATTTTAGGGTAAAAATTATGGACAATTTTGTAGAAGAATTCATAGAAATTTACGAGGTGGAAAAAGATGCTAATAATAATAAACACCGAGCACCAAGGTCAAAAAACCGAGAATCGTTCAAAATTTCAGAATTCCAAAATACTGAAGAAGCTGATGATTATATCAAAAAAGAAGGTATTTGGAGCAAATGCTCCACAAAGAAAACATTGGAGAGAAACAAAACCGAATTTAGATGCAAACATGGAAATTATCGTAAAGAAGAGTGCCCTGCTCGAATATTCTTACTTTTCCATTCGACTAGTGATATGGTATCACTTTATTCAACAGACAATGAACATTTGCACCATAAAACAAATAACCGTGGTTTAGAGGATGAAATTAAAATCGTAGTTAAAGACTTATGCTTAAGTGGCGTAGAAAAACCAAATGCTATTTTAAGTAATCTTAGAAAAAAGGGTTTACCAGAACCGTCAAAATCAAAACTAATTACGTTTATTAGACAACTTAGAATTAATAAGAATGGTCCATCTACAATTTCAGGATTCGAACTAAAAAATTGGTGCGAAGATCATAAAAATGTGCCCGAATTTTTTGATACCCTCTTTGTGCTGGATTATCATATTAAATGTGATTCTATCAATATAGATGATCAAGAGTTAATAGTGGTAGTTTCTACTGTAAGACTGTTACAACAATTAAAATTTAGTGACATGGTGCAAATAGATGCCACCTATAAACTAATATGGCAAGGATATCCAGTGATAATACTTGGTACAAGTGATAAAAATAAAGTTTTTCATCCTTTTGTAATAGCAATATGTAATAAAGAAAATGAATTTGATGAATTTCAATTTATTTTTACTGCCCTTCAAAAATTTGATTCAAATTGGAAACCTACAATTTTACTGGCTGACGGAAGTGCAGCAATTACTAACGGTTTTATTAGGACTTTTGGGCCACCAAAAGTACGACTAAGGTGTTTTTTTCATGTCTTACAAAATGTTGAAAAAAAATTAAGGGGCTTAAAGGAGTCAACAGAAATTAAAAAAAACATTTATTCATTACAAACGTGCAATAATAAACAAACTTTTGTAAAGGCAGCAGCACTTTTCGTAGAAAAGTGGAAAGTAATAGTTCCGGAATTTATTAATTATTTCAATACTACGTGGCTAAAATCAAATCAAAATTGGTTCGAAGGTGCAATATCAGGTTATCCAAGTACAAACAATGGGATTGAATCTACCAATTCCATAATTAAAAAAGAACACACTTTAAGAGATCGTTTACCTGTTTCTCAATTTTAAATAAATTAAATGATTTACTAATTAAATGGTCTATGGACAGAAACCCAGGGCTGCAGAGCTATAAAATTTTTTCTGTAAAACCAACAGTTACTTTAAAAGAATGGACCGAATCTTATCATTGGGCATTGCAAAACAAGAAAATAATAAAATTGAATAATACATACTATGTATGTTCTTCAAATTCGAATTATAAAAGTATAACTTCAGAATTGGTAACCAAATATATTAAAGAAGACTGGGAAACTTTTGAAGATTTTGAACAGAGTTTTTATGGCACTTGGGCATTTAATATAGATGCTGATATTAGTAAATGTAATTGTACGTGTCCAATATTTCAAAAAAATTATAAGTGCAAGCATACGTTAGGTCTTCTAATCCGTTTAAAAAAAATTGAAGTCCCTGAGGAAGCTAAATGTATCCCTTTAGGGCAAAAACGTAAACGTGGGCGCCCATCAAAAGCAAAGAGAGCATTAATTATTCAATAAATTTACATAACTATCTACCTTCATTTTCTAAAATTAATATTTATGATTGATATATATATATATATATATATATATATATATATATATATATATATATATATATAAATAATAAAATGTTCACTATTTGGCGTTTTTAATTCTTTTCTGTACAGGCTTGTGTTGTCGTTTTATACTTAATTTATGTGTCTGTTTGATCTATCTTGGAGTTAAATGTTTAAATCTGGCGTGCAAATCACCTATTTAAAAAAATAAATATCTGGCGTTAATTAACATATTTTAATGTGTACTTTATATATATATATATATATATATATATATATATAAGTATATATATATATATATATGTAGATATATATATATATATATATATATATATATATATATATATATATATGTAGATATATAAATGAGATCCACCGGGATCTTGCAGATCCGGAAACACCACAAATAAGCTACCGAACCGATTCTCAAAATTTTCTCATTGCTAGAAAACTAACTTATTTTAGATGGATACGTCTTTTTTCCAACTGCCTTATTCGTTTTTTTTTTATCCATTCATTATTGTTTTTTTCTAAAGCTACTAAATTAAATTATTTAAAATTAAAATAAATATTACGAATTACAAAGCCCCCTAACAATTTGAACCCCCGGGGTCAAGGTGTCGCCATACTTTTGACGACGTAGTGTGTGCTAGAACACACTATAAAAAATTGGGAACGAGTTTGTGCGGACCAATGTCCTCACTATTCATACTAATTTAAATAATAAATATTTGTAATGTTGTCTTTTTCTAAAAATTCAAATATGTGACGTAATTATGCGTAGATGGCGAATTGCGCAAAAAAAAGCTTATTTTGGTTTCAAGTGTAGTGTACCTTTCTCTGTCTACTTTGACTTGAACATAATTTTTTATAATAATATTGTTGAAAAAATTTCAATTTGTTATGTTAACTAAATGTTTACCCCACCTGACGAACGTCTATGACTTCCAAGATAGTCATTAGAGGAACATTTGTGTGACTATCTTGGACGGCTACATATATATATATATATATATATATATATATATATATATATATATATATATATATATATATATATATATATATATAAAATATAGTTACAGTTTCTTCACACTCTTAACACAATAGACACACAAATGATGACACTGCAGAGAGTATCAGGTTTCAAATGTTGATTTCAAATATTCGATCCAACGGAAATGGTGGAATTTGCACTGTATCAAAAATGCATAATTCACAATTCCCACAAACATCGCACCACTGTGAAACTGATTCGGTGACAAGTGCACATCGAATCAGCATTATGAAGCCTATAAATAAAGAAGATCAACCGGCCAGAGACAGGTTACTTTCTCGACATAAAACTGCAAGCTTATTGTATCAACGATCATTGTAATAATAAATTTTGTAATTGTTGTTTTGTGATTAAAGATTAAATAAAATAAAATTGTAATTCTTTTTAAAAACTGTATTATTTTCCGAGTGCACTTAATTGGCGCAGTCGGTAGGATAATTGTGTGCTCTAGAAATTTCGGTTAAACTCGCGAACGGTACTAATCGTCGGATCATCGACAGTACTTTTCGACCTTGAAAGAAAATCGAGACTTGGAGGGTTTCCACTACTAGCGGCACCAATACAATTACAGGATGACCTGGTCACTGCGAACCTACAACACCAATCGATGGAACTAGGAGAAAATCAGCTGGTGAAGGCACATTACCAACAGAATGTTCTACATCTGGTTTACGTAAGTCGATTATTACAATTGTTATTCGCTTTTTCCTATATCCACTCGTCCTAAAAATAAGCTTGTATCATTACGAGCATCGTCTTATTCTGAACGGGGAAGTCCTTCCGATGCTATATCCGAGGAACACGGGAACAGTGTCGAACTTGCTAGTTGTTCTGAACAAGACAATATTAGCACTATTAACGAAACAATTAATAACTTAACTGATACAGAATATTCCAACGATTTAGTAAATAATTCAGTTGATACAAACCTCTTAAGTAATTTAATTAGTAATAATATTAACACTACCACAATAATGGCAACTCCGACATCTTTAGAAATATACAATAGTTTAAGAATACCCGTTGCGGTAAAGGATTTACTTACTTTTGATGGTAATCCTAGGCTGTTATATGATTTTTTTTAGACAATTCTGAGGAGCTACTAGCATTAATTCCAAATGTAGAAAATAGTAGTTATGGAAAATTTATTCTTAGGGCAATTAGAAATAAGATAGTCGGCCAAGTGAATGAAGTACTAAATATGTATGGTACTTCAATTAACTGGCATGAAATCAAGCAAAATCTCATATTGCATTATAGAGATTGCATTATAGATAAGAGAAACGAAACTTCCTTAATTAAGGATTTATACTCACTGAAACAAGGCAAATATACAGTCGAACAATTTTACAGTCGCATAATTGAATTACTTTCTACTATGACTAACCACATACAAATACACGAACCAGACATTAACGTAATTAAAGCAAAACAAAAACTTCATCATGAAATATGTCTCAATACATTTCTGATAGGACTTAAATAACCCATCGGTTCGACTATACATGCAATGAAATCAAACTCATTGACCGAAGCGCTGAACTATTGTTTTAAAGAACAGAGTATTTATTACGTGAGGAATATGGTCCATTCATCAACCAAATCTACAACCAGTAAACTTTCAAACCACGAGTCCTCCAAATTTCAAATCAAAAGAATTATTTAATGTAGAGGCGGAATACGCACAACAGAATATACATTCAGACCAGTATGACGAACATTATCGATACAATACAGTTAACGAACCCGACTCCTACGAACACCAATACAACCAGTACTACCAACAACTGGTTGATTTTATCCCCATTAAAGACGAAATAGAAATTGATGACGAAAATTTTCCGCCAGTAGCCTCGGACAACAAATCGAATATTTAGACGTAAACACTCATAACACGAACGTTCTACCATACATTCATGCTGGAGACTCAGACAGTCAGTTATTAAAATTTCTCACTGATACGGGCAGTTCTAGGTCATTTTTAGATCCAAAATTAATTCACAAAAGTATAGTTCAAACTGTTAAACCAATTGCCATAACAACTGTCTTTAACAAACATACAATAGACAAGCAAGTAACATTAAACGGATTCACAGAATTCAACATAACAGAGCCATTTAAATTTCTGCTTTTCAAATTTCAACAATACTTCGACGGACTAATCGGACTAGACTTACTGACACAACTTCAAACAAACTTAGATTTCAATAACAAGACATTAGTTACGAATAGAGCAACTATACCATTACTATTGAAACCAAATTTCATGTCAAAATTGTATAGAGTTCCACCTAAAACCAAAATAGAAAATAGAAAAATTTATGTTAAAACAATAGAAATAGAGACAGATTTAATTATACCTGAGGAAATATTATATCGCACTAACGATTGGTATTCCTATGTCGAAGTAGTTAACTATTCGGAACTACAAAAACGATTTTTAATAGAACAACCCCTTAAAGTACAACAATACGACAGTAAAGAATGTTATTCTGAATTTTGTAATTTTAATATCCAAAACGACAACGACACAGACGATGTTCAAGTGAAAGACCTATTACGAACTGATCATCTAAATGACGAAGAAAAACGGTATACCTATAAACTCTGTAGGGACTATGAGGACATATTTTATCGGGAAATTCACAAAAACGAAGTATGCGAACAGATCAGTAAATTATTAAAACAGGGTATCATTCGGCCAAGTTATTCGCCGTGGTCGTCTCCTATTTGGATCGTACCAAAAGAGAGACGCCAGTGGTACGCAGAAATGGAGATTGGTCGTCTATTATCGGAAACTTAATAAGAAAACGGTCGATGATAAGTATCCGATACCGAAGATTAATGACATCTTAGATAAGTTAGGCCGGAGTATGTATTTTACAACCCTTGATCTCGCGAACGGCTTCCAAAAGATAGAAAAAAACATCAAAGACATTCCAAAAACCGCATTCACGGTGGAACATGACCACTTTAAATATGTCCGTATGCCCTTTGGATTGAAGAACGCACCAGCGACCTTTCAAAGGGTAATGGATAACGTCCTCGGCGACCTGCAAGGTACAATATGTCTCGTGTATATGGATGATATAATCATCTACTCCACCTCACTACAAGAGCATATTGAAAACTTGCAGAAAGTTTTTGATAGATTTCGAGCAGCAAATTTAAAAATCCAACCGGACAAATGCGAGTTCCTCTGTAAGGAAGTAGCATTTTTCGGACACAGTATCCAGTGAGGAAACGTGCAAAAAACTACTAATAGATGAACCCGTTTTAGCATATCCCGACTTTGTCAGACCGTTCAATCTGACAACAGAGGCCAGCAATATTGCTATAGGGGCCATACTATCTCAGGGTCCTGTGGGACAAGGCAGACCTGTTTGTTATGCCAATCGAACATTGACGAAAAGCGAACAGAACTACTCCACTATTGAGAAAGAGTTGCTCGCAATAATCTGGACGATAAAGTTCTTTCGACCATACTTGTTCGGAAGAAAATTTAAAATCATAACCGACCACAAACCGCTAACTTGGTTAATATCGCTCAAGGAACCAAATAGCAAACTGGTTTGATGGCGCTTAAAGCCGGAAGAGTTCGACTCTTTATTTAAAAAATTTCAAAACATATACGTAGAATACTTTTCACAAGGGAGACAATTTCGATTAGTCTAGTGTACGAAAATTCTACCCGACATATTGAACGATGACAAACACGATCAAATAATTACCATAAGAACAGTAACCATCGAGGAATAAATGAAACAACAGCCCACTAGAGACGGGAATACTATTTCCCGAATCTTAAATCTAAAGTATCCTATTATATGTCATTGTAAAATCTGTAACGAAAACAAGTATGATAGAAGCCCCCCCCCAACAGAAATTTCAGTTAACAACAACACCATCCCAACCATTAGAAATAGCACATTGCGATATATTCTTCGTCGGCAAAAACATCATATTCACAATTATTGATAAACTTTCGAAATTCGCTCAAGCGTATCTATTAGAAATAAGGAATAGTTTACATTTGATTGAAGCCCTTTCAAAATTCATAGCAACATACGGTCATCCCAAAACACTAGTCGCGGATTCTGAGAAAGGTTTTCTGCGAACAATACAATATCAGCCTACAAATCACTTCCGTTCGTAGCTCAAACTCCAATTCCCCAATAGAACGTTTTCATTCAACACTTTTAGAAATTTATCGTATAGTTCATAACGACAATAATGATATTACAATGTCCGCCAAACGTAAACTCTTAGCTGCAATTTTCACCTACAACAACTCAATACACTCAGTAACCCGTTCGAGCTATTTTTTGGTAGACCATACGATTTAAAAGTAAAACCTCACCTCCAAGAAGTCAATGACAAACAACAAGAATTATGCAAAAAAGTATATACTTAATCGTACCCTAGAAAAGAAACACGACCTAATTATTAAACAAAATAGAGACAGAGACGAACCACTAACTTAGCAGCCTAACACAAAAGCCTACTTACAAGAGAATAAACATAATAAGCTACATAAAAAAAATCAAAGAGACCTCTGTAAAACAAAACAGAAGACTTACTATTAGAGATAAGAAAAATCGGTAACTTCACAAACAGAAATTAAAAAGACCATCTACATTTCAAGCTAGTACTGACGGCAACGACAATGGGACAAAAGATGGAAATGACGGATTTAACAAACAACCCGGAAATACTGCTGGTGAACCTAGGGCAGGCCCGAGTAGTGAAAGATTATAACCACTACATTCATATAATAAACCTAAATAATTACAGGGAAAACATCGCAAACATTAAATATTCTGTGAAACTCATAACACAAAATCGATACCTAAAAGGATTCCATAACACTCTTAATCTAAAGATGCAAGAATAATTTTCACACCCTCTACCCCAAACGACTTACTAAACGAGGACTGATAAACGGACTTGGGTCAGTAGTCAAACAAATCACAGGTAACCTGGACAATGCCGACACGTTACAAATCAACAGGGACATTGAAAGACTAATGACAAACCAGGACAATATCTCAGACCAACTGAACAAACAGATACATATTAATAGACAAATGATTGAGCGATTTAACAACATAACCGAACATATTAACAAAGAACAACATAACCGAACATATTAACAACATATTTATAATCAACCTACCACACATGAAATGGGGTCTCGCTAAGCCCAGCGCGGTGATAACAGCTGGAGTTTGGGGAAGCTAGATATCAAAAGTAGACGAAACTCAAATGTATTTGACCACGTCTGCCATTTGAAAATTTAAAAATACATTGTTATTATTATTGGAAAATAACAATGGCAGACCATTATCGTGCGATTAACATCGTGGCAGACGATTTTTAATGTGCTAAAAAATATGCGATTTTGAAATTACTTGACCATGTCTGCCGTTGATATATTTTGCTTATTATAGTCTTAGAAGCTTATATTTTTTACGGCAGACGATTTTAATGTGAGCAGACATCAGTAGACTGCCCGAGCAGATTTATGTACAGGCTACATATAGTTATCTGTTTTAAAACTAAGTATAAAGTTTATTTGTGGGTAGGTAGTAGTGTTTAAAAAAGCGATTCGAATTTGTTTAACAAAATCACTATTTACCAGTGGAATTTATTCAATATATCGATATTCTGTTGAGTGAGTTGAAGTGTATATTTTGTGGTGGTAAAAAAAGTGAAAAAGTACAATTATTTTCCGAAGAAACATTAAGATGAAATGATGAAATTTTTAGTAGTTGTTATAAGATATTTACTGCTTTGAAAAAAAAATTTTTGTATCAAATGTAACCGAAAGAGAGTCATTACAGCCCAGTACGTTTCCGTCAATTGAGTAATGATACAATCGTACAGGACTTATCTGTTGAAAATATAAGTGTTCCTGAGGCTCATGAAGTAGAAAAAGATATTGACGCCGGAGAAGACGTACCGTTACAGGAAGTATCATGTAAAAATTCTGCAGCAAATTCACCTAACATTCAGACTTCTGACTCCGATAATTCAATAAACTTAGATAATTTGTGTTTCTTTTGTAATAAAAAGCAGAAACAATTCCGGTCTAAAAAAGAAATATTACGTACTTCAGAAAAAGAATATTTTGAAAAAAGTATTTTACAAAATCTCAAGCTCGATACGGATGTTTATGATGAAATTGCAACAAAATTACAAAGTGTTTCTACTAATAAAATATACTACCATGATAGTTGCTGGCACATGACCTTCGAAATCAAAAAAGGTCGCGTGTGAAAAGTCCTGTCCGTACCTCATGGCACATCAGTCGAGAAATTCACGAAAATGTTTACAAAGAAATATATAATTTAATTGAAGAAAATGTTGTGAATCGAGAACGATGCTATTTCCTGACGTACTTGCATAAACAATATCGCGACATGTTCAAAGAGTTGAGTGGAGGTACAGAGGCAGCATCTAGTTCAATATTTACTTCACACTATTTAGAGGAAAAAATCCGCGAAAAATTCAACGACAAAATACAAGTATTAGAATCGAACAAAAAAAAAGTTACTGCCCCTAAACGTATTTCAACTATTGATGAATCTCTGTTTGCGAATTTAAAAGATCAGGATACTTTCCAAGCAGCCACAGCCATCTTGCGGAAAGAAATAATGAGTATGAAAATAGGAAAATTACCTGACTATTTAACTAGTCAACGACTAATAAAGGGTGAATGCTCAACGCCACCAATGGTTTCCGATTTCTTTGCTTCAGTTATTGGAAGTCATACTCGTAAATGCCGTAATTGCGACAGTTTCAAACGCCATGTGAAATCTTTGTCATAGGACATAATTTATTGGAAAACGGAGAATTTTGATATGCTATCTGGTGGCCCGAAAATAAACTACTGCGGAAAGGCTATCTGTACATTTTATATAAATCAAGTGAACTTTAATCAGCTGTAATTTTTTTTATGACTTGCCATTAAAAATATTTTACCCTAATTTAATCAAATTTAATATATGAAAATTTTTCAAATTATGGAATTTTCATGACGAAAAAGTAAATGTATACTGTTGTGTGTTTGAATGCAACAGTAGAAGGTCCCAAGAATAATATACAAATGTTGCTACAATCGTAATATAACAAAGAAGAATTGGTTGGTCGCTGATTAGCATGGATAAACATTCAGAAAATGGGTAAAAAAGTGATGCCTTCAATGAGAGTTTGTTCAGTTCATTTTAAACCACAAGATTTTATTACATAAGTATAATTACAAAACTTATTTTTTACTACCTAATCATATTTTAATCTATCTACTATAGGTAGTAATATACATCAAGAAAATATCTGTCCCATCTCTCAAGCTTCAATATTATACAATCAATACAAAGTTTGATTCATTAAGAGAAACTCGAGCCCTATTAAAAGAGAAAACATTTAAGAAAGATTTCTTCATAAAAATGATCAAATAAGAAATAATCGACTATTTCTCACGGTAATCTAGAAGTGATTAATAATCTAGAAGGGAAAACAAAAAAAAGAAATAGGAGATGAAGAAGGCAATGTATGTATTTGATGTCATGAAAGGAAAAATTGATGAAATCGAATTTACAATTGAATCGAATGTTACCAGTGTTATTTTCTACGTTTATTATATCTGATAGCGAATTAAGTATTGCAACTAGCATTTCAAACATTAACTACTACTGAAAAATTAACGAAAAAAAAAATAGCAAATTTTTGGAATGTTGTTCCTATTTTTTTTATAATAATTTATTGTTACCAAGCAAAAATGGACAATTCAAAATTGCCACTATTTATTTAGCTGCCATCTGGTGACAAATCGAAAAACTACTGCGGATAGCCTAAATATTAAACCACACCTCCATTCGATTTTCCAATATGACTCACAATGGCAACGTTAAAACCTCAAAACACATTTGCTTAGGCATGGCATTAAAAAGCCTTACAAGGAGTCGTAAATTAATTGATGTAATAAATCGTTACGGTCATTGTATTAGTTACAACACAATTGAAGAATTAGAAACCGAAGCGACATATTCATCAATTTCACGAGCCGGATTATGTCCTGAAGCAATTAACAAGACTAAAAATCTTGCTACATGTTTAGCTTTTGACAATTTCGAAAGGTTTGTTGACACACAAACTGGAAAAGACACTCTTCATGACACTGTTGGAATAATATACCAAAACACTGACAATAGCCTTGAAGATGATACCGAAGAAGAAGTACTAGAGACTATAACACATAATAAGCGCCGAAGACGAACTATTGAATCTATTGACCATGAATTACCACAGTGTACCAAAAAACTGAAAAAGACTAGTAATATTCAACTAGAAATTGAAGTAGAAAAAAATATTATTGTACATAAGAGTCTTTATGATCGGATCGATAATATTTGGATACTCAGTCATGCTATTAGACTGTCAAAAACTCCTATGTGGGTTGGTTTCAACAGTAAAGTAATGAAAGATGATTCTCCTAAACAATTAATTTCATATGTGACTCCGATTAATGCATCACCAACTAATAACGCAGTGGTCTTGGAAACAATGCATCAATGCCTATCAATTTTGGAAGAACTAAATCAACCTTACATCCAAGTGACTTATGATTTGGCTATCGCAAAAATTGCACTCCAGATTCAATGTAACGAAAAAGACACCTTTCAAAAATTATTCATACATTTGGGTGCTTTTGATATTATGCTCTCATATTTTAAGACGATTGGTAAAATATTAAATGGCTGTGGGTTATTTACAATAATGGTTGAAAGTGAAATGCTTGCCAGTGGATCTATTTCAAGTTTTATCGACGGTAAGCATTTTAACCGATGCAAACGGCTACATCCAATAACGGCATTAGAATTACAAGTTTTGCATTTTAGATCTTTTCTAACCTATAAAAATCTCCAAATATCTGATGATATACAAGAAGAAATCGAAAGATTAGAATCCTGTCAGACACCAGCATATTTTATTCACAATGAGGATTTGAAAAACTTGTGTAATGAACATGCCATATATAAACAACAAACTCTTAATGGCGAATTTGGGAAAACCGCCCAATTTTACATGATATACATAAAGCTTGTTCATCACTATTTGGCATTAAGTAGGAGCATTCGTGTCGGAGACTTCCAATTATTTATGGACGTATTATAAAAAATAACGAATCTATTTTTTGCGTGTAATCACCAAAATTATGCCAAATGGACAGTTCAGAAAGTTTCTGAAACTCATCCCGAACTGGAAGAAGATTTCCAAAAAGGTTTTTTTGGAATAAAACGAGCTGATAAACCTTTTTCGAGGTAACCTATTGACTTGACATTAGAGCAAACCATCAATGCGGATGCTGCTAAAAGATTGACTGGTATCGTAAATTTGACTAATTCTCTTTCAGCTCGCCAACGTTGGGCAAGAAGCCACGACATTCGATCAACGATAATAACGCACATTCTGGAAGAATTAGGAATTACCAAAAAGCAAGATATTTCAGCAGAATTGAAGCCACACAATATTAAAAAAAGTAGTGAACCACTTGAAAAGTTTATCAAGACTTGATCGATATATGTATAAATCCGTTCAGCTCTGATTTATCTCCAAATCAGTCATTTAATATTGCTTCTGGACAAGCTGCTACACCTCAAGAGGAGGAATTTCTTTTGAATATCGAAAAGATTGGTGCTGAACAACGAAATACTTTTATATCAGAATGTGCATCTAATCCTAGACGATTTGAAAAATCAATTAAAAAACACCAATTCACAATTTCTTCAGTCAACTTGAGAAGAAGAAAACAATTAAAATCGGGGGAAAGAATGAAGAAGTTAAGTTACAGCGCGATTTATTCAGGCGTTTACTCGGAATTTCAGTGGATCACAAAATTGATGTGCTGAAAATTATCTGTAACTTCTTATCCAATAACTTCTGTACCTCTAGCCTTGTGTCATTTAGATGGCGGTATATGCAAAACTGATAAATCCGTACTTGTAAAATGCCTGGAATCAAATATTGTCCAAGAACCGCCACATTATACAGATGTATTCTTAATTGATGAGTTTTTCACCCTCCATTCGATGAAAGTAGTACCTAAAACATTCGGAAATATTTTTAAAAATTTTTTGCAAAGTATCCAGCACGCCGAATCGATGTAATTTTTGACCAATATTTGCATCCATCAATAAAAGGCAATGAAAGATGTCTACGACATGAAGCATCGTTAATCGACTATAAAATTTCTGGACCTGACCAAGTGCGACCGTCAGATTTTGTAAAAGAATTGAAGAATTATTAAACATTGGTTCAGTAACGAAATGGTATCATTTTTATTTAAGTAATCGACTGATTCATTTAAATTTCCGGAATAGTCAATCTTATCAAATTGTTAATGATATTGTCCAAACAAATATTGTTGAAGATCTGTCTCGCACTTTACATGAAGAAGCAGATACGAAAATAATTTATCATGCTTGTAACATCTCCGAGCAGTCAAATATTGCCATTAGAGCCTCTGATACCGATATTTTAATCATAATGATTGGTAATATGGCTCAATTAAAGAATTCCGCTTCTCATATTTAGATGCTGATGGGAACAGGGAACAAAGAAAGATATATTGACATTACAAAAACTTATGAATAGCTGAACAGGTGAACAAGATTTAACAGAGGATGAGTTACAACCATTATTTAACGTTATTCAACAGTTTACTTGCCAGATGTATAATGCCAAAAAATGTGAGGACGTGGATGATGGAAAATTCCAACTATTTGTAAACAGCTACAAGGCCATAGATGTCAACGAAAGCTTCAACAAAAAAGTGCATACTTTTGACGCAAGTTCAATACCACAGTGCAAGAGTGAGTTGTATCAGCAATTTTTGAGGGCTCATTATATTTCTAGTATTTGGAGAAATGCCTTCAAAAAGCAGCCTACAAAATTAAACCCATTGGAATATGGTTGGATCCAACAAGACGATGCATTTGTCTTCAAATGGTTCGAGGGAAATCCACTTCCAGACTTTGTTAGCGAATTAATTAGCAATGTCCCTGGTAAATCGATAATAATAAATTCTTTATTGAATGTGTTTGGATCAATTTAAAAATTTAAACTTTACTGAGCAGACGTGGTCAAGAAATTTCAAAATTGCATATTTTTTGGCACATTAAAAATCGTCTGCCACGATGTTAATCGCACGATAATGGTCTGCTATTGTTATTTTCCAATAATAATAACAATGTATTTTTAAATTTTCAAATGGCAGACGTGGTCAAATACATTTGAGTTTCCTCTACTTTTGATACCTGGCCTCCCTGAGCTCCAGCTGTTATAACCGCGCTGGGCTTAGCGAGTTCCCATTTCATGTATGGTAGGTATAGGGGACTCACTGTACAAAAATCTAAGTCTGGTCAAATACATACAGGTAGCCGGCCACTGGCTCTTGGACTATTAAACTCGATATCAAATAACATCAATAGGCATGTAGAAGAAGACGTCAAATTCATGCAGTACGTGTATCAATTGACTTATAATACTGACACCTTAAACGAGCATCTAAAAGATACTACACATTCAATTAATCTAGCCAAGTTCAATATTGTTTCCAAATCTATCCTTTTACCAAATGAGTTAGAAGATGCTTTCACAAGACATCAAGCAATACCCTTTGCCTCTTATGAAGAAATATACTAACTTCTCGAGCTACTATAATGATACAAGCATAATTTTTAACACCCGTATCCCCAATTTTTATCCTGAAAACTACCAGTTAAATTACCTAGAACAATTACCCACTTATACCATAAAAACAATAAAAATCATCCAACCATACGTCCTTTCCAACGAGTATCAGTTGTATTTAGTTGACCAAGAGTGTCCCAGAGTAGAGCAAATCTACATATGCCACCTCAAAACAAGCAGTATCAACATAAAACATTCAAAGTTCTTTGGCAATCTGCTTCTCAATAAGCCTGCCTCCTGCATTTACGAAGATTTTACGTATACAAACTGAAAAACTTCCATATTCAGAACCGAGAGGAAATACAACTAATACCCCTGTCGCAGCATCTGCATAACATAGCGAATTTCCAAATTTTGGGGACTGGCGGATCTCATCTAAGAACTGTACCTATTTAAAATAGTTTAGCTTTCTAAGAGTAAAAGATTTTTTAAAATCGGCTGGGTAATTAGTTTTGATATTTTTGGAACCCAAGAACCCGAACGGACTTTGTGCAGCATAGTTGTATCCATCTAAAATAATTTAGTTCTCTAACAGTGAAAAAATTTTCAAAATCGGTCGGTTAGTTTATTTTTTACAATAATGGGAACAGTAAACCCTGGCGGAAATCATACAACATAACCTTTATTCATCTAAAATAATTTTAGTAAAAAGTTTATCCTAACAGTAAAAAACGGGTCCTAGGGATCTCATATAACTTATGGTAGTTCGTAAGGTTCTTGTGGACATCATTTAATTACTTAATGAATTCAAATACTTTAACTTACTAACGGTGAAAAAATTTTCAAAATTTTCGACATTCGCTAAAAAAATCATTGAAAAATATTTGATATGTTTCGATCAATTAATGGTCAACATCAGCAAATAAAAGTTACTAAAATCGAAGAAAAGAATGAGTTATTTGTCCGTAGAAATTAAAATACAAATTCTGAAAACGAGCAAAGAAATATTGAAAAAACTAGATCGGCAAAACATTCTGACAAATAACACTACCCAACTAATACTTGCCAATTTGAATGAAACTTAACATACTTATTAAACAGCGAAAAATATTAAATACGTGTTTTTTTATTTCGGCTAAATACGCTTTTTAGGGGTAGAAAACACCATTCAACCTCTGTAGATGAAAACAGTTATAGCTAAATATTTTTGAAACGGCATATTTTTTGAAAAAAGGGCTGAGTACCAAATTTGTAGAATTTAAAGCGATGCACTTGATAGTGACCCTGAAATCGATTTTCAAGGTCAGTTGAAAATGATTAGCCATTGCCGAACTTTGACCATATCCTGTACCTATAAGCAGTAATTTCATGTATTGACTCAATCTATCTTCAAAATTGATTTGTTGCGTTATTTTTCTAAAATAAAAAAAATAAAAACCTGACGAAATGGAAAAATAGGCGCAAATTTATAGAAAAAATTAGAAGAAAACATTTTTGTAAGTAATTTTAGAAGTTAAGAAAAGATTTAATATCACTCCAATTGTAAGTTAAACATTAACTTTATGTTATATTAGAAATTTTCAAAATTTTTTAAAATTTTTATTGCTACTCTATAGTTATCATATTAGGAATTCAATTCAACATATGATTAACTATTATTTTTCCGATTGCGATTGAGCAAGTATTTTTCAAAATTACTTCTTGATCACTTATTTTCTATCTTGCATGTGAAATTCGTTCGAATATACTTTGAACCATTTAGGGATGAAAAGTAAACTACTCCTTTTGAAAAATATTAAATGATTTTCAAATGACTTTGGAAATTGACCTCAAGGTCAACTTCAAAGTCAAGTGCATCACGAGAGTCAAGTGCTTCAAGATCATCAAGTGCATCACTTTGAACTCTATAACTTTGGTCCTAAGCACTTTTTTCAGAAAATATATCGTACCATAATCCACTTCTATGTTGATTCCTGGTCTCTTTTCCTGCGTTTCTAATATTTATGTCAATAAAAAATGTGCTACCGTAGACAAGGATGAATAGGTACGCATTCCGACTTCACACCGTATTTTTTTGTATTTATTTTATGAGTACCTAATCTTTAATATATTAAAAATTTACGCGAAGATGGTCACTTTATCAGCAGTATCCAAAAAAATTTAAAAATATCGGTGGTTTTTGAAAAATTAACAAAAATCGTATAATTTCTTCTCTATGAAAAATTGGGGTCAAAAGAGACGAGAAAAGAGTAAATGGGGACAACCCGTAGGGTCGACCAAAATTGAAATTCTAATATAAAATAATTTCGAACTTTTTGTATTTATACATTCAAAAAAGAAATAATAGGTACTTGATGATTTTCTGTAAAAATAAACGTAGAATCTAAAATAAAGTTTATATACTCCTGTCGTTTACCCCTAAGTTTATATTCCTCCTATTCTTATTTTAGTTCAAAAAATAATTTTTCAAAAGACTAAGACATAATAATTAATAACAGTGAGATTCTACGTCCATTTTCAGACTTTTGTTTATTAAATTGCGTAAAAGCTAGTAAATGCAATAACAGATATGATGAATTTATAAGGATTTTCTTGTACTACAAAATCTTAAAAATATGGAAACGCGTACTTTTTTTTCGTTAATTGTGTTTTATTCTTTTGCACAAAATTTTAAAAATACTTTATTTTCTTAAGAAAGGGAGGCAACTTTAGTCACAGATATGCCTATGAACAGTTTTTGGTAATCCGGGAAAAACGAAAACACTTTTTAAAATTTTTTTATTGTTAAAATCGAAATGTTCTTTTAAAGAGGGTTAAAATTACCATATTTTATATTAAAATTTTAACACAATCACTCCCTAATTAACGAGCCTTACTTAATATTAGCAAATTGAGAAAAAACACGTCAATTAGATTTTTTTACACAGATTTTATTTGTTATATAATTCAAAAGGATATTTTAAAAATGTGTATGAATGGCTTTCATTAAATAAATTTCAATATATTTTCCATTTATTTTAACAGTGGAATGTCCTTATTAGTGGCTATACTTTCGGCTTGGAGCGAATTAGACGAAGATTTTCTTCTAAAACCAAATTTAATAATTAATTAAAGAAATAAAAAAAAATTTGTGGATTTCCTACCGTTCAAATATAATCTTTATTGTATGTAAAAATGTTATTACATTTTTTCAAAAAACTGTAAGTAAACTGTAAAATTTTCTTTACAAATATGTTAAAATAGAGAAATGTTTCCTTTTTAATTTATTTTTAACTCTTTTTAAATGATTCACTTTAAAATTTTTTAATATTTCTTAATCGAAATTTCATAAAAGAATGTGTCAAAATTTAAAAAAATTTTTCTTTGTTAAAAAAAAAAATTGAATGTGCAAAATTATTTAATATTAGAATGCTCTGATTATACAATTCTAATCATAACTGTATTGTCAATTGGATAAAAAATTACGTAAAAATATTATTGTTTGAATATGATTTAACGTAATTTTTATACGATTGAAGCAAACTCTTATTAATTTTAGGAAGGTGTAAATATAATCTAAATTCTGATCATATCACATAACAGATATCGTCGGGATTTTTTTTGTAAAAAAAAATGGAACAGAGATACATTATAAAAACATTTAACTGACAGAGAAATAGAATATAGCCGAATCGTTAAAATGGATTAAAAAAATCATGACACGCTACTTATAAAGCGGCTTTTTTCGAATTTAGCTCGCAAAAAATGAGACAGAAAAAAAAAGAATGCGAGTGCGAGTGAAATGGAGAACGACATATTTCCTAGTTTTTCTCGAAAAATAAGTAATTTAGAGCAACGGTATAAAAACATTTTTTATGCGTTTTACCTTTTACAATGGCTTAGTGTAAAAAAAAATTTGAAAAATTGCTTAATTCTGGCAAAAAACTCATTTTGTTGACAAAAAACGCCCGGAAAACCTACTTCTGGGCATCCGACGTGTCTGGCTAACGAACTCATCCAACGATTTGGAAAATCGAATTCGCACACAAAATTTCATAAGCATTAAACGTTTCGTTCGAGAGTTATCGCGCGGATACATATATATATATATATATATATATATATATATATATATATATATATATATATATATATATATAAATTTTAGTGAATATCATTTTCGTATTCTAGGGACCTCAAAACATATTTCTGATATGGTCTCGGGCTTAGGTCGCACCATGACACCTGGCGTAAAAGCTGAATTTCCAGTTTTGGAAATTCGCTAATAAAGAAACACGGAACACTACATACTTCAGTAACCTATTTCATCTTAGCTCCTTTAATAGTTGTTATTAGTATTTTCTACATTCGGAGAAAAAAATATGGAAACCAAAGAAAATAGAAGTACAGCATACAACCCCAACTCCAACCAAAGAAGTAAAACTCCTTTGGCCATCGCTTTCGATTAAGAAGGGAGGAGTTACAGTCTCTTCACACGCTTAAAACAATAGACACACAAATGATGACACTGCAGAGAGTATCAGGTTTCAAATGTTGATTTCAAATATCCAATCCAACGGAAATGGTGGAATTTGCACTGTATCAAAAATGCATAGGTAATTCACAATTCTCACAAACATCGCACCACTGGAAAACTGATTCAGTGACACGTGGACATCGAATCAGCATTATAAAACCTATAAATAAAGAAGATCAACCGGCCAGAGACAAGTTACTTCCTCGACATAAAACTACAAGCTATATATATATATATATATATATATATATATATATATATATATATATATATATATATATATATGTATATATATATATAAGTATATATATATATATATATATGTATATATATATATATATATATATATATATATATATATATATATATATATATAAATGCCGCACGGTAACACGGTAAAAAGTATGGTGAAAATGTTTTTTTGCCAAAATTTCCCCAAGTTCGAAAGTTCTTGCGACATTTTTTTACACTATTGGAAAGAGGAGAAAAAATTACATAAAAAGGTTTTTGAATCATTACTCTATGTAAACTGGTTTCCGAGAAAAACTAATTTTTATAAACGGAATTCGCTATGTTATGCAGGATGCTGCGACAGACATATTTATTTAATGAAAACAAAACCGACCAGCTGCAAGGGCGAGATATACGAAACTAGACCGATAAGCAGCGAGATCTGTCGCGAATCGATGTGAAAACACTTAGACTTGTGATCTGATGCACTCACAGGTACTTACCGGAAACGCTTGACAAACTGTCACGAGTGCACTTACTACTACGTAGTTTACACCTGCAAGCTACTGTCTGATAGCCTGTCGGACACTTCTTGTAGAAGTTTTTTGCAGATGGAAACGTGGCCTTAATAAGATAAGGTGACAAATACGCGCAAGTTTCATCATCTCTAGCTTCTTGTTTGGTACTTATTGAGCTGAATGGACTTAGGAGTGAACGAATATTCAGTTTAATTAATTCGATTTGTGATAGTAGAAAAACTATCTAGAATAGTGTACGATATACATTACATCGTCCGGATCAAACTTAAGCAATTTAAAAAATATGTTTTTATGTGATGAGCTGTAGTGAAAGGATGGTCTATTTTTCACTTTGATTAACAAGTTGTGTAACAGTTGCATAGACGAATTTTCGAAAAGAGCATCAAGTTCTGACTTGAAAGGCTGAAATTCTATTGACGTCCAAAAACAGTAACACTCAAGTTCTGATTTTCTGCAGACTATAATGCCACCGAAACCTATCGCCGATTGGTCCAAGTTATAAGTTCTAATGCCCTCAGCAAGTCGTCGGTTGAGACATATTACCAACGCTTCAAGTAAGAAAATTGTAACGTAAAAAGATATCGCGATAGCAATCACAAATTTTATCTTGAAACCGAGAAATGAATTAAGCGAATCAAGATCTCTGTCGATTTACGTTCAAATGCCCAAGTCAATGTGACACGACATTCTGAAAAAAAATCCTTAAAATGAGAAAAAAGAATGTAGAGTGGATACGAATTGAACCAAGAAGATTTCTAAACGCGAACTGACTACTCTAAATGGAATATCAGTCTCTACGATCAACAGAAGAATTGACATGAACACACAATTATAACTGATAAACCTGGACAAAAAACACGTCTATAAATTAGATCCGGATTATTTAATAGTTCACAACAATTACACTTTACAGATGTAAAAAATGTTAGATTCTGTGGAACTCTTCAATAATTACATTTCAGAAAGGAGGAAGTATCAAAAAAAAAAAAAATAATAATAGCCAATTTTTTTCTAATAAACCTAAGTTAAATAACGATTGGTAATTGAAGTTTTCATTCCACAGAATTTAAAAATATCAGTTATAAACATTTTACTTCAAGGGAACATTTTAAAAATTAGTACTCAACCACTTGTGATAACACCCATGGTAACATGAACAAACTACTAATTTCAGCTATTTTATTTCTATATCGCGACGGCATTGGACCGTACGAGACTCGTTCGGATTTCCCTACTTTAGAATTGGACGAGCTTTGTGTTTACGCATGTGGTACATATCAATTAAAACTGACTAACAATTATTACACAGATCATATTAATGAAAATGATGCCGATTTTAAATGCCGAATTGCTAAAGAATCTGTTTTCATCAATTATAAAAAGTACGGAATTAATATGGAACTAAAAGACAGCCTGTTGCTCAAAGCGCAAATTCGTTTTCAACACTCTAATTCTGTGAAATATCATGTCTTTGTACTTATTGATAAACACTTATCAAGTGTTTCAACGATATTAGCTTATTTTTGTGGATGTAAAGTAGGACAACGTGTCGTAGGCTGTTGCTCGCATGTTGCTCTAATTATTTGGTACTTTGGTTATGCCCGACATCTAGGTAATATATTTACCTGGACAATACCTTCCAACAATTTTCACCGACTATTTTTGTCCGATGATGAGAAAAATTCAAATAGTGATTAAATGACCAAAAAATCGACCTCATTTTACCTTAAATCTTATAATAATTTGTTTTTGTAACACATTTTACATCCATCTCTGTGTTTTTTAATAAAAATTTTTGGCTACATGTAGTTAAAATTGGTAGTTTGTACATGCCATGGGTATTATCATAAGCGGTTGAGTAATATGTAATTTTTAAAATGTTCCCTTGAGTGTAAAATGTTTATAACTGACATTTTTAAATTCTGTGGAATGAAAACTTTAATTACCAATCATTATTTAACTTGCCGCTCATTAGGCAAAAATTGATTATTTTTATCCTTCCTCCTTTAACAATAATTTTATTGGATCGCATACATGCTCTAACTACTATGAACAGATTACATGTGCTAGACAGAGGGGATAATTTTTTTTTATTCAAATTAAATGATTTTAAGACAAGTGATTCGCTTTAAAACAGTTCATCTTAAGTCATTCTAATCGATAAATATTACTGATTTTTGATTTTATTTACGATGGTATATTTAGCAGAAAAAAATCGCAACGTCTAGACCATGCGTTTCAAAATATACTTTGAGAATAATAAAACGATATTTGAACAGCCAAACAGTTAGTACATATCGAACTACCAACATCGCTTTTCGTTTATAATATGTACGTACTCACAACATATTGAATGATCCAAAATCATCTAATATTTTTGCTCCAAAATTTGGAAAAATTACAAAATTGACAAGACTTAACGTATTGAAATTCACATCGATACTTCATCCAACTAATAAACTAATACACAAGAAAAATTAAAAAAATTTTTCGAAAAATATTGGAAAGTAAATGATACAATATAAAAATTGTTAAATTTTGTATCGTACATACATCAGTTATCGTAAATTAGAACCTTTTGGGAAAAACAGCTAGCCGTGTATTTTCACTTGAAATGGTGTTTTATTGTCTCACTTAATAGTAACAACCGGCGAAAATTTGAACCAGATCCTATGCGTGATTGTCTGGCAATTGACGGCAAAAAATTTTTTTTTGTGGAAATAAGCGACTATAATACATGATTCGAAGTCAAATTTCGGGAAAACCGCTAGCCGTGTATTTTTTGCTGGCGTGGCGTTCAGTTGATGATTATGTTTAGTAATAATTTTTTTTGTGGAAAAAAGCGCCTATAATACATGATTCAAAGTCAAATTTCAAGAAAACCGACAGCCCTGCATTCTGAAAATTTGAACCAGATCCTATGCGTCGTTTTCTAGCAATTGACGGCGAACCATTTTTTTTTTTTTTTTTTGTGGAAATAAGCGCCTAAATATATAATTCGAAGTCAAATTTCGGAAAAACCGTCACCCATGTATTTTCTGCTGGTATGGCGGTTTGTTGCTTATTATATGTAATAGCCAGCGAAAATTTGAACTAGATCCTATGCGTCGTTTCCTAGCAATTGACGGCGAACCACTTTTTTTTGTGGAAATAAACATCTATAATACATGATTCAAAGTCAAATTTCGGAAAAATGACCAGCCATACATTTTCTACTGACATGGCGCTTTGTTGCTTATTATATTAGTCATATCCACCGATAATTTGAACCAGATCCTAGACGTGGTTTTCTGGCAATGGACAGCGAAAACTTTTTTTTGTGGAAAAAAGAGCCTATAATACATGATTTGAAATCAAATTTTTGACCATTTTTTTAAAAACCGTATAAAAAAATCACACAAAAAAGGATCGCATAAAAAAAGGTGTAGCTGTACACCTCTTCTATTTTTATTTGACAAATTACATAAAAAATTACTAGAAAATAGTTTCTTGGCACGTTACTACTTACTACGCAGCCTACTAGATCCTAGTCGCTAACCATCATAATCTTATCATATCTGTATCGGATTAAACTATAATGCAGTGTTTCTCAAACTTTTTTCCATCACTAAACACTTTTTAAGTTCTCTTTGTACGGGACACTACAACAGTTCAAAGATAGTTGGTGAGCAAAAAAAAAAAAGAAAACACTCTTTTAGAAACTTAACCTATACGTACTTAATTTTCAAAAAATACCGTTGGCGGGCAAAAAAAAAACACTCAAACATATAAAACCGTACCATGTTATTGTCTCCTCACTTTCAATAAATTTTCCCGCCGACGCCATTTTTCAAATATTTTTCGCGAAACCCTTCATGACTGCTTAATGCCATAATGCTGCCAACACTGCCATAATGGATTACAAGTCCTCTTTTTACTCACCAATTGACCTTATGTATTCCTAACATTTTTACTACAGTGACTGAAAAGTAATGAAACAATTATTAAATGAGATGCACGCTGTTAGTGTCAATACGCAGTCTCAACATATGTAATAATAAAGTTTTCCTCCTTAAGTTGACGGGTAACAGAGACTGACGGTTAATCGAAGTTTTACTGTACTTTAAAAAAAGATGCCTTTTATTATTGGCAATAAATATAAATATACTAATTTATTACCAATCATTATTTTTAGAAAAAGTACCTCATATTAAATTACTACTTCAGCCATGTTATTGTCTACATGTAATTCTTTAAAATGATTTGATTTTATTAGTAAATAACTTGCTTTGTTTCAAATTTAATAAACATATAATAATAATAATAATAATAATAATAATAATAATAATAATAATAATAATAATAATAATAATAATAATAATAATTACCCATTTATCACCAAAAAAATTATATTAATAAGTAGGTAAGTATTTACTTGTCGGATATTCGGTTATCCGATCAAATCGATATCGACTTCTCAGAATATAAAATATGTAAATCAGTGAAAAAGTCAGTCCAATAAATTAAGATCGGTACTTAGTGGATATTTTTTTTTGTGCTGGTACACTTTTCCGAAATTGTTTTGGTGTTAGTTATGTTAAAAGGTAAAGAAAAAGAGCTTTTACAGCATTTGTAAATACTGATTGTGAGTGACGTGAACCATCGTGCAAGTAATGTCTCTGATAGATAACTGGCAAGAGGGTGTTGCTATGGTTACTTTTTCCCTGAGTATTGTTTTGTTGTTATGGTTAAGAAAATTAAATCACTTATTAATAATAAAAACAGTTACATTAAAAAAAAGTCACTGAAACGACATAAGAAAATATACTTTTTGCACGATCGTGTATTTTCATGCATTTACCGATGCTGTTGACAATGCTGGTAAGTTACATTTCCCGAACGTTTGTTTATATCCATGGAAACCAAAAAATAACAGTGCGGTAAGTGAAATAGATGCGTGGTAAGTGAATAGGAGTGCAGTAAGTGAAATTAGCTCAAAAATGGTTGTAATTATTTATTTATATTGAAATTAAAAGTACAATTTGAACAATTAGGAAAATAAATCGATTAATATGAAAATTTTCACTAGTTTGCACACTATTATTATTATTGTTGGCATTAGTCTTCATATTTTATTGACATTTCAAAAGGTCGTTCAATCATTAAAATTTTCTGTGGTTTTCATAATCTTCCCTTCATTTTACGAGAATAAATTTGCAGCCAAAATTAAAATTCTTCTTCAATTTCATTATTCTCGCTAATATTAGAGTTTAACAAACTATTTTTCCTAATTTTTTTAATAGAAAATTCAAAAAAATATTCACATCAATTAAATATTGACACTTAATTTTTTATTTACAAATATAGTTGTCAATTGTCACTAAAAAGATTCGTATAGTTGCTAATATAAAAATTTATAATATTTATTCATAGCATTCTATGTGATAACATAGAAATATAAATTTCACCTATATTATCTGAATTTTATTTTTTATTTACTATATTTTTATTCTTTAATTATTTTAAATCGATGTGCAAAAAATATTATACAATACACGATGCGTTAAGTGCCTTTACTGATCTCGAAAATTGCAAAAACTCGACCCTGCGGGTCTCGTTTTCGCAACATTTTCTCGATCAGTAAAAGCAACTTACCGAACTTATATTGTAAAATACTATTTTGCACGATCGTGTATTTTCATGCATTTACCGATGCTGTCGACAATGCTGGTAAGTTACATTTCCCGAACGTTTGTTTATATCCATGGAAACCAAAAAATAACAATGCGGTAAGTAAAATAGGTGCCCGGTAAGTGAATAGGAGTGCGGTAAGTGAAACTAGCTCAAAAATGATTGTAATTATTTATTTATATTGTAATTAGAAATACAATTTGAACAATTAGGAAAATTCATCGATTAATATGAGAATTTTCACTAGTTTGCACATTTTAAAAGGTTGTTCAATCATTAAAATTTTCTATGTGTTTTCATAATCTTTCTTTCATTTTACGAGAACAAATTTGTAGCCAATATTAAAATGCTTCATCAATTTCATTATTCTCACTAATATTATAGTTTAACAAACTATTTTCCTCAATTTTTTTTTTTTAGAAAATTCAAAAATATATTCACGCCAATACTGACACTTAATTTTTTATTTACAAATAGAGTTGTCAATTGTCACTACAAAGATTCGTAGTTGCTATAAAAATTTATAATATTTATTCATGGCATTCTATATGTGATAATATAAAAATATAAATTTCACCTATATTATCCGAATTTTATTTTTTATTTAATATATTTATTCTTTAATTATTTCAAATTGATCGTGCAAAAAATATTATACAATACACGAGACCGCAGGGTCTCGTTTTTGCAACATTTTCTCGATCAGTAAAAGCAACTTACCGAACTTACATTGTAAAATACTATTTTCTACTCCTACTACTAAGAGTAACATTTTGCGCACGGCTAACTATATGTAAAAATTAACAATTGCCCACACCGTACGGAAATAGCGTGCGAAATATTTTCCCACGGCTTAATATAATAAAAAAAGTAGACTGTTTCGTTAATTTAATATATAATATAATAAATAATTCTAAAAAATACACATATGTAAGTTGATTATTTATTATTGTTTCCATAGTTTCAAAGTATGCTTTGGTAAAAATTTTAACATCTTACCACTGACATTATAAATTTAAAAAAATTTTTACTACTTATTTAAATAAATAATAATGTAAATTTTGCGAAAAAAATGTGCTCGTAGAAAAAGTATAGTGTAAAATACGTGGGAAAAGTTTCTTTCTCACTCATATGAATTGTTACACTCGCCCTGCGGGCTCGCGCAACAAACTCATATTCGTGAGAAATAAGCCTTTTTTCCCACTTACTGTACAATATACTATTTAAACATTAAAATATTGTGAATTATTCTGTATTCAAATTTAGATATTAAGTTTTTAAGGTAAAAATTTAATAATAACAAACAGGAAACTTACCTTATCATCTTCTCCTTCGCTATCACACTGAAAAATAAAAACAATGTTAATTATATATTGTAATATAATACATACAATAATTGTTAAGGGGAAAAACACCTTTAGAGCTAGAAAAACCTTTTATCCTAAAGTTTAGTAATTTAATTAAATTTTCAAAGAGATCTTTTAAATTTTCAAAGAGATCTTTTAAAAGATGAGTTTTTTAATTAATAATTTTTGATGTATTAAAAAGGTATGGTACACCTGTAAATCTAGTAGTGTATCTTATTTTATTATGAACCATCAAAGATTCTTCTGTAGCACGTTTATTGCCACGGGATAATTTACAAGATTTTGAATTATCCCAGTTAACATCTAGCCTATTTATATTTAATTTTTTAACGAAGTCTTGAATCGATAATTCAGCTGTTACAGCCACTAGCATGGTAAGACTTGGGTGCGCGACTATACATAATATAAATCTGTAAAGAACGGAAAAAATCACGTAAGATACGTTTTTTAACCATTGTCCTATCTGGTCGGGTTTTTGAGAAAAATTCATTTTTGTAAACGAAAATTCGCCATGTTATGCAGGATGCTGCGACAGGGACATTTTTTTTATTCTATTCTACAACAGCATTTTAAAGTATTTTTTCTACTCCTGTTGAAGAACACACTCATTACATGTCCGTTAATTGTTGAGATAGTTAGGCATTATTCAAAGGTGTGGAGGAATGATCATTACTCAATACTTTTCGACCAATGAAATCACCGTATTAACCATTATTCAATGGGTTTGCGATTGTTTTATGAATAATATATTTATAAATTTTAATCAATGACGAAAGAATATAATATACTAGCCGTATACCCACCCGATAGGATTTACCATCGGCAACATTTCAAGATGTCAGACAGTGTTAAAGATTTATTAATTAAATAAGATATTATTTATTTTAATAGCCATAGTAACATATTTTTATATACCATTAACTTCAAAAATGACGAATTTCTATAAAAATTTTCATTCCCTATTAAACCCACTTACGGAATTAATTTTCAAAAATCCTTTCTTAGTGCTCACCTACGTTACATAGGGAACTTCTGTGCAAAATTTTATTCTTCTAAACTCAACGGTTTAGGCTGTGCGTTGTCAGTCAGTCAGTGTTAGAGATTTATTAAGTAGATTATGTATTATAATAAAAGGACCTGTAAAAACATTAAGTAGATTATGTATTATAATAAAAAAAACCTGAACAACATTGTTTTATTGAAGCAAAAGTTTGCAACTACTAGACAATGGTGGCAACAAAATAATGTATGTCCGTAAAGTTTGCCCCGCCATTTTGTCATTTTCAAACAAAAAAGGTTGTGCTGCATTGTACTAGACATGTGCTAACATGTGCCATAAATAAAAAAATCAATTTTGAAAGTTGCGATTTTAGAGCCAAAAACCAATTTTGGGTATAAACTTAGCCCCGCCATTTTGTCCTTTTTAAACAAGAAAGGTTGTGTTGTATTGTACTAGGCATGTGCTGCCTTGTGCCGTAAATAAAAAGAATAAATTTTGAAAATTACGATTTTTAGAGCCAAAAACTAACTTAAGGTGTCAAGTTAGCCCCGCCATTTTGTCTTTTTCAAACAAGAAAGGTTGTGCTGTATTGTACTAGGCATGTGCTACAATGTGCCGTATATAGAATATAAGTTTTTGCCAAAATTACCCTAAGTTCAAAAGTTTCTGCGACATTTTTTTACATTGCAAAGGGAAGGATTATCACAGAAAAAAGTTTTGGACAATTATTCTGTGCCAGCTAGTTTTCGAGAAAAAGTACTTTTTGTCAACAGAAATTCGCTATGTTATACAGAATGCTGTGATGGGCGTACAGGTGGGCCTCCATCAATTTCCAGATTTAAAAAAGTTTTATAGGTATACATGTTCTATAAAAAGACTTTTTTAATTCCATTTTGGAATACGAAAAAAGTAATTTTTTGAAAATATTTTTCCCGCCTTTGTTATATAGGGTCAGGTTTTTGAAAATATAGAAACAAATTTAAGAATTTAAATTATATGCAGCACAACCTTTTTTGTTTGAAAAAGACGAAGTGGCGGGGCTAACTTTACACCCAAAATTAGTTTTTGGTCCTAAAAATCGCAATTTTCAAAATTCATTTTTTTTTTTTAATTAAGACACATGGTAGCACATATCTAGCACAATGCAGCACAACCGTTTTTGTTTCAAAAAGACAAAGTGGCGGGGCTAACTTTACACCCAAAATTGTTTTTGGTTCTAAAAATCACAATTTTCAAAATTCATTTTTTTTTTTAAATTACGGCACATGGTAGCAGACGCCTAGCACAGTGCAGCACAACCCTTTTTGTTTGAAAAAGACACAATGGCGGGGCTAACTTTACGGACATAAATAATGTTTATATAATATGTATGTAGAAATTCATTTTAAATAAGTTGATTATATTTACTATTGAATTCACATAAGAAAAGTGGTCAATTTATCTTAAGTGAACTTTATCAAGCTTTACATCCTTTGCATACTTGATATGTAATATTAAATTAATATTTAACATAATATGTTTATATTTATGTTTATATGAATTATATTAGAATGTATATGTTACGGCTAATATGCTTTTTCATTACGTGTACTAGCCAGCTAAATCGCGAATCAGCTAAAAACGCCGGATAATATGTGACGAAATGGATGTATTTCAAAAGATTTTCGGCAATCATCTGGTTTCTACGCGATTTATCCGAGGAGTTCCGGTTATAACCAACGGCCGTTGGTTATTACACAATTTTTGTAACTTTTAGTTAATAAATTTGTTGAGATATATTTAGGAAATATTTTAGAAGATTTAGAAAAAAAATATTTTATGTATTTTTTTTTAAAGATCTTACCTGCTTTACACAATAATAAAAATTTTTTTCGTAACGTATATTTTTTTTAAATTTTAAAAAGGGTTCTTCATGCTTAAAAAAGAAAAAAAAATTTTTGTGTATTTTTTTTAATGACGTAGGGGCCTTGCACAAGCACGAAAATTTTTCCGTAGTGTCTTTAAATACTGTTCTATAACTAAAATATATATATTTTTCAAATTAAACTTGCTGAAATTACTAGACTCACTCATAAGTCACAACATAACAATATAACAAAAATAAATAGGAAATGATACGCGTGGGGTAAATTTTGTCTTTTCTTATTGGACAATGACTTTCCGAAATTTTTCAAATTTTCCCAAAAAACAGGGTTGGCGAGCAGAAAAAACTTATCCTTTCTATTTTCTTCTATTCTACTCTTAAGGAATTTATTATCAATTTATCAATTTTGTGGAGGTTATTTACCATTTTCGAAATATTTGCAAAATTAAAATTTTATCTCAATTTTGAAGGACAATTTCACCCCTTTAGACCGGTTTTCCGCCGATAAAAAAAAAATACGGGTCTCTTAGATTTCGACAAAGAATAACATATCAGGGAAATCGTAGACGGACACCTCGGAATGTTTCCTTGTGAGATAAATAGACAATCTCTTGTGTAATGTTTTATATTTTTTTAGCGAATATCCAGAATGGAATTCAGTTATTACAGCCACTGTCATGACGCGATTTGAGCTCGGGACTATGGCAGAAATTTGTTTTGAGGTCCCTAGAAACCGAAAATAACATTCACTAAAATGAATATATATATATATATATATATATATATATATATATATATACCTGTGTGCAAAATAATAGAAGTGCTACTATCTCGTGATATATTTTCAAAATTATTGGCTTGTCTTGTATTGTCTATTAGTGACATCTATTTGTGATGAATTGCTAATACTCACTAATGCTAGTTTGGGTAATTTCTGTAAAGCGACACGTACCTTTCGGGGAATTACCTATTTTTTTTATAATCATGTTAATATAATATTGTGCATAATAATAGCAGTAGTTTTGAAATAGTCAACGAAGTAGGTTTCAGTAAATAGAAAATTCAAATATTTGTTGCTTTTATGATAATAATCGTTGATAATAATTTAGATTTAATTAACTAGCCTAATTGAAAATTGTATCAAATATTTTACGTAGTAAAAATGGGACGAAATAGACATTGTAGTGAAGAAAAGCGAAATTTAATAAGAAAATTGTTATCAGATGGTAAAACTTATAAGTTTATTCAAGAGACAGTTGGATGCTCTAGTAAAATGATTATAAATGCAAAAAAATGGAGGGAGAAACCTGAAACATGTGGGCGCAAAAGGAAACTTTCTTCAATTGAAGTTAGAAATATTATTCGGTTAGTACGAAATGATCCGTTTTCAACGTCTTCGAAAATAAAACAAGAATTACAACTAAATGTAAACACTTCTACAATCAGACGTCGACTTACGGAAGCTAACCTGTATGGTAGAAGTCCAAGAAAAACACCGCTACTGAAACCAAAGCATGTACAACAAAGAATAAAATTTGCACAAGAACATCTTAATTGGCCTTCTAATAAATGGCGAAATATTCTTTGAACTGATGAGTCCAAAGTTGTATTATTGGGTTCTGCAGGACGAAGACAGTACATAAGAAGACCAAAAAATGCTGCATATGATCCACGCTACACAGTTAAGACAGTTAAGCATGGAGGAGCAAAAATCAATGTATGGGGCTGCTTTTCCTATTATGGTCCTGGTCCAATATTTTGGATAAAAGGAAAGATGATTGCAAAAAATTAATGTTAATATACTCGAAACGATCATGTTGCCTTACGCCGAGGAAAACATGCCTCTTAAATGGGTCTTAATGCAGGATAATGACCCTAAGCATACCAGTCGTTTGGCGAAGGCTTGGTTTGTGACAAATGAGGTTCAGGTTATGGACTGGCCAGCTCAGTCCCCTGACCTGAACCCTATTGAAAATTTATGGACTGACATCAAACAAGCTGTTTCAGCAGCAAAACCAACAACTGTTAAGGAACTGTGGCGTGTGGTCGAGTCCTCGTGGAATTCAATCACTCCGGAACGTTGCCAAAGTCTAGTTAATTCAATGACACGACGCTGTGCGAAAGTATTAGCTAATAAAGGCTATACAATTAACTATTAAAATACTAACTAGCATTTAGAGTTAGTTAATATGGATTATTTTTCTTTTTTTAGTTAACATTTATTGATTTAATTTTTTATTTTTGTAATACTGCTATTTTTTTGCACAGTCAAAATAAACTGTCATTAATCAAATAATGTATTATTTTCAGACTGTAAGGAGTATAATAAATTTATATTAATATTTATTTTACTTATATTATTTACTATTATACCAATCACAAACATGTCATGATTTACTTATAATAGAAGATTTTTTTCAGAATGTTAAGAAATAATTTAGGCACTGCTATTATTTTGCACACAGGTATATATATATATATATATATATATATATATATATATATATATATATATATATATATATATATATATATATATATGTGTGTCCGCACGATAACTCTTGAACGAACTGTCGTACTTTTATGAAAAAAAAAATATATATATATATATATATATATATATATATATATATATATATATATATATATAAATTTTGTGAAAATATTGGAAGTCCCAAACCGTTGGACGAGTTCGTTAACCAAACACGTCCGATGTCCGGAACATGGTTTTTTTGGCAATTTTCGTGAAAAAATTAGTTTTTTGCCAAAGTTTCTTCTCATTCAGAAATTTTTGCGACATTTTTTTACACCATTAAAACAAGGAAAAAAAATCACACAAAAAAAGTTCTTTAAACTATTATTCTATGTCAACTATTTTCCGAGAAAAACTAATTTTTGTAAACGGAAATTCGCTATGCTATGCAGGATGCTGCGACAGGGGTATTATTCAATTCTTGAAGAAATTTCGATCGTTAATATTTGCTGTTATTGTTGTCATGTTATTTCTTTAACAGGTGATGTAATACTGTATTTTGATAAAACAAACATTTAAACCAAGACGTTTTGTATACAACGCGTCTTAACCGATTTGTGTTAGTTAATAGAAGAATCGTTTGCGTATTCGTGTATTATTCACGACATTCGTATAATATGCGTATTTTCTATTTCATGCGTATTAACCGTAACATATATACGCTAATATATTATGTCAAATAACGTAAAAGCCCCCATTACCTAACACTATTTTTAGTTATTTCATTAAACTGTCTTATAAAAATGATTAAATAAATGAAACACCCATTTTTTTTTCTTAATAAGCATGAAACCAAGTTTTTTTAATCCAATGAATATGTTTTTAAAAAGATATAACCCACAAATTTTGAGATATTAATGTTTTTCTCTTGTAAAATGTTGACATGTATAAAAAAACGGATAAAATATTTTAGTATCATTAGAAAATCACCACAGACACCTAAAAAAAAACACGTATGTAACCACAGAGAAGTAGGGACAACATATCTATCTCTATACTACCGGAACCAGTGTAACCAGTAAGAGATAGCAAGTATGTTATATCGCGCGTTTTCTGTCTCAACCTCGTATAAGGTTTTTTGACGGTTTTGAGTTAGAAAGTCATACAGGTACATAATTCACTTCACCATATGATGCACTAAGAAATATTGCAAAATAGTTAATGGATAAAATTTTAATCCAATAAAATTCAAACTCGTATAATAATGACCTAATTTAGTTTACTGACAAAACCGCGTATAGTTTGTGTAAAATTATTTTTTGAAATAGTACAGACACTAGAGTTCGCAGGTGCTGTACACCACAAATCCAATGGTACGTAGTAGTCGGTGCAAATTTAAGGGGAAGTACGTAAAATCGGAAGATCAGGAGCGTCGGTAAACTTTTATTTGAGGGGTTGGTAAATATTATTATTTTATTATGTAAACAAGTACATATTATATATAAATAAGTACAGTAGGCTTCATAAAGTGATCGAACACTCTCACCCAGGTGAGAGGGTGCCCACACTTCTGACGCCGCACTGTACTTTATGTTGTGGTACACTGCCGTGTCAAAAGTGTGGACACCCCCTTTGAAAAGGTGTTCGATCACTTTTTGAAGCGTACTGCACTTATTTAAGCGAGCGCGTGTTGGAGTCAAATGTCAAAATTTGTAAGTCCACAAAATAAGTACAGTACGCTTCAAAAAGTGATCGAACACTTTCACCCAGGGGGTGGTGCCCACACTTTTGACACGGCAGGGTACCATAACATTAAGTACAGTACGGCGCCAAAAGTGTGGGCACCCCCCGGGGTGAGAGTGTTCGATTACTTTTTGAAGCATACTGTACTTATTTTGTGGACGTACAAATCTTGACATTTGACTCCAACATGCGCTCGCTTAAATAGGTACAGTACGCTTCAAAAAGTGATCGGACACCTCGACACAGGAGGGTGCCCATACTTTTGACACGGCAGTGTACCACAACAT
The DNA here is from genome assembly GCA_035578155.1 of Brachynemurus nebulosus. Lineage (NCBI taxonomy): Eukaryota > Metazoa > Arthropoda > Insecta > Neuroptera > Myrmeleontidae > Brachynemurus > Brachynemurus nebulosus. The sequence goes on along the minus strand of JAPWDM010000001.1, from coordinate 85,553,350 downwards.
TAAGTACAGTGCGGCGTCAAAAGTGTGGGCACCCTCTCCCCTGCAGGGGTGAGAGTGTTCGATTACTTTTTGAAGCGTACTGTACTTATTTATATATAATATGTACTTGTTTATATAAAAATAATATTTACTAACCCCTCAAATAAAAGTTTACCAACGCTCCTGATCTTCCGATTTTACGTACTTCCCTTTAATTTTACTTAAACTAGTATACCATATACCATGTTTTGTCAGAAAACTAAATTTTAATTCGAGTTTAAGCGTAGCAAATTTGAAAATTGTAGTTCCGAGAAAAACGCGTTTAAAATTTAAGTTACTGGTTAGACTATCGGAATATGCAAAAAAAAAATCGTTTTATTTCACAAACTCCTATAGTTATTTATAATATAAATTTTTTGTCATTTTATTTACGTACATGATTTTAGTTACATACAAAGGTTATATGTTATATCTGTACTCCATAGAAATACACATATATATATAAATCATATTTAAACTAGATAAAATGGTGATTTAGCTCTTATAATCTCTTAACTGGATTAATAAAAATTATTTGTATAGTTTTATTGCGCTAACTTCGAAAATTAACTGGAAAATGTTGAAATTTATAAGGCATGTGTTTCTATAAATAAGCATTGATCAAACGCCAAAGAGACACATTCAGCAAAAACTGTTTAATTTATATATGTATTCTTTAATTAAGTAAGGAAACATTAAATGCGAGGTGAATTTAAATTGGAAAACAATCATTCTATTAATAATAATTTCTGTTATCAGACGTTTCTTTCAGAAATAACTTCATTAATATGTAAATGTCAAAACTGTTTTTCTATTGGGGGCCGGCAATGAGGGCTTTTACGTTACATGTCAAAAAAATCTTATCGGTGGAATGTTATTCCTTGTGCTTTTTTTCTAATAGGGTTTTTACATTTGTAAGCAGAACTAGTTGCCATAATATTTTCTTAAAAAATATAACGAAAAACGCAATTTAAAAAATAAAAATAGTGAAAATTTTTATATTAATTTTTCAAATTTGCAATACAAAACATGGCTGACTATGCTTCAATTTTAAAGTCTAGGGTATCTTAGAAGGAGAAATATAGATATATTGGCAATTTATATGCTATTTAAAATATTTGTCTCTTTTTAACGCGTATGTAATATCTTTCGTACGTAATATAAATTACTGGTCGTTTTATTTCTAATGTCTGGTTTTAATTTCATATACGTTGCTTATGAATATGATTTTTATAAATAGTATCCATAGAGTTATTAATATTTTTCTTTAATTGCAAAAAAGTAAATTATTTCAAGACCATAAAAGTACTAAAATAATATCTTTCGTGGTTCAAAATAAAATAAGTCTATACTGATTTGAGCGTTACTTTATCGTGTTCTATATTTGTAAATAATAATACAAATATTTTACTTAGCAAAAAGATATCACAATTATTTTTTATTGTGACAATTAAGCTTGAAATAACTGTCAGAATTAAAAATCGTTCGTATGATCTTTTACGAATATTTAGTAAGGATAATTATTCTAAAAAATGAGCTCAGTTCTTTAAAACTATCATATTTTTTTGTAAAAATATACTAGTTATAACTGATATTAATAGATACGAGCGTTACTTTATGATTTTTCGTATTTGTAAATAATAAAGCAAATATTTTACTTTGCGAAATACTACTATAAATACAATTTTGTTTGAAAATGAACAATTAATGCTTGAAACAATTGTCACAAGTTTTTAGGTGTACATAATAATAAGCAAGTAGGCATAGTAAATATTATAAAAAAAAAGAATTATTATACAAATGTAATAAACAAGTAATTTAAAAAATATTATTAATGTTTTGTTTATAAAATAGAAATTTTGGCTTTTTTGAGAAGAAAAAAGGACCCCAAAAAGTTCCAGTCTCTCCATTTAAGGTCCTTTTTTTAACATTTAAATAATAAAAACATACATTCCAATCACCTTTAAATATCTTAAAAATATCGATTTGTAATTCGACTCGAGTGATAGAGCTCTGCTGCTCACGGCGTTTTTTTTTTCATATAGTGATATTTTACGAAGTGAAATATTAATTATTTTATTGCCTATTAGTTATTACTATATTGCACATCTATTCATTTATCAATTAATCATGATAATGTTATGTAGAAGTCATGTTCTACTTCAATTATTTCTAATATGCATGAAACAGATAAAACAATAGCAATACATAATTAGTTAATTACGTAAAAAATTACTAGCATTTTTAAAGGAGGATTATTCAAAACAACCACCAAGCCAACTCTGTGGTTATTACGGTTATTACTATAATTTATAATATAGTAGTGCATAATATGAAGTTCTGCTGCCGCTTACAAATGTTTCTACAAAGAATGTGTTAGGCTGCGTTTGTTCTTGTCATCTGTTAGTTTTCGTCAAAAATATGCGCAGATATTGCAGCACATAAAATTTCTGCCATTTTTGCTGTTAATATTATGGCATATGAAAGCATAAGTTAGGAAAACTCTATGAAAAAAAGAGATAAAATGGAAACATTAAGTACGTAAATTTGAAAATATTCTTTCTTTTCCTTTTTTTTTCAACTTGGTTTAAAAGTTCAATATAACCTGTATAACATTTGAATTATACTCCAATTAATAAATTGTCAGTTTCATCGTCACGCGTAAAATTCTTTTAGATTATACCGATCATGCATTGACTCAACTCACTCAACCAATATCAACGTAATCAACTGATTGAATTTGTCATTCACATTAAATAAGTCAGTTGACGATCAAATTACAATATGATTAACAATCAATTGATAAAACCGAACGCAGCCTTAATTTAATAAGCCTATAAAATAAATGACATAAGAGAACAAACCCCGCTGCCTGGCAAGAAAGAAGGGGTGCCTAAGAATAGCGATGGCAAGGTAAGGGATAGCAACTCTTGTTATTTTTCTATAGGAAGGATTCATCTTTACATTGATCAAATTTCATCTTATGACGTATAAAATAACAGACAAAAACAGGTATTTAAAAATTTTTTTCAACTTTGTGACAAAAATTAAGAAGGCGACCTAAGTTTCCTGTTTTTAGTATTTCAAACAAACAGAACATTCTGAGTTTTTAGTTTTTTCTGTAGGAATAGACGAGAGACAACAATTAGAACTGTAACCGGAAGTGCCCATTTTTTAAATTTCCGGCAATTTTTCGGGTATATATGGAGATAAATTTCATTTCGTTATAATGCAAACTATTCAATAAAGGCAAATTCATTTGTGTAAGTAGTCGTTAAGGTGGGTAAAACTACGGTCAGCTCCTCGCCTAATATATGATCACATTAATAAATGATTATTGACATTTTACTTCAGTTTATATGATGTCATATATGTAGATCAGAAGTTGTGGATAATTTTAAAACATTTTTTAAGTCTGGTTGAAAATTTACATAATATTAAAATCGTTAATTTGAAATGTGACAATGCAGGTCAATATTCTTCAACTGCCTTTAAAGAGTGTTGTAAAATTTCTAGAATTAATATTCGGTACATAAATTCCTATATTTCTGAGCAGAATGACAAGTTCGAGAATGAATCGTACTATTACTGAGGAAGCAAAATCTTTAATTTCTGATTGTGATTTAGCTAAGTTTCTGAGGACTGAAACTGTTTATTGTTTTGACTATTTGGCAAACAGATAAGTGTGCAGTTCTGAAACAAAATTCCTGCAAAAAGATATAGTATTACACCTAATTTATCTCACTTAAGAGTATTTGGTTGTGTAGCATACTCCCATATTCCTAAAATTCAACGTAAGAAATTAGATATAAAATCTAGTAAATTAATTATGGTTGGCTATAGGCGAAATGATTATTAATTGTGGAATTCAAATAAACGTAAAATTGTCATGTCAAGAGATGTTTTGTTTAAGGAAACAGTTTATATCAGTTCTGAATTAAATAAAAGTGTCCCGTAAGTTGTAAAATTAGAAAGATTGTAACCAGAAATTGTTACAGAAGAAATAAATATTAGATCAACACTACTACAATGCAAATCATTATGATTATATTATATTAGCCTTAAATGCTGAAATGTTTGCTTCTGATGTTCCAACAACATACTATGATGATGTCAAAAAATAATTCTGGTTCGGATGGATTAAAACTATTAATAAAACTGAACTGGATTCATTACAGCAAAATCAAACATGAAACACTTAATTAAACGTTCTGAAAGAAAAAGTATTATTGACCGTAAATAGGTATTCAGACGTAAATTTGACACTCCTGAAGTTGTTAGAATTAGAACTATTTATGTATTACTTGCTGTTGTCAATAAGATGAAGTAATACAACTAAATATTAAGAAAACATTTCTTAATGGCTATCCTCGTGAAGAAATATACACATGCGAGTTAAAGGAAGCTCCGTAAATGAGGAATGAGCAATTGAACAATTACGAAGTTAAAATTTAAACAGTCAAATGATTATTGTTTATATATGCGTAATATTAATATAGTTTATTTGCTATTATATGTAGATGATTTTTTACCTGTTGGAAATAACTTTAGATAAACCAAAATAATTAAATCCTTATTAAAAAAAAAAAAAAAAAAAAATGGAAATGAATAATTTACGAAATATTGACGTATATTTTATCTGGTGAATGAGCAACTGTAATTGTGTTGATACTCCAAAAGTGTTCAATCTGTTTGGGGTTTACAAATCCATCTCTTGGGTTACTAAAAAAACAAGCTACAGTATAATTATCATTCACTGAAGGAGAATGCATTGCACTCTGGGTTACATCTTGTGAAGTTATCTTTATAAAAAAGTTGTTAAGAAATTTAAATATTATTGTAGAATCTCCTGTTTATATTTTTAAAGACAACATATTTTAAAGACACTATGTATTAAAATTGCTGAATAACCTAAAGAACATTAAAGAATGAAGCATACTGTATATAATTTGGCTGGAGATTTGGTTCAAAATGGTATCCTTCAAACTTTATCCAAGATAACCAAAGAACAATAGATGTCTTTATAAAACCTTTGCCTAAAATACTTTTTGAAATTCTTCTTACCGTAAAACCGTCTAGACCCGGACACTTTTTTAATTTTTTGGTTAATTTTATATTTATACATGTTTCCTTCATAGATATCACCAATAAAAGTATTACCATTAGAAAGAGTGTATATTATTGGTTATATCCCTGACCCATTTGTTTCATTCTGAAAAGGCTAGGACATAAAAGGAGGCTCAATGAAGGTATAAAAAAGAGATAAGGGTTTTGAGAAATTCATGGAGGTTTTTCTGTCAGTTAATTAACAATGAGTCTGCAGTAACCAGAATGCATAAAGTTCTGTAGAAGGATTCTAAAGTTCATCTTATTACCCTGGAATCTCCATCCGGGGAAACCACAGGATCTGTGGGGAAATTCTGGAATTTCTTATATAGAACTCATTTTTACGGTTTAGAACAGTTAAAAGGGGTTTTAAAAGTTCAAGGGGGGCGGAATCTTTCCGACCTTGTTACAGCAGAATCGAGGACTTCTGGTGTCATACCTGATTCGCATTTTTAGATCCAGTCTGGCAGCTGGCTACGTTCATCCGTTATGGATACGACGGCGATAATGGTCTTTATACCTAAGCCAGATAGGGATACATAGTCCACACCTAAGGACTATCGTCCCATTAGTCCAACTTCCTTCGTATTGAAAACAGTGTAGAGACTACTGGATAGATACATTAGGGATAAGATTCTACCGATTAGGCCTTTACATCCAAATCAACACGCCTATTAGGCGGAGAAAGTCTGTTGAGATAGCTCTTCATTAGTTCATGATACGTGTTGAGAAGAGTCTAGACAACAAGGACCGACATGGCTACCTTTGAGGGTGCGTGTAATTTCACTTCATTAGTATCCATTAAGGATGGACTAGAACAGTATGGAGTTAATTCAACTATAGTTAATGAGTCGGCGCTTGCTTGGAGGATCGTAGAGTAGAGACGAGTTTTAGAGAGGGTCTTAGCCCCCGAAACAAAGTTAAATTATTTTTAGTACCCTTCTTGCCCACTCCCAACCCTATACAAAAATTCTTTATTCCCGCTCGTTTCCGAAAAGTCAACCCGTTGCCGTTGGGACCCATTTTTTCGCGTCCGAACGATATTTCTACTGTGTTTAACGGTCGTCGTTCATCGATTGTCTCTTCAAATTAGTGGTTTTAAACTACCTTTTCCTGCTTCTGATCAAAGACTCCCTTTATCGATCTCTCCACCAAATCAGTAGCACTGAACTCTCTCGTTCCTCATTTTCAATCAGAGACCCTCTTTACCAATTTCTTGATCAAATTAATGGCTTAGAACACTACTGCCTCGCATTCACTTAAAGACTTATTTTCCCTTCTCTCGAATACTCGATCAGGTGAGCGACCATGCATCCTCCCTTCCCAATTAAAAACAGAGATTTCCTTTACCAATTTCCCCCTTTGCTTAATTGTCTTAAACCCCTTTTACTGACTCTCTTTAGTTAGTGGCCTAAAAGCTCCTTTACTATTAAAAACTTCCTAGGTTAATGACCTTGATCCATTCCAAATTTTTTCGATAAACAAACCCCTTGCCCCCTCTTTAGCTTAGTCCATTTTTAAGTACTTAAGCTGGTGTCACATTTACAATAATATCAAATCATTCTTTTCTTTACCCCTTATATACAAAAGAAATCCATTATTACACGCAAGCATGCATCTTTTTAAAAAATGTTAATAAGTTATCAAAAGAGAAGGAAATAGGCATGCAATTATAAAAAAAATTGCAGTATACTCACGATATATCCTTTTCCAGAACTACAACGACTACTTGCCTGAAATAACAAAAAAAAAAGAAAAATATAAATAGAACGCATTAAATTTTCAAACATTCAAGGTACCAATAATAGAAAAGAACCTATAAATTACAAGAAACAAAAGAATTTTTTTAAATCAAGGTTTAGGAAGAACTTTCGGTAGGTACATATTAGAAAAGTCACATTGAAATAGATGAATTTGAAAAATTATAGCGTTTTATATTGCATTCTTTGACTATATAAAGAGGTTATGGTCTAGAATTCTAACACTGTCAAAATAACTTTCTAATTTCAATTATTTTTCACAAGTACAGGTCTATTAGACTACACCTTTTATTTCCCGGATGCGGAATCGATTAAAAATTTTTCTCCATTAAGGGGGTTCTTCCGTGTGATGGCTTCAGATAATCGATTTTATTAGGGGACCTACTGTAACGTGTCAGCTTGATACCTGAGACGCTTCTATACAAATGTACACTTATATTTTAGTTTTAGTTTAGCTTCGAAGAGCACAACAGCTACGACAAATTAGTTTCAAATCAGTGATCAGTTATAAGTTGATTATTTTCGCAATGAGTGGTAGAAAAGGAAGCACGTTTAGTGGCGTTCATTCTGGTCCTGATAAAAAACGATTCGTTGGAAATCGTTACACTACCCAAAAAGATACCCAGAAAAAACCGCGAAGTGCATACTTATGTACACAACCGTGATGGAGCGAGAATTGCGCGCTCCGAGTGATGCACGAGTGATGTCGTAAAAAAAAGCCAGAACTGAAGCAAGAGCAGAGCAATCCCTATTGAAAGACTTCGAAGAGGAAGGAGTATTCTATGGACCAGGCATCACAGATTGATGGTAAGTTAAGATTTTCATAGTTATAACCGTACTTGAAACTTTAAACGCTCTTTTCTCAAAACTGTGTTTTTCAAACTTTTCTCCATCATATCTCGAGAACGGTTTGACCGATTCACTTGAAATTTATAGGGCAGATTCAGCACGTGTAGATGCATCGAATGAACTAGAACCATTCAAAAATTCTAAGTATTTCTATTTCTTTCGTAACGAAAAATATGAGAAAAAAAATCATGAAATTTGAAACTTCAGAAGTCTGCCAAAAACTCAATTTTCAATGATTCTAGTTCATTTGATGTATTTAAGCTTACAGATTAAAACGTTTTTTTTTTTTGATTAGCCAATGAGTCGAAGTGGAGGAAGTGAGCGTCCTTTTTTTCGAGGCGAATGTCTTCGGAGTGGTACTTACGTTCTAATGAAGATTTTTACTTGAAATTTGTTTTACATACTCTTGAAATAGTAATAAATAAATGATAAAAAATTCAAATTTCTATCTTTTCACTGTTCGTAAAAAAAAAAGTTTCCCAAAAATGCTTAAAAAACAGGCCGTTATACAGGAGAACCCCCTTAATGTCAGAAAATTTCATCAATTCACAAAGGTTCATACATTTATTTGTGTGCTTACAGCAGTGAAATGGTTTGACATATTCAATTCAAAATGACAAAACCTGCAACGACAACTGCTGTCCTAAGATTTTAATTTCCGATGATGAAGTAATACGACTATTGTGAACAAGCTAATCAAACGTATCAAGTTATTCTTTAATACCAAAAGCTTATGATATTATTTGACGATAAATGTTATATATATGGTAAAACTGACGTGAACTGAAAAAACATGTAGGTACGAATCTTTTATTTTTCTTGTTAATTTTTTTAATTTTCAGTTTAACAGTTTCTGTTACGAGCATACACAATCACAATCATATTAAACAACTTACATCACTGAGTCGATCTCTGGAACTATCGGGGTCTCTAGGTGCAACAGATGAGCCTGTTAATCTTTCAGATGCTCGACCACTATCGTCGCTTGTACCGGCGTCCCCGTGCGCCAGCAATAAATTCTGAAAAAAAAAAAACAAAAACAAAGTTAAATACTATTAAAAATTACTACAAATAGGTCTGGCAAAACTTGAGTTTTTATATTCATACGTTATTTCACTAATTACTATTTCGTTGTTCTGACTTCCGATCCTAAATATATCTCCAAATTCCATAATTTAAATTTTTTCCCCCAAAAACTCCTTACTGGTAAGAACTATGTTATTTACCCGTTTTTGAGATAACTCCGAAGCTTTTATTTTTCTTATGGAACGTAAAGTAGGTTTTAGGACAGTGGAATGGTTTTTTTGTGTCCCGTTTCTATCGATACATCATACGTTGTCTTGAAAAATTTAAAAGTGGAGATGAAAATTTTATTTTAACTATTCCACCGTATATGGAACATTATTAGCAAGGTATTTAGTGCTAGTTAGTTATTTTTCTATATTAATGAATTCTGTGTGCCGATGATCTTGTAAATAAAAAAAAATTAATGATGTGGACGGCGCGGCGTCTGTATTAGTAAATTTTTGTAAAATGTAAATTTTTGAAAACTCGTTGTTATGCACTTATGGAGGATCCTGCGACAGGGGTATTAAACACAGTACAATAGTAACGTAACAAAAAAAAGATTTTTCTTCAGGAAAGATTATGACGGGTCGTAAAATATCGGGTCATTTTTACGTATATAGAAATTTGTTTTGTTTGGGACTAGGGTTGCCAACTACTTTTTTTGAGAAAAATAACGTATCTAATTTTTAAATAAGAAAAAATAAAGTACCTACCTTTTTATCAAAAAAAAAAAATATTTTCCAAATTTAAGTTTTTATTGCCATAAATACATATTTTTGTGCTTTTAGCACATGCTAACAATTTTTGGTTACCTTTGGTTATACTTAGCTAGTTACAACCAAAGTTTAGATTTAAATCTCTTCTCCCCACTTCACATTCATCGACGAAAAAACTCTCTCAGTGAAAGCTGAGGTTGCGGGAACAGAGAGCAAATAAGAACTGATTTTTTTTTCATATTTGATAAATTATTACCCGCATTTTTAAGTATATATTGGTATTTGTTCTGAATTTTTTTAAGTATTATTGATTCAGAATATATGTAAATCCATCCATCTTAATATTTAATAAATCGTTTGGGAATTGCGTAACGGAGAGTTTTGTTTAGTGTAATCACAGTCAAGATTCAAAATAAAGTATTTTAGTATACTTTATTTTTATGTAAAAGTATAAAGTATGTTTGTGAAAAATAAAGTAGAATAGATACATTATTATAAAGTATGGTTGGCAACCCTATTTGAGACCCCTAATTTTTTTTTAAACATAGATGAAGAACTAATTAATTTAGTTAGAGAAAAACGTTTCTTATACACTACTGAATACCATTTACCCTATTAACTACCCTTTGGGTAATTTTGTCTCCCTTAATGAAAACCACCAAATTGTTTATTAAGAGAACCATATTTAGGAATAATGACCTACATAACTTTGCTTGTTTACAGTATACTAGGTTTACTATAGATCTGCCCTGTCACACGAATCTCACATATCTCAGAAATGATACTTTTGAGAAAACTTGATTTGAATAAAATATCAGATCTTAATTATCTCAGACATTATTAAATATATGAGAAAATTGATTTTTATTATGCGTTATTGATTCAACATTGCAGCATTGAATCAATAATGGATATATATATATATATATATATATATATATATATATATATATATATATATATATATATATATATATATATATATATATATGGGTCGATTCTGTAACTAAATTATTACAGACTGTTATTTTACAGTACAGAGCTCTGTAAAATTGTTTTTAACAGAATGTTAAAATTTGATATTCTGTAAGACACTATGTTAAGATGCCAATAGAGAATATGCGTTTTTTTTTATTACCTAAATCGTTAGAGGAACTAATAATAACTCTAACGGCCGGTTTTACATTCATAATTTTAAAGGTTCTTTAACTAAAGCTACTTTTAATTTAAAGTCGACTTTATTTTTAGCATTGTTTTACAATGATCAGGTCTGCTTGCTTTTGTTAAAGGACTTTTAAGTGTTGCATGGATAAAACGAACTATGAATAATCATAGCCAATCTTACATTTAAAAAAAATAACTATAGAAACGAAAATATCAACATGATTGAATTTCAAAAAATACGCATTTCACTCATTTCGCTACTGCCAGTGAGATTGGAATAGGAAACTACATTATTTCTTTTTAAAAGAAATTTATCATAAATACAATGAATCATAAAAGAAATCGCGGGTAACCCAGAAATCGTTCAGCCAGTTTAACCCAAAAGGAATGTTTGATATTAAACCAAGACGTAAAAATAATCAAAAATATTATTGAAAATAAGCAAACCAATAAGATTTTTATTTTATTCATTTAAGGTACGAATATTTTATAGAAAAATTATGCTTATAAACAAAATTCAATGATAATAATCAGCAATAACAAATATGTTAAAGCCGACTTTAAGCAGTAAAAGTCGAGATAATTCTTACTTTAGCTTAAAGTCGACTTTTACACTAACAGAGCTTTAAATTTGATTATCCGTTTTAAAGTTGGCTTTAGTGTTAAAGTCGGCTTTAAATGTGAATGTAAAACCGGCCGTTAAAAAAATATTTTAAAAAATACCAGTATCCTTATAAAGGGTGTCCCAAAATTAACGCAAGATTTGAGTTAAATAAAAAACACAATTTTTGTTCTTTAAATTGTTATTTTTTTATTGAATCGTAAAGTACACAAGATAGGGTTATGTATGGAACAACACATCGGATAAATGACCTCCACGGCTTTGCTGGCACATACACACTCTTTTGTCGAAATTTTCCATGAACGTTTCGCATAAATGTGGTTGAATTTCGTTGATGCAACGTTGAATTTCCTCCTTTAATACATGGATGCTTGCGAGCTTATTGGCATAGACCTTTGATTTCAAATAGCCCCATAAAAAGCAATTTAATGGTGTTAAATCACACGACCTAGGGGGGAAATTCTTATCACCAGAACGAGGGAGTACACGGCCAGGAAATGTCTCATACAGTAATTGAATTGTTTCATGGGTTGCATGGTATGTGGCACCGTCTTGTTAAAATCACATCTCGTTCACATCAATGTCATTCAATTTAGGTAGAAAGAACTGTCTTATCATGTCGCGATATCGATCACCAGTAACATTCACTGCTTGAGCAGCTTCATTTTCAAAAAAGTATAGTCCAATGATACCTCGAGCCCAAAATCCGCACCAAACAGGAGGTTGAGGATGCATTTTTTTTTTCGACAATTACATGTGGGTTCTCTGAACTCCAAATGCGACAATTTTGACGATTAACAAAGTTGACGGTGAAAGTGTACTTCATCGCTGAAAATGATTTTGTTCGAAAAATCGGCATCCACTTGTTGTTCAATAATCCATTCAACCAACTCTCTTCGCTGTGCGTTCTATCGTGTAACGCTCCATTTTTACTAACCCTATACAATCAACTATCAAACGGTTTTTTTAATAGGATTGCCAACACTTTACTGCACGAATGGTGGCAAATTCAAATCTTGCGTTAATTTTGGGACACCCTTTATAATTTAAATAAAAAAATTATTTTTTTATTGCTATAACCTAATACAATTTAAACGAAATCGCTCCGGGTGTGACGTATTTTGACATGACTAGTACCCCAATCTTGACACTAGAATTTTTAATGATAGTAACGAGAGTAACGATAAATTATATAATTACGAAGATTATTATTATTTATTTATTTTTATATTACATTTAACCCTTTATTTTAGGAATTTTTGAAAATAAAATTCCTATTTCAAACAGACAAATTAGGATAGGGGGAATTCATTAGAATCGTGCACTCTGTGCCAAGTTTTTGAAATTTGGTATAGTCTTAGGTATGGTCTTAAGGTTTTAGCGAACCATCGCAAGCAACTTGTGCGCAACTGCTGCGCTGGTGGCCTGTTTGCTATAAATTAAATCTGCCCGCTATTGAGTAATACCACTTTTTATATGTTCTAGGATGCGAAGAATCCATTTCTTAGGTCGAATCTGTTTTAGAATCAATTTCAATCAAGGTCATTACGTATTTTGATATGACAGATTAGACCATACAATGCAAGGTAAAAAAACAATTTCTTTTATTAATTGTATGTAATTTATTAATAAAATTACAAAATATAAAGAAACAGGAATGGTTGACACAAATACGATAGCAACTGACGTAAATTGCAGCTTTGCAACATGACATTACTTGTTATTTCATGTGTTATGACACTAAACAACAACAATTAAGTAGCAATGAACATCCATGACGGGGATACTACGATTAGTACAGCGCCAAGATTTGATGACACTTCCTTATAGAACTTGACAAAATAAAACGAAAAACAAGAATAAAATTTTTCGAGATCTCGCTTCGTTCTCGAGATATCGATCGTTAAACTTGTATTTAAGGTTACCCTTTGCCCGAAAGTTAGGCTAGTTATGACAATAAATTTCGATTTTTGATATAAAAACTAAGTGGTGAGGTTAGTTAAGGTTACCCTTTGCCCGAAGGTTAGGCCAGTTTTGACAATAAACGTCGATTTTTGATATAAATATATTTCACCAATATTTCGCCAAATACAATATATCCGAATTTCATGAAAACTTAAATACAAGTTTAACGATCGATATCTCGAAAACTAAGGCGAATTTCAAAATTTTTTTACTTTTTATTTTGTGCTTAGAATGCCAAAATCTATCAGATCCGCTTGTCAAATTTTGTCGCCGCGGATATCGTACTCGTGCCCACATCCCATACATACAATATATTGGAATTCAAAAACAAGTTTAACGATCAATATCTCGAAAACGAAGCGAGATCTCGAAAAATTTTATTCTTATTTTTCGATGTATTTCGTCAAGTTCTATAAGGAAGTGTCATCAAATCTTGGCGCCGTACTTATCGTAGTCTTGCCGTCAGTGCTTCCATGACTTGCACCTGGCAGATCAATTTAGTAGGATACCCATTCTTTGGTTCTGTCATTTCATTCTCAACCCCATTTACTGTAATTAGGGATTTTAGACGATTTGGACAGATTACAGATTTGGTATAGATTCAGGAGACTTCAGTATACAAATCCAGTATCCGTCATTATAATTTACCATAAATAAATTATAAATAATTGTTTAAAGACAATAATAAAAAGAAAAAATAGAGAAACTTCAAGCACAATTAAAACAATCAGTATGCACAATTAATTATTTGAAATTTACAAGTAAACAACGGAACGAAGTTTTTTTTCTCTATTTCCGTGGCTACTATTGAATGGGCATTTCCATACTGAATTACGTCATGGCGGGTTCAGTTTCGTTTAAAATTCATTTAAAATATTATGTTTTAGACTATTTTTTTTTATTAAAATTAACAAATTAAAAGATTTTTTACTGTCACCATTAAATTTCCATATTCTACTAGAATATAAAAAAATACTTAAAATTTATTTAGACTATATGCATATTCTCTATTACATTTTATATATTCTACTGTTGTTGAACTATTTATGTTAAATTACCATGGATTTGTGTATATAAAATGTAAAAAATTAATTCTTTTATAGCGGTTTATTTGAAATGGAGAGGGAAATTATGTGTAGTACCTATGTGTATTAAACTCGCGTAAAATTATCATAATTATGGATTAAGCTGCTATTTCTAAATTAGATATTCGAGAATTCTCTAGACAACCAGTTCCTTATAATAGTAGGTATAATGTTTCGCTCCACTCGTCAAATGGTAAAATAGGCATATATGTACCTATATTTCGATATCTAATTTACACACATGAGAGCTTTCCGTAGATATCGATACCGATAGTTTTAAAAATACTTCAAGTACACCAAATCTTTGGAGAAAATTTTTCATAAATTATTGACACTTTATTATGGGTGATAATTTTAAAAAAAATGTGAAAACAGGTAGAGTAAAGAGCGCTTATTCGCTCTCAAAAGACAATGCCTTATGTGTTAAATATGTAGAGTTGTAGACAACAAAATAAGAAATGACAATACTATGAATAAGAATTCTTGATGAAATACATTAAATAGCTGAAGCACTGTCGAGAAAAGGTAAAACGTTTCATGTGGACAAATTGCGTCAGTGCGATTTTGTCCCGAAAACATTCACTATTCATAAAAAAAATATAATTCATATTAAATTTACTTTATTTGAAACTAGCTTTTACCCGCGGCTTCGCTCGCGTGGCTTTTGAAATTATGACATTTAGTTAAATCGTATAAGGTGTACTTTAGTCGCGTCGCTATTGAGAGCTGTTTTTTTTTTCTTGGGAATTCCACAGAAATAAAATATTTTTCCCGGATAAAAAATAGACTCTAACATTCTTTTTTTTTATATCATTTTAAATATATTTTCCCACGGGAATAAGATTTCCCACAGGATTTAGATCTTTTCCCGAGGTCGAAGGTAATCTATGTTTATCGTTGTATATTGTTCTTTCTGTTAATAATATGCTAACCAATTGTCCGTTGTTATAATTTAAATGTCAGGGTGACCGACCTCAGCCCGGTGGAAATTTCATCTGTATGGAATTTGTTAAGAATAGTGAATGTGCTAATAGGGTACTTGACTGCAATTGAGAAATGATTCTAAATGCTTTGTTCTTACGTATAAATTAGTTAATTTTTGTTAAATTTTTAAAAATCTTCAAAAAAACCATTGTTCAATTTTAAATGAACAAATTGGCGGGAAAAACGATTTGGCGTAGTGACGTATGCAATGACGTCACGATTTAACTTAAACAGATGTCGCTTTCATTCATATCAACACTTGTCAACACGGTTTCAAATTTGTACACAATATTCAGCAGTCATCATGCTCAGTTTTAGTGGTATTTACAACTTTCTACTTTGTTATCTTCTTCATTTATCATCATCGTAAGATTTTCATGAAGCCCTACAAGTATTAAATGCACTTTAAGAAAACGTAACTTTAAAATTGTAGCAAATAATAAAAGCATTTTTAGCATAATATTTAAAACAAGTTGATAAGGATATTTTACGTATTAAGTGACGATGTATTCCTTCCATCAATCCTTTTGAGTGCAAAATTAATTGCAAACCAAAAAGTTCAAAATAAATTACAAAGAAAAACAACTTCTCTTGGTCAATTAGAATTGTAAAAATGTCACAATGAAAATGCAATTTGTCATAGACAAACCGTAACTACAATAATAAGATCTGCTATTAAAAAATGACGTCATTTTCAAATATCACTGCGTTTTTAACCATTTAAATGAAGGCTAAAAATTTATTATTTTCGAAATCGAATTTTTAAGTAACTAAAGAATATTTTTATTTGTCACTACTAAAATTGAATATATTTAAGGACAATACATAAAATTATTCAACATTTAAAACAAATTTTGAATACAGTCAAGTACCGTATTGACGATAACTGGATAGTTACCGGTTGTTTATTTTCTTGTAGGATACAAATAATAGGTTTGTTCCAGCATGCTATATTTGACAGTCCGTGGATTGTTTGCACATGCGTAATCAAGTTATTGCGTTCCAGCAAAGAAAAAGTAAACAATTTGTACAATTTGTACATATTGTACAATGTTCCAACAATACATCCGACAAGTTACAAACTTGTTATTGACTGTCTAAATTGTCTAAGGGTTTTTGAATGGATTTTTTGTACATTATATTGTTTGTTTCTTTTATTTATTGCTATCTCTTTCTTTTGACGATTTAAAAACAACAGATTATAGGTTAATTGTTTAACGTACAGAATTTGAAAATTTTAAACTAGATAAACAAATTTTATAATTATTTATAGACATTTAAAAAAAGAAGGGGGAAAAATTAAATAATTTAATTTTTGTTTTCTAGATATGTATATTAAAATTTTAGGTTAACAAAATTTCAAGTTACATCTATAAATTTCATTTTAACATTTCTTATTACTGAAATGGAGTGAAATGAATAAAACTGAAATATAATTTTATTTAATATTAGTAAATTTCAGCGTGACTTTAGATATTCCATATTTGTTTTATTTGTTTAATTTTAGTGGTAATATGATATGAGTGATACTAGGAAACACATAATTCTGATTTTCACTTATCTACCTCTGCTGAGACATCTGAAATAATTCGATTATCATTTCAAGAGAACAAAAAAATTCAAACCGAGAGTTATATATACGACACTGTGGAAGGAGATAGTGTCCATTAAATGTCAACAATTGTTTTTAAAATATGTTCCAGCACTCTGCACATTACAAACATGTTTGTGACTTGTTCATAGTCGAGCATGCGCATAAATAAATCATGAACATGTTTTGTACTTGTCGAAAAATAGGTGCTGGAACACACCTATTATTTTGAACAGTAAATAAGTAATTTCATAGTAGTCGTCGGTAGAAATATTATTATTTATTATTGGTAGTATCTATAGAAATAATACTTATTTATTAATATTGTAAATTATAAAATACATTTAATTAGTAACAAATGAAAACATTGTTCGTTTAATAGTATAAGATACATTTTCCCACGGGAATTAAATATTTTCTCGGGATAAAAAGTAGCCTATAACCGTCTCTGTTTCGCAAAATACGTCTGTGCAAAATTTTAAGTCAATTAGTTAAGCTGTTTAGGTGTGAAAGCCAGTCAAACAAACAAACAAACAAACAAACAAACGCACTTTCGCATTTATAATATTAGTTAGGATTACATCCTGGCCGATTTAAAAACACTGCACTATTTTCTCAACAGTCTTCTTATTACAAAAAATACTTCGTGATTAGCTACTTACGGATATCAAACAATTCAAAAATTGACAAATTAAAACTACAAAATATTGAATTTATAAAAAAACGCAAAAATAATATCCATAGCAAATAGCCTATTTAACAGCTCTGTAAAGTTTATGGCGGGTGTTTTGAGTGCTGTAAAGTTTACAGAGAAATAACAGAATGTTAGCTAACATTTCTTTTAAAAATTGCGTACACAATACCATTTTTTTAAAATTCTGTAATTTAACAGTCTAACAGAGGTTTTACAGACTGTTAATAGTTACAGAATCGACCAAATAATTATGTAGGTTTGGGCGGGGTAAAAAAAGACAAAATCAAATCTTTTCATTTTTCATGTAGAAAATATTTGAATTTTTAGACAAAAAAATACTGTATGATGTTAAATTGTTTATATTTTACGATTTTGATTGTTTTTTTCACTCAAGCTAATGGTATAAATCTATAAAAATATAAAAACCTTGTCTTTTTTTACCCGCCAAGTGGGGTAATTAGCAGTACAACACTTTTTATTTCACAACTCTATCTCTACTACAAAATTTTTTATAGATATACAGTGTAAACTCCATATAACGAAATTGAAGGGACCGGGTATTTTATTACGTTATAAAGAGTTTTCGTTATATGGAGAGTAAAAGAAAACAATATCATTTTACGAATAAAACTTACGAATTTAGTAAGAGGTTTTAATTTTGACTGAATTAAATGACACTTTTTCGTCAATACACAAACTCTTTCTTTTACTCGCCATGTTTACAGTTAAAAAGTTTGAAAGCAACTAAGAATATGATAACGTAAAGACAGCAATAAGACAGTAGTACGGAAGTACAGTAGACAAAAACATGTGCTAGGCAATTACAACAAACAAATAAACGGATTTCTAAGAATCCCTTTGTGCGTACCAAATATTTACGACTCTGTATCACTATTTTGTTTGAAAGTCAGTGATATAAAATTTTTTTTGGCTTGAAAAATGACGCATTTTTCGCTACTGAGAGTGGCTATTACGTTATAAAGAGTGTTTCAATATACGAATGATAATGTAAACCAAACAAACCTTTGTAATTTCTACGTTTTAAGGAGTTTTTCGTTAAATAGAAGTTCGTTATATAGAGTTTACACTGTATTTAAATTTTACGTATTTTACCAAAAACTTTAGCTAAGATTAAGCAATAAGAAAAGTCAGAAAAAGTTAACTGATGCAAAAGCTTGACTCACAGGAAATTTCTTTGGACTTTAAATATTAAAATAATTTTTATTTCACAAACGTACAACTAACACAAAATTTATTGTAGCTCATTAAAAAACCAAATATGTAGAGGCTGTCTTTTTTTTACACCACTTTACATAAAGTAAAAAAATAAATCAAAATAATCTATGAATGAGTTAAAAATACTAAATGTGTGCAGTAAAGCATAGTTATACATTATAAAAACATAAATAAATTTTCATGGGTCAAAAATACAAATTTTCGAATGAGCTGAAATTGATATCCATGAAAACCGTCTGCTCACTAACAAAAAAATTGTTTTATTGAAGAATCAGTATTTTTTTAATCCATAAAATATACATAAACATGCCATTATCTAGTTTTAAAATGAAAATCCTTGTCAATAATTTTTAATTTTTCTAAATGTTAACCCCTTGTTTTTTTTTTTTTACCCCACTTTTTTCTTTTTTTTTAACATAAAAAAAATTACAAGCAGTCGGACCATTTAAATAAAACTTTGTACTTTAAATTACTAAAGCATGTAGAATAACAAGAAAAAAATACAGCACTCTATCTTATCAGATTTTTTACTTACTGAAAAAGTTTATCGTCCCGGAATGAAAGTTTTTCGCTCATGAATAACAGAGGTTTAGGAGAAAATTTTTTTATATTATAAAGCCCGTTCCAAAAAATATTTTTTTGGCCCAGGCAGCTTAAAATACTAATGTATTTTGTTGTAATATTTTTTATTCTTTGAATTTAACACTGTTGAGTTTAATATGTCTTTTTTTTACACCGCTTGAGCAGTGTCTTTTTTTTTACCCCGCCCAACCCTATATTAGTCTTTCTTTTTTGTTCTACTCGCCAAGTTCTATAAGAATCTTTCTTTAATTTTTGTTATTATGGTAACAGAAACCACCCCCTAAACCAGGGTTGGCCAACCCAAATGATTTTGCGGGCCACTTTAGAAACGTATAATAACTCCGCCGGCCGCATATAAATTTATGTAATATATTTTTGAATATATGGATGCACAAGTAATATATTTTTTTAATTCATTGGTTTTCACCAAGATACATCAATCTGACACTATTTGCTAGACAGGTAGGCCAGTTACATGTTATTGTCCTATACCCATTTTTTTTAGTCGAATTTTCTCCGAAAAATTAGACTTATACAGTCTATACGATAAGAGCTGCGAGAGGCGAGAGTAGGGGCGCTATCCGTTTTCGGACCCGTAGAACACGAATATGTAGAAAAAAAAATGTCTGATATATATATATATATATATATATATATATATATATATATATATATATATATATATATATATATATATATATATATATCAGACATTTATATATATATATATATATATCAGACATTTATATATATATATATATATATATATATATATATATATATATATATATATATCAGACATTTATATATATATATATATATATATATATATATATATATATATATATATACATATATTTTCCCGCCACCTTTTAAGTTGTGTAGGGCCCCCCTATGGAAGTTAAGAGATGAAATTTGGTAAATGGGGCTCATTTTCGAGGCACCTCATACTATCAAAGTGGGGTCAAATTTTGGGCAAATTTTTTTTCTGACCCGACCTTTAAGGGGGTGGTGGGGGGCGGAAAAGCGATAAAACTTTTTCAAACCGGTTTTAAATAATGTTTCGGTCAATTATCTACAACATATCCAAAATTCAGCTTCCTAGGATGATATGGTGGGAGTAGAGGGGGGAAAAACGATTTTCGCTGGATCTAACAGGCCCCCAGCCCCCCAGAATTAACGTAGAGGGTTGAAATTTGGTGTGTTGATAAAGTTCGTACCTAGGTTGTGCTTTTTGGAGGTTTTAATATTTTACCCCCACCCCCCTCATTTTTAAGCTACAATTTCATGCATTTTCGACGTTTTCGAAGTTTGTACCACTCGCACAGGTCACCCGAATAAACCTAGAGGGCTGAAATTTTGTATTCGGATTGAGTTAGTATCAAGGGGGTGCCTTTTGGGGGTCTCGACTTTTAACCCCTACCCCCACCATTTTTATACCCAAAAGAACATGATTTTTCTTGTTTTTTAACAGTTTCGTTCGGGTCAAAATCTCCCCAAATAAACCTAGAGGGCTGAAATTTGGTGTACAGGTTAAGCTAATAGCCAGACACTGTTTTTTGGAGGTTTCAACTTTTAACCCTTACCCCCACGATTTTTACGCCAATATTTCCTTAATTTTTTTGCTTGTTTTCTAACACGTCTAAAGACTCCATAAGGAAACCTAGAGGGCTGAAATTTTGTACGTGTATTCAGTTAGTATCCAGCTAGTACCTTGTAGGGAGTCCGCATCACTTTTCCCCCCACTTCTCCCATTTTTACATCGGAATTGAATGCTATTGTTAAATGTGTTTTAAAAGCATTATGTTTATTCTAAATACAAGTAGGCGAATAGTAATTTTAAAAAATTTAAAAAAAAGTGAACTTACTTTTATGACAAATGAAATACATACATATTAAGTAATTTAAAAATGTTATTAAAGTCACTGTTTATTTATAAATTAGGAATTTTGGATTGTTAGTATTTATAAAATAGAAATTTTGGATTTTTTTGGAAAGAAAAAATATCTTTATAAAGGCCTTCCAGTTTACTATTGAAGGTCCTTTTTTAATATTTAAAACTAAAACATAAAGGCAATTAGCGGATAAACATGGGCAGGAATGTCCTCGTACGAATTGTGTTGGCTTTTTTTCTGCTACCTGTTTTCGGCACAAAATTGAAATTTACTGAGATACAGCCCTTAAATACTTAAAACCTTTTTTTAAAGCCTCGATCAGCCGAACACTCATCACCAGTTTTGAAACCAACAAAATGACAATTCGGTTGTAGACTTTCAATCACATTTCGCTTGTAGACATTCAATACCGAAGATGAAGGGGAAAATTCGACTACCGTGATGGGGCCCCGCTGCTCACGGCGTTTTTTTTTACTACAGCTTACTACGGGCAAGCCATCTCCGTAGTTACAGAAGTAAACAAACCTTTAATTACCATAGCAAATATCACAATTACACAAAAATTCTGTAATTTTCATATATTTTACCAGTGACGTTCAACTAGGTAAAAAATATAATTTAAAAATGGAAACTATATTTTGTATTTAAAGTATAGTAAATATTCGTCAATCCATCTTCATTAAGACGATGTTATTTATTTTCGATTTCCAAAAGCACACATTTGTAAACATTTTTCTTTTATACGTACATATATCCTATAAACCTATTTAGTTAGCAAATTTTTAATAATTATATTCTACCCCACTGACTTATATATGCATTTAAAAATTGGGACCAAACAACTAGCGAAACTGGCTAATCTGTATAGTATAATATACTAATCAATCAAATGATCTTGGGTTTTCACTACCATGGTCATTATAAAATATATTTTGTATAAGTGTGATGTATCTCGCGGGCCAAAAAAAATTCAAGGCGGGCCACATGCGGTCCGCGGGTTGGCCACCCCTGGCTCTAAGTATATTGTCAAAACTAACTAAACTAACCTAACCTTAACTAACATCACCACCTAGTTTTCATATCAAAGTCGAAGTATATTGTCAAAACTAACTAAACTAACCTCACCATCTAGTTTTTATATCAAAGTCGAAGTATAATGTTAAAACTGACTAAACTAACCTCACCACAAGTTTTTATATCAAAGTCAAAGTATATTGTCAAAACTAACTAAACTAACCTAACCTTGACTAACCTCACCACCTAGGTTTTATATCAATGCCGAAGTATATTGTTAAAACTAACTAAACTAGCCTAAACTTAACTAACCTCACCACCAAGTTTTTATATCATATACTATTTATAGCGTATATTGGACGTAATTTTGAAACTTTTTAAAAAGTTGAGCGAGAGAAACATATTATTGTTTACGATCAAATAGTAGATGACATAAAAACTAGGTGGTGAGGTTAGTTTAGTTAGTTTGGACCAAATACTTCGACTTTGATATAAAAACTAGTTGATGGGGTTAGCTAAGTTTAGGTTAGTTTAGTTAATTTTAACAATATACTTAGACTTTGATATAAAAACCAGATGGTGAAGTTAGTTAAGGTTAGGTTAGGTTAGTTTCGGTTAGTTTACCATTGAAATCTTATTTTCGGGCAAAGGGTAATTATTTACAAATGGGGCTCCTGCCTTGTATACCCTTTGCCCGAAAATGAGGTTTCAATGTTCTCCCATTCATTTTCCACTTACTTCTATCACTAAAAACCGTAATATACCATTAAGAATATTATATTTAAAATAAGCTTATATACATATAAAAATTTATACTATATGGATATACATATGTTATACAATACATAGTATGTATAAGATGTATAATACATTACAGATGTGCCGTGACTATTTGGACCCGATTTCGTCGGGTGAGTGACGAAAGAGAGGAGGTAAAGCAACCATACATAACATACAAAATAATGTCTTACAGAATTGCTTGTACACTTACACATAAAGTTAATGTATTTTCCAATTACGTTTATAAATATAACTTTAATTACAAAAGGAAAAGGTTAAAAACCAATTTTATTTAACTTATGGGTGTAGTATGTCTTGCGAAAAGTATTTTTCTAACCGAAATTAAGCCTTTTTAATTAATTTGCTTTATAATCTTATACAGCTATACAGAGCGTGTATGGCTGTTACTATAGTTATAAAATTATGAACAGTTTAAATAGTGAATACAATAGGCTGAATAACCCCCAACAGCGTACACCAAACATTGTATCTGTGATTACCAATCGGTGGGCCAGCTGTACATATTATCAATAACATA
Organism: Brachynemurus nebulosus; assembly: GCA_035578155.1. Lineage (NCBI taxonomy): Eukaryota > Metazoa > Arthropoda > Insecta > Neuroptera > Myrmeleontidae > Brachynemurus > Brachynemurus nebulosus. Next base: position 85,529,683 of record JAPWDM010000001.1, on the reverse strand, counting down.
TGTATTATCAATAATAAGCTGGAATACTGATTTTGAAGTTAAATCAAATTCTTATTTATTAATTTTTTATCAAATAATATTATTTTTATGAAATGTTCTTGTCTTTCTCATTTTCCTTTTTAGAATATTTGAACAAAGATTATATTTAACATATTTATCATAAGTTTTTTCAGCTTTTGTTAAATATCTTCAAAAACAGGATAATAAATTGTTTTATTACCTAACCACTTTATACAATTTATTTCTGGGCTTTTTTGAAAAATTTTATTACATAGTTTATTCATAACATCATGATAACTGTGTTGGCAAGTGTGTTTCCAACGTATGAAGATTATGAAGAAGATGTGGTTTTTGTTTATTTTGTAAATATGATTTTGATGTGCTAAAGCTAAAATTTATTTTAATTCGTTTTCAAACCAAACTTTTTTTAATATTTAATGGATATTAACGTTACTTTATGAAATTGAGTTTATAAAATAATACTTAATATTTTACTATACTGTGTTTTATTAAAGTAAGAATATAAGGAACAGTAAATTAACAAATAAGAATAATCTATTTTTTTTTCAAATTTCTATTCACAACTGTTTGGTGGTCACTGGAATCTAACTGTGGCAACTATATAAATATAAAAAAAGACAAACTGCAAAAAAAAAGGATAGATCAAAGTATAGAGATAAGGTATCGGGTCCTTTTAGTCACGGCAGATCTGTATCTATATATTCAATATAGTAAGTTTTAGAACTTGAACACGTCATATCTCGAAAACAAAGCAAGATATCAAAAAACTTTATTCTTCATTTCTTATTCTACTCACCAAGTTCTATGTATAAGAATCTATCTTTAATTTTTGTTACCATGGTAACGGAAACCATCTTTTAGTAACCCCTAGATTTAGACATTCGGAGGGTTGAAAATTATACTTCCGGTCCGAGTCGCCAAAAATCCCTCTAGGGGGTAACTTCTTAAGCCAAAGAGAGTGTATATACCAAATTTGAGATCAATCGGAGGTATGTGGTTTTCGGAACTCCAGCCATTATTTTGATTTATTAAGTGGCAATACGGTATTAAACGACAAAGCTTGGAAACAAATTGGATATAATATCTAGGTTAATTACCTACAATCTACTCAAAATTCAGCTTCCTATAGGACGATTTGAAAGTAGTAGAGGGTAAAATTGTTTCTCGAGCGTCTGACACGCCCACTGTCCCCCAGAATAAAATCTAGAGGAAATTTTGTCTATGAATTGAGTTAATATCCAATGTGTGTCATTTGGGGATTTCAATTTTTAACCTTTATCCCCACCTTTTTTACAGCAAAATTTCACGTTTTTTCGTTTTTTTGGAGAGTCTATGGTATTCTTACAGGCTCCCCAAATAAACATAGACGGCTGAAATTTTGTCTATGGATTAAGTTGATATCCAGAGTGTGTCTTTTGAGAATTTCAATTTTTAATCCTTACTCCCACGAATTTTACGCCAAAATTTGAAGTTTTTTCGTGTTTTCCGAATTTTTCCGAATTCGATTACAGGATACTGGTAGGTACTTTTGCTTTGTGTAAAGTGTAGACAGTATATATATATATATATATATATATATATATATATATATATATATATATATATATATATATATATATATATGCATATGTACTGTTTGCATACGTACAATACTTTGTTTTAGGGTCCGAAATAAAATATCGAAACCTCCATACCTTCATGAAATTTTGGTGGATCTGCCTACAGCTTCCCAGATAAATCTAGAGGGTTGAAATTTTGTATACGGATTGAATTAGTATTCAGAGTATCATTTTTGGGGATTCCACATCCCCTTCCTCCCCACTCCAGCCGTTTTACACCATAATTTCATTGTTTTTTGGTGGGTGTAATATGTCTACAGCCTGCTTAAATAAATCTAGAGGGAAATTTTGTATATGCATTGAGTTAGTATCTAGTATATGCATTGAGTCCCGATGGTTATCGATAGTTTTTGATGATCAATTGACTTGGGCGACATTTGGATAGCCGGCAAGCAAAAAAAGAAAAAAAAAAGGTCGCCGGAAATTCCCTTAAAATGGTTGTTTTTATATCTCTGGCTATAATTTTTATTATCTTTATACTATTTATAAATAAACGAAATGACTGAAAAAAACTATCGATAGTAAAAAAAAAATATCGATATTTTTCGATAGTCAAAATTATCGATAGTTATCGATAGTGCTATCGATAGTTCTCCACCATTAGTATCTAGGGTGTACCTTTTGGAGATTTCAATATTTAAGCTTTACTACCACAAGATGGGGGGGGGGGATTTGACTCAAGTGATGGACCTCTGCTACTCGCGGTTTTTTTTAATTATAAACATGAAATTTCACAGCTATTCACTTGAAATTAAACAATAAATTGAAAGAAATGTTCGTTTTAGTACACTACTTAGGGGTTATCATAAATTACGTCACGTAAAATTCGACTAGTTTTTATCATTATGTCACATAAACTTGGATATCCCCCCCCACTCTGCCCCCTCCCCACTCAAAGAGATCTATTAAACATATAAAAAAGTGTTTTTCCTTTTCTTAAACGTGGCGTCACGTTTGCTCGGATTACTTTTTTCCGCTCTGGGATTTAGGTATATTACTGCTCATACCTCGTTTTCGTAAGGATCACAATATTTAATGGTGCTAATCATATTTTTAGCTATGAATGAAACTATACAATGGCCAAAATTAAATGTCCATTAAAAGAAAGATTGAAAATATGATTCACTTACATGACAAGGCGGGTGTGAGATGTGATGTGACGACGAAGAATGCCGCTGTCCAGTGTCTATTTTTGGTTTTTCTTCTGTGTTGGTCACAGAAGAAACAGCAGCGCTGCTCTTCTCCCGCGTTGTTGCTTTCGTGTTCACCGTTATTCTTCCACCAGCTGAAGTAGCAATTGCAATAGCAGTCTGTAATTAAAAAAAAAAATTCTGAATATTCAACAAAACTGGCAAAAAGTATATAAAAATTACATAAAAATAACAAAAGTTTTCCTATTAACTATAAGAAAAAATTGGTAAAATAAGGAAAAGTAAGCAAATTTCTGTGATCACTAACACTAGACATAATATATCATGTTAAGATTAATCGTCGTGACATAAAAATGTCTTGTGGAGACGCTAAATGTTATAACATAGGTACTTTATGTCATACATGCAAGTCTTGACATAATATAACATCACATCTGACATATTTTCAAACATAAATTTGACGTTTGAGATTTTCAAGATGGCGAATCGATGAATTAACCCAGTACTTGGGAGATAGGTATGTTCCATATTGGAAATTCAGCTATTACACCCACTGTCATGACGCAACTTGACCGGAACTATGGCAGAAATTTGTTTATATATATATATATATATATATATATATATATATATATATATATATATATATATATATATATATATATATATATATATATATATATATATATATATATTATATATATATATATATCTGTTTATATATTATAAATTTATATATATATATATATATATATATATATATATATATTCGGTTTCTTTCTTTCGAATAGTACTTTTGGACGAAACTCCTCTCGATTCCTCCTTTGAATAACTCTCGAACGAAATAAACCAATTTTTACGAAATTCGGTGAAAAATTTGGAAGTCCCAAACCCTTGGATGAGTTCTTTAGTCAGACACGTCCGATGTCCGGAACCTCGAGAAAATAAGTTTCACCAACATTTTCCAAAATTCAAAAGTTTTTCGAAATTTTTTAACGCCAATGCAAAGAACGGAAAAAATTAAATAAGATACGTTTTTAAACCATTTTGCTATGTAAGTGGATTTTCGAGAAAAAAATAATATTTATAATGTAAAATTACAGGATACTGGTAGGTACTTTTGCTTTGTGTAAAGTGTAGACAGTATATATATATATATATATATATATGCATATGTACTGTTTGCATACGTACAATACTTTGTTTTAGGGTCCGAAATAAAATATCGAAACCTCCATACCTTCATGAAATTTTGTATATACATTCTACAGGTATGGTTCTAAATTAATAAATAGCTCAAAAAAATAAAAATAGAAACTGGAGAGTGGAAAATGGAATTTTTTTTCTCACGCAGCACATCGTGTTGAATATCGTTAGAAAAGGTTGTTAAAGTGAAGTTTATATTCCTTTTACAATTTTTAGTTTTTACCGCCGTTTATGAAATATTTAGCTTCAAAATGAAGTTGCTATGAATAAGTCGGGGAAAAATAAAACAGTAACTCGATCAGACTGTATTTTTTTTTAAATATTTATTTTTTCTTTTATTTTGACATCAATTATATCTAGTGGAGACCCCGTATAAAATAGAACTATTACATTTTTTCTAGATATCTAATACCCTAAATATATATATATATATATATATATATATATATATATATATATATATATATATATATATATATATATATATATATATATACATACATACATACAGTACCGTTCTAAAGTTTGGAAAAACTAAGAAAATTCAGTAAAATCATCACTGGATAGATATTAATCACATTTATTTGGTTTAAAATATGAATTTTATTTGAACATGTTAATCATACTTAATTATACTAATATTGCTACAAAAAATAAATTTGACTTAAATATTAGATTCTAACTTCATCAAAGTAACCACCTTTTTTCTTGATAACTTCACAAATTCTGGGCCGCTGTTTAGAAGTTTATCAAAATATTCTTTGTCCAATTTTTCTATTCATCTTTTAAGAATGTTCAAAGTTGTGCTACACTAAATCGAGAACGATTTTTCACCAGCTACACAGTTACTTGAAGAGAAAAGTTGTCTGTTGTGTCATTAGTGAGACTGTAATAAAACACGTGCATTTATCAAAACCAGTACGGGGGATTACCGACAAAAGATGTAAAAGCTTTTATAATATTGTTAGTTATTATTGTAGTATACGAACTAATTTATTTTAATAACAAACTAATTTATTAAAATGTCTGGTAAATAAATTTTGTAATTAGTAAAAATATGTTTGTTTCTAAACCTTTGAACGGTAGTGTATATTCAAACATTTTAGTACCAGTCACTCAGTTGAATCAGTACTTAGTCGATTGACCCTTACTTTTTAATAAGGCATCGCAACATCGCATTGTGGCAATTATTCAATTAATTAAGTGTTGACATTGATAGCGGAACACACTGTACTCCAAAAGAACAAAAGTTGTAACTCTTCGAGACGAGGAAAAATTTCAACGTAAAATAGCTGTTATTGGAAGAAAATGGTTGAAAATGTATTGAAAACCAAAACCAACTGAGGAAAATCGTGGAATAAAGAAACAAATACGGTGCAAACTGATGGGCTCATCACTCATACTTCAAAAAAAGATCCATCCACATTGACGAAAAGCATTAAAGCTGAATAAATCTTGATATTAGTTCACGTCTCCGAATATCTTTGATTGTTGTAAACAAAGAATTACAACATTTTCAGTGGTGTTGCGACCGATACCTTACGCATTCAATTTCACAGTCATAAAACAACGAATCGAATACGAAACCGAACTAGTCCGAGCGTGCATCGTATAATTTTGACCGAAATCAGTTTTTGGCAGCTGAATGATAATTATCGTACATGTACGATAATTTGATGACGGCGTACGATAACATTTTTATTATCTCACGCAAAAATACGATAATTTTTAACTTCCCATAGGAAGTTATTGTAATGGGTCCGATTTTACGAATCGCTAATTTTGACATATCTCCACGTTTCAAGGTCACTAGAATCCGAATCCATCGTTTTTAGCGTGATGTTTGTGTGTACGTTCGTTAGTTCGTTCGTTCGTGAATTTTTTTTTGTCTCGCATATCTCGAGAACAAATGATGATATCAACTCCGGACTAATTTCATTAGATGCGTAATCAAAAAATGAAGACCGGATAAAGTTTTCAGCAAATTCGGATTGCGGTTTGTTTTTTGTGGTAAAAAAAAACGGAATTAACTTTATTAAGATAACATAGATTATATGGGTTTTTTACCATAACGTTATTATATAATGGCCTAAGAACCTTCCTTGATGTTAAAAACGCCAGTATTTTATTACAAAATTAAAAAAAAAAAAAGAAATAAGAAAAATTGAAAAAATTAGTTTTTTGCCAAAATATATTTTGTCTCGCATATCTTGAGAACAAATGATATTATCATTTGTTTGATAAGGGTGGAGCCCCCACCTTTAGGTACAGAAGGCGAAGCCCCGGTATGGTGCAAGAGGCAAAGCCTCTATCGGGGGCCCAGGGGAGGAGTCGCCTGAAATGAAAAAAGAATTATTTATGTACAGTAGTCTCTAGTCTTTAAGGACATCCAATGGGAAGTTGACAGTGTGAGTAGACCTGTCCCCCAAATTTTTCATTAAGTGATAAGGCAAAATTCACTAAATTATATTGTGTACGAAAATTTACCTCGAAAATAAGAAAAATACACATCTGGTACGATTGAAGTCCTCTTTTTGGCTGCCAACACTGACCGAGATTAAACATCCAGTCACAGAATAGTTAAGGTAATTGGTCCGAAAAACTATTTTTCAGAAAAACGGTTTCAAAGTTTTGTAATTTTAACACGGGCTCTTATGGGAAGTTGACATATTCACAAGATTTTTTTGAATAAAATGAAAACGTGTCAAATGAATTTGATAAAAATTTAATATGTTATAAAATACAAAGTTACAAACCATATTTAATAACAAATAAAAATTATTGACCACGCCGTTTTTGAAATATAATTCATAAATATCATTTTACAACGCTTTTTCAACAATGCTACAATCTAAGTGCGCGGAAATTCAAAAAAACAAGTGCCATACAAATATAATAACTGAAGAAGAATATTAATACATTATTTAATTTTTGATAAAAGAAAATTTTTTCGCTGAGCCACACTTTTGTACTTGACTATCTCGCACCAAATACCTTAATAGTAGGTGATAGTATGTATACATACTGCGTATACAGAAGTGACACACTCATAATATAACACAATAAAAGTATTCGCCTGGGGGATGTAGCAACCCAAGGATGACCAGTCCAGTACATCAGTAGAATAGCTGAGCGGGTTCTGGGCCACCGCAAAACGGAGTAACTTGAACCCTTTTGACGATGTTTGAAAGCGTGTGACTTACGGTCCTATTGCACCCATTCTACGGTACTACACATTCCGAACTGATGAGTCATCAAACTGTATCGATGTGCAAACCTTGACCTTTGACCCGGCACGTACTGAGTACATGTATTTAAAATTTGTTGTTGACATTTGACCCCAACACTCGCTTATACTGTTGGCCTTGAAATTCCTAAGAGGTGAGTCAATACCAGCGACCAAATTAATTTATGTTAACCCATTATGCATCATCACAATTTACTTATAACAATTTCATTTTGTGTTAACCCATTACCAGCCAAACCTAACGCATGCGCAGACTGAATTTAAGTACACGACGCATGCGCAGACTGAATTTTAGGTTACAATTTGATAGATGGGGTACACTACCACGTCAAAAATGTGGGGTTACCCTAACTCGGGGGTGGCCCCAAATTTTTGACACCGTACTGTACTTAAATTTTTGGTACACTACCGTGTCAAAAGTGTGGACCCCCCTGGTCAAAAAGGTATCCGATCACTTTTTGAAACGTACTGTACGTGCAAACCTTGGCCCCAACACGCGCTTGCCTTAAGTACGTCATCTTAAACGAACTATCACGTCAAAAAATGTGGGGAATACCCTAATCCAAGGGGTGGCCCCAAATTTTTGACGCCGTACTGTACTTAAATTTTTGGTACACTACCGTGTCAAAAGTGCGGGGCCCCCTGACCAAAAAGGTATCCGACCACTTTTTGAAGCGTACTGTACGTGCAAACCTTGACCCCAACACGCGCTTGCCTTAATTGCGTCATTTTAAACGAAAGGTACATTACCAAGTCAAAAATGTGGGGAATACCCTAACCCAAGGGGTGGCCGCTAAATTTTGTGGGGGGCACTCTACCAAGCGCTAGCCGCAATCATGACTTCAGACTCCAGATTTCAGACTTCGGGGTCCAGACTCCAAATTTCAGACCGCTACTGTACTGCCGGAAATTTTGGTGTCAATTGTACTTGAGGTTTTTTTTTTGTATATGAGTCAAGTCTTTATAAGATTAATTTATTTATTTAATAAAAACTCGTGACTTTATACGGCTTGTGTTTGTTTATTTAAGATTTTTTAGCTGACTTAGGATGATGTAATTTCATAATATGTTTGCATCATAGTCAGAGAGGATTTTTATTTAAAAGCAAGTCTCAACTTGTCAGTTCCAGGAATTTTTATCAGTTTTAAAATAAACAAAGAACCAATATCTAAATGTTTGTTTTAGCTGAATGTTTATTTTAGCAGACCTTGAAATCAGATTGTAAAACCTCATTTAAAAATTTGAGTATTTCCAGCATAATTTATAAATCAAATGAAAATTATCTTAATATCTACACACCTGTATATTATGTATACACCCCTGTATAGTAAAAGAATAAATCGCTATTTAATTTTAATTTTATAAATTCTAGTAAATGATTGTAGTCTTTATGTCAACAAAATCTAACTAAAATAATTTATCACTTTTATCAGCATTGGGAAAATATTTGCTTAATTAGCAAAAAAATAATATGTTTGCAAATAAATTCGTATATATTACTGTACAATAAATACTTGGATTATTTCTTAATATGTATACTATAGTTTAACTATGTTGTTTAATGTAAAAATTATAACAGCATTAAGATTTGCTAAATTTTTTTATAAAATAGTAGTTTTGAGGTAAAAAATTTATAGAATATCATCTTAAAACTTACATCACAAATACATAATATAATTATAATATACAAATGCATGTGTACGGGTGTATTCTTATACAGGGTGTATCATGAAATATGCTTTTCAATTAGAATAATAAATAAGATTTTTTTTCAATACTTTTATAGGTTAACGAAAGTAACTTCTTCCTGTAAAAAATAGGGGAATTCAGGGTAATAATTAAATAAAACGCACATAATTTTTTTTTTTTTAATTTTATTTATAGAATATGTATACAAAAAATTAAATTGCTTAAATCTATATATTACTTAAAATCTATTTATTTTCCATATAAAAATTTTTTAAAAGAATACAATTTTCTAATGAACAAATTTTATCTGAATGAAGCATACAGCGTCTTGAATAATATTCATCTCGCAGAATGGAAATCTTCGGTACATCAAATATTTCTTCCAAATTCAAAATCCACGGCTGGTTTTCGGTACCATCAAACAAACTTGATGTCCATTTCTTCTTTTCAACACCCTTGACTTATATAACATCATACTTCTTTAATATAGGTTTCAATATGGTATGAAGTTTTTTGTATGGAATAAATCCATACGACCAAGGTATCCCATGCCAATTTCGGTAAAGCCAACTGGCTACTCGTTGATATTTCTTCGGCAACTCGTTGAAATCAAACGGTGCGTCGAATATAAGATGTAATATATCATCCGAATTTTCTGCAGCAATGCCAACTTCTTTAAAATAAAATTCGTTGTTAGCTCCTTGATAGCCTTGTATGTCAAGAAACGCCATTTTTTACCGCCACCGTAGAACTGAATTTATTCACACAATCCACAACTTTATATAGAATAATTAAAAGTGGTGGGGGTAGTTAGTTAATTTGTGGAACGTATTCGAAAATGGCTATTAATAGCTATTGCTAGTTTACCATCAAATTACAAACTGTTAATAATATTTAGCACATTTGTGAGTACCAGGTTCTTTTCACTTTAAGACCTAGTGATTTAAGGAATGCTAAATTTTCAGGTGAAATGTGTTGTTGCTCAAAAGTTTTACGTTTAATGATTTTAGGTTTCGAAAGTCCTTTGCTAGGTTCTCTAGCGGTGGACCGCGCTGAATTGTAAATTAACATGGTTCCAAAATGTAATTGTTTTACCACGAAAGTATAATTTTCAACGAAAGAGATGTTAACTCTTTGACAACCACCGGTAATTAGATAATATTTTATGTAAGTTCAACTATTTTATACCCTTCAACCATGATAAGGTGTATAAGCTGGAGTATAACTCAGCAAATTATATAGCGGTGGTGACGTAACACACAAATGCGGTGGTTGTGTTGCGGTTGTGGCGGTGGCGGTGTTTGTGTGGCGGTTGTGTGGTGGTGGCGGTGGTGTTTGTGTGGCGGTGGCGGTGGTGTTTGTGTGGTGGCGGCGGTGGTGTTTGTGTGGCGGTGGTATTTGTATGGTGGTTTCGGTGGTTGTGGGGGTGGCGGGGTAGCAGCGGTGTTTGCGGCTGACGTGCACAACTTTATCATTAATTCAATCGAAGCAGCAATTTACTGTAGACAATAAATCGGTGGTGACATCTCGCGGTGTTTGTTGAACGCAATATCTAAATTAATCATCATCATAATCGCTAGCATCTTCTTTATCAGTTTCATCCAGATAATCACCTAGTGGCTCAATAACATCAGCCTTTTTAAGTTCACGAAGTATAGAGAATATTTCCTGACCGACAGTAGTTTCTCTTAAAGCATCTAACTCTTCGATTAAAGCTTCACTATCGTCAACGTTAAACAATATGTTTTTATTTTCCTCTAAACTCCGAATAATATTGAGTATTTTTTCACCAGTCTCTGAAGTCTCGTATAAACGTCGTAATTCATCTATTAAAATATTAGGATTATGCCAGTATTTTATTTTTTTCGATTGCCCATTAGCATTTTCCGAGTCGTTGTATTTGATACGCTTAGCAAGTAGCTCTTGGTCCGTTGAATTGACTGGACGTTTTATTGCTATTCGTTCATTAGAATCCTCACCTTTATTTTGAGTTTCTTTGATTAATAAAATATCCAAAAGGGTTTGCAGAGCTGTAGTTAACTTGGGAATGATAACAGTTCCACTATCAGAAGTGGTTAAAACCCTGTTATTAGACTCATCGCTGGGTGTGTAAACACTATTTTGATTTCTTAAATTATTAAATTTAGTTTGAATTGCTTTTGATGCAGCTTTAATTCTTTGTTCAAGTGGATTGACCCTTTCTTCAACTTTATTGTTTAGAAATTCATCATCAACATCATTCCTCCCGGTATCATAACTAGATAAGTCATCAGCCGTGTCTAATGTTTGTCTTTTTAGCGGATCAAGAGAGTAACTATTTTCAAACCTTTTTGGTGAAAATTCTCGCATATGTGTATTTCTTATATGACGTGAAAGAGAATCTTTCCGCGAGAAGCTTTTATAGCACTGCGTACACTTGAACATTATAATAGATGTGTAAAGCTCAACTAGTCTTACAAGATTAATTCAGAATTGTGTTAGCGATTACTTATATACTCCACCACCACCACCGCAGCCGCCGCCACCGCCACCACCACCACCACCACCGCCGCCGCCGCCGCCGCCGCAACCACCACATCTGAGTTGCTAATTTTACTCCATGAAGTAGCTGTTGACATCCGGCTTACACATTTTGCCCCCATTACGTTCTTTCGGTTTGGAAATTGGTTCAGAAAAATGAATGAAGAGCTATATGCAAGTGTCAGGTGACTCAACACCAACATTAAAATACTTGCTCCTGAATATAGGCAATTACATTGCGTTGCCTACTGGGTCCATACCTACTGAGAGTCTTATCATAATTCAAGATATAATTTGGGAGGTTCTAGTGTGTTGTAAAATAAGAACAATATAAGAATTTATACGTAAAATAATTTATTTTTTAATGAAATATACGTTTACAATATTAAAATTAAAAAGTAAATCAACTCATTTTCATATCTGACAGTTACCTTAATCTTACATCTAACATCATACATGTGATAGCTATTTACTAAATTCCACAATATGTAAAAAACCACTAGAATCAGTTCCTTTATATGTAATAAAATATTGTCCTGTACGTAAACATTGAATGGTCTGCTCATCCAAATCCGCGAATCGTTTTGGAAGGAACACTTGAGCATCTGCAAGTTCCACCGCAACCGTTGGCCCATATCGAGTTTCCATGCGTCGTACATCAAGAATTTTCCACGTTTCATACGGTTTGAGTGTAGATAGCGATTTGAATGGTTTACCAGCACCAAGTTTATTCAACTTCTCCAAAACCGGATCCATTGTTGTATCAGTGGCAGTAAAAGTGGTCCACAGATCACTTATACTTAACTCAACACCGTGTTGTTCAGACATTTTGCCAATACACTGTCAATTTCTGTTACAGCACGTCGCTTAAATAAATTATGAGTTGCCACCACAAAAACCACCACCACCACCACCACCACCACCGCCACCACCACCACCACCACCCCAACACAACTACAAAATTTGAGTTGCTCATTTTACCCCACCGATATGTTTATTCCCAGACAGCTACAAATTAAGTTACTCTAAAGCAACCACACCTTCATATGATCAGTGTTTTTACACCACAACCAATGGAAAATATCAAATAAACATTAACATTTATTTAGTAATGAGGTATAATGTATATTTTGAGTATTCAACAAAAACTTTAATACTGATTAATAGGTATTGGTCAATTCCACTGTTACTCAAAATATACGTTATACCTCATTACTAAATAAATGCTAATGTTTGTTTTAACAACCGTGGAATTGGTCAATACTTATGATGTGGCAATCAGGTGATTGATTTTACTAAATTATTCGCAATTGCAGCGGCTTTTACATGTGGGACAGTTTACATAATTGCAAACACAGTTTGGAAATGGCATCATACATCGTTTACAACACATGCAAATTCGTTTTTCGTTTCGACACCTATCACAATACTCGGGGAAGGAACACTTACACTGTGGTGGTTGAAATTTACAAATACCACAAATCGGCATGTTGTTTTTGTTTACTTTCTGGAACTTAACCAACAAATGACATCCGGTTAATAATTCAGTTGTATTTATAGTATTTTGACTGAAACCAAATAATCCAATATTTTATAAAAAATCGATATTTAATCGATATTGACCAATTCCACTGTTACACAAAATATCCATTATGCCTCATTACATCGCTGGTCATTGCCTTATAAATAAATGTTTACGTTGGTTTGAGCAACCGTGGAATTGGTCAATATGTATTATGTGGCAATCAGATGATTGATTTTTCTAAATTATTTGCAATTGCAGCGGCTTTTACATGTGGTACAGTTTATATAATTGCAAACACAGTTTGGAAATGGCATCATACATCGTTTACAACACATGCAAATTCGTTTTTCATTTCGACACCTATCACAGTACTCGTAGAAGGCACACTTACACTGTGACGGTTGAAATTTACAAATACCACAAATCGGCATGTTGCTGTTGTTGTTTACCTTCTGGAACTTAACCAACAAATGACATCCGGTTAATAATTCAGTTGTATTTATAGTATTTTGTAACCGAAATTTTCCAATATTTTATCTAAAATCGATATCTAATAATCTTCCAGTATAAGAGCAGGGAACAGGAACGTCACCAGATTGATTAATTTAGATATTGCGTTCAACAAACACCGCGAGATGTCACCACCGATTTATTGTCTACAGTAAATTGCTGCTTCGATTGAATTAATGATAAAGTTGTGCACGTCAGCCGCAAACACCGCTGCTACCCCGCCACCCCCACAACCACCACACAACCACCGAAACCACCATACAAATACCACCGCCACACAAACACCACCGCCGCCACCACACAAACACCACCGCCACCGCCACACAAACACCACCGCCACCACCACACAACCGCCACACAAACATCGCCACCGCCACAACCGCAACACAACCACCGCATTTGTGTGTTACGTCACCACCGCTATATAATTTGCTGAGTTATACTCCAGCTTATACACCTTATCATGGTTGAAGGGTATAAAATAGTTGAACTTACATAAAATATTATCTAATTACCGGTGGTTGTCAAAGAGTTAACATCTCTTTCGTTGAAAATTATACTTTCGTGGTAAAACAATTACATTTTGGAACCATGTTAATTTACAATTCAGCGCGGTCCACCGCTAGAGAACCTAGCAAAGGACTTTCGAAACCTAAAATCATTAAACGTAAAACTTTTGAGCAACAACACATTTCACCTGAAAATTTAGCATTCCTTAAATCACTAGGTCTTAAAGTGAAAAGAACCTGGTACTCACAAATGTGCTAAATATTATTAACAGTTTGTAATTTGATGGTAAACTAGCAATAGCTATTAATAGCCATTTTCGAATACGTTCCACAAATTAACTAACTACCCCCACCACTTTTAATTATTCTATATAAAGTTGTGGATTGTGTGAATAAATTCAGTTCTACGGTGGCGGTAAAAAATGGCGTTTCTTGACATACAAGGCTATCAAGGAGCTAACAACGAATTTTATTTTAAAGAAGTTGGCATTGCTGCAGAAAATTCGGATGATATATTACATCTTATATTCGACGCACCGTTTGATTTCAACGAGTTGCCGAAGAAATATCAACGAGTAGCCAGTTGGCTTTACCGAAATTGGCATGGGATACCTTGGTCGTATGGATTTATTCCATACAAAAAACTTCATACCATATTGAAACCTATATTAAAGAAGTATGATGTTATATAAGTCAAGGGTGTTGAAAAGAAGAAATGGACATCAAGTTTGTTTGATGGTACCGAAAACCAGCCGTGGATTTTGAATTTGGAAGAAATATTTGATGTACCGAAGATTTCCATTCTGCGAGATGAATATTATTCAAGACGCTGTATGCTTCATTCAGATAAAATTTGTTCATTAGAAAATTGTATTCTTTTAAAAAATTTTTATATGGAAAATAAATAGATTTTAAGTAATATATAGATTTAAGCAATTTAATTTTTTGTATACATATTCTATAAATAAAATTAAAAAAAAAAAAATTATGTGCGTTTTATTTAATTATTACCCTGAATTCCCCTATTTTTTACAGGAAGAAGTTACTTTCGTTAACCTATAAAAGTATTGAAAAAAAATCTTATTTATTATTCTAATTGAAAAGCATATTTCATGATACACCCTGTATAAGAATACACCCGTACACATGCATTTGTATATTATAATTATATTATGTATTTGTGATGTAAGTTTTAAGATGATATTCTATAAATTTTTTACCTCAAAACTACTATTTTATAAAAAAATTTAGCAAATCTTAATGCTGTTATAATTTTTACATTAAACAACATAGTTAAACTATAGTATACATATTAAGAAATAATCCAAGTATTTATTGTACAGTAATATATACGAATTTATTTGCAAACATATTATTTTTTTGCTAATTAAGCAAATATTTTCCCAATGCTGATAAAAGTGATAAATTATTTTAGTTAGATTTTGTTGACATAAAGACTACAATCATTTACTAGAATTTATAAAATTAAAATTAAATAGCGATTTATTCTTTTACTATACAGGGGTGTATACATAATATACAGGTGTGTAGATATTAAGATAATTTTCATTTGATTTATAAATTATGCTGGAAATACTCAAATTTTTAAATGAGGTTTTACAATCTGATTTCAAGGTCTGCTAAAATAAACATTCAGCTAAAACAAACATTTAGATATTGGTTCTTTGTTTATTTTAAAACTGATAAAAATTCCTGGAACTGACAAGTTGAGACTTGCTTTTAAATAAAAATCCTCTCTGACTATGATGCAAACATATTATGAAATTACATCATCCTAAGTCAGCTAAAAAATCTTAAATAAACAAACACAAGCCGTATAAAGTCACGAGTTTTTATTAAATAAATAAATTAATCTTATAAAGACTTGACTCATATACAAAAAAAAAACCTCAAGTACAATTGACACCAAAATTTCCGGCAGTACAGTAGCGGTCTGAAATTTGGAGTCTGGACCCCGAAGTCTGAAATCTGGAGTCTGAAGTCATGATTGCGGCTAGCGCTTGGTAGAGTGCCCCCCACAAAATTTAGCGGCCACCCCTTGGGTTAGGGTATTCCCCACATTTTTGACTTGGTAATGTACCTTTCGTTTAAAATGACGCAATTAAGGCAAGCGCGTGTTGGGGTCAAGGTTTGCACGTACAGTACGCTTCAAAAAGTGGTCGGATACCTTTTTGGTCAGGGGGCCCCGCACTTTTGACACGGTAGTGTACCAAAAATTTAAGTACAGTACGGCGTCAAAAATTTGGGGCCACCCCTTGGATTAGGGTATTCCCCACATTTTTTGACGTGATAGTTCGTTTAAGATGACGTACTTAAGGCAAGCGCGTGTTGGGGCCAAGGTTTGCACGTACAGTACGTTTCAAAAAGTGATCGGATACCTTTTTGACCAGGGGGGTCCACACTTTTGACACGGTAGTGTACCAAAAATTTAAGTACAGTACGGTGTCAAAAATTTGGGGCCACCCCCGAGTTAGGGTAACCCCACATTTTTGACGTGGTAGTGTACCCCATCTATCAAATTGTAACCTAAAATTCAGTCTGCGCATGCGTCGTGTACTTAAATTCAGTCTGCGCATGCGTTAGGTTTGGCTGGTAATGGGTTAACACAAAATGAAATTGTTATAAGTAAATTGTGATGATGCATAATGGGTTAACATAAATTAATTTGGTCGCTGGTATTGACTCACCTCTTAGGAATTTCAAGGCCAACAGTATAAGCGAGTGTTGGGGTCAAATGTCAACAACAAATTTTAAATACATGTACTCAGTACGTGCCGGGTCAAAGGTCAAGGTTTGCACATCGATACAGTTTGATGACTCATCAGTTCGGAATGTGTAGTACCGTAGAATGGGTGCAATAGGACCGTAAGTCACACGCTTTCAAACATCGTCAAAAGGGTTCAAGTTACTCCGTTTTGCGGTGGCCCAGAACCCGCTCAGCTATTCTACTTACATCTAAAGTATCAGGCATCAGCATTGTGTTTTGTGTTCTCCAGCGGTTCAGTTCAAAGTGGTTTTATTACATTCATTTTTTTAAAGCTTTTTTTTAACTTGCAATGTTAATTTGTTTGTTTAGATCAAATTTAAATTAAAAAAATCAAATTAAAATTCAGACAAGTTCTAATTGAGCTAAAGGTTTCAAATTTTACATACCGTAAAACCGTCTAGACCCGGAGAGGGGGTCTAGACCCGGACACTTTGCACCAATCTTCAAAGTAAATAATTTCTACATTAACCTACAACAATAAACATATGTTCTTGACGTCATTAGAGAGAGAAAAACATCCTCTAAACAGCTGTACCAATAAAAACTACGGATTTCAGTTTTTACTATCTCATTTTACAAGATTATTATCCTCCAGTTTTTCAAAGAAATAAAAAGTGTGTCTAACTTAGACATGTAATTTTCGTCATAACTGTCATGTTTTTTTGGTTTTGATATGTATGTGTTTAGAATTTTATCGCGTATCATTTAATGATGCTTGAAGTTATATTCGATGTATATATAAAAAAATACATGTTATATACATATATCCGTTTAGACCCGGACATATCAGTTTATTACACTATGGCCGCGATTGGCACTGGCTGTAACTTCCACTATCCATACGTTATATTCCCGCCAGAATTACGCGGTTTATGTCTCCTTTTGGTGTCATATCACATGTTTACTTAATAGAGAGGCATACTATGCAGTGACCCCTCTCCCTTCCCACAAAATGTTTTGAAGCCTTTGACAGATTCAAAGACACCAGACGATATAAAACACTGTCCTAACCACGACGGGAGAGATTAGTTTGCATGTTATTACATTATTTAAGTAAGTGTCCGGGTCAAGACCGATTTAGGGTGTAGACCCGAACACTTAGTAATTATTTTATTTTTTTTTTTTTTTTTATTAGCGAATTTCGAAAATTCGAAATTTAGCTATTACAGTAGGTGTCATAACGCGACCTAAGCCCGGGGCCATAACAGAAATATGTTTTGAGGTCCCTAGAATACGAAAATAATATTTACTAAAAATTATATATATATATATATATATATATATATATATATATATATATATATATATATATATATATATGTGTATCCGCGCGATAAGGTCCGATTTACATTAACGCTCTGTTCTCACTCCGATATCACTCCGCTCCAGGTTCGATAAAATATTCTTACACAATAAACAATGAATGTATTCACATCATCGCTCTGATATCGGTCCGATATCAGTCGCGGTTCGCTCCCGTTTCAATGCCACTCCAATATCAATACCACTCAGGTAATATTTTATTGGAGCGATATCAAACTTGTTATGGCTTGTACCTATAGTGTAAACACTTTTTTGATTCCAGTCCACTCCGCTTGCATTCAGTTGTTATGAAAAGATATTTGTATCGAACTCAGACCGAACTGGTAGTGTACCCAGAGTGGCATTATAATGTGAATAGAGAACGAATGGGTACCAGCATGATATCAGCACTCTAATGTGAACACAGCAAGATTATATCGAATCGGGAGCGTAGTGATATCGGAGTGAGAGTGGAGTGATAATGTAAATTGGGCCTAACTCTGGAACGAAACGTTTAATGCTTATGAAATTTTGTGTGCGTACTGAAGACTAGATTGGCTTAGCTAAGTTCGTTAGCCAGACACGTCGGATGCCCAGAAGTAGGTTTTTCGGGCATTTTTTGTCAACAAAATGAGCTGCCAGAATTAAGCAATTTTCCCAATTGTCCCTAAAAGGCACACCCACGATGTTAACTGAATACAGATACAAAATTTCAGCCTTCTAGGTTTACTCAGAGAGTCTCTAGGCGTGTTAGAAAATAAGCAAAAAATCAAGGAAATATTGGCGTAAAAATCGTGGAGGTAAGAGTTAAAAGTTGAAACCTTCAAAAAGCAGTGGCTGGCTATTAATTTAACCTGTCCACAAAATTTCAGTCCTCTAGGTTTATTTGTGGAGATTTTGACCCGAACGAAACTGTTAAAAAACAAGAAAAATCATGTTCTTTTTGGTATAAAAATTGTGGGGGTAAGAGTTAAAAGTTAAGACCCCCAAAAGGCACCCCCTTGATACTAACTCAATCCGAATACAAAATTTCAGCCCTCTAGGTTTATTTGGGAGACCTGTGCGAGTGGTACAAACTTCGAAAACGTCTAAAAAGCATGAATTTGTAGCATAAAAATGGTGGGGGTAAAATATTAAAACCTCCAAAAAGCAGACCCTAGGTACGACTTCTATCAACATACCAAATTTCAACCCTCTACGTTAATTCTGGGGGGCTGTAGGCGTGTTAGATCCAGCCAAAATAATTTTTTCCCCCTCTACTCTCTCCAAATCATCCTAGGAAGCTGAATTTTGGATATGTTGTAGATAATTGACCGAAACATTATTTCCAACCGGTTTCAAAAGTTTTATTGTTTTACCGCCCCCACCACCCCCTTAAAGGTTGGGTTGGATCCAAAATTTGACCCCATTTTGATAGTATTGTTGTGCATCGGAATGAGCCCCACTTACTAAATTTCAGCTCTTAACTTCCATAGGGGGGCCCTATATCGCTCCATTATTGCAATAGTCGGTTATCTGGGCAAAATTACATTTTCGAGTTATCTACATCATTCGAAAGAGGAAAAGCGTATTTTCAAATGCTACAATCAGTTAAGCTCTAAGCTTAATATTTTTAGACTTACACAGTCTATACGATAAGAGCTGCGAAAGGCGAGTGTAGGGGCGCTATCCGTTTTCGGACCCGTAGAACACGAATATATATATATATATATATATATATATATATATATATATATATATATATATATATATATATATATATATATATATTCCCGCCACCTTTTAATTTGTGTAGGGCCCCCCTATGGAAGTTACGAGATGAAATTTGGTAAATGGGGCTCATTTTCGAGGAACCTCATACTATCAAAGTGGGGTCAAATTTTGGGCAAATTTTTTTTCTGACCCGACCTTTAAGGGGGTGGTGGGGGCGGAAAAGCAATAAAACTTTTCCAAACCGGTTTTAAATAATGTTTCGGTCAATTATCTACAACATATCCAAAATTCAGCTTCCTAGGATGATTTGGTGGGAGTAGAGGGGGGAAAAACGATTTTCGCTGGATCTAACAGGCACCCAGCCCCCCAGAATTAACGTAGAGGGTTGAAATTTGGTTTGTTGATAAAGTTCGTACCTAGGTTGTGCTTTTTGGAGGTTTTAACATTTTTCCCCCACCCCCCTCATTTTTAAGCTACAATTTCATGCATTTTCGACGTTATCGAAGTTTGTATCACTCGCACAGGTCACCCAAATAAACCTAGAGGGCTGAAATTTTGTATTCGGATTGAGTTAGTATCAAGGGGGTGCCTTTTGGGAGTCTTGACTTTCAAACATGATTTTTCTTGTTTTTTAACAGTTTCGTTCGGGTCAAAATCTCCCCAAATAAACCTAGAGGGCTGAAATTTTGTGTACAGGTTAAGCTAATAGCCAGACACTGTTTTTTGGGGGTTTCAACTTTTAACCCTTACCCCCACGATTTTTACGCCAATATTTCCTTAATTTTTTTGCTTGTTTTCTAACACGTCTAGAGACTCTCTAAGGAAACCTAGAGGGCTGAAATTTTGTACGTGTATTCAGTTAGTATCCAGCTAGTACCTTTTAGGGAGTCCACATTACTTTTCCCCCCACTTCTTCCATTTTTACATCGGAATTGAATGCTATTGTTAAATGTGTTTTAAATGCATTACTTTTATTCTAAATACAAGTAGGCGAATAGTAATTTTAAAAAATTTAAAAAAACGCCGTGAGCAGCGGGGCCCCATCACGGTAGTCGAATTTTCCCCTTCATCTTCGGTATTGAATGTCTACAAGCGAAATGTGATTGAAAGTCTACAACCGAATTGTCATTTTGTTGGTTTCAAAACTAGTGATGAGTGTTCGGCTGATCGAGGCTTTAAAAAAAGGTTTTAAGTATTTAAGGGCTGTATCTCAGTAAATTTCAATTTTGTACCGAAAACAGGTAGTAGAAAAAAAACCAACACAATTCGTACGAGGACATTCCTGCCCATGTTTATCTGCTAATTGCCTTTATGTTTTAGTTTTAATTATTAAAAAAGGACCTTAAATTGTAAACTGGAAAGCCTTTATAAAGATATTTTTTCTTTCAAAAAAAAATAAATAAATAAAAAATAAAAAAAATAAAAAATTATTTTATAAATAATAAAAATCCAAAATTCCTACTTTATATGTATGTATACATATAGAATTACCTATATGTAATATAATATGTATGTATGCAACTACCTATATGTATGTATTGCTTTTGTTAAAAAAGTAAATTCATTTTTTTTTAAATTTTTTAAAATTTCTATTCGCCTACTGTGTGTTAGAATAAAAGTAATTCATTTAAAACACATTTACAATACCACTGAATTCCGATGTAAAAATGGGAGAACTGGGGGGAACAGTAATGTTTAATCCCTAAAAGGCACTAGCTGGATACTAACTCAATACACGTACAAAATTTCAGCTCTGTATGTTTTCTTAGAAAGCTTCTAGACGTGTTAGAAAAAAGCAAAAAAATCAAGGAAATATTGGCGTAAAAATCGTGGGGGTAAGGGCTAAAAGTTGAAACCTCCAAAAAGCAGTGGCTGGCTATTAACTTAACTTGTACACAAAATTTCAGCCCTCTAGGTTTATTTGGGGAGATTTTGACCCGAACGAAACTGTTAAAAAACAAGAAAAATGATGTTCTTTTTGGTATAAAAATGGTGAGGGTAAGGGTTAAAAATTGAGACCCCCAAAAGGCACGCCCTTGATACTAACTCAATCCCAATACAAAATTTCAGCCCTCTAGGTTTATTTGGGTGACCTGTGCGAGTGGTACAAACTTCGAAAACGTCAAAAAAGCATGAAATTGTAGCTTAAAAATGAGGGGGGTGGGGGTAAAATATTAAAACCTCCAAAAAGCATAACCTAGGTATGAACTCTATCAACACACCAAATTTCAATCCTCTACGTTAATTCTGGGGGGCTGGGGGCGTGTTAGATCCAGCGAAAATCGTTTTCCCCCTTCCCTACTCCCTCCAAATCACTCTAGGAAGCTGAATTTTGGATATGTTGTAGATAATTGATCGAAACATTATTTAAAACCGGTTTGGAAAAGTTTTATTGTTTTGTTACCCCCCCACCACCCCCTTAAAGGTCGGGTCGGAAAAAAAATTTGCCCAAAATTTGACCCCACTTTGATAGTATGAGGTGCCTCGAAAATGAGCCTCATTTACCAAATTTCATCTCTTAACTTCCATAGGGGGGCCCTACACAAATTAAAAGGTGGCGGGAATATATATATATATATATATATATATATATATATATATATATATATATATATATATATATATATATATATATATATATATATATATATATATATATCAGACATCTTTTTTTTCTACATAATCGTGTTCTACGGGTCCGAAAACGGATAGCGCCCCTACTCTCGCCTCTGGCAGCTCTTATCGTATAGACTGTATAAGTCTAATTTTTCGGAGAAAATTCGACTAAAAAGTGAATACAATTTTTTAACAAATGAAATACACCCTCTTACGATTAGCCAACACAAAATTCAAAAAGTTAAAATTTTAACTTTTCTTCTATGTCAATCGTTTGTGAATTGTTTGTGAATGTTTGTGACACTTTTAAATTTGTTTGTGACTCATTACTTTATTAGTTATTAATTTGTTAATTATGAGCTTACGATTAGCCAACACTTTTTAAAAATTGATTGTAATATAGGCTTCCAGGTACTCAATCGATCGGGAATTGTTTGTGAATTCTAAATCTGTTTATAAAAACGTTTGTGACGGTGTAGATTTTAAAAAAATTAGAATATTCCGCTCAAATCTTACAGTCTAGGGATGGGCGATAATAATCGATCTTTCGACTATCGATGTTTTTTTGAAGAAACATCCATGTCTTAGGTTGTTTTTTTTTTTTTTTAAAGTCGAAACATTGGCTACGTTCGAGCAGAAAAAATTCTTTAAAGCGCTTTAAAGCAAAATGGCGATTTACTAAGAATAACAAAGCACCAAAAAGCAAAATGTCGTCGTAGATCATCAGAGTAAACAACAATATGGCAAAATTTTGTAATTTATCGCAGTAAAATTTAAATTTGGTGTAAAGACAGAACTACATGTCACTTGATTTCTGTCCAAGCAGAAAATTAGCGGCTTGATGCGCTTAAAGAATTTTTTTCTGCTCGAACACAGCCATTGAT
Organism: Brachynemurus nebulosus; assembly: GCA_035578155.1. Classification (NCBI taxonomy): domain Eukaryota; kingdom Metazoa; phylum Arthropoda; class Insecta; order Neuroptera; family Myrmeleontidae; genus Brachynemurus; species Brachynemurus nebulosus. The sequence continues at coordinate 85,506,383 of JAPWDM010000001.1, read as the reverse complement.
GGTCGATGGAATTTACTGAACCATTGACATCGTCAAGCCAGAACTAAATTAAATTTTTATTTCAGTAAATTTCATTATTAAAATAAATTATTTTAATTATTTAAATAAAGAATAAATTGAAAATTTTGAATTATTGCTATAGTATGTATATTTTAACTTCGTCACTACCGATGTACAATAATATATTGTACATCAAATTTAGGTTATGTTAACATGATCTTTTAATTGAGAAATAATTAAAAATTTAATATCATTTAAAATTACTAAATTACGCTTATTTAAAGACGTAAGATTAAAAATTTTAATTAAAATAAACGCTTGTTTAAATCTTTGTCCAGTATGCTGGACAAAAGTATACTCATTGACGTAAAAAATTTTAAAAAATCAGTAGTGAAGAAGTTACATATAACTTTTTCAAATTTTCATGCTCGTTTTCAACATCGATGTCAAAAGTCGATGTTTCGATATATTTATAATAACATTCCTGGTTCGATGGCGGAAAAGTAAAAAATCGATAGTCCAATGTCAATGTTTTTTACCGACATCGCCCATCCCTAGGAGGATATTCCCAACATTAAAGAAACATCTTGTATTTTCACTACCAGATTACTTATGGTTACACTAGAGGGCATTGATGCGTAGGAAAAGTTATATTTATTTTTCATTTTCTTTTGGAAAAGAAGCGTTCACAAACGTTTTTATTAACATATTTAGAATTCACAAACAATTTCCGATCAATTGAGTATCTCGAAGATTATCTTACAATCAATTTTTAAAAAGTGTTGGCTAATCATCGTAAGCTTATAATTAACAAATCAATACCTAGTAAAGTAATGAGTCACAAACAAATTTAAAAGTGTCACAAACATTCACAAACGATTCACAAACGATTGGCATAGAAGAAAACTTAAAATTTTAACTTTTTGAATTTTGTGTTGGCTAACCGTAAGAGGGTATGAAATACATACATATTAAGTAATTTGAAAATGTTATTAAAGTCACTGTTTATTTATAAATTAGGAATTTTGGATTTTTATTATTTATAAAATAGAAATTTTGGATTTTTTTGGAAAGAAAAAATATCTTCATAAAAGCCTTTCTGTTTACTATTTAAGTTCCTTTTTTAATATTTAAAAATAAAACACAAAGGCAATTGGCGGATAAGCATGGATAGAAATGCCCTCGTACGAATTGTGTTGGCTTTTTCCCTGTTAACTGCTATCGGCACAAAATTGAAATTTACTGAGATTCAGCCCTTAAAAACTTAAAACCTTTTTTTAAAGCCCCGATCAACCGGACACTCATCATCAGTTTTGAAACCACCAAAATTACAAATCGCTTGTGGACTTTCAATTATATTTCGCTTGTAGACACTCAATACCGAAGATGAAAGGAAAAATTCGACTTCCGTGATGGGGCTCCGCTGCTCACGGCGTTTTGCTAATATAATCGATATCCTTGTATGACAATTTTAATAAATTTAAATTTTAATTGTTGCAAGACTAAGGTATATCGATATAACCGTACTGCTGAAGCGTCAAATTCAATTTATTTTTACTACAATACTAGGTTATTGCATTTTATCCGAGTATTGAAGCAAAAAAAATTTTGAAAATTTTACAAACTAAACAAAACCGAATTTTAAAATTTTAAAAGAAATTCGTTGTCAAATCAAACAAGGAAAATATTAACAATGTAGTAAATGTATTACAATATGCATGTTTTTATGATTAATATAATGTTATTTAATCAATTTTTTAATTATGTTAGTAGAATTTAACTACGTTTTAACTATACTGCCCGGATGTTCAAGAAAAATCATAATAGGAGAATACCAAACTTTATCTTTGGTGTCCTGTAAAATTTGTCAAATTGTCATTATCAAGGTTCATGCTTTTTAGGTTTTAATTACTTAGTGAATAATTTGTGATGAGTTTGTTAACTTTTTTTCGGTATTTTTATGTTAAAAAAAAATGGTTTTATTTCACTTAATAATGGTTTTCATTTTTAAAATTGGGTTATTTTTACCATCGTAGTAATTTTATTCAAAATATTTTTATGCAATAGTCAGTTATCTAGGAAAATTTGAAAATTTGGGCCGATAAAATAAAATATTTCTTTTAGTTTTCATAGTATACTTTAATATCGTAATTAAAGAGTTTTCTGTCAAAACTGCATTAAAATTGGATTTCAAATAACTCTCAAAAGACAATAAATATATTCGAAAAAACTTTAAACTTGAATATGTCGAAAGTTAATATTTCCCAGATAACCGACTATTGCAATAATGGAGCGATATATATATATATATATATATATATATATATATATATATATATATATATATATGAATCGGTGAGATCTAAAAGGATAACATTCCAATTTTCACTGTTTCAAAGTAAAGGTAGAAAACTAATTATTACTCATTTATTGTAGTTAAAAATAACTTAATCAATGCATTTGCTGGTCCAATGAATCTAGCATTACTAATTACTAATTAATTGTATAAGGCTAAAAAAAGAAGGTAAGCTTCCAAAAAGGTTTTTGTTTTTAATACCCAAAAACAAGCCAAACGGAATGTTATCTTTTTAGATCTCACCGATTCAATATATATATATATATATATATATATATATATATATATATATATATATATATATATATATATATATATATATATATATATATGTATATATATATATATATATGTATATATATATATATATAGGTATATATATATATATATATATATATATATATATATATATATATATATGTACATATATCTATATATATATTTATATCAGATTTTTTTCTTCAGAATCGTGTTCTACGGGTCCGAAAACGGATAGCGCCCCTACTCTCGCCTCTCGCCCGTATAGGCTGTATAAGTCTAATATTTTCAAGGAAAAATTCGACTAAAAAATAAATATAATAAAATACATTAAGTTAGTGTTCCGTGGTCAATAGATAACTAAAATTTTTCACAACTTTCGGAATAAAAAATAGGAAAATTTATTTAATAAGGCTTATCATAATTATACAGTGCGTTTATTTCAACATTACACATTGCATAATGTGATATAATATATGATTGTTCTCTTTAAAATTGCACGTAGGGAAAATTTCAATGGTAATTTATAGCGTTCCTATGGAAATTCAATTATGATTTTCATAAAAGCACTGGTGTTTAGTTAAAAATTACACATTAATATTATTGGATAGTAAATTTTATTGAATAATTTATTTAAGAAACAAAAATTAACAAATTAATCTTGTCTATAAAAATATTTGACGTGAAAAAGAGCTGACACTTCTCCTCCCTTAAAATAGCACATACATATTTTTAATTTTCCATTTTTCCTCCATTTGAGGTATACTAATAATAATTAATACGTTTTACCTTTAATTGCACGATTTATTTTAAAATATTTTGACAAAATTTTGAAAAAATGAATCGCTATTGTTAATTTCCTTAGAAGCACAATTTCCTGCATTTCCTATGTGTAATCCTCGGCTGAACTGTATATATACTCGTATGTATTATTAGCGAAGACCATTTCAAATACAAAGTTGTTACTTGTTATTACATAATTTAGGAGAGTGGAAGCTCGGGGGATTCCCCAAAAGCGCATAAATTTTTAAATGTTACATTCAGAGGCGTATTAAAATATTCATATTATTTTTATTATTTAAATGTGAAATTTATAATTAAATATAGAAGTAAAAAATATTTTATTCATTTCTTTTTTACATTTATTTCTAACAATAAGTAATACAGTTGATCCTTTTTTTGTGCGGTGAAGGGGACCGCATAAAAAAAATCACACAAAAAAAATTTATTCAAAAATATCATAAATAGCTATAAAAAGTATAGTTCGATCCAGATTGTACAAAAAACTTTTTTTATGTTTTTTATTACTTATAAAAAAAGTTTCATTGAAAAAAACATCACTCAAAACGCTCAAAACTTAGAAATTTCTTTAGAAGTTGCCTCTATAAACAAGATAAAGCCTTAATTTACACGTAGGAACATTTTATTTCCTTTTTATAATATTATGAAAATTTTGAACAATACATGTGTAAAAAAAATTAAATGATGCAATAATTTATGTTCTTATGCAATGTATTGATTAAATGCTTAAAAATCGTTAAAAAGTATTTTTATCAAAGAAAGTTAATATAGTAATTGTTTAAGTTTCTTATTGTCTCGTGATTTTGATTCACATTATGCATTTTAATGGCCATTTTTTACAAACCGCATAAAAAAATCACATAAAAAAATCGCACAAAAAAAGACCGCATAAAAAAGAGTTCAGCTATATTTCTAAACATGAATCCATAACAAATTTATATATAAAATATTCTTTTTTAAAAATTTATCTGTAATCTGAATTTTTTATTAACTTCGCTCCTTCAATTATTTTACCTGAAAAACCATGAAAAATTAAATACACGGTTCACGCCTACATATAATGATAATAATTATTCCTACAAAAATATATTGTCTAGTACTAAAAGTATAAATAATTAATCGTATGAATACAAATCCTGTGTATTAAAATGATTCGAGTGTTGACTTCACTACTGTTGCGTTTTGGTGAATTATAAGTATGTGAATGAGTTCCAGTATGAGTACATGTACATTACATATGTACATACATATATTATGTATTTTGATATTACGAACATTACCATTACAGATACTCCATTCTTAACAGTATTGTAAACTTTCACACCCAGACAGAGGTAATATGTAACGTATGTATCCACAGATGAGACAGATCAAGCCTACATATAAAAAAGTGTGACCCGAAAGTTGCAATAAGTAGCAATTTATACTACTTACTGATTAATCGTCTATCGACTCTTCAAGCGTACACATTCATTGTTAAGTTGTGGCCACAGTGGTGGCTGTTCATTGTTACATCCTTAGTAGCAGGTACATACATACGGTTGTTCGAGATAACCACCGCTACATACATACAGAGTATTACACACACAAACATCCACTACCTTACACATACCAACAAAAACTCTAAATACGTATATAACCTCCCACCTCTCTGCCAAGTTTGATGACGTAAAATTCTGATTACAGTCGGAATGCTAACTATCATAATCATAGTTTGGCCCCGTGTATGTATGTATCACAGAAATACTATAATAAAAACCATAATATTGTAGTAATCCTACCAAACTTATTTATATTACTACTGTCAGTCAATTTCAAAAGTTCCAAATTTTTTATGTTGCTTGAATTCGTGTGATTTCAAATCGTATGAAAAATTTGGACTGTTTTATAAAATTTAATGTTAAACTGATTAAATAAAAATTTTTAATTTTCAATGATGCACAGCGGGGCCAAATACCATTAAAGGTGGCAAAAATACGAAAAATTAAATTATAAGCTACAATATATATGACCCCTTAAATCAATAGCTAAAATATTCTAGGAACGACCTCTGTAATTAACTTATGTAAAATAGCGCGGTGGGTGCAAATATATCGACTATTATTTGTTATTTCTATAAATTAATTGCTTTCTAAACCATATCATTGTATGTAAAGTAGTGATTTGCGGGACGATTATTTAGGTTATAAAAAAAATAAATTAAAATCGGTTATAATGGGCGATATTCCCTATGGTATGTTATTTTTTTTGTATGTATCTTGTTTGTTAAAATCACACTCGTATTGCTATTATCAAGCTTTAATGAAACAGGGTTGAATTATCTAGAAAAATTCTATAAAAATTAATTTCTCAAAGAATTTTAGTTACGTATCCAATCGAATCCAACGGATATATTTGTGGCATTTGATAAAGCAGTTAGTCTATTTTGGTATTATGATTGCAGAGTTTGCACCAAATTGCACCTTTTTTCAAAATTTTCTGATTTTATTTTCATTTTGTTTGAGAAAAAATCATCAATAAGAAGCTTAGAAAGTTCATATAAGCTCTCAGTGGTGCATAAAAATATCAAATAATTAAATAAAACACTCAAATTTATTAGATTTATGTAGGTACCGAATATTCCAGTTAAGTTAAAGCTAAAATTAAGCGTATCATCGAAATTCGTTATCAAAAATTCCATATTCTATTTAAAATTTATAAGTTGATACCACGTGGCTAGAAACCAGTAACCGGAAATGAAATCGAGTTGTATGAAAAAAGTCTCAACCTAGGGTCAAACAAGATCTGCAAATTTCAAATTCATCCGACGAATGGTTTTTGATATATCATTTGACTAACCGTTATGGGACACCCTGTATATTGGGACACCCAGTATTTTATTAATAAATATCAAGTAAAAGTAAAATATATTGTTATATAACTATTCTGTAATCAATAAAAGGACTAAATAATTTTTGCCATCTTTTACCTACTTTGGCCCCACTGTGTGATGGTAACTAAAAGATATTCGGTAAACTTTCAAAAAATTTTCTCGAAAAATGCTTTTTTTTTGTATAACTTCACAATATAACCCGAGTAATTTTGTATACAACTTGCGTTGACTGATCAGTTAAAATATGTACTGCTGAAACTTAATTTGAAACATTTTATACCTATAAAATAGTATTTTACAATATAAGTTGAGTAAGTTGTTTTTACTGATCGAGAAAATGTTGCAAAAACAAGACCCGCAGGGTCTCGTTTTTGCAATTTTCGAGATCAATAACGGCACTTAACGTATCGTGTATTGTATATTTTTTGCACGATCAATCAATACCTATAAATAAAATAGAAGGGTCTGTCTGTGATTTTCGAATTTTTAGGTATTAATATGTTTTTCAGTTAGCAAATTCGACATATATAGCAAATCTAACTTTAAAAAAATTATTGTCTGTCTGTTTGTCTGTCTGTCGGTGTGTCTGTCTGTCTGTCTGTTTGTACGAACCGATTTAACTCAAAAACTACTGAAGCTATTGAGTTGACATTTACAGGGAATATTGATATTAACCTCCCGATCAATCTTAACCACATTTTAATGTGATCTCCCAAATGGTTATGTAAAGGATGATTAAAAAAAAAATCTCCATTAAAAGTTTATGGTCTTCTAAATAAAGTAGATTTTTGAAAATTTGGTTTTAGAAGTTTCCAAATATGAAGATTTTAATTAAAATATTTCTAACTTGCTGCCACTTCCGGTTATACCGGAAGTTGACACAAACTTTGCTATTTTAAGTGTTTTAACAACAACTTTGAATTCGCTGGGAACTGTTATTAATATTCTATCTGACAGTGGTATTTCAGCTTCCTTAACATGATACAGGTGGTCACATGAAGCATTTTTTAAATATTTTTTTGTTTAGTGTGAAAATTTTTTTTTTAAATGAACCACCTATATTTTTTATTATAACTATGTAAAAAGATGTAAACTCTATCTATTAATATCAGAAATTCTTACACCTAAAACTGATATTTTGGAAGTTACATCGAATTTATATAATAAAATGATAAGTTAGGTTTTCCATGGGCACGGTTGACACAAAAACCACTGGACAGATTTTAGTGAAACATTGTAAATTTATTCCTTAGATGCTTCATCATCTCAACATCTCCAGTCAGAATCTTCACGATATTCTTTATGGAGGTTGATATATTTACGACAAAAGTTGATATACCTATCAAAAATACTCATTTAATAATAAACGGAAACAAAAGAAAGAAAAACAATAGATTACCTAGGTTACAATAAAAATAATTCAAAAATTTAAACATTAACTTCAGAACTTTTTTATTAAAATTTCACTTTAGAAAAGGATTGTAGTAAAGCCTAATTACGAAAGAACTGAACGTAATTTTGAAAAATCCACCAGGGTTTTCGGATCTCGAAAAGAATCCGACGTTTGTCTAAGCTTGTTTGTCGTAATTATGAACATATGTAATTTTATTACAGAAAAAATCCACTTTTTGCACCCTCTTAAGAAGTGCAATAAAAACATCAAGTGAGAGGGGCGAGTTACATATTGCGTACACATATACACTACTTTCTTCAAGTTAGTTATATGTACATGTAATAACTACAATAGGTTTTAGCCGGATTGTTGTTATTACTATACATTGTTGAAGTTTTTTGTTCTATTTTATTAAGTTAATGTTTATTATTATTAAAGCAATATAACATTTAAGACGTATTATTGTTATTATTAGTACCTTTATTTGAATAAAGTTTCTAAAACTTATAATTTTTGTTGAGTTAGATATAATTTTAATTAGTAAGTATGCTGAGATAATTTTATTGATTTCATTCAAATATTCAAATTCATGGTAAAATTAACCTTGAAAATTATTTTTTAACAAGTTAAAACATATTTTTTATAACAAGTCAAAATATATATATTTTTTAGACCGTCACAGGAACTCTAAGAACTGCAACTCAAGGGGGAAGAGAACATTTTGTTGCATTCCTTAGAGTTCTACTGTGTTTTAGAAATAAGGCAGATGCTTTACGTTATGGTCCTTTTTATACATAAGTAATATATGTAGTACCGAACATGGCATACATTTGTATTGAAATATTACTATGTTCTACCAACTAAAATTTTTCCATAAAAATATATGTTATAGAGTACTAAGAGACATATTATTGAACAAAAAATGGTGGGTGTCGCTAGCGCGTAAGTGCCAAAAAAAAATTTTCTTAAATTTAAAAATTTAAAAAAATTAGTATAATAAAGGGATAGATATAACGTTAATCTTTTTTTTTATTACTTCGCCTAAGGTGGGTATACAATATATATTAAACTTAAATAAATCGACTCAGTAATTTCGTCAAAAAAAAATTTTTTTGAAAATTTTTGTCTGTGTATTCATAAACTATTAACCTCGGAGGTTGAAATTTGGCAGGAATGTATCTGGGGCTAAGAAGTATTATTTCCTATAAAAACAATCAATTTTGCGTCAAGGGCCGTTTTCCCTATCTTACCCGGCTATGCCCTTTCCAGGCTATACGAAAAAAAATCATGAATGACAGATAAAGAATATTGTACACAGATAACTGAGAGTAAGGGGGTTGTGGGTGATGGCTATTGCTAAAAATTTGTCAAGTGCGTGATGAACCATGCAAAATTAGGATTCCGTAATCATTTCAAAAAAATTATGAGACAGTAATGCCAAATGATTAATGAAATATATTTTCGAAAAAATTAGAAAAATATTTTTAACATTAATATTTTCCTTTACATACAAAAATAATGAATAAATTAAATAATATATTATATACACGGACTTCATACGTGATTGTACTTTTCTATTTCCTCACCCTAAAGATCTTAAGATTTTCAATTTATTAAAGATAATAATAAATAGGAAATTCGGACGCAATTAAGTGTAAGTCGCCCAAGCAACAAAAACTAAATTTTATAGAGGCAAAAGACATAATTTAAAAATTTCTTTAATTTTATTCTGCTTTAATAACTAGAAAAGTATACAGTCGTACAGTATAAATTCACTTGGACATTAATAATACATAAAGTAACCCCAAGTAAAGCAAGCAATAGGTATCATTGTAATAATGAATTCTGAATTAATTTATTCTTGCTTAAAGTGATTAGACGACATATGAATGTATACACATGTTTAAGTAATTACATCATTGTCGAATACATTTATTTATTCATTTTTATGGTAAACCGTAATAAATATTTTATTTATTTACGACTGCTATGAAATTGCTTGCTCATTTACAGTATACAATACAATCTAGGTAAGCTATGTTTAACATACGACTGCGTTAAATTTTGTTTCTTTGTACCTGCGATTGTGTGTGAGCAATCACGGCTTGAACTCATTTTTTTGTTAATCTTTATACTGTATATTGTATTAAAACCTGTAGAAAATTTTCTCCTAACAACTGATTCACTGATATATTTGACATACAAGTTTGACATAATTCTGATGTATCATTTTCATACCAAATTTATGTTATTTATTGTAAATTTTATATTAGTTGTAATAGTACGTAACTTGGTTGTAAGGAATATTATATTATAGACTCGCGTAATTATGCACTCGTCGCTGCACCGCTCTTGCGCAACTTTTTCGCTTATATGTAATATGTTACTTATAGTGATGAGCAAATGCAAGACCAAGACTTGACAGTCTTGGTCTTGGTCTTGTTCTTGCATTAAGAATCTTGGTCTTGGTCTTGCTAGAGCAGTTTGAGTTTTGGTCTTGGTCTTGTAAATTGCAGTCTTGGTGTTGGTCTTGGTCTTGGTATTGCTAAAAATTTTGCACTTTCTTGCATTTTTTTATTAGCGAATTTTTTCCTGCTAAAATCAGAATTTTCTCTCTTTACGGTATTAATTATACTTTCAAATGATTAAAATAGTTTAGCAAGAGTCTTGCTTTTTTCTTGCTTTTACCTTGGTTTTGCTCTCATGAGTCTTGGTATTGGTCTTGCAGCCATGCTTATAGTCTTGGTCTTGATTTTGGTCTTGCAAAAAATGCAAGACCAAGACCAAGACTAATTTTGCTCATCACTAGTTACTTATAACCTCAATTACGTACTATACTATTAAATTTCCTACATTTTATCCTGAAAATTATGAAAAATTAGCTACTGACCACGGATCTGTGAAAATACGTGTCTAGCACGCACTTGACGAATTTTTTCTTCTTTCTTTCCCGCAGGAAATACCACTAGCGGGCAAAGAAATTTCCAATTTTCTTTTACAAGCTCTAAGGACTATAAACATTAACACCAATAAAAATTTTCTTTTACTTCTTGCGCCTACATTTTATAAGTTATACCCTTTTTCGTTGTGCGCCCTGAAGCGACTGCTCCACATGCTCCATTGTAGTTACGCCTCTGCTTATTGAACTATAAAATATATCCACGATTTAATGTTTTTCCATTTTTTTGCTTGGTTCTAAATAAGACAGTGTTAAAATCTTCCGTGACGTTTTAAAATATATTCACTCTTTGAGACGTGACTGAGTAAAATTAATGTTTTTCTAGTATCAGGAGTGGTAGCACCTACACATTTCACGGTATGTTTTTCACGAGGTCTTTTTAGTGTTGCCCAGTGTTATCATTACATATAAATATATTTGAAGTGCCAAAGTCTCGTTTTTTTGTTAAAAAAGCCATAAAAAAATAAAATAAGGCACGAATATATCAAATAATTAAAACAAATATTTAAAAAACATATCACATATACATTATATAAAGAACACCTTTGTAGAATTTCACGTTTCTAGACTCAACAATTTCTATATAAATTTTCATCCCCTATTTTAACACCTTAGGAAACGAAATTCTAAAAATCCATTCTTGATAGTTGCTCGCGTTACTAAAAGAACCTGTGTACAAAATTTTACGTTTCTAAACCCAGCGGTTTTCTATATAAATTTTCATCCCCTATTTTACACCCTTAATGGATAAATTTTCACAAAAATTATCCCTTTTAATACTCATCTACATTAGTGATGAGCAAAATTAGTCTTGGTCTTGCAGTCTTGTCTTGGTCTTGCATTTTTTGCAAGACCAAGACCAAGACCAAGACTGCATTTTGCAAGACCAAGACCAAGACTATAAGTATGGCTGCAAGACCAATACCAAGACTCAAGTGAGCAAGACCAAGACTATAGCAAGAAAAAAGCTAGACTCTTGCTAAATTATTTAAATAGTTTGGAAGTATAATTAATACCATAAAGAGAAAAAATTCTGATTTTAGAAGGAAAAAATTCGCTAATAAAAAAATGCAAGAAAGTGCAAGATTCTTTAGCAATACCAAGACCAAGACTGCATTTTGCAAGACCAAGACCAAGACTGCATTTTGCAAGACCAAGACCAAGACCAAGACTCAAACTGCCCTAGCAAGACCAAGACCAAGATTCTTAATGCAAGAACAAGACCAAGACCAAGACTGCCAAATCTTGGTCTTGCTCTTGCATTTGCTCATCACTAATCTACATTATTAAAGGACCCCTGTGGCCCTATGCAAAATTTTACCTTTCATAAATTTTCATCCCCAACTTTATACCCTTAGGGGATGAATTTTCAAAAATCTTTTCTTAGTGCTCCCCTACGTTACATAAAGAACTCGTCTGCAAAAATTTCACGTTTCGAGACCCAATGGTTTACTATATAAATTTTACATCCCCTATTTAGGGAATGAATTTTGAAATTTCATGTAGCCTATAGCACTTCCCAGATTAAGACAAATCCTGCGACACCTTCTTTACCAAAATCCGTCAAGCCGTTTAGGCTGTAGGCTGCGCCACAGTAACAGACATAATCAGAGGATACATACATACTTTCGAAATGCATTACCCTCTTTCTGATGCAGTCGGGTAAAAAATTAAAGGAATTTTATTCAGTGGCCCTAATTTAGGAAAAATTTTGTCTACTTTAAGTATCGTAAATAAATTCGTCAGACTTTGTTTTTTGCTACTATTCGGTATTCAGCCGAATATCAAAAAATGGCCGAATACCGAATAGTTACTGAATATTAGTTGCAAGCCTGCTAACTACTAATGAAGACTGTGATTACTGACTAAAAATGTAACGAATATTCGAATATAAAAAATTTATACAGATATAACCGAATTATCTCTCGTACCTACCTATTTAAAGTATAAAGGATTTGTGCTCCTTTGGTTTCAATGGTACTACAGGGATGGCTTGTATTCGGATATTCACTCTGTATGTTATTCTGTACTGATCTGGCACAATGCCATTAACATAGAATATTATCTTAGACAATTATCGAAATATTCCAGTCTGGAAAATATATGTTACGATAACTAAATAAACGTTTTAAAGCTTTTTATCAATGTTAAATTCTTACGCGTTCTAAATTTGTTCAAAAATTATCTAAAAATACTTTACCGTACTAAATAAATTTATAAAATTGATCTTGGAATTGTGCCAATCTTCTGAAAAGTACTTATCTGTCTTTCGTCTTTATACATATAGGTACTTCATTTTTAAAATTTATCTTTCGATAATATCTTACGTGATGACACGACGTAAAGGAAAAAGACACACTTGGAAAGTTCATTTTATGCTATAAAACTTAAAATACTTACCGACTATAGCTCGTTCGTTGAGCTAAATTATACTTTTCGTAATTAAAATCTTTCAATCACAAATAGAACGTAAACAGATAATTCTTATAATTATGTAATACGTACCACTTTATCAAATTCGACTAACTTTATGTTAAAATCAGTGACCACTGGCCATTGCTAATAACAATTTACGATCTATTTTAATCGAAATATCTTGAAACGAAAAGTACAATTTAGCGAATGTCATATATATTTGAAAGAATACTTCCGTTCTTTACCTATATAAACCATTTTAAAAATATCGTCAATTTCGGTATCGATAATTTTCGATTTTATATATATATATATATATATATATATATATATATATATATGCATGCAAATATTATTGGAATACCTACACATCTTGCTTTTCCTAATTTTTACTAAATTTTTTATGTGATATTTACGATCGAAGTTTTCGATAACGAAAAGTGTCATTTAAAAACAAACACAATAAAAAGCCTTACAATACGATAATCCAACTTCAGAAGCACTTATTGTGACATTACTACACACCGCCAATGTGTTAATAAAAATGGGTACATGAAAATTAATATAGGTATAGGTAATCCTATAATGAATGTAAAGGAATAACTCAAATTGAATTTTGAATTCAAGAATCTCATTTCCACGTTACACCACTTATTCTTTAAGCGAACATTCATTAAGCGGACGGTATCCAGGTGTTTGTGTTTACAAACACAGTCTTCGCGAAAATATTTTTAAAGTAAACAACTATTTTTATGTAAAAAAAAATCTTGCATATTTAACATAATTATACAGGCGATTATTTCAAAAGTTAACGTAAGTGTATGATAATAAAAATAATAATAATAATACAGCCCTTCTTTTGAAACATACACCTTGCAGTTAAAAGGGTGCATACGAGTTCTCTCCCGCGGTCAGATTTTAATCTTATCTTGAAAAAGGGTCGTAGGTTAGTTCCATCCCGACTTGTTATCTACTGGCAGGTAAAATTAATTACCTAAAAATATTCAAACTGATAGATATACAGCCATTTTTTTGTTACGGACATGACATACAGCTCTAGTATTAAAACTAATAATGTTATGTATTTTATATTCAGTACAAATATTGTGTACACATTTGTCTTTCTGCTTAGTATCGAAAATTTATAAGAAAAACATAACTTCTATTTTTTTTTCCTTATGAGAAGGCGTGTTGTAAAGTGCGTAAAAATGTCATGTCCGTAACAAAAGAATGGCTGAATAATAATAATAATAATAATAATAATAATAATAATAATAATAATAATAATAATAAACGCCCTGTGGGTGGGGGCTTCACTTTGCAGAATTTGCCCACAGTAAGTCCTGCTTATCGTAAAAGGCGACTAAAAGGACAACCCATTAGGATGGAGAAAATAAGAAAAAGGCTTCGGAAAACTGCCGCTGCCGGTGGAGCGACCGGGCGCATCAGGGTCACCACTGAATGTGACAGCTCAGATCACGGTGACGACAGGTTGGGCTCTAGGCAGCCACCTGTCAGCTGTAACAACACCTTCAGCCAAACTACTACTGCCCTACTTACAGAGGCTCCAACACCTTTGGCTCAGCCGACTTTAAGTGTTTCCTCGGAGCACCCTTTGGGGACCACTAAAGCTGGTAAGAAGCGTGTGCGTATGCAATGGACAGATGAACTGAATGAATTCATCGTACGCACATACTTCCAAGTTACTAAACTTGAAACGGACAAAACTGGTTACCGTACTAAATTACATCAAGAGTTCGCGCGCACCTATCCTCACCTAAACCGCGTCACTGAACAGAGACTGGCAGACCAAAAGCGTGTCATTTTCACCAATAACCTTATACCTTCTTCCCTTATAAACACTATTAAAACACAAGTCGCACATCAATTTGCTCAACATGAAGAAAGTCAGGCCGACGACGGCCCACCAGAAATGGGGAGCCCCATACAAAACGACACTCAACAACTTGTCGAGAATGAGCCTAACCACTATGAAACAGCAGTAAACGACACCCTACTGCAAGAGATCGAACTGGAATTTAACACAGCGCTTACTGAATTTGAAGGGACAGACCCCACACATAGGTACTTATTGCCTAAACAACACACCTCACGTAGATTGGCTGAGATCGTTGAGATACTACATAACATAACACTGCCCCAACAGTTGCAAACTTGTGACAATTTTATCGAGTTACACACAGCTATTTACTGTGGAGCCGTTGCCGCTATACGTTGTAAAGATTCCGATGTAACACCACCTGTAGCGCACAACTCGAAGGAACACAAAACTCCTGCTTGGGAAATACGATTGAATAAACGCATCAACAACATCCGATGCAACCTCGGCAGGATCACCAAATACCAAAAGGGTACGAGGTCCAAACGACTCAACAAATACATACACGACATATTACACAAACACACAGTACATACATAATACGAGGAACCCAATAAAACACTCACAGAGATCAGAGATATGCTTCACCAAAAATTAACAGCACTAGCGAAGCGCTTACGAAGATATAAGACCAGTACTGAACGCAGACGACAAAACCAAACATTCAACAGAAACGAGAGACAGTTTTATCAGTCTCTAACGAACACGGTAACTGACAGTAATGGTCTACCGGAGGAGAACGCACTCCATAGTTTCTGGGCGAATATATGGTCCAACGTCATTGACCATAATGACAAAGCCAGCTGGATCGATATAGAGTGTAGGAATAATAAACATCTTCCGGAAATGCCCTATACGGACATTATTACAAAGGCCGTCTCCAAAGCTTTACAGAGATCACATAACTGGAAGGCACCTGGCATCGATAACATACAAAACTACTGGCTCAAACACTTTACATCAACACACAAGTATCTCGCTGAACAGGGTATCACATATATGAAATCTAAAAACAGTGATACAATAAATCCTGCTAATTATTGACCTACCACCTGCTTGCCTACAGTGTATAAGATTTTGACGTCCTGTCTGGCAGAAAAGATCAATGAGCATTGTCAGATTAACACCATACTGACAGAAGAACAAAAGGGATGTCGAAAGAGGTCACAAGGTTGCAAAGAGTACCTTCTGATTGACTCCATAGTATTGGAACAAGCGAAAGGGACACAACGTAACCTGTACACAGCGTTTATTGATTACAAAAAGGCATTTGATTCGGTGCCGCACTCCTGGTTACGGAGAGTATTGGAGCTGTACGAAATACACCCAAGTATCGTGAACTTCCTTGGAACGATCATGTCCGACTGGCGAATGACCTTACATTTGAGTATTGGTAATGAAAAAACAACAAGCGACCTTATTCAAGTAAGACGCGGCATATTCCAAGGCGACTCAGTGAGTCCATTATGGTTTTGTCTCGCAATGAATCCACTTTCTCGCCTGTTAAGTGAAACCAAATACGGTTACAATGTAGGTACGCAAACGAATTCGCGCTATACCATTTCACATTGGATGTACATGGATGATATAAAGATCTATGCAGCTACTAAACATCAATTACAGCAGCTGCTGGGACTTTCCAAGGAGGTTTCTCGAGACCTCTGTATGGAGTTCGGAATCGATAAATGTCGAACACAATGTCGTTCTGGAGGAAAACGAGATGCGGTCGCATTCGAACTTGAACCAGAGTCTGTTATGCAGCCCATGGACGAGGGAGAGTCGTACCGGTATCTCGGATTCAATCAGAACGAACGTATTGATCACAGGGCTGTAAAACAACACCTGATACAGCAATACTTAACGCGTGTACGGAGATTACTGAACACCCACCTTGATGGAAAGAAAACCATAAAGGCAATTAACACCTACACAGTTCCGGTGCTAACGTACTTATTTGGGGTAATCAAATGGACGCCTAAGGACTTGGCAAACATCGAGATCAAGACCCGCGTCCTTATGACCAAATATCGAATTCATCATCCCAAAGCAGCGATAGAATGACTAACGCTGCCAAGAGCCGAAGGGGGTCGGGGTCTTATAGATATAAGGAACACGCATAATAAACAGGTTCACAACTTGCGAGAATACTTTTACACCAAAACACACACATCACACTTACACAATGCAATAATCCAAGCCGACAAGGCATACACACCATTAAACCTCTCACACACAGAAATGCCAGATAGTTTTTGCCCATTGGTCACGAAGGACGGCAAAATCCAGCAATGGATCCGCAAGCCTCTACATGGGAGACATCCACGTGATCTTAACCAGAGTAACGTCTACAAAGCAGCGTCGGACGCCAGGTTGAGTCAGGGAAGTCTCTTCCCGGAGACTGAAGGATGCATGCTGACTATACAAGATCAAGTAATTCATACAAAGAATTACTCAAAATACATACTTCGTGACTCGTCAATAACATCTGACTCATGCCGGAGATGCCATTCCAAACCCGAAACAATCCAACATATCACAGCTGCCTGTACTCAGCTCGCTCAGTCCGAATACAAACACCGTCACGATTAGGTTGGCAAAATTATATACCAGAAACTAACGGTTAAGCACCACCTTATAACCGATAAAACACCATACTACAAGCTCACACCAAAAGTAGTAGCAGAGAATGACTCTTGTAAACTTTACTGGGATCGGTCGATTATTACAGATAAGACCATAAATCATAATCGACTAGATATCACTTTCGTAATGAAAAAAACTAAAACAACCTATCTGATCGATATTGCGGTTCCAAATACACATAACTTACAAAAAACACACGCAGTTAAATTGGATAAATACACTGACCTCGCAGCCGACATAAAACAACAATGGCGAATGGAATATGTCCATATTATTCCAATAGTGCTCAGTGCCACCGGGGTCATTCCACACACACTACACAATAGTTTGAGCCTCTTGGGTCTCCCAAAATACACATATGTCACTGTGCAAAAGGCAGTGATCATAAACACGTGTCATATAGTACGGAAGTTCCTCAGTAATACGAATCCGACTGCGATATGTGAAAGCACAAGATCTGCTTCTACTCCATCTCAGCTATCTACAGTGAGCGAACAACACACTGACACTCATCCTACAGACACACAACACACATACATAAACACACAATACACTAACAGTGAAACACAAACACTTAACACACATACAGATACAGATTCGTCTAATGGAGAAGGAGGATCGACCAACTGCCGCACTGTCACTGACATTACCGCTCTGGTGCACAATGAGATATGGCTATGTCAATTTTCCAAAAACTTGCCAAAAAAACGCGAACGTTCATTTTTAAATCGCTCTAGAAACTGTTCTAATTTAGCTAGAAAGCTGGGAGAGGTGTCATTTTGTAGCATTTTAAATGGTCTTTCAAATGATATACTACTTGACAAGGGTGTTAATGAAAATATTTTTTTCAAAATCCATGTAAAGACTGATTTAACTTTTTTTACAAAAAATACATAATTTAAAATTCTAAAAATATTTGTATAAATACTTAGTATTGTTCTGAATCATATAGTAAAATATGAATGTGGGGTCTTAATGAGTTCATTGTTAAAAAAAATATTTCTGTTGCTGGTTTTCCACTATTACCCAATTTTGTCAAGACAATGTATCGCGTTTTTTTGGCAAATTTTTGGAAAATTTACATAGCCATATCTCGTAAGCGGTTTCAGATAATAATTTAAAAATTGACACTTTTCTTAGTCTTAGTATCTAGTATGAGTATACCAAATTTTAAGAAAATCTGAAATGGTGAGGTAAAATTTCTTTCAAAACTGTTGATTTGGCATGGAATTGGTCTACTGCTAAGGCCGCTATTACATTGTCATAGATATATGTCAAAGATTTTTGATCAAATCTATGATCAAATATTAAGAAGTATCTTTAACTATGGTTACAGAAATTTATATTATAAAAGTTGACTTATTACACTATAATATTTCTTTGATTAAATAAAACTTTGACATATATCTATGACAGTGTAATAGCGGCCTAAAATATTTTTTAGCTGATAAATTTTACTGATCAATAAATTAAATTGCTGCTCAAATAATTTATTCCCTTTTAGTACTAATATATTATTAAAATTTTAAGCTCAACTAAGCCTTCCGATTAAAGCCTTGGTCCAACTAGAACCATCAACCGTACATGTCATAAATCAATAACAGTATAACATTTGATACAGGTATAAATAAAAACTCAATTGTGTCATAATTTCTGGAAAATAAAAATCCACACGATAATAACTTTCAACAAAAAAATTTAGTACCTACTTGTTTTGGTCAATGTATCACGTTATCCTCTTATATATCGCGTGATATTCTTATTAACCCCTTTAGGACTAATGACGAGCTCAGCTCGTCATACTAATTTAAAATAAAAATTCAACTGACAAGTGTGCATTGTCTTATATCGGTAACTAGAGGCTCTGTAGTAAAGGGCGGTGGTCATATTGGAAATAAATTTGTACCAAAATGTAAAAAATGTACCAAACTTGCGATTATATAGGGTTGAGCGGGGTAAAAAAAAGACACTGCTCGAGCAGGGTAAAAAAAAGACATACTTATTTATATTAACACTCAACAGTGTTAAATTCAAAAATTATTTCTTGGAACAGGTTTTATAACATAAAAAAATTTTCTCCCAAACCTGTTATTCATGAGAGAAAAACTTTCATTCCGCGACGATAAACTTTTTCAGTAAGTAAAAAATCTGATAAGATAGAGTGCTGTATTTTTTTCCTGTTATTCCACATGCTTTAGTAATGTAAAGTACAAAGTTTTATTTAAATGGTCCGACAGCTTGTAATTTTTTTATATGTTAAAAAAAAAGAAAAAAATGGGGTAAAAAAAAGACAAAACAAAGGGTTAACATTTAGAAAAATTAAAAATTACTGACAAGGATTTTCATTTTAAAACTATATAATGACACGTTTATGTGTATTTTATGGATTAAAAAAATACTAAGATTCTTCAATAAAGCAATTTTTTTGTTAGTAAATAGGCGATTTTCATGGATATCAATTTCAGCTTATTCGAAAATTTGAATTTTTGACCCATGAAAATTTATTTATGTTTTTATAATGTATAACTATGCTTTACTGCACACATTTAGTATTTTTAACTCATTCATAGATTATTTTATTTTTTTACTTTATGTAAAGTGGTGTAAAAAAAAGACAGCCTCAAATTAACACATTTGGTTTTTTAATGAGCTACAATAAATTTTGTATTAGTTGTACGTTTGTGAAATAAAAATTATTTTAATATTTAAAGTCCAAAGAAATTTCCTGTGAGTCAAGGTTTTGCATCAGTTAACTTTTTCTGATTTTTGTTACTGCTTAATCTTAGCTAAAGTTTTTGGTAAAATACGTAAAATTTAAATATATCTATAAAAAATTTTGTAGTAGAGATAGAATTGTGAAATAAAAAGTGTTGTACTGCTAATTACCCAAGCTGTCTGTTTTTTACCCTTTCAATCATGTACTTGCAGTATCCTATTACCTAGTTAGAGGTCTGTCTTTTGTTTACCCTTCACTGTCTTTTTTTTACCCGCCAAGTGGGGTAAAAAAATTGCCATTAGCTTGAGTAAAAAAACAAGCAAAATCTTAAAATACAAACAATTTAACATCATACAGTATTTTTTTTGTCTAAAAATTCAAATATTTTCTACATGAAAAATGAAAAGATTTGATTTTGTCTTTTTTTACCCCGCCCAACCCTACTTATATAAATATTAAAATTTTTATTAAATTTCTCGATCAACCGGACTCATCATCAGTTTTGAAAACACCAAAATGACAACAATCCACCAATACCCTTTCTACCACATTTAGATAGGTATCGTGAAAATACCGAAGATGTAGCGAAAAATTTGACTACCGTGATGGGGCCCCGCTGTTCACGGCGTTTTAGATTATTTGGTCAACCCGGTATTATATTTTAGAAAAACCAATTAGAGTTGAAAGACATTTACAGCTGCTTAAGAGTGTTTATAAACGATGAAAACGAGACAGGTTGTCTGATCTCTTAATAACAAAGATTTTTACCGATCGCGACATGGGTGACCGACTCAACAACCCCTGACCTAGTCAAGACCATCTTACGGTACATGGATGGGGTAACTTTGGCCAACCTTATGAACTGTGTTTTTTGTGCTATTATTGTAAAATAAATAAATAAACTATTCGAATTATATACTAATACAGTCGACTCTCGTTAATTCGAAACTCGAGGGACTCTTAAAATATTACGAATTATAGAGAGGTTCGAATTATCGCAGGTAACAATTTTAATTGTTTAAGCATTTGCGATGAATGAACTTAAACTTGTCTCAAAATGTACTTACAATCTTTCTGTCTCTTTCTCTCTGCAACTTTGAATTATCGAGTGTTTGACCCCGATGAGTTCGAATTAACGCGTCGTTTTGTTACGTAGCAATGATTTTTTTCGTTCGAATTACCAAGTGTATAAAAATGTACTGTTTTAGTTCGAAATATAAAGAGATTTTGTAGGGAATTCGTGATACCTTTGAATTATAGAGAGTTTCGAATTATCGCAGGTTTGAATTAACGAGAGTCTACTGTATAATATGTATTATAGGATATCTAGAATATGACGTGCCTACTATATAAGCACTTTTCAATAACATGATGAAAAACTGATTGAGAAACCAGCTAAAATACTATAGACAAGTAGGTATATTTTTAATTTGAAATTTGAAAGGACTTTGAAACTGAAAGAAGAACCACAGACTGATGGGATTTTTAAAAGTCAGTTCAAATTTGATATAGAAATGACCCTTTCAAATTAAGTAGGCATATTTTTCATTTAGTGTATGTTTTTTAGTGTAGGGTGGGTCGGGGTAATTTGGGTATACTGGGGTAATTTGAGTGATATTTTTTTTTTATATATTTAGTACCAAACTATATTTCACTCCCAAATTAATATATATTGTTTGTTGCAATATTAGATATTATATCTTCAAAACATTTTATGTTGGTAACACTGGTGCTACGAAAAAATTTTCTTTTTTATTTGTTGAAAGTCTGATTAACTGATTTGCTTTGTTCAAACGTTTGTAGTTCACAGAAGAGTGGTAGTACAGTAAACAAATTCAGGTATGTGTATATTACATCCTTTAGGAACATTTTTAAAAAAAATTTACAGGTGTAGGGTTGACCGGGGTAAATGTGAATTGGGGCAATTGTGAACGGCGCCTATAATTTCTAAGATAACATTAATTTTGTTAAAAATCAAATCTTAGTATGTTTTTCTGTCCTTTCTTAATATGCTATTAAAATTTCATAACAATTCTCCAAGTATTAGTATCTTTTTTTTATTTTGAAAAAACCCTTGTAAAATTTTGTGTATCTTACTTCGACCAATCCTCAAAAAAAAATTTTTTTTTAATACATTTTCTTTTTTTTAAAAGGTAAGAAATGGATAAAGATACTTCTAAAGAAGTGGTCTAAAGCCTGAGGAGGTTGCTTATTAACTGCTAAAGAAATTGGACAATTTATTACCAATTCACAATTACCCCATGATTTTAAAATTCCGGGGTAATTGTGAACGTCATTCACAAATGCCCCCATCCGGTCAAAAATTTCAGTAGTGTCCTTTTCAGAGTTGAAAATGTTGATGATGATGTACAATGACATTATTGTACAAGTTTCCGTTGTACAAACAACACACACAAAAAAAATAGATTGTTGTTTTTTGTTCATGTAAACTGAATGTATTTCCTTGAAAAAGTCTTACTTTCCTTGTTTTTGTGTGAAAATCATGTAATTTTTTGATTTTTTATTTGGTAAAATGACAAAATATTATCAAAATATCATTTTTAGCTTGTAACAAATTTGTTCTTACAATTTTTGTTATTTTTATTTAACCTTGATTTTTTGTACAAATTTGAGGTATGCGTAACTTGCATTAAACAAAGAGAAATTGTGACCGCTAGAGTATGATGAAAAATTTGAAAGTGGGGTAAATATGAAGAATTTGAGTTGGTCCTTACTCTGATGTACCTTACTCCTCTTGTAATCCATTCTAAATAATTTTTCTGATGGCATTCACATTTACCCCGAAATTCATAAGATTTGCAAAACCGCACCGGGGAAATGTGAATGGCTTATAAAATTTTTGTTTTTCATACGAATTTGCTCAAAATTTGTGTGGTGCATCCTGAATAATGTAGAATTAGAAATAAATCAACCATAATGTGATATATAAAATAAAAAATACTTAAAACAACGCTTTTATCTCAATTCATGAAAATCCATTCACAATTACCCCGGTCAACCCTACATGAAGAGGATTTTAAATAAATTTCATTTTAATACCACGGGGTAATTTGGGTACAACAACTGATTATCTGTAAACTAACTAATCCAACTTTACATATTTCCCGAGAAAGATGATACTGAGTGAGTGGATGTGGGCCAAATTTCAAAAGTATTTCCTGTCCCTATTTTCAATGGAAGATACTACAAATTTGATAAATAAAGCCTAATCTCATGTAATTTAATTGGAACAATAACTAGTTTTTGTTTATATTACTTTATAACCTTTTTACGTAATAAATAAATAATGTTCCCCAATTCTTATGCTAATTTTATTTATAATATTATACCTAAACTAACCCTAAGTTGGGGTAGTTTGGTTATATAATGTCTGTAAAGACAGTTTTAAATGTATACTACATACTATACCCACTTTCCCCCAACCCTGGGGTAATTTGGGTATACATAAACAAAAGCTTACTATGGCAATAACAGAGGTTTAGTATTTGATTATGTAGTATCAAACTAGTGGGGAAAGTCATATTGCTAAAATGAAACAGAATAACAACAAAAAAAATCAACATAGAAAAAAACTAGAAAGCTTTGATTTCAAAAAACGGTAAAAAATATACCCCAAAATTACCCCAACTGACTCTAATTAAGTATATGTTTCATCGAAAATTAAGACAGTAATTTACCATGGTGTTTTTTACGATTGAAACATTCTAGATTAATTATTCTGGCAATGTAAAATAAGAATCGGTTCAAGAAAAACGGTTCCGCGACAATATAATCGCGGACAAAATAACCGAATGACAAAATAACCGCACAACAAAATAACCTTTTAGTTTTTTTATTTATTATTTTGTTAAAATATTAAATCTAAATTACAAAGATAAAACTGTAGCAATATCTTGTAAATACTTATGTTTTTGTTCTGCGTTATATTTAATCACAAAGTATATTGTCAAAACTAACCTCACCTTCGGGCAAAGGGTAACCTTAACTAACCTCACCACTTAGTTTTTATGTCAAAGTCGAAGTATATTGCCAAAAATAACGAAACTAACCTAACCTTAACTAGCCTCACCACCTATAACCTTAACCTAATTAGTTTTTACATCAAAGTCGAAGTATATTGTCAAAACTAACTAAACTAACCTAACCTTAACTAACCTCATCACCTATAACCTTAACCTAATTAGTTTTTATACCAAAGTCGAAGTATATTGTCTAAACTAACTAAACTAACCTAACCTTAACTAGCCTCACCACCTATAACCTTAACCTAATTATTTTTTATATCAAAGTCGAAGTATATGGTTAAAACTAATTAAACTAACCTAAGCTTCGAGCAAAGGGTAACCTTAACTAACCTCACTACCTAGTTTTTATCTAAAAAAAAAAACGAAGTATATTGTCAAAACTAACCTAACCTTCGGGCAAAGGGTAACCTTAACTAACCTCACCACCTAGTTTCTATATTATCTACCTAAAATTTGAAAAAAAAAAACAACATAACCTTAACCGAACTAATTTATAATCTTACTAGTTTTTATATATCATCTTTTATATCATCTACTATTTGATTTTTCAAAATAATGTTTCCCAGGCTTAGTTTTTTAAATACTATAGTTTTCACCCATTAACGTTCGTTTTTAAATGCAATAGTTTAAAAATAACGACATCTAAGCTAAGATCTATTGCAATTTAGCTATCTTTTACATATTGGGAGCAAAAAAAATCTTAATCATACCACAGCCGCATGTACCCTAACTCAAAAGAATAATTAACGATGTTTATTTTGTTGCTCGGTTATTTTGTCGTACAGTTATTTTGCCGTTCGGTTATTTTGCCCACAGTTATTTTGTCTAAGGTTATTTTGTCGTGCGGTTATTTTGTCGCAGTTATTTTGCCCACAATTATTTAGTCGCGGCACCAAAAAAAACACTTGCAGTTTCATTAAACACCAATTTTTGTTGCTTTTGCTTTGCTTATGTAACTCTTTGTATTTGATAGCAGAAATTTATTACGAGAATATACAAAATGTAGTTTTATTATAGAAAATACTATATAAAACAGAATTTTATACGTAATTTCATGAATCTAATTTAAACTTGAATAATATAAAACATAAATTAATTTCAACTATCCAACGAACATAAGTATTACTGTTTATTAAAATCTAATAAAAAAAAAAAAAAAAAAAAAACTGCAATAATTAATTATTCTGAAATATATTGAATCAATGGATACAGATTATCAAAAAAAAGCTAATTTAAAAAATAAGTACATACTTTAAATGTTGTTAAAAATACTTATAAAATGTCGCCTAACCTCTATAAAGCATGTACACTGTTACATACTTATAGTTGACACATTCTGTTTTAAATGAAATGATCAGAAGTTTAGAATTATTTAACGTATTTTAATATTTACTGTTTAATTATTTTATAAACACAGAAAAAAGAATATAGGAAACTATGCACAAAACGGCAAATATAGTTTGTTTTCAGGGAAACATTCCTAAAATATTTTTATGACTGTTAGTCAAATCATCTGTCATTTAAATGGTCGTCAACTTCAAATATAAGTATATATAAAAAATCAAATATATGAATAAACTTCTTTCGAAAATCGTTATAGTTATTTGAAATAAGTGTAAAAACAATACACCAGTAACAAAAAAGCACTTACTTCTAAATCTTCAAAAGAACGAAATCCAAGGATAGCAAAACCATCAATGATGTCTTCCTCGACAAGTGGTTCCTTAGATTTTTTCCGACGATTAGGGGGTCTTACAGGTTTTTCTCGAACAGGAGATTCATCCTCAGCACTATCCCCATCTTTTGCTTTGTTAGCTCTTTGAGCTTGCATACGCTGAGCTCGTTTCCGTCTACGATTTCGCTGTTTCACTTCGTTATCCATTATTTGCACATTATTTGTACTTATGGCACTGACACCCCACACTTAGATCCATAATATTAGCTTTTATATTTTATTTTAACACTACTCACTCATGTTCAAACACAACGTATTCCGCACAAAAAACACATCGCCACCAACTCGTCAAAATAATACTTGCACCTGGTGAAAGACACTGATTGTTTCGAATGGCGGAACAAACACGGTTGCCGCATTGCAAGAAAAATGGCCGCATATTATTTGTACGGCTGATTTTATACAATTTACATCTTAATACTAAAACAAATTTATTTATATTTCATATTTTTATAGATTTTTATTTGAACACTTTAAACGTCAAATTTGATTACAATTTTACAGAGCGTCATACACAGCATATACAATCAGTCAATACAATGAAGATGTCGCGTTGATGTGCGCTCACTCTATTGTTAATATTATGCATTATACTCACTTCTACCAACTGCAATATTCATTAATGTCATTTATAGTTAATGAAACTACATAATATGCTACATATTATTATCAGTATTTACCGGGCGTAGTCTAAATGTAATTCAAAAAACATTTCTGTATTATGTACATATTTTTGAAATTTCTAACATAAAAATCAAAAAATTGTGTAATTGCCTTTTAATTTAATATAATATATTATGTAACATTTATATAGACAATAATTACTGTTAAATCCCAACAATTAGTAGGGCTAGGAAAGTATGAAAACAAATGTACTTATCATACTTATTCATACTCTTGCTATAATACCTATTATTAAATGTAAAGTTGGTCTAGAAATAAATGACTTTTTAAGAGAGCGCAACTTTTAATTAAGTAGAAGCGATGTAGTGTGGGTGTGATTGAGAGGTTCACACTACCAACTTTCCAGTAGACATATACCACGAATATTGGGTATGTAGTTACCAAAAAATAAAATTCTTGTAAAGCGGCCCCTACACGCTCAATAATATTGCACAAAATCCGAGGTTGTACAATATTATGGATCGTCTGTAGGTTATATTGAAGGGTTGTACAATATATTGTGCTGATCAAAAATAGTTTGAAATATATTGTGCAATGAATGAATATTGTAACGTCTGTAGGCTTTGTAGATATTATTGCGCAATACTACTTTATTTGTTTGTTATTTTGTAGTCATATTTGATAGCTATTATTTGAACCAGTATGAATTATTAATTTGCAAGAATAATTATTTATTGCTTTGCAACATCTTTATTACTTAATATTTAAAATTAAACAACAGTTTAATTAAGTACAATTCCTACATTCAGTTTATTGCACAAATTTCTTTAATAAAATTATTGAACTGTCTGGAGAAGAGTTCAATAAATTGCACAAGTTGATTGCACAATATTATTGAGCGTGTAGGGGCCGCTTAATATCGTAAAACGTGTCAGTCACAAACTCACAATTGGATATTTGACTGATGTAGTAATTGATAACAGAATATGGGGAATAACATAGCGTTTTATTCATCCTTTTAAAATCATTTGGTGATAGTATGAAGATAAATTTTACTTTCAAAGATATCCCATACGTAATTACATTCAGTGAACTTCAGTCTTCTTCGTTATAATTATTAAAAAATTGCATTAGAATTTAAAAATACGTGTCATGGACGAATGAAATAATTATACAAATCTTTAATTTTTATTAACACTTTACTGTCCACGTTTTCGGCATCCGAAAATAATCACAACAAGGGGCAGAGACCGATCGCGATCAGTGATTACACATTATGTGTGCGATGTTACCGCAAACAAGTATTTCCAAAAATAAACACACTGTGTGTTGGTTTCTATAAACATGTTTCTGTATGTTGGTTTCTATAAATATTTTTAGAATAAACCAAACACTAAATATTTTATATTATTACTGTTGGTTTATATATATATATATATATATATATATATATATATATATATATATATATATATATATATATATATATAACGTAAAAACCCCTATGCCCGAACGCGAATCCGAAACTCGAACAGTTTTGACATTTATATATTAACTAGCTGCGACCCGCGGTTTCACTCGCATAAAATTATCTGAAGTAAAGGTAAAATTTATAGGTTAGTTTAATCATATATTCCAAAAGTCTGTGCAAAATCAATTATTTATAGCACTTGACCCTGCTCGCTCAATGACTAAAATAACCATCTTCACGGGAAATTACCGTGTTACACGAGGCAAGTAAAGGACATAGAAGTTAATTATCTTAGAAGTAATCGAAATAAATAAACATAACTCCGATCACCTTTTAAATGACTATACCGATATTTACAGTTTAACTTTATTTTCAATATTATAATTTATTGAAACCTTTAAAATTGTATTTTGCTTGTAATATTGTCGTTTTGTCCACTATGCCCACCCAATCCACTTCCACATCACATACCACTCCCCCTCCATAGAGTATAGGTAGATAAAATTAGTATATAAAGCAAGTATCGAATGTAATTTTTATTCTGTTTGAAAATGAACTGACGGTTCGAAACAATATTGTCACAGTTTTAAAAATAAATGTGGTATTTTGCAAAATAAAGTATTTGTTTATTATTTACAAATATGGAATACCATAAAGTAACGCTCAAATCTATTAATATCTTCATATTTTATTAACATGGCTAATTACCGTACTGTAAGAACTTAGTATAAGTACCTATACCAGCAGTTTTAGAATTGTTCTTATTTTAGGCCCTTCAAGGCATCGAGGCCCCGGGAAATTATTTTAACGTTACTTTCATCTTTCACAGAGATCTCAACAGTACTTGAGTAAAAATAGTTAAATTTCTTCAGCTTTTTAATTTGCACCCTATTTGGTGTAACTGACGGACACTGTGAGCGCACCTCCATTTAAAATTAATATTCTGAAATTTTGTACAAAATCAGTTCCTTATGTGCTTCGCTTCGCTCGTTCGACGACTCTAAAGTATTATTCATATTTTCATATTTTCAAGTCATATTCATATTTTTATAGCATGTCTAATTTTCATAAAATTTTATCAAAATCAGTTAAGTTGTTTAATTAGAGTATAGAGTTGTTTAATGCGATAGCGCTGGAGGATTCATTCCAACTTCACCTTAATTTCAAATTAGATATTCTGAAATTCTTCACTACCGTAAAACCGTCCAGACCCGGACACTTTGCACCAATCTTCAAATTAAATAATTTCTACATTAACCTGCAACAATAAACATTTGTTCTTAACGTCATTAGAGAGAGAAAAATATCCTCTAAACAGCTGTACCAATAAAAACTACGGATTTCAACTTTACTATCTCATTTTACAGGATTACTATCCTACAGTTTTTCAAAGAAATAAAATGTGTGTCTAACTTAGACATGTAATTTTCGTCATAATTGTTATATTGTTTTAGTTTTGACATGTATGTGTTCAGAATTTTATCACGCATCATTTAATGATGTTTGAAGTTATATTCGATGTATATATAAAAAATACATGCTATATATGTATATCCATTTAGACCCGGACACATCAGTTTATTACACTATGGCCGCGATTCGCACCAGTTGTAACTCCCACTGTCCATATGTTAATATTCCCCCCAGAATTATGCGGTTTATGCCTCCTTCTGGTGTCATATCGTATGTTTATTTTATAGAGAGGCATACTATGCACTGCCCCCTCTTCCTTCCCACAAAATATTTTTAAGGTCTTTGACAGGTTCAAAGACATCAGACAATATAAAACACTGTCCTAAACCCGACGGGAGAGGTTAGTTTGCATGTTATTATATTATTTAAGTAAGTGTCCGGGTCAAGACGGATTTGGGGTGTAAACCCGGACACTTATTAATTATTTTTTATTTTTACTTATAATGAAACAAATGGGTTAGGGATATAACAAATAATATAAGCTCTTTCTAATGGTAATACTTTTATTGGTGATATCTATGAAGGAAACATGTATAAACATAAAACTATACCAAAAAATGTAAAAAAGTGTCCGGGTCTGGACGGTTTTACGGTATATTCGTATTTCAATATAGCATGTCTAATTTTTATACCTTGAGATCTTATCGTAGATAGTTAGATATTCATACTGACAATTTTAAGAGCACTGTAATTTGTGACACATTTTGAGATCCCAGGGCTTTGGAGAATATTTCTGAATTCGCATTAATTTATTTCGGAATCTCAATAATATTTGAGAAAAATTTGAATAAAATCCGTCTGATCGTTTATTTGAAGGGTTTTTTTTGGGTTCGCAAGAGCCTACGGGGGAATTTTAGCCTCATGTCCTTTTTTTCCAGAATCTCAGTACATACTATTCGAGAAAAATTTGGTCAAGATCCGTCCAGCCATTTATTTTGAGTTTCTTTGGAGAGCCAACAATTTGATAACGATACGTCCAGTCGTTTATTTTAGGTTTCTTGGGGGTTCTCAGGTCCTACAGGATAACTTTAACTTTGATCGTTTTTTTTTTTTTTTATTCGTATACCTACCAATTTTACCTATAGTCTTGTTTCATCATTTTTTTGATACCTGCTACCGTCTTCTCGAAACTACTGAGGACAGATAAGTAAAGTCCATATTTCATTTTTAATATCAATATGACCAAGCCCGGGTTGATGGAAATTTCATCTTTATGGAATTTGCTGAGAACAGCAAACGTGGCAATTGATGATAACTGGACAGTTCAGTTGTTTATTTCTTTATAGAATATAAATTAATAGTATTTTGCACAGTAAATAAGTAATTTCATAGTAGTCGTAGGTAAAAATATTATTGATGGTATCTATAGAAATATTTATTAAATACTTACAAAAATTCCAAAATTATTTTTTTCTAAATAACGTAAAAGCCCCTATACCGGAACGCGATCATATGTCGGAACAGTTTTGGCATTTATATATTAATGAAGTTATTTCTGAAAGAAACCTTTGATAACAAAATTATTATTAATAGAATGATTGTTTTTCAATTTAAATTCACCTCGCATTTAATGTTTCCTTAATTAAAGGAATATATATATATATATATATATATATATATATATATATATATATATATATATATATATATATATATATATATTAAACAGTTTTTGATGAATGCGTCTCTTTGCTTTTGATCAATGCTCATCTAGTCCAGTTAAGAGATTATAAGAGCTAAATCACCTTTTTATTTGGTTTAAATATTATATATATATATATATATATATATATATATATATATATATATATATATATATATATGTGTGTGTGTGTGTATTTCTATTCAGCACAAATATAACCTCTTGTATGGAACTTATATAATGTACGTAAAATAACTAAGTATTTATATTATAAATAGTTTTAATTTCTTTTTGGGTCTAAAATATTTACTTACTGCTTTAAAATCGTAAAATTTTAAAAATTTTTTTTTATTTCGGAGCGTTTAATCAATTGATAAATGAAAAAATATTGATTTGAAATAGCAAAATCTTAATATGAATGAAAAATGGGGGTCATTTTGACATATTAGTGTTAAAAACTGAACTAAAATAAATTCCACTGTAGTTTTTTACAAGATCACTAGATGGCGAACCCTTATTTGTAGAAAATACAGTATTTTGATAGTTTATTTACATCGAATATTTAAACCATTCTATGTTTCCTACTTTGACATTCTATATGTCACTAGATGTCACTCTGTGTATCATATTCCATGAATGTTTGCTTACACATTCCGAACTATTGATGTTAATGATTTCCGATATGGGTACTTACGGTTGGTAAAAGAAATATATTAATAAATAAAAATTTTTGGGTTTTATTGTTTTAAAGCATATTCATTGGGTTAAAAAAACTTAGTTTCATACTTATTAAGAAAAAAAAATAGGTGTTTAATTTATTTATTAACTTTTATAAGCCAGTTTAATGACACACCTAAAAATAGTGTTCCGGTATAGGGGCTTTTACATTACTTAGCAACTATTTAAAATTTGTATGATTTTTTTATAAATCGTCCATAAATTGCTGTATACAGTAATAAAAAATTGGTATTTCACGGTTTTTCGTAAATTTCGACGGTTAGACAAAAAATTTTGCTAAACCCTTTCTTAGCGAGCGCTTACGACCCAATAGGGACCTACATGCCAAATTTCAAGTTTGTATAGGTGTTATAGTTTTGGAGATTTTGTGATGAGTGGGTGAATCAGTGGTATTTCTCTTTTATATATATAGATGAAGTTATCTCTGATAACAAAAATTATTATTAATAGAACAATTATTTTTCAGTTTCAGTTCGCCTTGCATTTAATGTTTCTATACTTAATCAAAGAAATATATACATATTTTAAATAATATACATATTTTAAACAGTTGAATTTGTCTTTTTTGATTTTAATCAACGCTTATTAATATAAACACATGTCTTATAAATTTCAACATTTCTCAGTGAATTTTCCAAGTTAACATCATAAAAATATACAAATAATTTTTTTTAGTCTAATTAAGAGATTAGAAGAGCTAAATCATCTTTTTATATTTTATTATGTATGGAAAATGGTAGCAATATTGAGTTATGATTCTTCTTTCTATTCTGTGGCTTTTTTTAATCAACTAAAAAAATATCACTGGCTGTCGTGTGTATCTAAGTTAGGAAACTACACAAGGCTTTTTACAAGATCATTAGATGGCGACACCTTATTTTTATAGAGTACATTATTTTTATTTTTTCTTTGTTTTGTTCTCAAACCATTATATTGCTTCATACTTTGACATCTAGTGTCAAGAGATGTCGCCATAAACACAATTTCATTTGAATATTAGGCATTTGATCGAGTTTAGGGTGTCCGGCTACTAATGTTAATAAATTTTCTCTGTTCGCAGGGCCCGCTCTAGGGGCGGGCAACCCGGGCATTTGCCCGGGGCGGCAAAATTTTTGGAAATCGAGAATAGCTAACGTCTTTATTTAATGTTTTATACCGTGAATTTCCACAATTTGGCATAGAACACCGTATACCAGGTATGACTATAAAAATACGTAAGAAAAATTTTAGATGCCGGCCCTGAAATAACGATTTTCAAAGCAGCAATTAATGAAATTGGTGAAAATAACTAAATAACTTACGTTTGATACAAAATAACAAACAAAATGTGAAAAATTAATAAAAATAAATATATTAAACTGAATATTATATTGTAATAACTAATAATTATTCAGAAATAATACTTTAAAATTTAAAAATGACAGTTCATATACAAATAGTGTTGATGATCAAGTGATGATCAGTTGACGCTATAAAACAGCTGATTGCAGTCCAAAAGCCAATACATGTGTAGTATACGGATTGATTTTACCTCATAACATATATATATATATATATATATATATATATATATATATATATATATATATATATATATATATATATATATATATATATATAAACCTTGCTCATAACATATATATAAACTATGGAGGGTAGAGTATCAGGAGAAGTGGTTTCAGTCTCTTATCTGGCTTCACATTTCACACTTCAATAAAAAAAAAAAAAATTGACCTTTTTCGAGACCGTAATAAATTTTATGACTTTTTTTGGTAAAAATATTTTATCCTTTTAAATTTTTCAATATTTTTAAATTAAGTTAAAAAAAAGTTTAAGTTCAATATGGATTTATATGTGACGAAGCAAAAAATCATAGATCCTTGATATTGCTTGCATTAAAGTTGGGAATTTCAAGATGCCAATTAGATTGTGAACTTTATTTTATCGGCTGATTTTTCTAACATAGCAGTAATTTTATTAGGTAAATTTAATAATTTTAATAAATAATTTTTTCTTATTTGAAATTGAATTAACTATGATAAGTAAACTAAGTAAATAATTTATGATAATTTTTATAGCGTAATGATTTCCATAACAGTTAATAATTTAAAATAATTTTCTTTTATTTAAATTAACTATATAATTACGAAAATATCAAATATTATTAATTAAATTCTGCCCCACCCCCGTTTTGAAAATATGGCTATGTAAATTGTTCAAAAATGGTTTAAAATCGCACTACAAGTTTTTCAAATTTTCAAAGAATCAAAGGATCTCTGATTTTTTGCTGTTATTATAATTAAATAATATTGAATCCCACAGGAACATTTAATCGGGATAAGATTACACCATGTGTTAGATCAGGGTAAATAGTGTTTCTGTGTGTACTATAAATTTCATCGACTTCGATTTAGTTAGTTGGATGTAATTTAGCAGTTGATTTTGTTTCCACCGGGAACCTTCAATTGGGATAAAACTATCCTATGTATTATTATTGCTATTGCATTCACTATGAATTTCCATAATCATTTCAACACATTTTTATAATATAACTAAGTCTGACCCGCGGCTTCACCCGCATTGAATTAAGCCCCCCCCCTTGTGTCTCCCCTTCTTCCCCCGGAAACCTTCAATCGGGATTAAACTACCTCGACTAAAACTATTTCAAAATTATTACTATATATGTGTTCATAGTAAATAACGTTTGTATATTAAATTTTATCAAATTCGATTCAGTCAACCTACAGGAACCTTTAATCAGGATAAGATTAGCCTATGCGTTAATTCAGGATTAATCATGTCTGTGTACAAAATTTTATCAAATTCTGTTTAATTATTTGGACATGATTTTGGAATTTCTTTTGCATCCCCTGGGAACATTCAATCGGGATAAAACTATTCTACGTGTTATTAAAATTCTAGCTACATGTGCTCATAGTAAATAGTGTCTCTATATTTTATTTAATCGAATTCGGTTCAGTCATCCTACAGGAATCTTTAGTCGGGATAAGATTATCCTATTTGTTAACTCAGGATAAATAATGTCAGTGTACCGAATTTCATCGAATTGAGTTTTGTTTTTTGGGGTGTGTTTGAATAATTGTTTTTGTATCCCTCAAGAACTTGCAACCGGGATAAAATTTAAACATCGAACAAATTTAAACATCTAAACATCCAAACTTTCACATTTATAATATTATTTAGATATTAATTTTTAGTTAAGTTACATATAAACCGATATAGAACTTAAACTTTTTTTTTAACGCAATTTAAAAATACTGAAAATTTAAAAGGATAAAATATTTTTACCAAAAAAAGTCATAAAATTTATTACGGTCTCGAAAAAGGTCAATTTTTTTTTTTTTTTATTGAAGTGTGAAATGTGAAGCCAGATAAGAGATACAAGCCGGAGAAGTATCTCCATATATAAAAAGTGGCCCCAAAAGTGGATGAAATTAAGATGGCACTAGTGTACTAAAATTCTTAAATTTTAAATTAAGCGCTGAAAATTTTAAAACTGAAACAACAGTTTTTATTGTTTTTAACAGTTAATTGTTGTATTTAATTCAATTTTTATTGTTTTTATATTTAATTCAATTTTTATTGTTTTTAACAGTTAGTATTTCCCTTTAGCATACTTCACTTCACTTATAATCGCTAAGTTCAGATCGAACCCTGATTGCTTATTAGCTCCGTTCTGAGTAATTATTGAACTATTATTTCATCAAATTCAGGGACCACTTTTTCGATTCAAGTCCCATATGAGATACTCCTCCTTTAACTCTACCCTCCATAATATAAACCATGGGGAGTTCACTTAAATTAGAACGTACGTATGTATCGGATGTACAGTGGACCACCTCAACAAGAAACATCTCCCTCTTTCTCTATGTATATATATATATAATATCATAATATGTATATATATAGAGAGAGAGATGTTTCTTGTTGAGATGGTCCACTGTATGTCCATCTTCGACCTTTCCCCCTTGGCAGCTGGCCCCCGCAACGTCAAGGATCTCTAATTGTAAGATCTAAATTTAGCGCTATCTATTCAAAATTAACTTAAACAAAATATGCGCCCTTGCGTTATAAAAAAATATACATATGTAAAACAATTACAGGTGGCCTCATGTTTTAAATTTTTTGGTTATATACGTGTAGGTTATGTATGCAGTATAAATAATGAAAATAAAGTCTGAAAATAAGTTTTTCCCGATTTTCTACCTAATAGAAATTAAATAAGTGTTAAAAAAGAGTTTATAATATATATTTAAAATAAATTATTTGCTTTTTTACTTGAGTATTAATCGTCAAAATACGTAGGTAAGTTATAATGAAATTTCTTATGTTTATTTTCATTTAAATTAATAATTAATAATTTTTATTTTCATAATTTTTATTTAAAATAATGCATGTTAAGAATTGCATAAAATAATTTAATCCATATCAATTATTAAAAATTTAATTTAAAAATCGCGGTTTTCATGATTGCCTAACTGTGCGTTTGACCTTGCACAGGTCAAAATTGCGTTCTATTATCGCAAAATATTATTTCATTGTATTTAGAGCAATCTCTGATATTAACAAAATTTATTATATTATTAAGTTATTATTTAACCAAATTCTTCGGTGGTGCCGGATTTATCACTGTGGAGGCTCCGGGGCATCCTTCATGTGGTGGGCGGGCTCCCAAGTACTTGACATGTTGAAACCCTTTAGTACCTTTGTGAATGCCCGCGCTTGTAATTTAATATAATTATGAATTACGTTTCTAATTTCTAATAAATATTTTGTTTCAGATGCATATTTCGGATATCCGAAAATGTATTGTGAGCAAGAATCCAAACAGCGGCTGAAAATTTCACTGTTTTCCACATTGTCTCGACAGGTAATTATAACAGTTAATAAATAAAACCAGTTATTATACTATATTATAGTCAATTATTGTATTTTAGATGTAAAAAATGGTTGACTTTATTCAAAATCGAAGATCTATGCTGTGTATTTGTTCGGAAAAGGTATTCTTTCATCAACTTCACTTCTCGGTGTCCAAATTCATCGCTACCCGGTATTTATGTTTGAAGCACTGGAGAAATAAAATTGAAGTAGCCAAGTTTAGAATTAATATAAAAATAATGACTCATATTAATTTCAATAAATCTTAGAAGATTGTAAAGCAACTTCTACAGTGGTATTAAGAAAAATCAAACATTAGAATGTTTGTTCTGAATCCTTTTTAACTATTAACGTTTAATAATATTGTTAAAAATACAATTAGCTAATAAGTCAATTTGTTGTACTTTTGTTCCAACTGCAGTGGCGTAGCTAGGCTTGGGCGGTATGGGCCCACGCCCACGACCTCGCACTTATAGGGGTCTCGCGAGTGGCTGTTTTTCGTTTTTTTTTTTTTTTGCTCGTCGCCTAATTTTTAAGGCAGAAATTTTAAAAAGGAAATTAGAGGGGGCCTCGCAAAAATTATCTTGCCCACGTCCCATTTTCGTCTTGCTACGCCACTGTCCAACTGCAGGCAATATTATAGGAATTTTTATAAATAACGACAAAAAACTTGCAGGTTGTTGTTATTTCTAAAAATTCCTTGGTCAATTTGTTTTAAACTCTCAATGAACTTGCATAAAATTTTACAGAATGTAGTTTATTGCGGTTGTAGGACTAGCACATTCTAAACTTCTAAAGACTAACGAATGATTTTTGGAAGTTATTTTTAAATATATAATACACAAATTGTAAAAATTTGAATTAATTCTGCCATTATAGTATATTATAAAGTAAAAATTATTGTTTAACATGCAATTAATGGGAAAATTTCCAGAAAAGACCGAAAATCAACACTTTGAATCACAAATTAGCTTAGAATAAATAAATATCTTTTTCTAAAACACTTATTTTAAAAAACTTTAGCAATATTCAAAGAATAAGATCAACAAAAACTTACGAACAGTATTTTAGTATGTAATTTAGTTTTAAAAACTGAGAAATTTATCCAAAATTAATGTTAGTCATACTAAATATTAGATTAACATCCATTTTTTAATATATATTTTTAATCTGTGAAATGAGTGTTCTCATTGTCAGTGTAAATTTAAAATTAAAATTAACACGTTCATTGCCAATCACGCGATATCACGTGATACAGCTACTTTACTATATGGCGAATAACGCGATATCGCGGGACAAATATAAGGATCTACTTATTTAACTAAAATATTTGGCCATCTCACGAAGTCTCTGTTTTTAGCTTGGTAATGAACGTGTTAAAAACAGAAAATTAAGAAAAAAAATTGACAAAATATAAAGGAAAGCAAATAAGTTTGCAAAACAAAAATTTCATAATTAATCAACTTTAATTTGCGACAATAATTTCATTGATAAATTTGGGATTTAATAGTTTTTGAATCCCTTTAACTGCGGCAGTCAGTTTAATTTTAAAATGCGTAGTAAATTTATTTTTTAAAAAAACGTGATGTTGTTTCTTTAACATAATAATATAAATGTTTTTGTTAAATTTTTCTGTCCAAAATTTTGTTTAATATTTAACTGTGGATTGAAAATTATGTAGTAAAAGATTTTTAGACCAATACTTTTATAATCGAATTTTTTTTTAATTTGAATGTAATTATTTTAATAATTTTTACTAAAATTAATGTAACTTTTTAAATGGTTGTAAGAAAATTTGAGAAAAATAAAAATAACTTTCTTTTTACATGTTGCATTTTATTTATAGGTATAAAACATTAAATTTACAGATTTAAAAAAAAGAGTATAATTATATAATTTGAATTTGGCGCGTTAAATTGTCTGAATAACTATTTCAGGACACTTTTAATGCTCCCCCGTTCCGCCTCTTGGCAGCTAGCCACAGAACAAATAGAACGAATATAACTGTCTCTTTTCTGCAATCACTTATGTGCTTCTTAGGCTGCTTAGTGTCAGTTGCTCAGTACCCGTCGCTCAGTGTAAGTCAGTCAAACAACAATAAATTTGATTGTTGAACCGGCACAAGTAGCGTGGTAGTATCACACACATCACACACATGTTTGACCAAGGGGTCAAACTAGATTGTCTATGTCTCTGTTCCACTTGTAATGAGTTTATGACGTAAATCTCCCCACTCTATTTGTGTAGATACACACTGTTTGCAGTGTATTAGTTTGGTGTTTTTTAGTAGTGTGCGTATTTACGCACACCACCGCAATACACGTATTACCAGAGAGAGCTGTTCAACGTGTTGAACCAACAATGGTAACAATGTACATATAATGCACTGCGGGTTCGACGACGGACACGGACTGACTAATGCCTTAAGGTGTGACACGACTCCAAATGACTCCGCGCCAATTACACGTTTTTAATGTTAGTTGGTTTCTAGTGTTCTATGATGCCAACCAAAGGTCACGTGACGGCCACCACCATCTTCGATTACTCACACAAACACAGTTTACCGCACCAATACAAAGTAAACACCGTGCACGTATACAACATATTTTCTATCTCAAGTGGTTACACAGGTTCCAGTAGTATAGAAATATGTATTTTCTCTCTAGTTGCTCTA
Organism: Brachynemurus nebulosus; assembly: GCA_035578155.1. Classification (NCBI taxonomy): domain Eukaryota; kingdom Metazoa; phylum Arthropoda; class Insecta; order Neuroptera; family Myrmeleontidae; genus Brachynemurus; species Brachynemurus nebulosus. The sequence continues at coordinate 85,466,768 of JAPWDM010000001.1, read as the reverse complement.
TGCATCTAGCATTTGAAAAACACGTACCCCGAAAACGTCGACAAGCTCATAATGTTAACGTATACGTACAAACATTTTTAGATCATTGAGTGAGGTATACCTGATATAAACCTTGGGTAGCCATTTTTCATAGGGTAGTATTCCATTTAGAAAACACAGACGACTCTGTGCGACACCATGTCTTTGAAATGTTTTTTTATGAAACCAATTTTTTTTAAAATTTTATTCAAAAACTAACTTTTTAATTTGTTTTAAAGGCAATTAAAAGATTAGTTTTACAGAGTTAAAGTTTAGTTAAATAAAAATTATGCCTTACCTATGTACCACAGAATATTCAGTGTTAAGCGATATCTGTACTATCGACTTTTAAAACTTAAAAATATTCGTATAGATGCCACAATATATATATATATATATATATATATATATATATATATATATATATATATATATATATATATATATATATATATATATATATATATATATATATTATTATTATTATGTATTATTATTATTATTATTACCTATTAGACTTATTACATAAATAATAATATAAAAAATCAGACATCTGTTCGAGAATTTTTTGATGAAAACGAAAGAAGCAAGCATTACAGTACAAGGTCGTAAAAATACATAAATAACCTTAAACGTTTCTATATTGATAAACATAATATGGTTTGGTGGTTGCAGTATATTTGTAATATACTGCAACTCTTTGATTTGTTTTTCTTTTACAAAATTTCGCACACATGTCACGACTTTATTTATTATAGGGACTCTACTTAAGAAGAATAGAAATAGAATACTGGGTCATACACAATCAATGAAATAAGGAATAAGAAATAAGGAATAAGAAGTATGCCATCTAGTGACGTTGAATGGAAATTTAGCGTAACTGCCCATAGGTATATGTATTTAGGTATTTTTGTACATCAAAATTCATGAAAAAATAACGTTCGTGTTGACTTTTTTTGTCACTAAAGTGAAAAAAATCACGAATTTTGACGTACAAAAGTACCTACATATTTATATCTATGAGCAGTTAGGTTAAAGTTCCACTCAACGTCACTAGATGGCATACTTCTTATTCCTTATTTCTTATTCCTTATTTCATTGATTGTGTAGACACCCTAATGGGTCATACACAATCAATGAAATAAGGAATAAGAAATAAGAAATAAGGAATAAGAAGTATGCCATCTAGTGACATTGAATGGAACTTTAATGTAACTCCCCATAGGTATAAGTATTTAGGTATTTTTGTACATCAAAATTCATGAAAAAATAACGTTCGTGATGACTTTTTTGTCACTAAAGTGAAAAAAATCACGAATTTTGACATACAAAAGTACCTACATATTTATATCTATGAGCAGTTACGTTAAAGTTCCACTCAATGTCATTAGATGGCATACTTCTTATTCCTTATTTCATTGATTGTGTATGACCCCTGAGTTTACTTATCAAAGTAATGCTGACGTTCACCAGAAAATATTGTTACCTAACATTACATATCGGAGCTTGCACTGTTACAAACCTGAGGGCACTGATTGAGAAAAACATAAACTATTTCAAACTAGAGAATTCTGTCTGGTCCAAACAAATTAACGCGCGTTAATATTTTTTCATTGATTTTTTATGTTATAATTTTTTAACTTTTAAAGTACTCTTGCATTTAAAAATTATGAAATAAATAAAAAACGAGCAGTCGATGAGTTAGAAACCATAATTTTAATATTTAATGCGTCTTAATTTCTTTTAACTAGACCTCTCTGATTTGTAAAGATGCAAGTTTCGTTACGTTACATTTTTTTCTGGCAAGCTATCCACGGATTTGAGATGACAAATTTCGACAACAATATCGAAAACTGGAACAATTATTGTTCCAATCCAAAAAAATGCAGTTCCAAATACCTGTCTTATCAAACGAAACCGATACTAATTTTTTTTCAAGATCATAATCCACTGATATTTTTATTTTTATTGTTAAAAGTAAATTTACTTGGCAGAACTTAAAACGCGCGAGAGACGCACGCCATCTACATTTCTATTTTATATTTATAAGTAAATTTATTTAACAATAGTTTTGATTCAAATAGCATAGGAAAAAGCGCGCGCAGCGCGCGTCGCTTAGTTTCTAGTATAATTAAAAGATTATTACTATAGACAGTAACGAAACGCACTTTCTATCCTTTTTTGATATAGGTACAAACAATTACGTATGTCCTTTTTTGCTTATGTGACTGTATGTGTTTATACATGTGAAATTTAGAGTTACAATGGTCATGTTAAATTATATGAACAACTAAAATCAACTTGTTCCAAAATGAATCGAGCAAACACGAAATTGATGACAGTATTCAATACGATGACAGTATTCAACATTTAGATTATCACGACCTATTAGTACCAACCATTGTTAAAATCTAAAATATTAACTCAATTATTAGAAAATATTTATTATTATTTAACGTGTATATATATATATATATATATATATATATATATATATATATATATATATACATATATATATATATACATATATATATATATATATATATATATATATATATATATATATATATATATATATATACGTTAAATTTTGTTTATTTAATTCAAAAGAAAATTTCAATTTGTTTTTTCTGAGTGTCGTCTGATCCGGATTTATAAGAATTATTACAGTTTGAATGCTTATATATATATATATATATATATATATATATATATATATATATATATATATATATATATATATATATATATATATATATATATCGTCGTCTGATCCGGATTTGTAAGAATTATTACAGTTTGAATGCTTATATATAATATATATATATATCTAGATATATATATATATTATATATAAGCATTCAAACTGTAATAATTCTTACAAATCCGGATCAGACGACACTCAGAAAAAACAAATTGAAATTTTCTTTTGAATTAAATAAACAAAATTTAGCAGCACAAGAGTTATCACCAAACATTTTAAGCCACCATAATAATTAAATATCAGAAATATCTTAAAGATCATAAAACACACTAAAATTACAAGAAAATATCAAAAATAACTAGTGACAAGCTCTAAATAATAAAAATTTAATGACAGTTAATATTGCACTGCCAACGTTGTTAAAAATTTTAAAAAAATCAGTGAAAATTAGACAAAGTAAATAATTTACATAATTACCAATAGTAAATTTTCACAAAATAATTTGACTTGAAAATTTGTTTTTCTTAATTAAATTTACTTTAGTGATGGTTTTTTCACTGCATTATTATGTATAATGTTATGCATTATTTACCTAACATGGATAACCCTTGGAATTTTATAATTCCAAACGTACATTCTGACGTCACCTCGTTTCGTAACTGTTTGTGGAACAAACTATTATTTAAACTGTAACCAAAATATTGTAGATTCATAGTAACAAGTTTCAGCAAACAAAATATTATTGATCAGAAAGTGTCAGAGATCACATTGATCCTGAAAAAATTTCCCTTTGTATTTACCCTATGTTCGATAAATCTATTGCCATCCTGTATATATAATATTTAGCATATTTAGTGCTCGTATCAGTCATATCATTTATTTTTAAACCATCAGTAACGTGTATGACGCTTATCACGATTATTGTGCTTTACATTTACAATAAAATAAATATGTAAAACCTATGTATCATTTAGATAGTAAAAATATGTTTACTCACTTTGGACGAAATATAACAAAATTATTTATTCGGACTTTTTAGTTTTTCAAATAACTATTGGCGACGCAAAGATTCTCACTCGCGCCTCTGATGGTAAAATTAGAACTAGCATCAAGTAAAAATATACGTATACGATTAACGGGTGATATAAAATCTAGTAATCCGCGCATAATTTGTATAGTACATTTTTCTATCACAATTAAACGTATACAAAAATTTTTACTTGATACAGCTTCTGATTTAAAAAACCAAGAGCGCTCCCGTAATCTTTGCGTCGCCAATAGTTAACTATAGTTATTTAAAAATTTAATTTTAGGAATCATTTTTAGAATAATTGCGCATGCTTTATTAGTATTTAGAGGAAAATTATTTTTCTTAATCAGGGTTAGCAACCGTACTATAATTATAGTAGATATACTATAATTACATCCTTTTTACTATGTGCTATCATGCCTTTACAATAATCCTTAAATCTACTATAATTTCTTGAATCTACTATAATTTTTATAAACCATATTTTTAGACCGGAAAAGCAAATTTTTTGGTAATTAATTTTCAAAATGTTTTACGTTTGGCGCCGAGAGGATAGAATTTTAACATTTGGCGAGCAAAAAAAAAAAGAAAAAAAGGTCGCCGCTAGTACGGGCGCTGAATTTATGAATATTTAACCATTATTTAATGTGATAAAATTGACTCTGACGATTATTTTTCTAATCTACTATAATTTTTTGAAATTTACTATAATTTTACGGTTCCGATACCTTAGCACCCCAGCAATTATTTTTTGAAATTTTATCCTCACATATCGTTAGTTCGTCGTTTGTTCTTTATTGTTCGTCATTTATTATTGTTTGTTCGTATATTATTTATTTATAAAAAATTACATAAAAATGCAAATTCAGACTAGCTCCCCACATACTAATTATGGTTTTTTTTATTTCTACTGGCCTTTTATTATGAATAAACGTTTGTTCCTATATAAACGACGTTTGTTCTATCATCAAAGTGACTTCTTTGGGTTTTAATTAACAATTTTTTACATTTTTTAATTAGTTCAATTGTCATGGTATAATAGTAGCCGTAGTAGCATTGCGCATGCGCCAGTGTTACTTTTAAGCGGTTTTTTCAATTAGTAACGATGTTATGTATAAATTAGTAACGACAATAAATTGTTTTATTTATACGCCATGCGCAGAGTTCTTTATTAGTTAGTCTGAGGTGCTTAACAATCAAATAAATGAAATAATTTTATCGTTTTCTTCTCAACGGACAAATTTAAACAAATCATTCATTTTTATTTAACATTGGCCCAAAATCTTAGTTTATCATGGCTACACTAGTAATTTTAATCGCTTAATATATTATAATGGGGTATTTGACAGTATCAAAGAAAAGCAATTAAAACAAATTTTAAGGAAAATTTATAATAAAAGAGAGCAATTTATTATACTAATTCATCTTAACTATCATTATTTGATTTAAATTAATTTAAAAAGTAATTTTATAGCTAAAATCCACGTAAGCAGAAACGGGCTGTGACGTTCTTTCTCTTATATTTCAACACTATTACCACTAGTGTCGCTACTTAATTTCCGGTTAGCAAACATAATTATGGATATTGATCAAAATTTAATTAATTTTTTAAAAAATCAACAATTTCTTTTCCTAGTTACGGAAAAAATAAACATTTTTTTTCTTAGTTACAGGACACCTGTTGCTATCTAGAGAATGACGTAACTGACAGCTAGTAAACGTTTTCGCGCAAATTTTGAGAACAAATACTAATATAATTTTTTCTAACAATTTTCGGCATTATTTTTAAAAATTAAAAACGTATACATGCATAATATATAAATATGTGTGTTTTAAAATAATTTCCCAAAATTAGTTAAATTCCCCATTAATTTTTTTTCTAGAATATTCTTCTAAATTAAGTAGCGTAATGCCAGTGGTATTACTAATACCACTTTATTTACAGTTTATAAATGTCTGTGAAACTTTAAATAGTGGTATTAATAAAGTAAAAATTGTCTCTTTATTTTAATAGTAGCACTGCATTCTCGCGAGGTCGCCTCGACGAGACGTTCGTCGAGGTTTTGACGAGGCGAGACAACACGAGTATGTACCGTCTACACTCTCGCTCATTACTCAATTATTCATACTGCTCATACGCGTTCGTATAGTTTGAAATGTCAATCATAGATGGACAAGATGGGTGATGTCGGTGACATGGATTCAAATAACTGCTGCTGCAGTTCTATGTACTGTTGAATCCTATAATTTTCTTCATGCATATTACACAAAAAAGTTTAAAATAACGTTTAAAATAACGTTTTTGTAAATTTAAGGCGTGATTTTAGGTTATGTATAAAAACATAATAGTACGCAGATATGCAATATATGCAATATAAACACACGAGTATATGCGAGAGTGTAGTTGATCGCCTCGCCTCGTATCTCGTGTCCTTTGGCTTGTGACAAAAAACCGACTCAGATCGGAGACCTGACGAGGCGAGGCAAGGCTTGACGAGGCAAGGCGAGGTAACACGAGAGCATCAACTACACTCTCGGCCTCGCGTCGCCTCGTGTTGCCTCGACGAGAGTGTAGTGCTACTATAAAATGGAATACCATAAAGTAACGCTCAAATCTATCAAACACATTATACTTTCAATTAAAATAAATTGAACGGATTAAATTAATTCTCCCTATTATAGCTTATCATTATCCCTTTAATCAGCCGTAATAATTTTTGATAATTAAAAAAACTTTATTTATCGTAGGGAAAGCATCTAAGTTTTAGAGCAGATAAAGAATACATTGTATAACTTTCTTAGATTCTGTCATTTTTCTTTTATTTTGAAAAGAACGCTTAAAACAGCGTTGGCAGCTCTTTAACAAGAATATATTGTACCAGGGTCCCTAAAATTATTGTATTTTTGTCTAAATTATTGTACAAAATTATTGTACTTTTGTCTAAATTATTACACTTTTTAATATGTATGCATGTTCGCTAGAACACCAGAAAATTTGCTTTCAAATTTTCCTTATTATTAGGCCTTTAAATAATTATATCTCCCACAACGAAGATCGGAAATAAAAATAACGATTTATAATTTAAGAAATAAGAATTACTAAATAAGAAATATAATATTTAAGTTCTATTTATTTCAGTTTTGGTATTTTATTTGTATAAAACTAATAAAAAAGCGTTTTCAAAGTTGATAAGATCGATAAATTCCAAGGTGGGCCTTTATGTGCAAAAACTGCATAATTTGAATAAAATCTCTATAAAAGTATAACTTTATATTAGAGTTAAATTAAAATTACATAAAATATACATTTTCGTAAACATTTTTTTATTACAATATGTTTATGACATCACATTAAGACATTTACTTCCAATGAGATTTGACCTATACGGGTATACACGTTATATTTTCTATTGCTTATTGGTGTATTCTATACACCAATAATACACTGTATAGGAAAAAATACCAGACGATAGGGAAATACCATGCTTCGTGTAAAGACGTTGTATCCATGATATTGCGCGGAAAATTCATATTTTCATGTAGGTCAATTATAAATACATAGTTAATACTTATGTGAGTCATTTCAAAATATAATACAAAAAAGCTAAAATATTTAAAATTATTGTATTATTGTAAAGCCAAGATTGTACATTGTACAAATGTCCAAATTATTATACGCGTACCATAATTATTGTACGGCTGCCAACGCTGGCTTAAAAGTAAAATTGGCGCATGCGCAATGCTACTACTATGCCATGACAATTGTACTAATTAGAAAATGTAAAAAATTGTTAATTAAAGCCGAAAGAAGTCACTTTGATGATAGTACAAACGTCCTTTATATAAGAACAAACGTTTATTCATAGTAAAAGGCCAGTAGAAATAAAAAAAAACCATAATTAGTATGTGGGGAGCTAGTCTGAGTTTGCATTTTTATGTAATTTTTTATAAATAAATAATATTTTTAGTTTTTCAAATAACTATTGGCGACGCAAAGATTCTCACTCGCGCCTCTGATGGTAAAATTAGAACTAGCATCAAGTAAAAATATACGTATACGATTAACGGGTGATATAAAATCTAGTAATCCGCGCATAATTTGTATAGTACATTTTTCTATCACAATTAAACGTATACAAAAATTTTTACTTGATACAGCTTCTGATTTAAAAAACCAAGAGCGCTCCCGTAATCTTTGCGTCGCCAATAGTTAACTATAGTTATTTAAAAATTTAATTTTAGGAATCATTTTTAGAATAATTGCGCATGCTTTATTAGTATTTAGAGGAAAATTATTTTTCTTAATCAGGGTTAGCAACCGTACTATAATTATAGTAGATATACTATAATTACATCCTTTTTACTATGTGCTATCATGCCTTTACAATAATCCTTAAATCTACTATAATTTCTTGAATCTACTATAATTTTTATAAACCATATTTTTAGACCGGAAAAGCAAATTTTTTGGTAATTAATTTTCAAAATGTTTTACGTTTGGCGCCGAGAGGATAGAATTTTAACATTTGGCGAGCAAAAAAAAAAGAAAAAAAGGTCGCCGCTAGTACGGGCGCTGAATTTATGAATATTTAACCATTATTTAATGTGATAAAATTGACTCTGACGATTATTTTTCTAATCTACTATAATTTTTTGAAATTTACTATAATTTTACGGCCCTGGCACAATAATCCCACTCTTCAGGGTTGCTACCACTGTTCTTAATACGCATTCTACTGCTACCGGAGTATGTACATAAATACATAATACAATATATTATGTATATTATGTTACATACCATTACGTACCTATATGCGGTACTTATGAATATTATGTATGATAATGATGAATCTGTCAATTTAATTATTCAAAAATCTTAAACCAAATCTAATGTGATATATGTGTTACTAACATATTTTATTTGATAGCAAATTATCTCACTTCAAACAAAATGTTAACCTTAGAGAAAATTAATTATGGTATTTTATTTTCCTGTATAGTTGGCCTTTTGTTGTCTTTTTACGCATATAAAGTAGAAACTTCGCTAGAAATGGATAAAAAATACGAAGCTATGTGTGATATAAGTGAACATGTAAGCTGTTCTAAAGTATTTATGTCTGAGTAAGTGTAAAATTGGTTCATATCATACCTATATACATGTCTGCTATATCTGTTATTAAATATTATTAAATAATTATTAGTGTCACATTTACCTTTTGAAGGAATTTCCGAATTGGAAATTCAGCTATTATAGCCACTCTCATGACGCGACCTAAGTCTGCGAATATGACAGAAATTTGTTTTAAGGTGTCTAGAAACCAAAAATGACATTAACAATGGTGGCGTTCGGGACGAAAATTTTGTTATCCTAAAGTCAGCTAACGGAGCTTTCACCGTTACAAACCAGAGGGCACGCATTCAAAAAATTAACATACATTATATATTAAAACAACAATTTCTAACATGGTGACTGATTATTTTTATTCCATAATTTTTAAATGTTGCTGTACTCCAGAAATTAAGTATTTATACCGTGAAAAACCATGGGAAAATATTTAACGTGCATTAATTTTTTGAATCAGTGCCCTCTGGTCTGTAACGGTGAAAGCTCCGCTAGCTAACGTTAGGCTGCAGATACACGAGACACCAAAATGTCGACACAAATGTCAGACATAAATTTCTTTACTGTTTACACTTCAACAAATAGTCTGGATAGTGTCTGTACATAAATGTACGTAACATGTGTCTGAGCTGTTCACACGAAAATCGATTTTTAATCGATAACCTTCCCAGTGAATAATCTTAAAATGACAAAATGTCAGGTAACATATATGATACACAAAAGAGTGAAACATGAAAAAAGTGTAATAAACTTGTAATAAAATTATTTTTTAAACACTTGTGAATGAAATAAAACCATAAATATTATAGAATGTTATTATTATTTATTATAGTTATTTTTCTGTATTGACAAATTGACAAGTGTACTATGTACAAAATAATAAATTTTAGGCGGGTAATTTAAAAAAAAAATTATAATTCTTTCTTTATCCTCCAATCTATAAAAAACGTTATCAACTTTGTTGTGATGTAATTCATTTCTTTACCATATAAAGTAAAATTCTAAAAAATATGTTGGTAATTATGTACCATGAACCTATCTTTCTTCTGCGAGTGTATGAAAAAATGTCAAACCGATTTGAAAATTTATCGCAGTGTTTACAAATATGAAATTTTACTAGCTAGAGCAGTGTCGACACAGTCTCGCTAGATTACAGACTGCTGTTAGCGACACTGTTCTCATTGCTGTATACACATCGACATTTTATCTATAGGCCTACTCTAGACACCAAAAGTGCCTCGAGTATTTGCAGCCTTAGGCTAACAAAAGTTTCGTTCCGAACGCCACTAATGACAACTAATATATATATATATATATATATATATATATATATATATATATATATATATATATATATATATATATATATATATATATATATATATATATATATATATATATATATATATATATATATATATTGCAGCTATATTGTGAAAACCGTTTTATTATAATAACTCTAGTCAAATTATAAAAAAACCAAATATTGTCAACTAATGTTGTCTCTTACAATACACCTAGTAAATTTTAGTGTTATTATAATTTCGCTAGACTCATTTAGAGAAATTGTGAAGTGTAATACTTTTTGGCAATATAACCAAATCAGCTTACAGGAAAATATGTATTGTAAAAGTAAACACGATATGAATACGAAACTAATGATGTCAAAAAACTACTGAATCGATTTTGTAAGTTTAGATATTTACATAAATATGCTTTGGAATAACCGATAAGAAATTTTCATTCCGTTTAAAAGTTTCCGTGGGTTGTGAATACTAAAATAAATAATGTCTTCACTACTAAGCCTATTTCAATAAAATTTTGAGGGGATACTTATATTGTTTAGAATAATTAATAGGATAATTTATATCCTGGTTGAAGGTTCCTACAGGATATGAATACGAAACTAAGTGGTATCAAAACTACAAAACCGATTTCAATCAAATTTGGTATGAATACCTTTATGCTTTGGAATAACAAACAGAAAATGTTTATCCCGATTATAGGTTCCCATGGGAAACCAAATAAATTATTCAGTCAGGCCAAAATTATTGAAACGATTTCATTCAGTTTTAGCATGGATACTTATACCTTATAGAACAACACATAGGATAATTTTCATCCTGATTAAGGATTCCCTCAGGAAACAAAATAAATTATTCAATCACGTCAGAACTTTTGAACAGATTTCAATTAAATTTAATTTAGATTTAGAGTAACTGCTGGGATAGTTTGTATACCGATTGAAAGTTCCTAAGGGGTATGAATATGAAACTAATTAATGTTAAAATTACTGATTCCATTTCAATCAAATTTGATATGAATACTTTTATATTTTGGAATAACAAACAGGAAATTTTTATCCCGATTATAGGTTCCCATGGGAAACCTAATAAATTGTTCAATAACGTCAAAACTAGGCAAGCGATTTCAATTCTATTCAGTACTGACGCTCACATGCTTTGGAATAGCTGCTGGCATAGTGCGTATTCCGACTAAACGATTCTGTGGAATATGAATATGAAAGGTCCCCGAGGGAAATAAACTAATCATTACACACAAAAGTTATATTGTATACTTAACCTATATTCAAATTCAAATACGGTTCATTTCACTTACATTTAACCATGCTTCATCACTGAATTTAAATAATTTCTGTTTTCTTGGTTTTATCTCTTTTATTATTGAATTTACGTAAATTTTAAATTTGCAGTTTGTTTTTAGAAAAGAATAGAATATTTATTTGTTTCGAATATAAGAATTATTTAATTTTTTAACGATAACTCAGGATCAATTGTATTTGAAATGAGGTATAGCTACATATACTTGAACTTGATACATATAGAACTTGATCAGTTTGTCACGTTTTTCTCTTATGTCAAGTATATAATATAATTAGTCCGTGAATATAATAATAATTTTATTACTTGATGGTTTTGTAAATTTTTCGTGCAATGATCCAAACACCCTCACCGGTCTAGTCGATCTTTAAATATAAATTTTGAACATATGGTATGGGGCAGTTCAACATAACGGATAAAGAATACTTTTTTTTTTTTTAAATACATAGTTTTATGATTTTTTAAGTGAATGCTATTGTTTGATTTCTTTCTCCCAATCCGTATACTATAAATCAGATATTTTTATGTGAATTTCAAAAGAAAACCCTGATGTCCTTCACAGTACAAGAATTTTAATTTGTATGTCATGGGAAAACTCATCAGCGATATAAACCAGATTATATTAGTATCTAAGCTGTAAACCCTAGACTACCTCTTAATGAAAATTTTACTAGAGCTAATAATAAAAAGCTCGAGCTAATAATAAAAAGCTGAAAAGTATTCTAAATTGAAATCTTATTATGTGTCCGGTTTTTCCTTTAGAAAACCGGGATAAAACTATTGTACATATTAATTCACAATAAAGTAGTTCAATCGCTTTGATATAATTAAAATAAATTACATGTTCCTACCGAACGATATCTCGGAAAAAACGGAGCAGCAATTTAATATTATTTCTAAATTCTTTAGTCAATCAATAAACAATCTAAAAAAAATCAACATTAATAATTAATTTATGAAATAGTAGCTCATTTCCCACGGGAATATTCAATCTGTATAAAAAGTATACCATATATTTATTATTTTAAGGTATATGCCAATACTAAATTTGATTAAAATTATTTCAGTAGTTTTGGTATTATTTCCTATCGTAATAGTAAGCGATAGGAACTTTCAAACGGGATACAGTTTATTCCGTTAGTTATTAAAAAGCATATCATATAAATACGTATCTAAATCAAATTTAATTGACATTCGTTCAGTAATTTTGAGGTGACTCAAGAATTTAGTCTCTGTCCCACTGGAACTCTTAACTGGGATAAAAATGTTTCTATCAGTTATTCCAAAGTGTATAAGTTTATATACGAAACCAAACTGAAATCGCTTCAGTAATTTTGACCTGACTGAATAATTTATTTTGTATCCCTCAGGAGTCTTTAATCGGGATAAAAATTTCCTTTCTGTTATTCCAAAGTATAAAAGTGTCCTTACTAAATTTAATTGAAATCAATTTTGTAGTTTTACACTAATTAGTTTCGTATTAATATCCCGCAGGAACCTTCACCGAACATATAAATTATCCTATCAGTTATTCTAAGCCATGAAATATTTCTACTAAATTTTGTTGAGATCGGTTTAGTAGTTTTGATACCAGTTAATTTCAAACTTCATAATTTCTCTAAATAAGTCTAGCGAAATTATAATAGCACTGAAATTTATTACGTGTATTGTAAAAGACAACATCAGTTGACAATATTTGGTTTTTTTATAATTTGACTAGCGTTATTATAATAAAACGGTTTTGACAATATAGCTGCAACATATATATAGGTTTAAGTGAAACAAGTTATGGGTATTCCAAAAGAGTAGAAGAGCTATGACAGTACGGCGGCACACTACGTCGTCAAAAGTACGGGAATACCCTGACGCTTTTGACGCCGTACTATACTTAATGCTATATTACACTACCGTGTCAAAATTGTGGGTACACTTTGGGCCAGGGTGACGCCATACTTTTGATGATGTAGTGCGCCGCCGTACTGTCATAGCTCTTTTACTCAAACGTATTGCGATTGTTGAAACCTACTTTTCGTTATCGAAACTTAGCGATACCGAATTACTTACAATAAATTGATTACAACTGGTTAATTTAGGCTCCATTAGTCCAGTTAATTGGGTCAGCAATAACACATTTTAAAAAAAAATTAATTTTCGTAACTTTTCGTAATGGAAAGCTTATGATTGTAAGTATCTAGTGAAGGATGCGTCGTAGCGAAAAAATAACGAAATTTTTGAAGGCTTAAGCGAAGCAAGTTGTGGGTATCTCAAACATTTTACGACTAATAAAATATAGTTTTCGTTATCGAGAATTATCGATATCGAATTACTTTTTATGAATTGGTTATAACTGATTAATTTTAGGCTCCACTAGTCTCAGTGATTTTATTAGTAATAGAATATTTTAAAAAAATTACTTTTCGTTATCTTTAGTTTTCGTAATCGTAAACTTTTGAAGTAGAAACTTGGTTACACGAATTTACATTGTACAAAAGTTTACTGTATAGAATTTCTTAGAAAAGTTAAAGAAAAACACGATAAAAGAAACTGTCGTGTAAGAATGTGTGCGCCATCTTACATGCCTTTGTTCTGCGCCATCTTACACGCCTGCCTAATTATCAACAAAATCATCTTGTGGGAATCATGCACGCGTGTTGACACAAACTAAAGTGATCGGAGCTAGTTCGTGGCTAACTTTACTAGCTACAGAAACATTCATAACTTTTAACTTGTTTCGACATAAACCGTAGTAACACATTCAAATTCGAGAAAAATAATATCAAATCGTAATAAAAATTTTAAACTTATCTGGAATATTGGGATCATGTCGTAAACTAATATTTTTTGATGAGCAATTACGGATACCCGAACACTTTAAAACACGATTAAAGTTTTTTGTTACAAATTTCGTTCCTGTTTCTAGAAAACCGGAGTGCGCACTCTTACCGACTGCGCTATCTTACACGACCCTACCCTATACTGTTTTCTGCATTTTCACATCCCGTGGATCGATATGTTGCGTTGATCTAACGGTGATGAATATATATATGCCACTAATGACAAATAATATATATATATACATATATATATATATATATATATATATATATATATATATATACACATATACATATATATATATATATATATATATATATATATATATATATATATATATATATATATATATATATATATATATATATATATATATATATATATTGGGTGATACATTTAACCTGGAATTTTTTATATCTCGAAAAATAAACTTTATAGGAAAAATTCGTTTCATAAAAATCTAATTGAAACATCAAATAAATAGAAGTACCCTTGCGTGAGCCTTTCCACTTTAAAGTGATGAATTATGTTACTTATGTTACAATTTTGATTATAAGTGCAAATTAAAGCTAATTCAATCAAGATAAGTGAACTTAACACATATTTTTTTTGTTGCAAAATTCTTTTGAAAATATTTGGTTGATATAGCTTCTAATCCCAGGCCTAGTCTAAATATATTGGAACAATAGTAACCAGTCCAGTTCATAACCTATATTCTGTCAGTTTCCCTCCATTTCCAACTTCTTGCTTTCTTTAAAAAAAAACTTGGAACAAGAAGAAAATGAAACCTGTCCTACATGAGGTAACTTGGAACACACACAGACCACTTAAGGCGAAGTCTTATAAAAACTTTTCTGAAGCTACTCTAAAATTAGCCTTAGATGAAATAAAGAAAGGCCTAATTTCCATCAATAAAGCAAGCAAAAAGTATGAAATTCCTAAGTCTACCTTAAGCAGAAAATAAGGGGTAAAAATATGTTAGAAGTGGAACGCCCGACAGTATTTAACGAAAATGATGAAAAGTGCCAGTAGATTCTTTAATTTTGACTAGTGAATGGGAATTCCCCTAACAGGCAGGGGATCCCCCCCCCTTGAAAGGCTTTGTCAGAATATCAAAAGAGCAAAAGCCAGTGTAGATTTAACAGTAATTAACAAGTATTTCGATGAGCTGGAAGTATTTCGTGAAAAACATGTTTTAGCCGTCATTAATTTTTTCTAAACTTGTTTTTGTGTCCATGCAACTCCTTTGATGTTAAAATGGAACAGCATTGCATTAACAAGGATTTTCTTATGCAAAAAAATTTTGTTCTAAGATACCCTCTACCAAGGGACAACTTGGAACACCCATATCTACATTTTTTTTATACATAAAAAAATATTTAAAAACTGAATTCGCTACGTGAAATGTTTAGTTGGGTGGTAGGACCGGAATGTGTGAATAGTTACATATATATATTTTATCTAAACTAGTAATAGAGTACAGAGAGTAATAGGGTTATATGATTTTGAAGTTCAAAAGTGTTCCAAATAGTCCCGATTTGGTATTTATTTAAAGAATAAGGGACAATAATAGAATTTTCTTTATTACAAGTATGAACTAATGTGAACAGTACAAATTATTAAACAAAATTTACACATAAATGTTGCAAAAGTTGCTCTAAATGACCTCCATTTTGTTCAATACACTTCCGTGCTCGTTTTGTAATGCTTATTGCATTTCTGATCATATCTCGATTATTTCTTAATTTCTTGCAAACGTCTTCTATTCTTTGTAGAAGTTCTTCCCTGTGATTTATTTGAGTGGAATACACTTTAGATTTTAGCTATCCTCAAATGGCATAATCCACAGGATTAAAGTCTGGTACCCTTGTCGGCCAATTGTGAGGTCCTCCTCTACCTATTCACATACCTGGAAAATTTTCATTCAAAAAATTTCTTATGATAACCCGAAAGTATGGTGAAGCTCCATCATGCTGAAAATACATTCATCCAATATCCATATTGGTTAATTCCCAAATTACGTGCCAACCTATAAATAAAGTTGTAAAATTTTTTATTTTCTTGATTCACTTAGTATTAAAACAAATAAAAATGACGATATTTTGCACATATTTAATTTTCATTAAAAAATAGTAAAAACTTAATTTTTTATTTATAGGAAATTTAGGTTATGTGAATATGATTTTACTATTCCTGGCAAAATGTTTCATAAAAAATCTAAATAAGCTTCTCCAGTCAGTCTACGGGGTAAACGATATGGCCCAGTTAACCGATAATCGAAGACACCGCACCAAATAATAAATGAAAACCCTTTTTGTGAACGAGATTTTGTCTTGTTGCATGTGGATTTTCCTCTTCCTAAACGTGGCAGTTCCTTAAATTAAACACCCTGTTTCTTGTAAACTGCGCCTCGTCAGTAAGTAAACATCTGCCTAAAATCCTTTGGTTTTGGATTATCCATCTACTAAAATGTATCCCATGGATGGTATCTCTGTCCTCTAATATTTGAACTTTTTGTATGTGAAATGGATAGAGATGGTTTTTTTTTATCTTCGCCAAACTATGGCATGAGGCACATTAAGAGCATGACAAATTCTTTGTGTACTTACAGTTGGATCATTCTGTACCATACAGCTGAACTCTTTTTTGTGCGATGGATAGAGACCGCATAAAAAAAATCGCACAAAAAAAATATATTCAAAAATATCATAAATAGCTATAAAAAGTATAGTTCGATCCAAATTGTACAAAAAACTTTTTTTGTGCGGTTGGTCGGGACCGCATAAAAAAAGTTTCATCGAAAAAACACTTAAAACGCTCAAAACTTAGAAATTTCCTTAGAAGTTGCTTCTATAAACAAGATAAAGCATTAATTTACACGTAGAAACATTTTATTTCAATTTTATAATATTATGAAAATTTTGAAAAAGACATCTTTAACAAAATTAAATGATGCAATAACTTATGTTCCTATACAATGTATTGATTAAATTAGTGTTGGGTCGAAGCAACTCTTTTATGTGTGCTAGCACACATGACTCCGCACAGTGCGATGTGCCGCACAGAGCGAGCGACTCTTTTGGAGCGCACAACACGTAAAACACACTCGCACACCCTCGCACACTGTGTTATATGCGATTAAGTTTGAAACGAGAGTCACGACTCTTTTCGAGCACACAGCACACTGTGTTAGGGGGTCTTTGATTTCTTTTCTTTGTAATCTTATCTATTGTACTTATCACTGGCTTTAAAAAGTCCGGCATTTTGAGACAAAAAAATTTTTCCATATGGTTTGTTTAAAAGCGTTAAAAAGTTGCCACAACAAGTAAAAGATCTACCATTTAACAAATATAGATTAATTTTCAAAAGCGAATCACTAACCAAGGCCCCAGCCAGCAATATGATGTCTTTACAAGTTTTTAAAGAGTTCTTATTAATGATTTGGACGTCTTAATTTTTTTCCAGCTGAAGTCTCAAAGACGTTCTGAGGACGTCGAATGCGCCGCTACAAGATTAGTTTGCAACATCGTTAAGAATTCCGAAAGATCTCCTTTTTCTGACTTCAAAAAAAGAAAAAGTTCTTAAAAAGCTCATAATTTGGACTTCTTCAAGAACTTTTTTTATGAATTCAGAAAAAAGACTTCTTTAATACTTCTTATTTAAGATTTTTAAATAAAGATTATATAGGATTCTTGGAAAGATATTTATATTAACAAAAATTAAACTTATAGAATTTTAATATTAATTCTTTATTTAAATAAATACAAATATTTTAACATTCCGCCTTCCTAGAATGAAAGTGGTATATTTCGGAATTTGGAAATTTCCCTTTTGGTACCAAGTAACAGCTCCTAGTTAAAAATATTTTCAATTTATAAAAAATATAATGATGACAAATTTATTCCTTAAACCTATTCAATACATACCTTATCTATTTATATTTTATAAACTGATGCACAGAACAAATTTCAATACAGCACGTTTTCAATTTCATAAAAACATGAACTGACAACTGCATCAACTGTATTAAAGGTATTAAATTCTAGGTTATAATTTAGAAATAATCGAAAAATGATTTTAAAACGCGTGCGTCAAATCTAATTTGTTTATAGTTCGGAAAAAGATTTCTTAAAAGAGCTGTTAATTAAAGAGTTCTTACGAAGTCACAAAAAGGAATTCTTAAAGAGTTTTTAAATCAAGAGTTCTTAAAAATGACGTAATTAAGGCATCATATTCATAATTCGTGAGGAGGTCTTCAACAAGGGTTCTTTTTAAGTTTTAAGACGTCCTATTGCTTGCTGGGGCATATCACGGGATACATGAATATCTTGATGATAACAAATTTTGTCAGTAACCTTTATCAATACTGGACGAACTCAAAAAATTTTGTAAAATTTTATAGACAGTTTAACTCATATGTATCAAGTGCCATAAGAATATTGTAATTTTTTCACTTTTACCATGGAAAAAAAGGAAAAGAAACAGATTTTTACAGCGAAAAAAATGGTACAAAACATTTGATTGATCATTTCATTGTAGGTAAACACGATAAAAATGAAACAAAAATTCGTATTGGGAAATTTAAATGATTTCAGAACCATGGTAACAATGTATTAAATAATAATATAAATTATAAGTACTATAATTTATTTTATTCGTTAAATTGTCTTACGTCTTAAGCCGCTGCTACACGATGCTACGAACACCTTCCAACATTCGACGTTGGATGGTTCATAGCATCGTGTAGCCGTTGTTCGAACCTACGAGTGTCCAATGTCGAGCGTCAAACGTTCGCATTTGGTCGTGTCCCGTTCGATGTCGGTATTCTTGCACCGAGTCAAAGGGATGCTTCGAACGTTTGAAGGTCAATGTTGGTTGCGTTGGTTGGTTCGACTCAGCAACTGCACGACTCGTTCATGTGAAGAGAGACAACATCAGTGTATAACATTAGAGATAACATCAGACAGATAACAGCGTCGTCCACTGAGTACCAACACATCATCATTCGTATTGGATCAAACATTCGATTCACCGTGTAGCAGACACATTCGTCGCACCAACTATCGAACTTAATTGCCTCAAACGTTCGATCGAACGTTGGAAGGGACGTTCGTAGCATCGTGTAGAACCCGCTTTACCGTATTACACTTGAGATTTATATTTTTTCTGAATAAATTTGTGTTTTCTACAACTCAAATTTCTTGCCTAAAGCAATTTAACTTGAAGAACTGTCAACACAAAAACGCTTCAGCTTCGCTGTCGCGTTTTTGTTAGTTGACAGTTCTTTTCGTTAAATTGCTAGGTAACAAATTTTCGTTAGACAAACCCAAATTGATTCGAAAAAATACAAACTTCTCGTGTAATAATAAATGAGAAATAAATTATCTAATGTGAAAAACGTGATTTATAGCGAAATTTACACAGATGAATGCTTCTAGGTCTCTCATACATTAGAGTTGTACTAATATGATTATTAGGGTGTTTAATACAATCTTAAACGAAATCGGTCAACCGTCCAAGACTTTATAGGACAGTCCCGGAAAAGCAGTTGCTGTCCCGCTTTGAAATTTTTATTAAAATTGTCGCGGAACGAATCAAATGCGTCCCGGAAGCGTATTTCCATTTGCGTGTTCAATAGAAGGCACTATTGCCTCGAAACCCGCACGGTTTTGTAACGCTAGCTCTTGTTCCAAACACGTGCTCAATTCAAGTCTCCCGTCCCTAAATGCATACGGGTTTGTGATTAGAAGGTTAGTCATTAGCGCTGGCAGTGCTGGCAGCCAACACTTAATAGTCATAAAGGTCACACATTTGAGCCTAGTAGCCTAAGATCCCGCAGCTGATTTCTGCAGACATCTGTTTTTTTCATGAAACTTAATTTAAATGAATCCTTAATGGCAATGTAATACATTGCTCCCGGGTTGTCTATCGAAAATTAGCCGCAAGTACCTTTAATTGCCGTCATTAAGCGAATAATCGAAAAGACATTTTTTGACGTTTTAAAGTGTCAAATATTTTCAAAGATATTTAAAATTTACAAATTTTTCTCATAGTAACACGAAAAGTAAATAATTTTTTCCTAGTTACAAGTACAAAAATAAGCCAAGAGCCATTTGATTTGATTTTTTAATTTTTTTATTTATCTATAAGTATATCTACAACATGTATATATTGCTTATAGTCCAAGAGTCGGTGGTCGGCTACCTGTATGTATTTGACCAGACCTAGATTTTTGAGCAGTGAGTCCCCTATACCTACCATACATGAAATGGGGACTCGTTAAGCCCAACTCGGTGATAACAGCTGGAGGTCAGGTAGGCCAGGTATCAAAAATAGACGAAATTCAAATGTATTTGACCACGTCTGCCATTTGAAAATTTAAAAATACATTGTTATTATTATCGGAAAATGACAATGGCAGACCATTATCGTGCGATTAACATCGTGGCAGACGATTTTTAATGTGCCAAAAAATATGCAATTTTGAAATTAATTGATCACGTCTGCCGTTGATATATTTTGTTTATTAAAATATTTTTATATAAATAATTTTGTTTTGTTTTAAAATTTTTTACGAGTACGAGGAAGCTGTGTTCCACACCCCATTGGCAGCGTATTTTCTATTATATGCGCTTTTTTAATTTGGAAAAAACTATTTTTATTTTGGAAAAAACTGCACACACTTAAAAAAGTGCGCACACAGGTCATAAAATTATTTTTATTTTGGAAAAAACTGCACACACTTAAAAAAGTGCGCACACAGGTCATAAAAAATTAGAGGGAACACTGGCAGTAGCTAAGATTTTATTGACTACTGATGTCTGCTCACATTAAAATCGTCTGCCGTGAAAAATATAAACTTCCAAGACGTAATGAAATGAAGAAATTATATTTAGATAATAAAGAAAATAAAAAAATTTTGAATAAATTAAATAAAAATAATTTTCAAGTACCTAGGTATATAAAAAATACTTTTATATTTATTTACAATGTTTAACATACAATTTTTTACACTTTTAAATTTTATCAAATAAAAAAAAATTTTGCACATCAAATTTTTTTAAACATATCAGTTTAAAATACGCGCAAAATTTATCTGTACCTGCGCAAAACAACTCAAGTGCCTCTACCCGTTGTCTATCCATCTCACTTCATCGGAACCACTGCCTCCCATTATACCACATATGTGGTCTACCGTTCAATTTTGGTCACGTGACAATGAGTTTTAATATATATGAATAAGCTAAATAAGCTTCTCCAGTCACGTGACAATGAGTTTTAATATATATGAATAAGCTAAATAAGCTTCTCCAGTCAGTCTACCGTTCAAATTTGGTCACGTGACTATTATTAAAATGATCAAAACATCAATTTTTAATAAAAAAAATTACTAAAATCTGGGGCAGTGCCCCCGTGCCTCCATCAAGACGAGGCAAAACAAAACAAACAGAGCACTGCTGTATCTTTTCTCGAAGCAATTCAGCCTATTTTTGGACCCTGATAACTTCGGTCTGGATAATACTTAAGATCTCAAATTGTCAGGATAGAATGTAGTCACCAGTCTTATGAAATGTACCAAATTTCAATTTTATAGCTCTATTGCTTTCGATATTATTAATATGTAAATTTTATTAAATTCGTCACTCACTCACTGATGATCATCACAATTATAGAGTACTTCCCGAAGTTTTAGAAAGTTGAAATTTTGTCTGTAGGCTGGGTTTAGCACACAATTAACGAGAAAATTAACAAATCTGTGATTTTCCCTCTTTAGCTTCTTATAAATAATAAAACATATTGTAGATATATTTATAGATAAATAAAAAAAATTAAAAAATCAAATCACATGGCTCTTGGCTTATTTTTGTATTTGTAACTAAAATGTTTTTTGCAAATAAACTCTAAAACTCCCCGTAAAAAGCCCATTTGTCGAAACGACGCCGATGTATGATTAACTTGACTCGTAGACCAACGTATGATTCTAGGGCTAGATGGTATAAGATTAGGTCATGCTATATATAATTTGTCGCTTACCGACCGTTTGGTTGACCATATGTCCCCGTCAAGTTAGCCCCGCCATTTCTTTTTTCAGACAAAACAGTTGTATCGAATTGTGGTAGGTATGTACTATCATGGGTTGTAAAAATAAAAAAAAAACTAAATTCCTTTACACGCGATTTTTATCGCCACAAACTTTTTTTCCTAAAGTTAACCCTACTATTTTCGTTTTTCTTTAAAGCAAAGATAAAAATTATAAACACCTGTGTAATTCGTTGTACTTTACACATTCTATGGACCGGTGAAATCGACCCAGTACCGGCCCACGGACAGTGGTTAGGAAACACTGTCGTAGAACATAAAGAAACGCTTTAGAAAAAAGCAATATCGCCAACTTTTGTCCTATCTCTTACCGTTTTCGAGATACTTGAAAAATTAAATTTTTACCCCAATTTTTGAAAGCCGATTTCACCCCTTCCAACCGTTTTTCCGCAAATAAAAATAATATGTATTGCTTATTTTTTAGTGTTCTACAACGTATTCAAGTTTCACCAAAATCATGCCGGCCTATCTTTACTTGTCAGTGAATTTTTTTTTTTTTTTTTTTTTTTGCTCATCAGTTGTATTTTTTTAAGGGAATAAATTATTTGAGCAGCAATTTAATTTATTGATCAGCAAAATTTATCAGCTAAAAAAATATTTTAGCAGCAGTAAAATTATCTTGCCAGCAAAATGTGATCAGCATAATAATACGATTTGGAATGCTAAAAAATAAATATTGAACAGCAAAAAAGATAACTGAGCAGCAAAAAGGATAATTGAGCAGCAAAAAAAATAATTTAGCAGCAAAAAATATATTGGCGACGCAAAGATTGCGCGAGCGCTCCTGGTTTTTTAAATTAGAAGCTGTATCAAGTAAAAATTTTTGTAAATTAGATACTGGTTCCTATTTCGGGAAACATCGCGTATAAAACGAACTCTTATTACTGCCGCGTATAACTATTAAATTTTCTTAAGCGAGATTAGTACTATAAGTAAATGACAAAATTCAAATACGTAGATATTATGTCCGTTACTTAAGTTTGTAAGTACATTTTGAATAATATTGTTTTAATTGTAATATGTTGTTTTAGTTGATTTTGTAGGAAATCATATTTTACTGTATTCTTTTATATTTAAGGTTTTAAAGTATAAACTTATTAGCTGAGACCCGCGGTTTCACTGGCGTAAAATTATTTGAACGTCTTAATTTAACATTTAAACGAATTATTATTTGAGGCGGCAATTTCAACCTCATCTTACTTTTAAATCAAATATTCTGTTTGTTTTTTTTGTTTTTTTTTTACAAAAATAGTTCTTTACAGTGCTTCGCTCCGCTCGTCCAACGACTCCCAAATAGCTATATTCATATTTTAATAGGGAATCCAATTTTCATGTCCTGAAATCTTTTCGTAGATACCCATATTGATAATTTTGAGAGCACTTTAATTTCCGACCCTTTTTGAGGTCTCAGCGTTCAGGAGAAAGTTTCTAAACTTGTGTTAATTTATTTCCAAGACTCAATAATATTAGAGCAAAATTTGGTCAAGATCCGTCCAGCCGTTTATATTTGACGCCGTTTTGTAGGTCCGCAGGACCCTAGAGAATGATTTTCACCTCACGCACATTTTGCTCAGGATATCAATACCTACTGTTTGAACAAAATTTGGTCAAAATTCATCCAGCCGTTTATTTTGAGCTTTTTTGGGTCTCCAGGGTCTTACAGGGTAATTTTAACCTCATGTTAAATTTTTCAGGATCTCAGTACTGTTTGTACAAAATTTAATCAAAATCTGTCCAATCACTTATTTGAATCCTTTTTGGGACCCTAAGACCTTAAAGATCAATATTGATATAACGTTCATTTTTTCGGGGATCTCAATATTACTTGAGCAAAATTTTGTAACGATCCGTCCAACCGTTTATTTTGAGCTTTTTTGGGGCCCTGGGGTCCCACGGTGTAATTTTAACCTTTAAAATGTAGTCTCTGCGAGAACCGACAATACAACTAGTGAAAATATTTTTGAAATCGGTTGGGTAGTTCCAGAGATTACTTCAGTCATAAAAACCGACAAGTCACAAACTTTAACTAATAGCATGATTCAAACAACTGTCCAGCAGACCAAAAAAATATTTTATGCTGCTCACATATTGCTGCTCGTTAATTTTTTTAGCAGACCATCATTATTTGACGCTCAAATAGTTTACTAGCTGACCATATGTACATTTAAAGCTGACCGTATTTATTTATTCTGCTGCTCACATATTGCTGCTCAATTAGCCTTTTTTGCTGATCAATTAAACCTAAGCCTTTTTTTAAATGCCATTTTTTTCTATTTTTGTTAAATTATATTTTTGGAAGGAAATTTTTTGGAGTTTTTCAAAATACCACACGAATAAAAATAAAAGGTCCAAGATTGTTATATTGTCCCATATATATATATATATATATATATATATATATATATATATATATATATATATATATATATATATACATATATATATATATATATATTATATATATATATATATAATATATATATATATATATAATATATATATATATATATATATATATATATATATATATATATATATATATATATATATATATATATATATATATATATATAGTTACATTTTCATTTATGTTATAGGTATGGTAAGGGATTCGGTATTTTTATATCGCTTCTTGGAGAAGAATCAATTTTATCTCAACCAAATAGTGTCTATGGAATAATATTTTATAGTTTAATAATATTGCTGAGTAAGTATTTTTTCCCTGATTACTTATACCTACTTCAACAGCCAATATTTTTGGAATTTTTGCAATCCATTGACACTGTCTTTTAAATTCTTATGTGGAGAGTTAAGTACTATGACACGACTTCGTGTATAACTGTTAATGTGATTTTAGCGAATTTTCGAATCGAAAGATCAGCTATTACAGCCACTGTCGTGACACGACTTGAACTCGGGACTATGGCAGAAATTTGTTTTGAGGTCCCTAGAAACCGAAAATAATATAGAGAGTTATTTATTTTACACCCTGTATAAATTTTAGTGAATGTCATTTTCGGCTTCTAGGGAGCTCAAAACAAATTTCTATCATAGTCCCGGACTCAAATTTCATCATGACAGTGGTTGCAATAGCTGAAGTTCCCATTCGAAAATTCGCTAATAATATATTCTATAGATACGACTTTATTGAACGAGTCACGGTTAAAATTAAAAATTTGCGAAAAACAAATAATAATAAATGTTTCATACCGAGTCAAGATTAAATCCCATTATATATAACAAACAGACAGTTACTAATTATATTTACATACTTGCAATACTTTCCAACTTTTATGCAAATTTCAAGTACCTTTTTAACTATCTGAAATTAAATGAAAGAAACAAATAAAATAAAAAAAAAAAATGCGGCTCCTTGGACCCGACAATTAACGTTGAAAAGGTTTTGGAGTTATTTAAAGTTCAAATTTAGCATTTTTTGTATATAGTCCAAGCAAATTACTGATTAAAACATTGTTTTTTACCAAAATTAGTACCTGGAAGGGAAAATATGGAAAAGATAGGAAAAAATCTCTAGAATTCGATGAACTATTTTTAAACAGCTGAATCATTGGAGAAGTTCCTTAAAATGGCGACCAAAGAGGGCCAAAAACAGTTTTTTACATTTTTTAAAAAGACTTAATTTCGTACAAAAGTTGTAGAACTATTTAGTATCAACAGCATGAGACCAATTTCATGCAAATTAGTGCATAAACAAATTAGTTATCGCAAAAAAACCGCCAAAAATCGCGGTTTTTTCAATTGTTTATACCTTAAAGGTAGAAAAATATTTTTTTATGAAACTTGGCGAAAGTGTAGTTCTTGACAAGTACAATAGGAACATTTACAATAGGTACAATATATTCGTATTTTCACACACAGATACATTTTTATAAAATTACACAGATACATTTTTATAATAAAAAAGGGTACAAATAATGAAAATATCTTAGCCAAAGATTCTTTAAAAATCTTTCAGATCAAGATCCACACCCATAAGGAGAGGTCACACTGTGTAGATCACCGATTTGGCCGAGTCTCCGTGTATTTAAAGAGGTTCACTTGTGTAAAAATCTCCAAAACCCTAAGATGCAACACTCGGAAATAAGGGAGAAATTCCTCTTAAGAGTTTTAGGCTTACCAGTAGTACAAGTTCCAAAATTCGTACTTACGAAAGTTGTCTTGGTGAACTGAACAGCATATTTGTTTTTTCTACCTTTTTTCATAAAAGATATTCATTTGCTAACATAATTCGAATTATAAACAACATAGACTTTCTAGAATTCTACTTATAGAGTTTCTAGAATTCTACTTATAAAAGATAAAATGCAGTGGATATTCAGGAAAAAATAGTAGTTTTTATTGATTTTCTTGTTCAGATGTACTTATGTTCAAAGCATAAATTTAACTGACATCTACTACAAGAAATTAATGCAACATTTGAGCAAACGAAATTCTTTTTTAGTTTATCAAAGAAAAAAAATATATCATTTACGTTTTGAAAAAGTCTTTTTAATCGGTAAGTTTCGATGCAAATCACGTGTATTTGATCATTTTTTGAAAAATGTTGCTTATAATTGATGGTGGATTAGTGAGTGAATTTGTATTGCATCTTCACGAGATGAAATTTCGCGTTTTTCTTTAAGCAAATATGAACAATTATGAATTTTTGGAATTTGACTAATTGTAAGTCTAAAACTTTCGAGAGAAATTTCTCCCTTATTTCCAAGTGTTGCACCATAGGGCTTTAGACCTCGGTTCTATTTTGTTGGTTTTCGGAAGTTTTTCCGAGGTAATTATTAATACGAATAGATGGGGGCATTCGTATTGCGACGTTAGAGGTGAAATTCTTGGATCGTCGCAAGACGGACAGAAGCGAAAGCATTTGACAAAAATGTTTTGATTGATCAAGAACGAAAGTTAGAGGTTTGAAGGCGATCAGATACCGCCCTACCTCTAACCATAAACGATGCCAGCTAGCGACCCACCAAAGTTCCTCCGATGACTCGGCGGTCAGCTTCCGGGAAACCAAAGCTTTTGGATTCCGGGGGAAGTATGGTTGGAAAGCTGAAACTTAAAGGAATTGACGGAAGGGCACCACCAGGAGTAGAGCCTGCTGCTTAATTTGATTCAACACGGGAAACTTCACCAGGCCCGGACACCAGAAGAATTGACAGATTGAAAGCTCTTTCGTGATTCGGTGGGTGGTGGTGCATGGCGATTCTTACAAGTAAAGGTCCCGAGGCCGGACCTATCGATTTTGATGAAACTTAAATATGTTGTAGAACACTAAAAACTAAGGAACACGTATTTTTTTTTATCTGCGGAAAAATGGTTTGAAGGGGTGAAATCGTCCTTCGAAAATTGGGGTAAAAATTTAATTTTACAAATATCTCGAAAACAGTAAGAGATAGAGCAAAAGTTCAAATTGGCGACATTGCTCTATTTTGAAAAGCTATCTATTGATATGCAATTTGTTCAATTTACATCAACAGAGGTGGTTGGGGGTTAAAATTCGAGGGTTAATTTTGCAAAAGGAGGTGAAAAATAAACAATATAAAAATTTTGTTTATAGATTTGAAATCTACATCAAAAAATCTAATTGACCTATTTTTGCTCAATGTCCTAATATTAAGTCTAGGGGTAGTTAACTAGGAGGTGTCTGTATCGAATAGTCGTACTACTTGGGTAGTTCAAGAAGTTCTTCTTCATGGAAAATAGTTTAAGACAATTAGAATAACGTAGAAAAAAAATTCTCGAATTCAAAGTTCAGTTTGAGCAGCATTGGAGATGGGGTGAGTCACCCTCTTAAATTACATACTAGTTTACATACACTCATTTTTACTATTAACACACTGACAGTGGGTAATAATGTCACAATAAGTGGTTCTGAAGTTGAACTATTGTATGTAAGGTTTTTATAAGGTTTGTTTTTTAATGGATATTATAGTTTTCGTTGTCGAAAATTATCGATACCGAAAACAACGATATTTTCAAAATGAATGGAAACCTAATAAAAACCTTACATACGATAATCCAACTTCAGAACCACTTATTGTGACTATTATTACCCACTGTCAGTGTGTTAATAGTAAAAATCAGTGTATGTAAACTAGTATGTAATTTAAGAGGGTGACTCACCCCCTCCTCAATGTTGCTCAAACTGAATTTTGAATTCGAAAATTTCATTTCTACGTTATTCTAATTGTCATAAACTATTTTCCATGAACAAGAACTTCTTGAACTACCCAAATAGTACGACTATTCGATACAGTCACCCCTTAGTTAACTACCCCTAGACTTAATATTAGGACATTGAGCAAAAACTGGTCAATTAGATTTTTTGACGTAGATTTCAAATCTGTAAACAAAATTTTTATATTGTTTATTTTTCACCCCCTTTTTGCAAAATTAACCTCCAACCACCCCTGTTGACACAGTTTGAACAAATTGCATATCAATAGATAGCTCTTTAAAAAAGAGCAATGTCGTCAATTTAAACTTTTGCTCTATCTCTTACTGTTTTCGAGATATTTAAAAAATTAAATTTTTACCCCAATGTAGAAGTATCGTAGTGTGGATAATGTAATATCGCTCATTTACGAGAAGCTTGACATAACTCAAAAAGAGCTGTTTTTCAGTACGATGGTTTAAAATTTTAAAAATAAAAAGAGTACTTATGGCAGTCAATTGAAAAAGTGGGATAGAGTACAAAGTCATAACCTCTCTCGTTCTCTCATTTATGTATCTAGCGTAATGTCGCTTTGTTAGCAAAAAGAATGATATTTTCCGGACCGCCTGTACCCTTAACTCAATAAGAGTGATTTTTGAGTTATGTCACGCTTCTCGCAAATGAGCGATATGTAGTTACATTTAACTAAAATATAGACCAAAACTAATAACAAATAATAGAGAAATAGAAGATCAAAGTTTCAGGCACAATGATATAGATTTTCAATTCGCCTATGACGTCAAACATCCGCACAATCGGACACCGAGTGTCTTTTATACAATATTTTTTTAAATTAATTATATTAAATTACCATTGATTTAATATTTTTTTAAAATTATTTTTTTTTATTATATATTTATAAATCTTCAAAAAGTTCAAAAAATGACATTTCAAAACGTCAAAATATTGAATTTGTAAAAGATAAAAAATTCAAAATGGTCGAATCCATATAGTACCCGTAGTAATTAACGTATTGACCGGCTTTATAAAAATTAAATAAAAAAGACTCTTCGTTCTATTTGCAATGCCGTAGAATAAATGGCGTCACACATCTGTCTCAAATGAAATTGAAAAGTGAAATTTTTTTTGTTAGTTGTTGAGATATCTTAATTTTTCTTTTACACTTTTCTTTAATTTTGCCTTAATTTTTATTTCCATTCATAAAAAAATTGGTAACTTCTCCATTTTCGAAGGACGATTTCACCCCTTCAAACCATTTTTCCGCAGATAAAAAAAAATACGTGTCCCTTAGTTTTTAGTGTTCTACAACATATTTGTTTCATCAAAATCGATAGGTCTGGCCTCGGGACCTTTACTTGTTAGTTGGTGGAGCGATTTCTCTGGTTAATTCCGATAACGAACGAGACTTTAGCGCCATAGGGCTTTGAGGATTTACTACTCTAGTGAACATCTTTAAATACACGGAGATTTGGTCAAATCGGTGACCCACACAGTGTGACCTCTTCTTGTCAGACCAAATTTCTAGTTTCTAGCACTAGCAGAAGTTCTCTAACAAAATAACCATTTATTTTAAATAAAAAAATAATATTTATTTTTAAAAAGATAAACACATCTCTTTTCAAAATATTATATATTGTGTATAGGTTTCCTTATTTTTTACTTTATTTATATTATTAAAGCAATGGAGATATATATATATATATATATATATATATATATATATATATATATATATATATATATATATATATATATATATATATATATATATAGGGTGTTAGTGAATAAGTGCGAAAGATTTTAATGGATGATTGTTGAGGTTTTTTTATGTAAAAAAGTTTATATAAACCCAGGTCCGAAAACGCTTAGTTTCCAAGATACAGAGTGTTTAGTTTGTATATACAGGGTGTTAGTGAATAAGTGCGAAAAAGTTAAACAGGTGTTTGCTGAGGTTCTTTTATGTAAAAAAGATCATATAAACCCAGGTCCGAAAACGCTTAGTTTCTAAAATAGATGGACTACTAGATAGTCCATATCGGCTTTGTTGTAGCAACAGTAACTGGAAATTATTTTTTATCTTGAAAATGGCTACATGAGCGACAAAATACTAAGAGGTCATTTTTGTCAACAATTTATGGGACATTTGAAAAAACATTGTCGAATTGAAAAAAATCATTGGCGTGCCTCTTTTTCCTTCAAAAATATGTCATCACATGGCCATACGGACGCCACTGGTTTAAGTGGAAATATTCTGTCTACTTCAGAATATGAGTATTTATCCTGTTATAGCATGGCCCAAATTTTATATCAATATCTCAAAACGTTTCTGAAATATTTAAGAAAATATCAAAAAAGACAAGAAATTGAACACCCTGTATCTTGGAAACTAAGCGTTTTCTTTAGAAAATTACTTAAAAAGAATACAAATAATGAGAATATTTTAGTCAAAAATTTTTTTAGGTCAAGACGTACACTCATAGCAAATTTTAAATTTCTAGCACTAGTAGAAGTACCCTAACAATATGATTATATTTGAAATTTGAAATAAGTCTCCATAAACGTTTTCAACATTAATTAGTGTTTTGAAGAGAATATAATCATATCATTTATCTAAAGTATGTAGTTTCATGAAAGTAGCAACAGTAAAAGACACGGCTACAAAAGTTGCAAAAATATTTTTTTTTAAAAAATATTATTTATACATATAACTACATAACAAATTCTTTCTAAAATTGTACTATAGATATAATTTTTTTTTCAGGTCAGCTTAACAATGTGCAGATTACAAAATTTGTAATAGCTTTAAATACTTTGTCAAATATTTTAAGTATTTACTTAGCTTTTATTTTATATTTACTTGAGGATATTTGTGTAGTTTGCGTTACTACCTACATTGTTAATTTCGTAAATTTAATTTTATCAGTAATTAAGTTACAAAAAATTAAACATACAAAATATGTGAAAAAAGCACAGTAAAAGTAAATAATTATGTTTTTACAAGAACATTTATTTTAAAGAACAAGAGATGGCATGAGTAAAACATAAAACGAAATAAGGAAAATAAAGAATTATAAATATTTTGTTAGTTGTTAAAATTATTACTATATTTGTTATTAAATATTAATGAATAAATATCTTTACAATGTAATCTTAAAAAAATATTTTTTCCTCAAAAATATTTCCTGCTTTTTATTTAAAATCATTTTTTAATTCAATATTTTATTGCAGCACTGGCGCTAATTCATCCCTCATATCTGCCTGAAAGCTTCGCTTTATACACGTATTTGGATACTGTGTTCTCCAAACATCCACCTGAAAATTAATCAAAATATTTGTCAACTATATTTTCAATAATGATATATGTATGTATACATCCCGTTCGGATGTATACATACGATTTACACGTTAATTGACAACATTGGATTTCCATAAGGAAAAAGTTATGTGACAAGAGTGCTTTGGATAAACATATTTATATTTTTGGTAATTTTATTTTATAAAGCAATTTTTTTCCACGAAATTATCTGCATTATTTCTTCAACAGAAATATTCTTTCGATATTTTTATTATTTTAATATTTATTTCTAAGAAAATAAAAAAATGCCTTTTAAATTTACAGAAAATGACACAAATATTTATTATGTAAAAATGTGAATTGACAGAAAATTGCGACATTCATTTCTTTATTTTGCTGCATTGTTGTGTTAAAGCGATAGTAACAGTAGTTACAATATTAAATTGGTATTATTATTTTGTTCAAAGCACTCTTGTGGCATAACTTTTTTCTTATAGGAATTCAGTGTTATCAATTAACATGTAAACCCTATGTATACATCCAAATGGGACACCCGGTATAGACAGCTGAACCTTCTTTATACGGTGGGTAGGGACCGCATAAATATTCAAATAAACTATTCAAAAACTCAAGTATTCAAAAACTTTCATAGAAAATACATAACTCAAAACGCTCAAAACTTCACGGTTTGGACTTCATGATTTAGAAGTCGCTTTTCTAAAGAAGATAAAGTATTAATTTACACATAAGAACATTTTATTTCATTTTTATATTACTAGCCGTATACCCGATGGGATTTCCGATCGACAATATCTTTTTATTAGGTACTCACTTTCTGCTCACTTTTAATGTTTTTCAAAAGCCTAAATCAATATCCACGTTTCTAACTTCAAAAATGACGAACTTGCCATACTTGCTTTCATTTCCTGTTTTAACCCCTTAGGGGATAAATTTCCAGAAACAACTGACTTTTATTTATAAATAGAAGCCTAAACGGCAATTTTCACAACTCCTGTGCTTAATTTCGCCCTTCTAAACCCAACAGTTTAGGTTGTGCGTTGTCTGTCAGTCAGTGTTAAAGATTCATTAAATAATACATTATTTATTAGCCATAGTAACATATTTTTATATACCACTAACATCAAAAATAACGAATTTACATACAAATTTTCATCCCCTATTAAACCCACTTAGGGGACGAATTTTCAAAAATCCTTTCCTAGTGGATAGGGAACTCCTTCTACGTTACATAGGGAACTCCTATGCAAAATTTCATTCTAAACCCAACGGTTTAGGCTAAGCGTTGTCTGTCAGTCAGTGTTAGAAATTTATTAAGTAGATGAAAATTGTGATAAATATATCTGTAAAAAAACTTAATGATGCAATAACTTATATTCTTATACAATGTATTGATTAAATGTTTAAAAACTATCACTAAGAAATTTTATCAAAGTAAATTATTATAATTAATGGTTAGGTTTCTTACTTTAATTCACATTACGTACTTTAATAGCCATTTTTTTTTAAAAACGTATAAAAGAAGTTATACAAAAAATACTGCATAAAAAAGGTTCAGCTTTATATATATATATATATATATATATATATATATATATATATATATATATATATATATATATATATATATATATATATATATATATATATATATATATATATATATATATATATGTATGTGTGTGTGTGTGTGTGTGTATATGTACATGCCAACTATAATTATAGCAAAAATTCAAAACAAAAAAATCTTACATCATCGTCCAAAATTTGTCCGCAAAAACTAATGTCTAGAAGTCGTAAATTTAGACAATTATTAAGAGCACTTAAACAAGAAGCGGCTGTTATTCCCTGTAAACCTACGAGATCAATTTGTTCTAATTTTGTAAAACTTTCAAATAGTGGTATTAAATCTGAATCTGTTAATCCTCGTAATGCAGCTAATACCAGTCTCCTCATGTCTAAGCAGTTTTTTGCCAACTGCTTTAAACAGTCGCCAGGTATTCCAACACCCAAACTAAAAAAGAAAAAAAAATGTTTACAATATTTTGTATATAAAGTACACTGATATATTAGGGGACAAGTGCATGGAGGAGTTTTCATGCACTTGTCAGTTTCAAAAAGTTATATTTTGTAAAATTTAGAAAGATTCTTGTGCTGAAAAATCATGTATCAAAATTTAGTTTCATAGCCCGAACTTTCCAAAAATATTACAATAAAACATATACGAAAAATCGTATTGAAATTATCACTTTTATTAGAATAAAATAAATACATAATATATACAGAATTTAGGAGTAGGTATAGATATAAAATATGTAACAAGCAATGAACGTACATGTTCGCGCATAATTATTGTTAAACTAAAATTTATAAACACATCAAAAACAGTTTGAAATATATTAGGCAATGAGTGAATACTGTAACGTCTGTACGTTTGTAGGTTCTGTAGATTTAATTACACAATACCACTTTATTTATTTAAGTTCCGATTTGTTTGTTATTTTGTTGTGTTACCTATAATATTTATTATTTAAACCAGTCTGAATTATTGTTTGCAAAAATAATTATTTACTGCTTCGCAACATCTTTACCACTTAATATTTTGAATTAAAACAACAACTGAATTATTGCACAATTATTACACTCAATTTATTGTACAATTTTTTTTTCCTTCTTTAACGAAATCAGTTGCTGATGGTAAAAAAGGTAAGTAAAATTTGATTCAAATCTTTTTGATTCATTTTTACTAGATTATATCAATTTTCAAGGCATTAATAATAAGTAGCACATCCAAAAATCATACAATAACAATTTTGGTGAAATTTTGAAAAGAAGTAGTTTTAACAATTTCAAGAAATACAATCAATGCATTCGTTGCTCTCATCATTTACACTTCTAAATGATGTAGGCACATGCGTACACTAATTTAAAATTGCGCCCGAATTGGCAGAAATTAGCAATGACAAATTGACAATTATCGCGCAGTTTTTAATTAGTGTGCGCACGTGCCTACATCAATTAGAAGTAAGTGGTGAGGGCAACGAATGCACTCAATTTCTTTCGTGTTAAATTAGAAGTTTTTCAATATTATGATGTGAAGTTAATTTTTAAATTATATTAGAAAACAAAATTGCAGATTACTTATTTTAAATTCTGTAGTCAAAATCTCGGAAGCTTTGTAATTTACATGAACATACTACAGGTACAGATTTCAGATTTTTGAGGTATCTTTCTCTTTTGAAATATAAGTATGGAAATTTTTTCCAAAGTATCGATGTACTCCATAAACCAACGAACATTATTATATTATAAAATATAGGTATATAATATGTTCTTTGGTCTGTGATGAACTTTACCGTAAAGGATGTTGGGGGCCGTTCATAAAACGCCTGATACTATTAGAGGAGGGGGGTGCCAAAAATATCACGAATTGTCACGACAGGGGGAGGCGATGTGAGAGTTGGCGTCACATGACATTGGCTTGTAAAGAAAATTTTTAAAAATATACACCATATACACGGTGCATTAATGCTACTCAGCTGAGAATGCTGTTTTAATTGAATTCATTTGTAAAAAATAAATTTTAAAAAAATAAGAGGGGCGGGGGTAATAAATAATCACATGATATTTAGGGGAGTACAGTCAAGTATCATGAAATATCACAATAGGGGGGAGGGCATTAAAATAACTTAAATTTTGCGTCACGCGTTTTATGAACGGCCCCTTGTCAGAAAGATTGTTTAAAATGAAGCTGAGGTTTCATTTATAACTTTTCAAATTTAAGTCTCATTTACGAAATATTTATTGAGTTTCAGGGTCATTTTTTACGATTACAATTAAAAAGTAATTTTTGTTAATAAAAATTTAATAAAAATACAGTAGTAGTAGTATATTATAGAAAATTAAAAAAAAAAATTACAAATATTCGTTTAAGTCGGCATTTATGATTATTTTAACTAGGCAATCAGGATAATATCCTGCTGAGCTGTATTGCCCACCGTATACACAATAATTTAAAATATTCTTTCTTCATAATTACAATATTTTAAATATTTTGGAATTTTCTATATAAGTGGTTATTTGTTTACATAATTATTTTAACAAGAATAATAGAATGACACCTTTACCACTATTACTAATAATCTCTATAAATCGTCAGCTGACAATGAGTATTGGTTTCTATCAAGTCTATTTTTTAAAAATGTTTTTCTGATAGTGGTTTCGACTTCCTCAACTCCCAAAACTAACAAAACAACCATCTAAAAAAAACTTTTTAAAAAGTGGTCTTAGAGCAAACCAATACTCAACTGACGAAATACACATTTTCGTCCCAAAACTACTAGCAAAATTAATTTATTAGGAAAATTTCTGTCATCCGTTTAATTTGATTAACCGTCACAATCACGACGGTGATGGTTAATCGAAGTTCTACTGTAATTGAAACTATTAGTATGAACTTTTAACTTTTCCAAATCATTATTTAATGTATACATATGTTTTGAAGTTAAAAATTCAAGCACGTATACTCAGTTAATTAAAACAGCAAACTTACCACCAGCCAATATCAAGTTCTTGAATTTTTGTACAGTTTGCTAATGCATGGAGGCCTAATGGACTCAACGAATATGATTTCCAAAAGTCAACTGATATCAAATCTAAATTGTGATTAGATAATACAAACGCCACATCATCCATTGCGGCAATATGTCCACAAGCGCCTATGATTTTATTTGCAAATAATTATTCTTAAAAATTAAATTTGTACTTGGAGGTTAATTTTTAAAACCAATTTATTCAAATTTTCGAAAAAGCGATAATACACATATATTCTACTGCTTTATATAAATTACATACAGTAATTTATTACAGACAATATGCATTAGTAGCAACTTTTTTTATAACTTTTTGGTTATCTGGAGCCCTGAAAATGCGACTGAATTGAAATTATATATATTTGGTAAGAAGGTGCCCCCTAACTGGATTTTGGCAACTTGGATTAAAAGTGTATTTTTTAATCCTTTGCAAAGAGTGGTGTTATTAAAAGGCAAAAAAATATGTAAAATTGGCATGAAGTTAAAAAGTGAAAGCATGTTATAAAGTTGCCGAAAAATATATGAAAATTGAGACCATTTTCATGCTGTGCTTTTTTGTATAGAATTTGAAAATGTAATTTTAAGCTCCTACAGCAAAATACATAAATCGCAGGCATGAGTAACATGTGAAAAAAAAACATGAAAAATGGTCGCAAATATTGAGTAAGACTGTATTAATTTATCAACTAATTTACTGTAACTTTATTTTTAAACAATTTTGAAGAATAAAATTTTTATTGCCAGTTGAAGGTTAGTATAATTCTGTGGCCACAAGCCAAAGTATCTCACATCAATTTAAGTAAAAAAACAGATTTCTATTGATTATTACATATTGTTCATTAGAACATTACGTAATAATGCCAAGTTGACCTACGTTTTACTCAACTTAAATAGGAAAAAATTTACAGCAGAAAAATAGTAATTTAAGTTATTTTTTATAGGCCCTGTCAAACGTAAAAACTCGACTTCTGCAAAATAAAATTTTTAGACTTAAGATACTTTGGCTTGTGGCCACAGAATTATTAATACGTACTGGACATCTTTCAGATCAAACAGTACCGTGTTTTATATATGCAGGTATATTACACTTAATGTGATTAATGTAAATAAAAGGTGAATAGATATTTTGATAAAACATATTGCATGTATCCAATGAATGTCCACATATTTAATAATTTGAATCTTACATATGCGCATAAGGTACCAGGTCCTTACTATTGAAGTGAAACAAATTGTCGACGCCGTTGTATTTTCGCCTGTTTCCTTACCCGGCTAGCAATATAGAAGTATTACATAATTATGTCGTCGCCTTCCAGGCATAAGGTCGTATCTCATTTTTAGTGATTTTTTTAGGAGAGCAGAATAATAAAAACTACTGTTACATTTTGTTTTATAAATTTAAACTTAAGGTATCAATGTATTTGCAGATGTAAGTATCAATGTATTTGCATCCTTCAAGTACCTACATACATCCGTTTATGATTTACAAAACAAATTGTAACGGTAGTTTTTATTTTTCTGCTTTCCTAAAAAAATCACTAAAAATTAGATACGAACTTATGCCTGGAAGGCGACGATATAATTATATAATACCTATATATTGCTAGCCGGGTAGCGTAAATACAAAGGCGACTGCAGCACAGACAGAAGTTACTCTGTAATACAGCCGTGTCTATATGAATAAAGTACTGCAAACACGATTACATTACAGACATTTGAAGACTTTCTGTAACGTTATCGGCTTCGAATAACATTTTTTTATCGAAAACGACTGCAGCACAGCTATACTCGCTCTGTAATACAGCCTGAAACACACACTTCTTATTGCACAAACACCGTTGCAGTTCAGTCAATGGCTTGTACAATTGGGCCATATTTGTTTAATTATTTTATCTCTGATTTAGCAAAGGTGGGTGCATGCGCGATAGTTTTACAGTTAAAATCGTTAAAACTACTGTGGCTTAAAGCAAAATGAATGACAAGGAAAAACTAATTATTTTTTTTGAATAATTCCTGTGAGGAGCATACCTTGTTGAATTTCACAAAAGAGACACACCTCAAATTAGCCGTCCAATTTTTGCACTTTACGTTTTAAATTTCAACTTTGAGCAAAAATAGGTAAACTAGTGTTTTTCATGTAGATTTCATATACAGTCGAACCTGGATAAGCGAGAGTTGAAGGGACCGCGATCTATTTTTCTCTTATAGAGGTTTCCCACTAACCCGAGTTTCTAGCTTACAGAGGTACGGGAGAGGTTTATCTCATTTATAGAGGTCTAGAATAAACACAACCAATATTTATTGAGAAACATGGATATGTATTGTATGGATACTACTTATTAGAATAATATACATATACATATTTGGACGTAGATAAGCTTGCAAAAAAAAGAAATGAATTTTTGCTATTTGAATAGAAAATGAGTTCCTCGAATTATAAGAAAACAAGAACAATAATCACATTCAGGCATTCTAATAAAATATGTATAAGTTCTTTGAAATTTAAGAATTTTAAAAATTTGAAAGTTTAACTGTCGCTTATAGAGGTACAGGCAATTAGCAGTCTCAGTTATAGAGGTCCATGAGCGAAAAACGACTCTCACTTATACAGGTTTTTCTTTCTCACTCATAGAGGTTTTAGAGTGGTAAAGTTACGGGACCTGGCAATTACTCTCACTTACAGAGTTTTCTCGCTTACCCAGTTCTCCCTTATCCAGGTTTGACTGTATATGCTATTTAAATTTTAATGTACAAGAGCATATCCGCCCTATTTCAAAATTTACTCCCAACTTTGCCTAAACCGCTCCTTCAGTTCGTTCGACCTTAGCTGTATATACATCAATAGAAAGCTCTTTAAAAATAAAGTGTTGTGTCAATTTAAAATTTTCTCTATCTTCCGAATTTTTCAAGTAATCAAGAAAAATTGAAATTTTACCCTAACTTTGAAAGGTGATTTTACTCCTTAAATGGCGACGATGGCAGTGTGGCAAATAAAAAAATACAGGTCCGTTATTTTTACTTGTACTACACGTATACGAAGTTTCATCAAAATTTCGAATTGACAGTTAAGAACCTTTTTTTATAAGTCTTCTTCGAGAATACAAAGTGGACGGCCTACTACCTCTGAAGTAAAGAAGAAAGGACGCAACCGTAGCATCGGCGAAAATATTAAATTGAATCGTCCTAGAAACATTGAACTTAACTGTCATATTTTTTAATACAATGCTTTTAGTTTATAAACATAAAAATAATTAAAATTAAATAAAAACAAAACATTTTGTAATTTTATCAAATTTGTTCCTTTTTTTTAATTGCCTTATTCAAACAAATATAACTGTACTACTACATATATTACTGAATTGAAGTATCATTCAGATGAATTAATAATGATTTAAGTCATACAGCACGGACTAGGACGGTCTGTGATGAATTCGGCTTTTCATTGCCTTACACAAACGAATGCGGCTGTACTACAGACGGCTGTGTTACAACTGGCTTCGAACAAACTATTCCTACTTTAAGTCATTCACGAGATAATGCAGCATAGACTATGGGTGTCTATGCTGCAGTCGCCTTTGTAATTACGCAGCCGGGTAAGGAAACAGGCGAAAATACAACAGCGTCGACAATTTGTTTGTTTCACTTCAATAGTAAAGATCTAGTACCTTATGCGCATATGTAAGATTCAAATTATTAAATATGTGGACATTCACTGGATATATGCAATCTGACTGAATCGTTGCACTTGTGCACAACAGGCTACGTCCCTTTCTCTGTTTCACTCTTACCGTGACCCGGCCATTTATAGCCACTAGCCATATGGTAGTAGACCCGGTTGAAAATGAACTGATTGAACTGAGAGATGCGCAGAAACACATTTTAAAATGGATCAATCTAAATCATTTTGAACGTAAGGTCGATATCTGTCAAATACATGTGTCTTATGAACTACAGGCCAGTGAGTTGATTTATTTTACTTACTACACCTGCCCAAACGAAGGAAGGTCTCTTACTTCAAAATCGTTTGGCTATATTACATATGTATGTATATGGATCCGTTCTCCGGATCCGAAAGTGGTCCGTTCTCAATAGATAAATATCAATCTAAGTACGAAATTTTTTAAAATCAAGATTGTTCAATATAAATTGTATTTAAATTGGTAATTTAAAAGTCAGAAATCTTGGAATTGTATTACCAAAAACTTGATTTTTTCTAATTTTTCTAATATTTGTCCCTGTTAAAAGATAAATATTCGGGAAATAATTTTATTATCAGTTACTTAAAATTATAAGGAAAAATTGGTTTTTAAAATTAACCACCACAAATTTTATTTTGTAATTATTAGGTATCGGACATTTTTCGGATCAAACAACATCATGTTTTGTATATGCAGGCGCATAGGCCGATAATATGTGTGAGTTGTATATATATGTACATTTTATTAAAATATCTATTCGTTTTTATTCACATTAATCACATCAAGTGCGATAGATCTGCGTACACAAAACACGAATGCTGTTTGATCCGAAAAATGTCCGATACCTAGTAATTATACATTTCAAATACTGAACATGAACCTTCTAGAACTATACAGTTTTTGATTATTTATAATAGGACAACTCACAAAAAATTTTCTCTTATAGTCTGAGAGCCCGCCGTATTAGAAATTATAAAATTTAGAAACACGAACTAGTGCTCAAAAAAATTACTATCGCCAGTAGACAAGATTTATTTATTAGGTTTTGACAATTCACAAAATTTATATTGTTTAGTTTACAAAATACAAACTCGTATATTTTTTTTTTTTTTTTGAATGTCATTCTCACTTTTTGATAATAACTTACTGTTTTGAAATAAAAACGGACAATTCCAAATTGCTACCACTTTTTTAGGTGTCATTTTTTACCATCGAAAAAACTAATGCCGGTAGGCTAAATATTAGAGTGCCATGACGTTGCGCGTTAATTAAGCCTGGCACACCAGTATAAACTCATTGTATACTTTGAAACCTATATTTTGATATAGATTTCATTCATGTAACCAGAAATGACGTTACATTCTGTGATGCAGGCAAAATTGGCTTAAATAAATGGTGGCTTCTTTTAGGTC
The DNA here is from genome assembly GCA_035578155.1 of Brachynemurus nebulosus. NCBI lineage: Eukaryota > Metazoa > Arthropoda > Insecta > Neuroptera > Myrmeleontidae > Brachynemurus > Brachynemurus nebulosus. The sequence continues at coordinate 85,425,130 of JAPWDM010000001.1, read as the reverse complement.
TATAGCAGTACCCCACACACAAAGTCATTAATGTATCTTATACATAGAATGTGTATACGGCGGGCTCTCGGACTATTATTAAAAATATTTTAAAATATAAATACTTACCAATGTTCAAATGTTTCATTTTTGGATTGGCACGAAGAATATTAATTAAAGCTGGTCCTTCAATTGCAGCTCTATATAAATCAAGTCTCTCTAAGTGTGTTAATTGAGCTAAGCTAATGAAACCGGTTTCTGAGGCAGTTGTACAATTTTTCAAACATAATTCTAAACAAAAAATAATAGTTTTAAAATAGACGTAAATATATATTTGTACCAAATCCACTACCAGTTAATTTTGGACAATATTTGGCAATGTCTTTTAAAGAAGAATTCGTAACAAATTTGCAGCAGTTTAATTTTAAATGTGTTAAATTGCTTCCACATGTTTTTATAAACCTAAAAAAAAGGTTTATAGTTATGTACGTATATGCTTTTTAATATATAAAGATGAATTATATTACTTTGAAAAATCGTACGATGTTATTCTATCATGGTCTCCACACCAAGACAAATCCAACTTTTGTAAAAGTCGACATCGACGAGCAAAAGAACACAGAGTACTTTGATCCACTCTATACCAATAAGGCTTTAAACTTATACTTGTATATAATAAAGCATCTGTAGCTAAAATGTAGAATCTTTTATTTACCAGAACACACCTCGATAAAGAGAGTAAGTCCAAATATTTGAATATTCGTATAATAGTTTCATCCTGAAATAATTAACTCAAATTAGGTAATTAAAAATCACACAGTCCAAGATCCTCTGATAACCGATCAGGTGCTTTTACCACTAAACTATTCGATCCTTGTTCGGGGGCTACTTCAGTTTGACAACGTATCAATCACATATTTTTACCCTCTTAGTTCCAGAAAGTAGTTATTTTAATTTCAATACTGTTGATGTGCTTGTGAACATTATTAACGTATAGAAAACGTTTGTTTGTATTTAGACATCGTTAGTATTCATATGGTCACTTATATGGTCAGCTAAACTGAACTTAAACACGTGACTCACTTTGGTATACATGACCAAACCATTCTTTTAATTAAAAATCACGTAGTGATTAAAGAATTATCAAAGTGGATCGGCTGGGACTCGAACCCACGATCTCTTGGTAAGTGCCTTGCCCTCTAGACTACACGATCCTTATTCGAAAGCCATTTCAGTTCGGTAATTATTCAATTACACATATATTACTCTCTTTTATGCGAAAAGCGGCTATTTTAATTTCACTAATTTCGTTTAAATACGAACATAGTTCGTCATACTTGTTCTTCTTCCTACGGGTGGAGGAGGGGGTCTTGTCAGCCTATGCACCGATTCCTAGTGGAATATTGTGCAATAACCCCGTTTATTCATTAGTTATTTGTAAGAGGCCCGCTTCTTTGATGAAGTCAGTTAGGACCTTTACGGGATCCCGATGAATAGTCTCAAGCTCTGTACCCAATCCCAGTGTTGAGTGCCTAATACGAACCAATGCCTCACATTCAAATAGAATGTGGTGGTGAATTCGTCATACTTACAAGGAGATGCACCCAAAGTGAAATTCGCAATTTCGATGAAACTTTACTGGTGTGTAGAATAGGCAAAAATAAGAGACCCGTATTTTTTTTTATCGGCCATCTTCCACGTTTACGGGGTGAAACCTGCCCCTAAAGTTGGGGATTCAAATCGTATTCCTTAAAATATCTCGAAAAATATAAAAGATGGGGGAAAACTTTAAATTGATCAAATGCTTCTTTTTGAAAGACCTATTCATCTGTATAGATTAAACTAGGGCCGGGTTCATAAGAGGGGTTGGACATTCATTAAGACAGGCAGACCAGAGAACTTTGGCAGAAATAGGTGTAAAAAATATACAATAGGGGTTACCAAATACACATGGCTAAATTACCAATTAACCCCTTTAGGACTAATGACGAGCTCAGCTCGTCATACTAATTTTTAGAAAAAATTTAATTGACGAATGTATATTGTCTTATATTGTCTTATATCGGTAACTGAAGGCTGTATAGTAAAGAGTAATCATATTGTAAATAAATTAAGCAAAACGTACCAAACTTGCAGTTATACTTATAGAGATATTAAATTTTTTATCTAAAATATTGGAATATATGACGGTACTAAAAGAGTTAAATAAGTGCTGAAAATACATCAATCATCCATGATGCAATAGACATAAAAATAAAAAAATATAGAAGGTATTTGCAATCAATAATAATACAATATAATTTACCCTATTTTTTTTTCTTTCTTATATGCTTTGGATACCACAAACATTTCGGAAAAACGCAAAAACCCGTATCCCCTAATTTTTAGTGCTCTTTTTATTTATGATGGCAAAAATTCAATACATAAAACCACTCAGGCTCTACAAGAAAATTTACCCCCATCCCCTCCTCCAGCCCCTCTTATGAACCCGACTCTGGTTTAACCTATACAGGTGAATAGGTCTTTCAAAGAGTAGCAATTCGTCAATTTAAAGTTTTCCTCTATCTCTTATAGCTTTCGAGATATCTTAAGAAATACGATTTGAACCTCCAACTTAGGGGCAGGTTTCACCCCGTAAACGTGGAAGATGGCCGATAAAAAAAAAACGGGTCTCTTATTTTGGCCTATTCTCTACACACCAGCGAAGTTGCACCGAAATTGCGAATTTCACTCTGAGTGCATCTCCTTGTTAGTAAATGCTTCACAAGCATTCGATAATATTTGAAATTAAAATAACTGCTTCTCGCATCAAAGAGAGTATAATATATGTGTGATTGAATTTTTATCGGATTGGAGTGGCTTTCGAGCAAGAATCGTGTGGTCTAGGGAGCGAAAAAATTGACTAGTTACCAAAAGATCCGGGGTTCCAGTCCCAACCAATCTAATTTGGTAATTTTTCAATCACTATGTAATTTTTAATTAACATAATGATTTAGCCATACATACCAAAGGAAATTCAGTGTTCAAGTTTCAGTTTAGCTGAACGTTAAGTGAGCATATGAATACTGACGTGCATTTAAATACGAACAAAAGTTCGCCGTACTTGGTAATGCTTCACAAGCACTCGATAATATTTGAAATTAAAATTCATTTCATGGTAAAATTGCTAGTTCTAACTTAGATAAACAGTTGTAAATTTGTTAAAAATTAGGGCATATCCCATTTGCGCCCCACGGTTGAAAATGTCAGTTGGTGGTCTAAAGGTTGAGTGTCGTAAACACACCATTTTTTATTGCAGTATACTAGAAGTACACACAGAAAATTAAAAGACAGGACAAGGATGGAACTATTATATAAATGTATGTTCTGTGTATAAATATGTTATAGTATTTCAATAATAGAATAGAAATATACATATAAATACATATATATAATGCAGAGATACATGTTACGTGATATTACATATTACTATATTAGTAATATATACTATATTACATTAAGTTATTAATACGACATTAATAAAATTGGACATTAGAATGTATTTAAAAAAAAAAAAAATAGCATATAGGTACATGCTAAGCAAGCTTTTGTTGGTATCGAATTTTTTTATTTCATTTTGAAAGATTAAAGGTTTTGAAAGTACAAGTTATCATTGGGAATTAAAAGTACAAAATTAAATAGCATGTAATTCTAAAATAATGTTTGAATTTTGCTGCCAAATTAGTCAGTGACGTCAGCCATTAAATATATTGTACATGTAAAATCGTAAACAGAAAATTCGGCATAATTAATTAATAAGTTATGAATTCCCAAATGGTGTGATTAATTTTAATGTTCTTCCCAAACTATTTACTATCAAATAACGTAAAATAAAATATTTTTTACTTTCATGATCTGCTAACTATACGCTAAAAAAGACTAACTAATTACTAATAATTATAATGTCCTAAATAAAAAATTATATTCCTAAATTTTCCCAAATGATTCCCTATCGAATAAAAATATTTTCAATTAAAAAGAAATTTTTAGACTGCTAACTATTTAGCAGTAATGCCGGAACCAATCAGCGTTCAGCACACATGTCACCACTCTATTTATTATAGGCACTCTAGGTTCATTTTCTGAAAATAAATTAAATATTAACAAAAACCATTTAGTTTAACTTAGAAAGAATAATTAAATTAAAAATTTTCATTTGTTCAGTAATTTATAACTTATTAACAATAATTATGTACTAAAAATTATTTACTCAAACATGTAGTAATTAATTTTGAAGCTTCCCGCTCTGTTTTGGATACAAAATGGATGACATGTCATGACTCTACTATAGGGACTCTAAGGTTAAGCAACATATTATGCCATTTATTAGCCAGAAGTAGTCAAATAATTTTTCACAACCATTCGATAAAATTTGAAAGATATTATTTAAGGTACGCGACGTCAGTGCCGCGAAAATTTTTTTCTCTTTTAAATCAATTTCTAAATTAAAGTATAATAGCTTAAAAAATTGCCCTTTAAATGCCCTTTTAAATTTGCCCCATCGAAGCGCGAAATTCTTTTTTGATTTAATTATATAATTAGAGAGAAAAAAATTAAAAACATCAAAAAAGAAAACAAATTTCGCGGCGCTAACTTCGTGTAGCTTATATTATTAAACGTACATATTTGTTGCAAATATCTTAAACAAATCTCGGGAAATTTATCTTCCATATTTGGAAAGAATTTAAAGTTTATTTTATTCAACTTTTGAAATTCTATATACCACAATAATTTCAGCATTAAAAATTTGAATAATACAACTTTTCCCCCAGTATTTAACGTTCATACCAGTTAATTATAATTTTCTTTTCATGTTATTTAAATTTTCCATAAAATTACATACTGTTTTTTTTTTGTACATTCTAATGTCAAATTTGTTTCCTTGAATCTACAGAAATTTCAATTTAAAGTTCAAAAATTTTGTTTGTTTCAATGTTACACATTCAGAATGAGGGGATGTATATAAGTTGTACAGATATTTTTCAAAATTTGATCAATAGTACATATAATGTATATTACTATAATAATATTGTAATATAATGTAGACAAACGTAAAAAAGGATAGATGATTTATTTTTTTTCAATTTAAAACTGGATTTTTTCAATATTTGTCACATCATAAAACTTTTATTACGGTTAACACAGCAAGACATAAACTGACCAGGGGCGCAAAAGGGACCCACCGAAAAATTAATACAAATGTTCTAATTACAAAATACTTGAAGCAACTTTATGACCTGTTAATTTTCCTAATAGACCAAGAGCCAGTGGCCGATTTGCGATGGTCATTTCAACATAAGTTAAATTTAGAGGATAGGGTCTTGGATACTTACTCTACACAGAAATTCAGTTCATCCTTAACGTTTAAAGAGGAGAAAAAATAAGGCCCAATTTATATAAAGTAACAGTTTTGGAATTTTGATACATGCAAGTTAATAATATTTTTTATCGAAAAAAATTGAGTAATTTAAATAGTTGTATTTTTTGACAATAGTTTATTTTATAAAATAAATAATACAGAATTAGTATATTACATTTTAATTTTATTTGACAAAAGCTAAAAAAAAATATATTTGTTGTAGACCAAGTTATCGTCATGTTTGTTGGACCCCGTCCGACAAATCGCGTTTTGCGGTGACCATCATAATATTTTACTGGTTCATTTAAAATCAGTCAAACAAAAAAAATCGTTAGTTTAATAGTTAATCTAGTGCCCAATCGAAGCTTTTTATTTTCTTGTGAAAATACAAAACAGTTTATTGTCGATAAAAAATACAAATTTTGAATAATTAACACTTTGAAGGTTTACTTTGTGAAAATCCATATTTTATCAAATATGAGAATATTTTACTTTGTCAATTTTCACTATGAATAAAATTTATTTTTTACTAGCTAGCTTTCGAGTAGTTAACTCATCATCAGATTTAACTCAAATGAAGATACAATTATAAAACACTACCTTTTTATTGTAAGTTAGATGATGTCTGTTTTATCATTTGGTTACGTAAATACAGGACGTAAAAACCCAGAGAGTATTGACAATAAATTCTGGTGCAGGTAGACAGATATAAAGTTAAATAGAAAAATAAAAACAAATCAATTATTTCAAGAATATATCAGCTAAGAAGGGACTAAGGGGTGAACCCATAGGCAGGCCGGAACTTTGGAGATAGATTTGATTATTAAACTTAAAATAGTTTTGTTGAAGACAAATATTAAGCAATCATAAATACCACAGAATTCAAATCTAAATATACTGTCAAAAATTCAGTAGATCTTTGCAACAAATTAAACAGTCTTCAAATTTTTCATAACTCTTTTAGGTTAATTTCTTTTGATGTTTCGAATATGCTTCCAAATATCCCCTCAGATAAATGTATCACAATTATTCAGAATATTTTTAACAACAAAAACATTTCTTTAGCTTTTCAAAAGGAATTTTTATATTTGCTTAATATTTGCCTTCAACAAAACTATTTTAAGTTTAACAATCAAATCTATCTCCAAAGTTCCGGCCTGTCTATGGGTTCACCCCTTAGTCCCTTCTTAGCTGATATATTCTTGGAATAATTGATTTGTTTTTATTTTTCTATTTAACTTTATATCTATCTACCTGCACCAGAATTTATTGTTAATACTCTCTGGGTTTTTACGTCCTGTATTTACGTAACCAAATGATAAAATAGACATCATCTAACTTACAATAAAAAAGGTAGTGTTTCCTAATTGTATCTTCATTTGAGTTAAATCTGATGATAAATTAACTACTCGAAAGCTAGCTAGTAAAAAATAAATTTTATTCATAACGAAAATTGACAAAGTAAAATATTCTCATATTTTACAAATATTGGTTTTAAAAAAAATCCTTCGATCGGGCAGATTAACTATTAAACTAATGATATTTTTTTGTTGACTGATTTTAGATGAATCAGTAAAATTTCAGAAAATCAGGACAGGATCCAACAAATATGGGGCGATAACGTGGTTTACCATAAATATATATTTTTTTAAATATTTGTTAAATAAACTTAAAACATAATGTAATAAGCCCGTATTATTTGTTTTATAAAATAATTTAAACTACGGCAAAAAAAAATTATTTAAAATACTTAATTTTTTCAGATTGCTGACTACCCCTAGCCCCTTAACAATTTTTAAATGATTAAGACGAGTTAACGTTAAAATACTTTAACGTTAAAATAATATATATATATATATATATATATATATATATATATATATATATATATATATATATATATATATATATATATTCACTAATATAAGTGCCGCCATCTGTCACAGAATGGACCATTTCCTCAAATATGTAGCAATCTATCACCAGGGCGGCGACACAGTTATTTGGGATTACATGTCTATAATCGAGATATTAATTTAACCAACCAAAAATCACCTTCTGTTAATTCCACTTTAGCAACGAAATTTTCCAATTCGGTTACGTAGGAATATTGTTTATTTTTTAGAAATTAATATTCTAACTATAGAAATGTAGTTCCGAATAACCTGTGTCGCCACCCTGGTGTTAAACAATTTTCTCATGCGGTTACATAGCAATTTTTAAATTAAAATTTCAATCATAGAGATGTAGATATTTTGAGAAAATGGCTCATTGTAGAAATACGGTATAATTGAAAGTAATGTTCAATTTTACAAACATAGTTTAATATAATTTCTATTTTGCAAATTCCTAGGGTATCATTTTTTGATGTTAGTATCTCTGATTTTCTTTCTTTTTTTGTAACCTTATCTATTGTACTTGTCACTGGCAATAAAAGGTTCGGCATTTTGAAACAAAAAAATTTTCTCAGTGGTTAAAATAAAGGGGTTAAATCTGATTATTAAAATAAGTCAGCGCGCCAAAGATTAATTTTTCTGAATTATAATATTAAATTTCCTTTATTATTAATAACTAATCGGATTTTTTATTGCAAAACACACTTCATAAATAATTTTGTTAATTTTTACATGTACTTTTTTTACTAACCGGTAAAACTGAAAAAGGTCCTGACGGCGGCATTTTTTTAGATTCTGCAATTCTCTTTTTAGATTCTTTAAGCATTAAATCAATTTCATTTTCTGTTAAACTAAAAATTTCTCCAGGCATTGCCGCTTTTATGTCTAAACATTCGAGTTTCTTGGATAATGAATTATTAGTTTTATTGTGCAATGATGCAATTGGAGTTAATGATCCAACAAGCATTACGGCATCAATTTCTGTATGATAATCTAATAATCGTTGATTGAATTCCAGTCTTATTAAACTAAAATAAACATATTAAATTTTAAAAGGAATTATATTAAGTAAATATATTTACCATAAATTACTTCGTAGGATGGTTAATTGTTCTAATTGCTGGACAAAAAGATCGTGAATTTGGAGGAACACGATTAGGAGGGCTTTCCCATAATAACAACCATGATAAACCTGGGACAGCGCACCAAATTCTCACCACAGCTCCAGGATTATATGTTTCGTAAATGTAAATTTGCCATGGATAAACAGTGTATTCAAATAATAAATCTAAAATAGAATTTTTTTTAAATAGTATTTTACTTGGCAAGGACCGTAAGTGTTATTTTTGTGGTCTCGGATGCAGTTTGATTCTTAAGCATCCATCAATCGAAAAAAATGATGATGAATTAAAAAAGTGAATAAAAAATAATTCATGAAAATTATGCAATTTTAATAAAAATGAAAACAAAAAAAAAAAATAAAAGGCGTCTATAAAAAAAAAACTGTTTCCATAGAAAAATCTATTTACTATTGACGGTAAGCGCTTACTTACGCTTCTATGACGGTATTTAAGTTCTACTAGGCAGGTAAGTGTTCCTTTACAAACGCCTACTTTACGGTTCAAGACTCAGAGCAGATAATATAATACACATATTAGACGGGGAGATAATAACAGAAAACCTGCTCCCATTTTGGCATTTATGCCTCGGGGAGTATTGAAAGATATGAAAATTTTAAGAAATTTAAGGATAAATTTGTGTTCCGCTCGCGTGGCTTTTATATCGAAAATTAAGTTTCTTTTTGCAAAAAAATGATGCGTTTTGGCGTGATTTTCGCATTTATGCCATATGTACTAACATAATGTTAAGTTAAAATCTAGCTGTGGACAATGGTAGGCATAAGTCGCGCAATTGGCTAAAGGGTTGAAACGTTAGCGTAAACTTGCATAGAAAAAAGGGAATTTGATACGATTTCCGCACTTATGCCAATTTAATATTAGAAAGTTATTATCATGAAACCCTTATTAAAAGAATTGGCATAAGTCGCCGGCATGGCTAAGGGTGATTACGTGATGGAAAATTTTGCAGAAATTTAAGGCGGTTTGCCGTGATTTTCGCATCAATAAAATGAAGTCTAAATTAAATTTTATAACATGTATGTCCATTACGCAAAAAGGCATAAGTCGCTGGCATGGCTTTTATATGTAAAGATATTTCCAAAGTTGTAGAAAAACATAGGTAAACTGAAATCATTTTTGCACTTATGCCTTTTTGCGTGCAACTTGGAAAAGTTATTTTATGTTCTTATATTAAAAGGCATAAGTCGCTGGTGTGGTCTTCGTTTAAAAAAGAATTGCTAAAATTATAGAGAAATATATGTAATAAATTGAAATAGGAATTTGGTCTAGTGATAATTATGCGAGTAATTTTTTCGTAGTTACCAATTTTGCATTTACAAAAAGTAAATAAGCAATCGTTACTATGAAATTACGTTAGTAATATTACTTTTAAACTAATTCTACGTTATTATCAGTATTATTGACTTTTATTGAATAATAATAATATAATAATAATAATAATAAGTAAATTTCATTAGGACACACGAAAAAATAGGTTAGTTCAATGAAAGAAAATTGCTAGCTTGGGAAATATTAGTTTGTCCGAATAAAATTTTGCTCACTAAAATATTATATATTATGTAAGTGTATCATATTATATTATTATATCATATTATCATCATGTATCCCAGGGGTGGTAAACAAGTCAATCGTGATCGACCGGTTGATCGCGAAGACATTTTTGATCAATCGCTCGCGATGTTTTAAGTAAAAGTTTTTTAAGGTGATAAAAAAAATATACGATAATAATCAGTTTATAATTTCATAGTAACGATTGCTTATTTACTTTTTGTAAATGCAAAATTGGTAACTACGAAAAAATTACTCGCATAATTATCACTAGACCAAATTCCTATTTCAATTTATTACATATATTTTTCTATAATTTTAGCAATTCTTTTTTAAACGAAGACCACACCAGCGACTTATGCCTTTTAATATAAGGACCTAAAATAACTTTTCCAAGTTGCACGCAAAAAGGCATAAATGCGAAAATGATCTTAGTTTACCTATGTTTTTCTGCAACTTTATGCCTTATGCCTTCTTCTCTGCCACATTTGCACCTTATGCCTATTTAATATAGTATGCAATTTATTATAAACTTCATATAGTTTCAGGGGCATAAGTGCGAAAATCACGGCAAACCGCCTTAAATTTCTGCAAAATTTTCCATCACGTAATCACCCTTAGCCATGCCGGCGACTTATGCCAATTCTTTTAATAAGCGTTTCATGATGATAACCTTCTAATATTAAATAAAGTGCGAAAATCGTATCAAATTCCCTTTTTTTTATGCAAGTTTACGCTAACGTTTCAACCCTTTAGCCAATTGCGCGACTTATGCCTACCATTGTCCACAGCTAGATTTTAACTTAACATTATGTTAGTACATATGGCATAAATGCGAAAATCACGCCAAAACGCATCATTTTTTTGCAAAAAGAAACTTAATTTTCGATATAAAAGCCACGCGAGCGGAACTCAAATTTATCCTTAAATTTCTTAAAATTTTCATATCTTTCAATACTCCCCGAGGCATAAATGCCAAAATGGGAGCAGGTTTTCTGTTATTATCTCCCGGTCTAATACTTCTAAATTTAAAAATAAAGTAATTCATTTTGAAACAAAAATATTTATCAAATTTTAAAGTGTACGAATACGAATGTGGCGTTGGGCATGTTGATACAAATTGCATACATAAAATTTTTCTAAGATATTTTTTTAAAAAGAAATATTAATGAAAATTTTTTAACTTATATAGGAAGTAGAAGATCGAAATAATAATATCATAAACAAAAAAGTTCGATTTTGTGGGAAATAATGGGAATCTATTTGGCTTAAATTTTGTCATATGAGTAAATATGCTGCTATACGAATACGAGTGTGGCCATGACTGTAGGTCTTTTTAGTGTTATTCTGTTTAAAAGAAAGGAAGTATATACACAGTAACCATGAATTTAATGTAAAAAAAATTGACTCCTTTATTATATACTAGCTTTTGTCGCCATGGAGTCGTTGAAAATTAATGAGTTGTACTAACTATGTTATCACCGACTCCAAATGGCCGAAGTCATAGACAAAAACTAGTTCGACGTCATCACAAATAAAAAAATTTTTGAAACTCCCGAAATCATGATTTTAATGCTAGAAACATGAACTTTGTAGTTTGCGTTGCTCAAAATTATCTTTTCATACCCCTAGTAACATATTTAAGAGTATTGGTTACGATATTATGGTGTTACTGATTTATTTTTCATCGAAAAAAATCCTTTCAGCAAAAAATTTCGCGATAAAAGCTCATGATATGAAGTAGGATAAAATAAAATAACTTTCCAAATCATTAAAACAAATTGTGTATCATTCTTACAAGAGAAACCACATAAAATGCATCAAGTCTATCTTGATGGTGGCGTAGGAAAGAGTATATATTATGTAGAATATTACTTTCCAATTTTTGAACTCGCGATATCTCATGAAGGATAGATGGTACGAAAACTGGCCTAATATATAGATAAAAACGCCGTGAGCAGCGGGGCCCCATCACGGAAGTCGAATTTTGCCCTTCGGTATTGAATGTCTACAAGCGAAATGTGATTGAAAGTCTACAAGCGATTGTCATTTTGGTGGTTTCAAAACTGATGATGAGTGTCCGGCTGATCGGGGCTTTAAAAAGTTTTTAAGGGCTGAACCTCAGTAAATTTCAATTTTGTGCCGATAGCAGGTAGCAGGAAAAAAGCCAACACAATTTGTACAAGGGCATTCCTACCCATGCTTATCCGCCAATTGCCTTTGTGTTTTATTTTTAAATATTAAAAAAGGACCTTAAATAGTAAACTGGAAGGCCCTTATGAAGATATTTTTTCTTTCCAAAAAAATCCAAATTTTCTATTTTATAAATAATAAAATAAAAATCCAAAATTCCTACTTTATAAATAAACAGTGACTTTAATAACATTTTTAAATTACTTAATATTTATGTATTGCATTTGTTATAAAAGAGAGTTCATTTTTTTTTTCAATTTTTAAAATTACTATCTGCCTGCTTGTATTAGAATAAAAATAATGCATTTAAAACACATTTAACAATACCATTGAATTCCGATGTAAAAATGGGAGAAGTGGGGGGAAAAGTAACGTGGAATCCCTAAAAGGTACTAGCTGGATACTAACTTAATACACGTACAAAATTTCAGCCCTCTAGGTTTCGTCAGAGAGTCTCTAGACGTGTTAGAAAAAAAGCAAAAAAAATCAAGGAAATATTGGCGTAAAAATCGTGGGGGTAAGGATTAAAAGTTGAAACCTCCAAAAAGCAATGGCTAGCTACTAACTTAACCTATACACAAAATTTCAGCCTTCTAGGTTTATTTGGGGAGATTTTGACCCGAACGAAACTGTTAAAAAATCAAAAAAATCATGTTTTTTTGGTATAAAAATGGTGGGGGTAACGGTTAAAATCTGAGACCCCTAAAAGACACCCCCTTGATACTAACTCAATCCGAATACAAAATTTCAGCCCTCTAGGTTTATTTGGGTGACCTGTGCGAGTGGTACAAACTTCGAAAACGTCAAAAAAGCATGAAATTGTAGCTTAAAAATGGTGGGGGTGAGGGTAAAATATTAAAACCTCCAAAAAGCAGATCCTAGTTACGAACTCTACCAACATACCAAATCTCAACCCTCTAAGTTAATTCCGGGGGACCGTGGGCGCGTTAGATCCAGCTAAAATCATTGAAGCTGAATTTCAGATATGTTGTAGGTAATTGACCGAAACATTATTTCCAACCAGTTTGGAAAAGTTTTATTGTATATATATATATATATATATATATATATATAATATATATATATATATATATATATATATATATATATATATATATATATATATATATATATATAAGTATATCAGACATTTTTTTTCTACAGAATCGTATTCTACGAGTCCGAAAACGGATAGCGCCCCTACTCCTCGCCTCTCGCCGTTCTTATTGTATAGGCTGTATAAGTCTAATTTTTTCAAGGAAAAATTCGACTAAAAAAGATACATATATACGTACACATTAATATCTTGACCATCTTGACTAACAATGTTGTAACTACAGAAGACGTTGAAACAGTTTTGATCCATCAACACTTTTGGGTCGCACACAAAGATCGCACAGAAACCCTCGGTGAGGCCCAAAGATGCATGATTAGAATAGTTTGAGATGTATTAACAAGAATAACGTTTGTTGTTAAGTGATATTTTTTTTTAAAAATAAATTTCTTTTTCTACAATGTTAGTGGAAAGAAGGCTTTTGCGCTCTGTGAAGAGAGCGCAAAATGGCTATTTGCCGAAGACTGTCGTTGCCGAGCAACGAAGTATTACTTTGCGCTTTAAAGCGTAAAGTAATACTTTGTCGCTCGCTCAACGTATATTTAATTACAAATCGGGTAGGCCTTGTTTATATTTTCTATGGTAACAAATAAATAGATTCTAAAATCATTAGTTTTATGGTAATCAAGTGAAATATTAATTTTATTAAATTTCAAAATAACTAGAATATATTAATTAAAAATAAAAAAGGCTGGAGTTCCGAAAACCGCATACCTCCGATTGAGCTGAACTTTGGTATACACACTCTCTTTGGCTTAAGAAGTTACCCTCTAGACGGATTTTTGGCGACGCGGACCGGAGGTGTATTTTTCAACCCCCCGCATATCTAAATCTAGGGGTTACTATAAGATGGTTTTCGTTACCATGGTAACAAAAATTAAAGATAGATTCTTATAGAACTTCGTGAGTAGAGCAAAAATGGAAGAATAAAATTTTTTGATATCTTGCTTCGTTTTCGAGATATGACGTGTTAAAGTTCTAAAACTTACTATATTGAATAGATAGATAAATAATGTATTATTTATCTTATACATACTATGTATCGTATAATGTACACCCATTTAGTATAAATTTTTATAGGTATGTTAGCTTATTTTAAATATAATATTTTTAATGGCATATTACGGTTTTTGTGATAGAAGTAAGTGGAAAATGAATGGGAAAACATTGAAAGCTCATTTTCGGACAAAGGTTAATTAAATAATATTCAGGTAATTACAAAGCAGGAGCCCCATTTGTTAAAAATTACCCTTTGCCCGGAAATGAGATTTTAATTGTAAACTAACCAAAACTAACCTAACCTAACCTTAACTAACACCACCATCTGGTTTTTATATCAAAGTCGAAGTACATTGCCAACACTAACTAAACTAACCTAACCTTCGGGAAAAGGGTAACCTTAACTAACTTCACCACCTAATTTTTATATCAAAGTCGAAGTATATTGTCAAAACTAACTAAACTAACCTAACCTTAACTAACCTCACCACCTAATTTTTTATATCAAAGTCGAAGTATATTGTCAAAACTAACTAAACCAACCTCACCACCTAGTTTTTAGGTCATCTACTATTTGATCGTAAAAAATAATGTTTCTCAGGTTCAATTTTTTAAATAGTTTAAAAATTACGTCCAATATACGCTATAAATAGTATATGATGTAAAAACTAGGTGGTGAGGTTAGTTAGGGTCAAAACTAACTAAACTAACCTAACCTTAACTAACCTCACCACCTAATTTTTTATATCAAAGTCGAAGTATATTGTCAAAACTAACTAAACCAACCTCACCACCTAGTTTTTAGGTCATCTACTATTTGATCGTAAAAAATAATGTTTCTCAGGTTCAATTTTTTAAATAGTTTAAAAATTACGTCCAATATACGCTATAAATAGTATATGATGTAAAAACTAGGTGGTGAGGTTAGTTAGGGTTAGGTTAGTTTAGTTAGTTTTGACAATACACTTCGACTTTGATATAAAAGGTAGGTGGTGAGGTTAGTTAAGGTTAGCCTTTGCGCGAAGGTTAGGTTAGTTTAGTTAGTGTTGACAATATACTTCGACTTTGATATAAAAATCAGATGGTGAGGTTAGTTAAGGTTAAGTTAGGTTAGTTTCGGTTAGTTTACCATTGAAATCTCATTTCCGGGCAAAGGGTAATTAAATAATACTTATGTAATTACAAGGTAGGAGCCCCATTTGTAAATAATTACCCTTTGCCCGACGTTTCAGTAATGAACTAACCAAAACTAACCTAACTTAACCTTAATTAACCTCACCACCAATTTTTTATATCAAAGTCCAAGTATATTGTCAAAACTAACTAAACTAACCTAACCTTAACTAACCTCACCACCTAATTTTGCGTTAAAAGATACATTTCTGGTTCAAGTTGCCAAAAATTCATTCAGAGAATACTTTTTAAAATTATGAAAAATATATTTAAAAAAATTTCGTTCAATTGGACGTATCCAATAGTATATTTATTTACATCGACTATACTACTTCTTGCTAGTTTAGACCCTTAAAATTACAACTTCCGGTTCACGTCACCAAGAATCCGCTTAGGGGGTAACTTCTTAAGCCAAAGAGAGTATGTATACCGAATTTCAGCTTAATCGGAGGTAAGCGATTATACTACTTTTTGCTACTTTAGACCCTCAAAAGTATAACTTCCGGTCCGAGTCACCAAAAATCCGTCTAAGAGGTAACTTCTTGAGCCAAAAAGAGTATGTATACCAAATTTGAGCTCTATCGGAGATATGCGATTATACTACTTTTTGCTACTTTAGACCCTCAAAAGTATAACTTCCGGTCCGTGTCGCCAAAAATCCGTCTAGGGGGTAACTTCTTAAGCCAAAGAGAGTGTGTATACCAAATTTCAGCTCAATCAAAGGTATGCGGTTTTCGGAACTCCAGCCATAAAAAATAACTATAATTAATAAAAAATAAGAATAAAAAATTTTAAGAAATCTATACATATATGATGGAAATATATAATTGTGACAGTGATTTCTCAAGTACACCTCCAAATATTTCTGAAGCTGCAAAACATTAAAGTAAATATTAACGTCCATTATTATTTTTTTAAGTATCTTTTAAATAAAAAATACATTTTATAAGATTGTAGAAAAAATTTTGTGTGTAATTCGAGCACAAAATGATATTGTCGCTCTCATGAAATTAACGCGCTCCGTCTGGCGGCGTCGCGCGTCAACATTTTCATTCGAGCGGCAATATACCATTTTGCGCTCTTAATACACAAATAACTATTAAAGTCGTTTGTTATTTTTAATAAATTAAAATTATAATTCTACTAGCAATATACATTCTTATATATACAATGATCTTGATAATGGGCGAAAAATAATTATCAGTATGACAACATAACATCAACATAATTTAACATTTGACATAATTGTCAGCATGTCATACAGTGTATAAAACCAAATTGTATTATAATATTTTTTTAAATATATATTTTTTTAAATTCTTAAGTTTACTTATTTACAATTTATTTATTAAAATAAAATCGATCATACTGAATTATTTTTGGTTAACACTACACATAAGCTTGAGTTTCAGAGGTACATAGCATAGATTTTTTGTGTGTTGGAAGTATTCAAGGGTAAATGGTAAGGAAAAGAGATGGGTTTATACGATTTAAATATATTTGGACAGATCGCAAAGTGAGTGAGTAAACTGGGTATACGTAGTATACACTATTATTTAAACTATGGCCTTGCGGTACTGTTGGCCGTGTTCGATTCGTGGTATAAAAAATTCTCGCGTATGTGCACCAATAAACCGCGCAAACACAAAATTTAAATTATTTGACGTCTACTACCATATTTGGAAATTTGTAGACGTTACATATTTAAATTTTTGCTAATATGTTCGCGCGGTTTAGTAATGCACATGCGCAAATGTACTGGAATTTTTTATACCACAAATCGAACACGAGGCTTGAGTACCAGTTAACTCATCCATCAATTCAGCACCCATTTAAAAAATATCGAAATGTTATCAGACATTCCGAAGGTGCAAATATTTGATTAAAACTGACAGTGTCAAAAAAAAGAAAACATCACTAACAATTAAAAATAATTCCAGTTTGTAGACCAAATAGTACTCTGAAGTGCCAACAAGTATTTTAGAGAAATTATTCATGATTTGTTAAAATAATGTAATTTAAAACTTCTGGTACTGGTAAGTACCGTCGGGCAGTAATGGTACAAAAACTACTGAGCAGGAAAGGGTTAAAAAACATGTAAGGTAACAGTTAGTAACGGTACTGTAACAGTATTTTATAACATTATGAAAATAATACATATTAGGGATTCAGGTTACAAATACGGATTACTTACCTATATAATCATCAGCAATAATAGAATCATTATTTTGTGGCATGTACTCAATTGGGCGACTTGGAGCCTCATTCCACCAAGTTCCATACGTACGCTGGAAATAAATAACTCTGTTAAGTAAATTTTTTATAAATTTCCTAATAACTTTTTGCTCATATTCACACATTTTATAGATAATTCCATTATAATTAATTACAGTTGAAAGATTTATTTTGTAAAATTTCACCTTAATCTTACCGCATGAATTTTTTTTAAAATTTTATACTGTTTGTTTACAATTTGACAAAATAGTAAAAAAAAAAAAATATTTAAAAAAATTCTTTCTAATTTTTTTAACCGTTTATTAAAACGTTGATGGTCATAACTAGTGACGAAAATTATCGAATGATTTCAAAAATTGATCATTATTAATCGAGTGATCTAAATAATCGAATGATAATAATCGAATAATCATTAGATTATTTTTAACAATTGATTATTTTATCGATTATTTTTCATTCAATTATTTTTGTCGGTTATTTTCATTCGATTATTTTTCATTGAATTATACAAAACATCACCGATCATGGTTTTCAATTTTTTCTTTCATTTAAATTGTTTTCAGAACATATGATCCTTGCTGAAAATCATATGCAAGCCACTTCCAGCACCTCCTTTTAGTAAACACTATCAAAATAATTGATTATTTTTCATTTGATTATTTAAATTTAAATTGCAAAAACTTATCAAAATGAAACATACACATTTTCATAGGTAACTAATAAAATGTAAAATCATTTATGACATTCCTACCGTTTGATTATTTATGAAAATACTAGGCGTATACCAATCCGATGGGATTTACCATCGGTAACATCTCAGGATGTCAGTCGGTGATTTATTAAATATTATTTATTTATTTTAAAAGCCATAGTTAATGCCCGGACTTATAGTGCAGCTCATAAATTATCCTGTCAAAAATTGCCAAAAAAACGTATCACCATTCGTTAGAAGCGGCACATAATTTATCTATTTTTCATAAATGCATTTACAATTTTTTTCTAAATGCGCTCCGTAGTTTGTGTGCCACGAACTAAACAGGTACTCTACATATATATTTTGTTTTGAAAACAATAAAATTTCATATGAACAACATAGTCGCTCAGTTTAAGTTTGTAACATCACTCGCGCGACGAACGAACACAGTTTAATTTGATCAACTGCATGTGAATTATATAAACAACCATCTCAAGAAAAAATTTTTTTTCATACACTGAAGCTATAAATTATCCTGTCAAAAAATTGAATTGTTGAAAAAACATATATGAGAGGAGCGTGTCTTGTAAATTTTTATGAGGAGATATTTCTTGTACAAAGATACAGATAAATTAAAACTATTACATAATTCGATTTCACCACTGGGTTGGTCATCGAAAAGATGCTTGAATAGCGAAATCTGGCAAAAGTTCTAGAATATTTTTTCAATAATCAGAAAAGATATAAAAAATCCTTAATCAATGGATTGACCAACGAAAAAGTAACCAAGTACCGATATTTAGAATAAGTTCTAGAACATTCTTTTTGGAAATTAGAAAAAATATCGAATATCTAATTTCACCACCAAATTTTTCATCGAAAAGCGATCAATTAACGGAATTCGGCAAAAATTCGAGAATATTCTATTCTGAAAATAGAAAATATATCCAAAAACCAACTTCACCATCGGTTTGGGCATCAAAAAAGTGTCCAAATACCAGAATTCGTCAATAGTTCTAGAATATTCTTTTTGGAAATCAGAAAAATTATTGAAAATTTGGCATCACCATCAGATTGTTCATCAAAAAAGTGACCACAAAATGAAATTCGGTAAAAGTTCTAGAATATTCTATGTGAAAATCAGATAAGATAACCAAAACTTGATTTCACCATCGAATTAGTTAGTTAAAAAGGCTCCATGTAGCGAAATCTACAGGAAAGTTCGAGAATGTTCTATCTGGAAATCAGCAGAGATTACGAAAAATTTACTTCACCATTTTTTTAGTCATCGAAAAACAGATTGAATACAGGTGAAAAGATTTGACAAAAGTTTCTATTCGAAAATTAATAAAGACGTCGAAAAATCAATATCCCTATTAGGAGAATTATTGAAATAAAAGCTAAATAAAGATACTTAACAAAAGTTTTAGAATGTTCTGTTCGAGAACTAGCAAAGATAACGAATTATTTATCATAAACTGGTTATAATTGATGAATTTAAGCTCCATTAGTCCCATTGATTTGGTCAACGATAGTGTATTTTAAAAAAATGACAAATCGTTACTTTTTGCAATCGTAAACTTTTTAATCGTAAATATCTCCTAAACGGTGCGTCGTGGCTCAAAAATAACGAAATTTTTGAAGGCTTAAGCGAAGCAAGTTGTGGGTATTCCGAACGTATTGCGACTGTCAGAACTTACTTTTCGTTATCGAAAATTATCGATACCGCGTAACTTGTCATAAATTGGTTATAACTAGTTAATTTAGGCTCTGTTATTCCCATTGATTTGGTCAGTAACAGAACAATTTTTAAAAAAACTACCGTTCGTTAACTTTCGCTATCGAAAACTTTAATCGTAAATATCTCCTAAACGGTGCGTCGTAGCTCAAAAATAACGAAATTTTTGAAGGCTTAAGCGAAGCAAGTTGTGGGTATTCCGAACGTATTGCGACTGTCAGAACCTACTTTTCGTTATCGAAAATTATCGATACCGCGTAACTTGTCATAAATTGGTTATAACTAGTTAATTTAGGCTCTGTTAGTCCCATTGATCTGGTCAGTAACAGAACAATTTTTAAAAAAACTACTTTTCGTTAACTTTCGCTATCGAAAACTTTAATCGCAAATATCTCCTAAACGGTGCGTCGTAGCTCAAAAATAACGAAATTTTTGAAGGCTTAAGCGAAGCAAGTTGTGGGTATTCCGAACGTATTGCCACTATCAAAACTTACTTTTCGTTATCGAAAATTATCGATACCGCGTAACTTGTCATAAATTGGTTATAACTAGTTAATTTAGACTCTGTTAGTCCTATTGCTCTGGTCAGTAACCGAACAATTTTATAAAAAACTACTTTTCGTTAACTTTCGCTATCGAAAACTTTAATCGTAAATATCTCCTAAACGGTGCGTCGTAGCTCAAAAATAACGAAATTTTTGAAGGCTTAAGCGAAGCAAGTTGTGGGTATTCCGAACGTATTGCTACTATTAAAACCTACTTTTCGTTATCGAAAATTATCGATATCGAAAATAACGATATTTCCAAAATGGATGATATAAGGAAAGGAAGTATTCTTTCAAATATCAGTACTATAAATTATATAAGTTTCAAGTACTATAAATTATACTTATTTTTCGTTATCAAAATCTTTCGATCGAAAACAGATTGCAAATAGTATCCAATTATTTTAAACTTACAGTTGTGATTTTTTTATATTGTTACTCATGTTGGTTTATTACGTTTTTATGTTCAATAAATAATCAGAAGATAAAATATTTTCCTACTTTTTTGCTTCTACGATAATTTCAATAAACTTCATACCTACTTAATATAACTAACAACTACAACTAAAAGCTAAATTACTTAATAGTTAATACCAATAGTTGAATTTTTCAGTCATTAGTTGCAAAAAAAAAAATATTTTTGTCATTGGTTATTAATTATCAGTTGCAACTAACATCAAGGCATCTAGCCAGTATTGGACTACTCTTTTGTTGAAAATTAATATGTTAATAAGGTGTGCTACACTTCACTGAAAGTATCATTTTTCTTTGCATTTACATAACAATTAAAATTTGTAAATGACTATCGATTTTGAAATAAGTTTATTTTCATTTTTTAACCCCTCATACTTGTTTTTGCGCTACTGAAGAACATTCAATTTTTTGACAAGATGATTTATAGTACACTATAGTGTCCGGGCTCTAGCCATAGTACAGCAAGGATTCTATTTACACTGAGGAACCTCAAGAAGGAAAACCTATCTAAGGAAAGGTAATCACATGTATTAATACAAACACACATTTTAATGTAAACAAACTGATAATAAAAACTTGTTTTGAATAACAAAAATACACTTTTTCATATTATAAAGGGTGTGACAACTGACAAATTATCAATACATATTCGAATCACTAAAAAACTGAAAAACAAAAAATATGTACATATGTATCCTGTTTGTGGCCCTTTATGACATATTAAGTGTTAAATAGTCGCCTACTTACAATTTAAGCCCTTTCTGTAGAATTTATTTTGGTAGTATAGATCAATAATCGATTTCTTGGACTCTATTGAAATTCCTTTAATTTTCCAGTAAATATATGAAAAAATTGACCTTAAGGATTATTAAATTTTATGTTTATTTAAAATAAAGATACTTACCTACGTAAATATACTTCTAAATTTGAAAATAAAGTAATTCATTTTTGAAACATAAAAATATATATCAAATTGTAAGGTGTTCGAATACGAATGTGGCGTTGGACATGTTGATACAAATTGCATGCATAACATTTTTCTTAGAGAATTTTTTTTTTAAAAACTATTAATGAAATTTTTTTAGCTTATATAGGAAGTAGAAGATCCAAATATTAATATTATAAACAAAAAAGTTCAAATTTGTGGGAAATTATGGGAATCCATTCGGTTTAAATTTTGTCATATGAGTAAATATGCTGTTGTTCGAATACGAGTGTGGCTGACTGTATGTAACTCTTCGTACCTGATCAATAATCAATACTAAAAATAAACACAATCTCATACTAAATTAAATGTAATTCCAAGTACATACATATATGCGCCTATGTAGAAAATTCTAGAATATTCTAATCGTCAACTAGCAGAGATATCAAAAAACAGACTTCACCATTGAATTGGTTATTAAAAATGAGACTAAGCAGCGCAGTTTGACAAAAATTCTAGAATGTTCTATTTGTTAACTAGGAAAGATATCGAAAAATCAATTTCATCATTTAATTGGTCATTGAAAAAGAGGCCAAATTACATATTTTGACAAATGTTCTGGAATATTCTATTCGTCAACTAACAAAGATATTCAAAAACAGACATCACCATTAAATTGGCTACCAAAAAAGAGACCAAATAGCACATTTTGACAAATGTTCTAGAATATTCTATTTGTCAACAGGCAAAGATATTGGAAAATCGATTGCACCACTTAATTGTCCAATCAAAATTAAATTAATATAAACTAAATGTCCCATTTTCACAAACATTCTAGAATGATCTATTCGTGAACCCGTAAAGAAAGCGAAAAAGTGATTTCGTCATGAGACTGGCCATGGATAAAAAATACTAAACAGCCAAAGTTACCAAACGTTCTCAAATATTTTCTTTAGCAACCAGCTGCACGAGTTTTTTTATATCGTTGCTAGCTGACGAAAAAATATTGTAAAACATTTTCCAACTGCTACTTGACTTACCAACTGCTACTTAACTTACCAATGCGATGCTAAAGTCGGCTTTTTGGTTTCTTTGCTAATTGACGAATAGAATATTCTAGAACATTTATCAAAATGTGATATTTCGTCTTTTTTTCAATGACCAACTAAGTGGTACAATTGATTTTTCGATATCTTTGTTAGTTGACGAATAGAACATTCTAGAATTTTTGTTAAATTGCACTACTTAATCTAGTTTTTAGTGACCAATGGAATAGTGAAATCTGTTTCTTGATATCTCTGTTAGTTAACGAGTAGAGTATTCTAGAATTTTTGTCAGCTTCCTCTATTTGGCATCATTTACGCTGATGAATGAGATAATGAAGTTGATTTTTCGACATCTTTGTTAGTTTTTAAGAGTTGCCACTTACGTTCATGAATATAACATTCGATTTCGTTTGTCTATACAACCGAATTTTAGGTGTAAATTGTCTCTTAAGATAGTTTTTTAAAATAAATTCAGATAAATAATATTTACCAACCCCCCAAAGGAAAGTTTGCCGACTTCCCTGATCTTCCGATTTTACGTACTTCCCTTTTTTGCATCGACCACTACATACTATTGGATTTGTGGTCTATGTATGAAATGTTAGGAGAAGATAAATGTTTAAGATAATTTGAAGAGCCTGTATATAATGACCTATGTAAGGAAAGGCTGTTGTTTACCTTTCTTTCCATAGCTTTCTTAGTGTATAATACCTCCTGATATATATATATATATATATATATATATATATATATATATATATATATATATATATATATATATATATATTTAGGGTATTTTATCTTTCTAACAGTAAATAGTTATTTTCGATACATATGCGTAAAGAGAGGTATTCTAGTAGGCTTAAATTGGGGCACGAGTCTAAGGGACTGACACATACACAACGAGATCGCACGAGCCGTCAGGCAAGTGGGGGTAAGCGCATGAGATCTCGTTGTGTATGCGTCAGTCCATTTAGCGAGTACCCCAGTTTAAGCCTATTGGATACCTCACTTGACGCATACGTATCGAACATAATTTTTTATAATGATGGCTTCTAAAGTTTAATAGAGAGAAAAAAATTATTTATTATTTTTAAGTAATTTTAGAAAATAGTACGGTTAATTTTATTTTATAATGTTATATGAAAAAATTTTTTTTTATTAATTTGTAGATCGTTTTTATTTTTTTTATTAATTTGTTGGTCGTTTCCATGTTTAATTTGAATATGATTATCATTGACAAATAAATATCATTATTTTCTTGCATAGTTTTAACTACTTTCACGCACAGTTGTACTTTTGCGCACAGTTACTGTCGTTTGTTTTACAATGATATGAAAACTGCTCTTTGCGCCCACTACACCACGCTCGAATATTGAACTTTAGAAGCGGGTGTTATAAAAAGTATTTTTAAAACACCGTTGTGTAGTTTTCTATGCCGCATTTGCATCCGCAGGACAGTTGTGGATCTCAGATAACATAACTTATACTTATCTAAAATAGTTTACCTCGGTAATAGTGAACAAAATTTTCAAAGTCGGTCAGTTACTTTATTTTTGACACTTCTGGGTCCGATGGACTCTGTCGGACCTTACATAACGTAATCTATATCTATCTAAAATAGTTTAGCTCTCTAACAGCGAAAAAATTTTCAAAATCGGTCGGTTATCGTATTTTTGATACTTTTAGGTCCCGTGGACCCCAGCGGACCTTACATCACGTAATCTATATCTACCTAAAATAGCTTAGCTCTGTAACAGTGAAAAAATCTTCAAAATCGTCGGTTAGTTTATTTTTGACACTTTTGGGCCCCATGAACCCTAGCAGACCTTACGTAACGTAATCTTTATCAATCTAAAATAGTTTAGCTCTCTAACAGCGAAAAAATTTTCAAAATCGGTCAGTTAGTTTATTTTGCGCTTTTAAGATCTCAGGACCCTAGCCGACCTCATACAACATATAAACTATATCCATCTAAAATTGTTTATCTCTATAACAGTGAAAAAATTTTAAAAATCGGTCACTTATTTCATTTTTGACACTTTTGGGTCCCATGGACGCTGGCGGATCTTACATAACGTAATCTATATCTATCTAAAAGAGTTTACCTCTGTAACAGTGAAAAAATTTTCAAAATCGGTCGGTTATTTTATTTTTGACACTTTTAGATGCGGACCTTATATAAAGTAATCTATATCTATCTAAAGTGGTTTAGTACTCTAACAGTGAAAAAATTTTCAAAATCGGTCGGTTTGTTTATTTTTGACACTTTTGGGTCCCATGGACCCTGGCGGACCTTACATAACGTAATCTATATCTATCTAAAATAGCTTAGCTCTTTGACAGTGAAAAAATTTTCAAAACTGGTCGGCTAGTTTATTTTTTACAATTATGGGATCAGTGGACCCTGGCGGGTTATATAACTTATGGCAGTCCGTAAGGGTCTTGCGGACATTATTTAATAACTTAACTAATTCAAACACTTTAGCTTACTAACGGGGAAAAAATTTTCAAAATCGATTAAGTAGTTAATTTTTGGCATTTTTAGGTCCCCAATAGCCTAACGGATATCATATAAGATACCTTATAGGCTATTGACTATGTAGTTGAATAAGGAACTAATTCGTAACAGGTGTTTTATTGTTTCATATGTTCAATTGTACCCCAAAGATGATAAATTCACAAAGTGCTATTAAATTTAGGCGTGCGTTTTTACGAACGGCGTAAACTTATCGACGCTTACTTTTTTTAACTATAACTCAAAAACTATGCATTTGCGTAAATACACATGATATGATTTTTTGTAGAGAATTAAATTTCCTATCGAAATGGCACTTTATGAACTCAAAAAACTTTTTTCTCAACAAAATAAGTCAAAAAAACTATTTAAAGAAAAGCTCAAATTTTTCAATTTTTCTTTTTTTTTTAAATTTTTGGGTAGTACTTTTTTTTGAGTGAATTTAGGTATAGGGATTGGTTCACAAAAAAGAAAGCTGATGTAATTCCCGTCAGAATGGTGGCCGATAAAACTATTTTCGATAACAACCGGCTGAGATACAGTCGTTCAAAGTTACCTACTTTTTTACAATTTTATTACTTTTGACTTTTATACCAAGTTATTTGTAATTTTTACACGCAAAAATTATTTTTATTGAGTACAAAAATTATTTCTGCTTTATCAGAGGTAACGATAAAATTATTTGCTAAAAATTTTGATATTCATATGATCTTAGGTATAAAAAGAAACTTTAGTATTGTACTAAATTACAGTTCTATTTTTTAAAAAAAAATTAAATGTACCTATTATATTTCTCCCATAATGTTTTCAAATTCAATATCAATATCTTCATCAACATCGTTTTGGACATCTCCTTCTGTAATTTCTGGAACATCCGCATTTTCACAATTTTTTGGAACATCCGCATTTTCGCAAATAAATTCTTTGCAGCTAATTCCTAATTTTCTACAGCTGCAATTTCCCTGACAACCTTTTATACACCCGCAAGCTATTTGTTCCAGTAAATTCTGCTGTGCAAGAGGTTTTGTTGTTTTAATTGGCACTAATCCATTTTTAAATTTTTTCCAACCCCACTCAAATGGATTTAAAACATTTCCTTCCCACTGTTGAATTTGCTGGTACGTCCTTAAACCGTGATATTTAGTGGCATCAGAAGTTAGTGGGAAATTAGTTAGAGAAAATTTTGTGCTTTTTGATAATTTTTGAAAAAGTTGTAACCGAGAACTACCTAAACTGTTGGCCTAAATGCCATAAAGAGAAATTACGATTTAATTCTATTACGTAAATTGCGGCTGTAAAAAATTATAGGAATTAGCTGCTCCATGTTCTGCAAAGAATGTATGGGCCTAAATTGTGAAAATGCGGATGTTCCAGAAATGACAGAAGAGGATGTCCAAATTTGTCAGATATTAAATATTTGACAATTACGGCAAATATTTTTTTCTTTTTTTTTTAGAAAAAAGAAAAAACTAACAATTATATTTTTGAAATGTAACAAATTATGTATTCAATTGGGAAAAATAATAGCTGAACTTTCACATCTATACTATTGTAAGACAAATTGGTCACTGGGTAATAAATTTTAGGTTCAACAGACGTCGTAAAAGAGGAACCCTTTTTTACAGCAGGCAATTTATTTTATTACTTACTTTAAAAAAAAAAAAATCGGGTAGTAGAAAAATTATGAGTCCATGTTTAAATGCACTTTCAAGTGGTTCAAGTGTATATAATTTGATTTGATTTTTGGGTTCTATACGGGCTAATTATATCTTTATTGAAAATATAAATATTACCTGTAAATATACTAAATGATTATAAAATAAAGAGGAATAATTAAATGGCATACTTCTACATAATATTTATTTTATACTTATACTATATTTTATATATTATACATATTTAAATATATATTTAAATCTAGTTACTGTAACTAAATTTCTTCTTCATTTTTTTCAAATTTTAATCGAAAACTATGGTAAAGTTACGTGTCTGTACAATACTTGTTGTAATATGACACCAATTTCCTAGTAATGATAAACAATTTTTCTGTCAAACACAAAAAACCGTCTTTGACTCTGACATACATGAAGATACAATTAGCTCAGTATAGAACTCAAAAATCAAATCAAATTATATACACTTGAACCACTTGAATGTGCATTTGAACATGGACTCATAATTTTTACACTACCCAAAAAATCTGTTATGCATTTTAAATTTTTAAATACTCATTCAAAACATTTTGAGATTTATAACAAAATGTAATAATTTATTGTAAGTTAATTTTATTGAAACTTAATATTATTAAAACATATTACATATTATTTATATATGATTTACTGGTAACAATAAATTTATTAAAATTGTAGAAGAAATAGAACGTTATTTTAGTGTTAAAAATCAAAAATACATATACACAATGATTCATTCCTAAAATATGTACATTAATTGGTGGCAAAAGACATACTTTTTCTAATGATAAATTCCGTCGGACTGAGAAAACCGACAGGCTCCAAGCTGGCCGACAAAAATATTAGGAATCTACGTAGTTTCAGCTTTAATTTGGTGTATAATATAGCCTAAAACTTGATGACGTAATAGTCAACTCATAATTTGCGCATTACTTTGGTCGGCCTGAGTTATCTGACAATAGTTCATATGGCCGACAAATTGATTTCATTTATACTCATTGAGTTCTACAAAATTAAAAAGAAAAAAAACTGTAACTCTGTCACGTAATAGTACAGTGCCAGAAGCCACCGGAATTCGATTCTCACGCATTACCCGACACGATGTGCCGCGGCCGATAATTACTTCGTAAAAGTACTAAATATGAAATAAATCAACATAATCAATTCAACTCGAAACTCGATGACAACGATTTTTTAACGTCGGCGCCCGTACTATACTTCTGGGCATCCGACGTGTCTGGCTAACAAACTTAGCCAAGCCAATTCGGAATCCAGTTCGCACACAACATTTCATAAGCATTAGACGTTTCGTTCGAGAGTTATCGTGGAAACACATACACACATATATATACATATATATATATATATATATATATATATATATATATATATATATATATATATATATATATATATATAGGGTGTAAAGTAAATAACTCTCGTCCTTTTGACAGATTGTTTATCTCAATGTATAATTGCGGAAGACATAAATTTTTTTCGGAATTCGCTATCTGAAAAAATCGCATCCCAGTCAGCCCAATTTTTCTGAATACGCCTCTGACCACACTAAAATTATTCACACCCTGTATAATAAACATTTAAAAAAAAAATTATTTTAACATCATAATTATGTAAACATCTGTTGATTATTGAATTGATATATACTGTATCGTACAAAAGAAACCGAACACATTTTTCATAAATTCTGATTAAAATAAGTTTATGAAATATTTTTATAGTTTTTAAAATTTTGCAGTTTTTTATATCACAGGACATTATGAATGTTGTAAAAACCATAACTCTGCATTATGCAGTATTAATTTAATAACAAATTACATTAAAAACTACGAATTGCCAAACAACCAAAAAAGGAACACAACATAGAAGTTATAGATTTATAAAAGTTACAAGAACAGAACACAGAAGTTTCAAAAAAAATTTCCATTAATTGTAAATTTCAAAAATTAAAAACTTTTTCCTTTAACTGTCATAAAACATTGTTGTTAATTTTTGGTATAATACACAATTTATTTGTATTCAACTTCATTCACTGTATAATTAGCACACACACATACGTCCATCTACAAAGTCCATATTTGATGGTTCGGAAAGCAAAGTACATTAGAGGATAAAAATTAAAACAATATCGGATAACCGTCTATTTCTTCATCTCTCAATTCTCCCACTAACAATAAGATCAAAAATTCATTTTTAACTCTATGGCTACCAAATAATTTTTGTTTGTAAAAGACAGATTTAGACAGAGAACAAGATTTAGATATAAACTTTGTTATGTTTTGCATAATAACATGGAGTATCATATCCTGTACATGCTACGTATAGTATTAAAGTCGGTATTAAACTAATACTTCGAACATGTAATAATTTTTTTAAAATTCATTTTAAATAATATACATTCTGCACTAAAGATGGGCAACGAGAAAATTCCCGATCGGGATTTTCCCGGAATATTCCCATTTGGGTAATTATTGGGTATTTTCCCGGAAAAATTCTCGAAACCTGGGTAAAAACGATTACTTACAATTAGTTGTACTATTTTAAAAATGCGTTTTTAATTAAGGACCGCGACAACGGTCCCTCAATTTACGTGAATATCCGTTTCACGCGGATTCAATTTACGCGGATAAAAAATTATGTAAATTAATTTCTTCATTATAAAAGAAAAAATACTGGAAATAAAAGCTACTAAAAATTTTAGAGAATTTTATAATACAAATGATAACGAATGTGTAGAAATTTACATGTTAAAATTTTTAAAATATCGTTATTTTCGATATCGATAATTTTCGATAACGAAAAGTAGGTTTTGACAGTCGCAATATGTTTGGAATACTCACAACTAGCTTCGCTTAAGCCTTCAAAAATTTCGTTATTTTTTCGCTACGACGCTCCGCTTACGAGATATTTACAATCAAAGTTTTCGATAATGACAAGTATCTATCTATCATTTAAAAGCAAACATAATAAAGTCATTTACATTAATCTTTAGATAATCCAAATTCGGAAGTAATTATTTTGATAATATTCACATGTTGACATATTAGTAAATAGCTTTTTTTTTTTAAAAAGTAATATAACATACTTATGCTTTATCTATCTCTCACCGTTTTTGAGATACATATTTGAAAAATTCAATTTTTACCCTAATTTTTAAAGTGCGATTTCACTCTTTCCAACCGTTTTTCCGCAGGTATAAAAAATACGTGTCACTTATCTTTTATTGTTCTACAACATATTCGTTTCAACAGTGAGTAAATCAATCGACTACAAAGTTTAGTTAACTAATAGTAAACTAAAGTAATGCCAACATTAGTTCTAATTAAATGACATTTTTATAATATAGATTTTTGCGAGCCGACAATGTATGTATGTCTCGATAAGTATGCATTTCATGTATGTGTCCGGACTATGTCACACTTTAAGAAGTTCTGGTATAACACTGACTTTATTATACATACATATTATGTGTCTCTATTTGTATGTATTGGTATAGTTTTTCAATATTTAAATGAGATGACTTTTCAAGTACGGCAATAATCAGCAGTATTGTTCACTGCATGATACCTACTTATCTATATGAATGCAAAAAGAAACCGTCGCTTGTAAAACAGGTAACAAATTTAAATACAATTGGAGTGAACATAGGGTGGTATTTGTTGTAAGCAATAAAATAATTTAACATCTTGAAAGTTTATGGTCACTAATAACACCCTCTCGAAAAGTCATTCCAAATATTGTTGGAAAAGGTATACATATTATGTATTAGTATTACCTACTGATATGTATTGGTATTGGTACATATGTATTATGCCGCTGCTACACGATGCTACGAACACCTTCCAACATTCGACGTTGGATGGTTCATAGCATCGTGTAGCCGTTGTTCGAACCTACGAGTGTCCAATGTCGAGCGTCAAACATTCGCATTTGGTCGTGTCCCGTTCGATGTCGGTATTCTTGCACCGAGTCAAAGGGATGCTTCGAACGTTTGAAGGTCAGTGTTGGTTGCGTTCGTTGGTTGCGCACGACTCGTTCATGTGAAGAGAGACAACATCAGTGTATAACATTAGAGATAACATCAGACAGATAACAGCGTTGTCGACTGAGTACCAACACATCATCATTCGTATTGGATCAAACATTCGATTCACCGTGTAGCAGATACATTCGTCGCATCAACTATCGAACTTAATTGCCTCAAACGTTCGATCGAACGTTGGAAGGAACGTTCGTAGCATCGTGTAGAACCCGCTTTAGTTAAACAGTAGACAAATTTTTTGCTAACAATATAAACCAAATGTATCCATAGTACACTATAAATTCAATTATGTTAACTGAATGCAAGCGAAGTGGAGTGGAATCAAAAAAGTGTTTACCCTATAGGTGCAAGCCATAACAAGTCTGATATCGCTCCGATAAAATATTACCTGAGTGGTATTGATATTGGAGTGGCATTGGACCGGGAGCGAACCGTCACTGATATCGGACCGATATCAGAGCGATGATGTGAATACACTCATTGTTTACGGTGTAAGAATATTTTATCGAATCGGGAGCGTAGTGATATCGTATCGAGAGCGGAGCATTAATGTAAATCGGGGCTTATTCACAGTACAGTTGAACTATTTTTTATGCGGTCTTTTTTTGTGCGATTTTTTTATGCGGTTTGTAAAATATGGCCACTAAAATGCATAATGTGAATCAAAATCACGAGACAGTTACAAATTAAACAATTACTATAATAAATTTCTTTGATAAAAATACTTTTTAACGACTTTTAAGCATTTAATCAGTACATTGCATAAGAACATAAATTATTGCATCATTTAATTTTTTTACACATGTATTTTTCAAAATTTTTATAATATTATAAAAAGGAAATAAAATGTTCCTACGTGTAAATTAAGGCTTTATGTTGTTTATAGAAGCAACTTCTAAGGAAATTTCTAAGTTTTGAGCGTTTTGAGTGGTTTTTCGATGAAACTTTTTTTATGCGGTCCCGACCAACCGCATAAAAAAAGTTTTTTGTACAATCTGGATCAAACTATACTGTTTATAGCTATTTATGATATTTTTGAATATATTTTTTTTTTTTGCGATTTCTTTTATGCGGTCCCCTCCACCGCACAAAAAAAGGATCAACTGTATTATTTTATTATTATTTCATTTTAAAGAAAGTTGGATAACTAGAAAGTATCAATTTACCTTTAACATTTTTGGGGAAAAAATTTTATTAGAAAAATAACCCTAGCATGGATTTTTAGTGTACTTGTAATTTATTTTATTTTTATTTGAGAACTGAGAAACAATATTTTTCAATCTACCATTCCTTTGAAAAGTAAATAAAAATGTCAAAATGATAAAATTTATGACTATGAGTGACTTTAAAAAGTCTTGCCTTCAACTAATCTTTGTAACAGACAACAGTGCACACATACATACACAGGTAAAGAAAAAGATGATAATATACATTTTAGCATGTATGTATTAACACTGGTTGTATTGAAAACGTTGTGATTCCCATGATCATCATGGCTTGCTTCAAAAATAACTGGGTGTTAATTTTAATAACAAACCAAGCGTCATCTCAGTCATATCTGTACTGTAAAAAATAATCAAAAAATTTTTCAAAACCGTTTCTATGTATAACATGGAGGGAAAAACATTGTGACCCACATTGGAATCCTCTACAACCAACCCCTAAGGCTCTAGCCACTCCAACCCTATTTTTTGAAATTGCAAAACCTTACTTGTAGTAACATCATTGAAAAGTTTTTTAAAAATTTCGTTTTTCTCTTTTTCGTATTCTAAATAATAATTGATACATTATACTTGGCATTAATGAATAGCATTTTTAAAGAGTTCTTCAATTTCAAATATTATCGAGTGCTTGTGAGACATTACTATGTATGACAAACTTTTGTTTGCATTTATAACACACGCAGTATTCATATGTTCACTTAACGTTCAGCTAAATTGAAACTTTTAAGCACTCGATTTCTTTGGTATAGTATGATCAAAAACCACATGTAATTTAAAAATCACAAAGTGATTGAAAAAATTATCCGGATCGGCCGGGAATCGAACCCAGGATCTCCCGGTAACTAGCCAGGTGTGTTAACCATTACACCAAAAGTTTGTCATACGTAGTAATGTCTCACAAGCACTCGATAATGTTTGAAACTGAAGAATTGTAACTGTTTCTCGAATTAGAGAGAGTACTAATACACATCTAGGTGATTGAATAAATGTCCGGCTCGGGCGACTGTCGAGCACAGGATCATTGGTGTAATGGTTAACACACCTGGCTAGTTACCGGGAGATTCTGGGTTCGATTCCCGGCCGATTCGAATAATTTTTTCAATCACTTTGTGATTTTTAATTTTTAAAGAGCTTTCATGCTTAAATAGGATATTATAATTTTAAAGTTGCAAAAAATTCTCATGTTGGCTATATTAGTTTCTCCCCCATATTCTAGAAACAGTTTTGAGAAATTTTAATTATCTTTTACAGTTCCAAATATATGAGACCGGTTTGTTTTTAAATTGACACCCGGTAAATGAATAAACTAATAAAATATTGTTTATGTGACTTCAAGTATGTATTAGCTCAATTAGCTGTATTTTGTAAATAGGTATAATGACCAGAGATGGGAACAAAAGGTCCCTAACAGAGTCGCCATATAAAATATTTTGTACTGGGGGGCTACGAATAGAACTGGAGGGCTGTCATAAAACGTAAAAATATTATCAATCTTTTTAAAAATCAGTTTTACGACGTTTTACTATTAATACCACATCGTTAATGTTGTTTTGTGTCTGTTTGTGTTTTTTAATTGCCAATATTATGAATCATTTTGCTTGTTATATGTACATACATATCTTTATATTTTTCTAATACAAAAACAAAACCATGTTCAGTCTTGTGAGCGACCTACTAGAGTGATACAATCTACTAATAAAATCAATTTTGTTTACGTTAAAGCAGGTATAAAGAAGGTGACATGTACATATTATTAAAATAATCACAACGGAAATAGAGATATTGTTTACAATATAAATGTTTTGAATTCGTTTAAAGTAATTTCTATTACAGTCGACCACTTATTTATTCAACATTAATTTTTTTAAATTATTTTTAAAATTAAAATTATATATTATATTATGAAAAATGGGTAATTTTTAATTTTTACTGATTTGTTCTTTAGAGCTTCCTTAGGCTAGTCATCAAATCCAGGGGAAAATCCTCAGCCTTCTAATAAAATTTATAGCCCCCCAATTCAAAATATTTTATATGGCGATTCTGTTCGGGACCACTGTTCTCCCAACTCTAATAATGACCTAATGACAATGAGGTACGTACACTACTAACCTATATTTTTATAAAGCGAAAGTTTTATGTATAATGACTAGTGTTCGAAATCTTGCGGTGCTGACAGGACCGTACTTATATTTTCAAAACTTAAAACGTTAAAAAATCGGGCTAAATACATTTTTTTTTTTAAAAATTGTATCGGTATATTCTCTATTAACCATCAGCTGTTAATAAAAATTAGTTTCAAGTTACAAAAAAGCGTTATTTTAAAAAAGTACAAAAATTTTAACTTTTTTTAAATTAAAATTGTTGAAAATTTGACTGACTGACTGTAACTTAAAACTTGTTAATAAAAAAATAAGCTGTCATTTAAAAAAATATTTTTTGGAAAACATAATAATGCGTTGTCTCTCTCATATTTTACTGGAAGAAAAAAGACAATTGATACACATAAATCATTCACTGGTTACATCAAAACATACCTTAACACAATACATAAAATTAAAATCGGACCAAGCAAGTTGTGACAATAAATTTATACACGCATATCTAAAATATATTCAAAACATATCAATATAAGAGGATATTGTCCGTATATAGGCACGCATAATTACCTGTTGTATATATTTAAAATCGCATCAAAATGTTTTATCTAAAATAAATAAACAATTTTTAATACCTTAAAAAAATAAAGACAATACTGTCAGCCCCGCAACCTCTTCGATCACTATTAATGACTAATGATCGAAGAGGTTGCGGTGCTGACAGTATTGTCTTTATTTTTTTAAGGTATTAAAAATTGTTTATTTTTTTTAGATAAAACATTTTGATGCGATTTTAAATATATACAACAGGTAATTATGGATGCCTTATATAGTTATATATGAATATGTATGAATAGTATCCTCTTATCTCGATATGTTTTGAATATATTTTAAATATGCGTGTATACATTTGTTGTCACAACTTGTTTGGTCCGATTTAAATTTTATGTATTTTGTAAGGTATGTTTTGATGTTACAAGTAAATGATTTTTGTGTATCAATTGTCTTTTTCCTTCCAGTAAAATGTAAGAGAGACAACACATTGTTTTGAATTTTTTAAAATATATTTTTTCAATAACAACTCTTTTTTTATAAACAACTTTTAAGGTACAGTTAGACAGTCAAATTTTCAACAATTTTAATTTAAAAAAAGTTAAAATTTTTTTTTTCTAAAATAACGCTTTTTAGTAACTTGAAACTAATTTTTACTAATAACTGATGGTTAATAGAGAACATTCCAATACAATTTTAAAAAAAAAAATGTATTTAGCCCCATTTATTAACGTTTAAAGTTTTGAAAATATAAGTACGGTCCTGTCAGCACCGCAGGTTTTCGAAGACTAATAATGACCTACAAAAATTTTAGAAAAATTCTAATTAATTGTTTAGAATGAATTTTTTTTTACAGAAATTTTTGAAGTTGATGTAAGTCTACAGATGTTTGCTAATGAAATATTACCTGCAATTGTTTTATTACAAAATATGTTAAATTTTTTTGTACGCTACTGTACACTTAATTTCAAAAGATTCGGTAAACATATTTTTTCTACTCCTACTATTAAAAGTAACATTTTGCGCATGGCTAACTATATGTAAAAATTAACAATTGCCCACACAATGCGGAAAAGAAGGAAAAGAGCGTGCGAAATAATTTCCCACGCCTTAATATAATAAAAAAGTAGGCTGTTCCGGTAGTTTAATATATAATATATAGAAATAATACTAAAAATATACATAAATGTATGTTGATTATTTATTATTGTTTCCATAGTTTCAAAGTATACTTTTGCAAAAATTTGAACATCTTATCATTGACATTATAAATTAAAAAAATTTTTACTACTTATTGAAATTTTATTTTAATTATTTATGTTAAATTTTACGAAAAAAATGTGCTCGTAGAAAAAGTATAGTGTAAAATACGTGGGAAAAGCTTATTTCTCACTCATACGAATTGTTGCACTCGCCCTGCGGGCTCGCGCAACAAACTCATATTCGTGTGAAATAAGCCTCTTTTCCCACTTATTGTACAATATACTATTGTTGACGAAAAGTTTAACATTCAAAAAAAACAAAAACAAAGCAAAAATATGTTAGGTAGTCAGAGCCTGATTAAGGATTTTTTTCTAGGGGCCATTTTTTAACAAGTTTTTGACAATCAAAAATTTCTGAAATGAAACATAATCGGAACAAATTAACTAGCAAAACTTAATTAGTAAATTGAGACCTTTCTCCCCTATTTTTTACGAGAGATATATTTTACACCCTATATATATATATATATATATATATATATATATATATATATATATATATATATATATATATATACATATATATATATATATATATATATATATATATATATATATATATATATATATATATATATATATAAATGTTAGTGAATATCATTTTCGTATTCTAGGGACCTCAAAACATATTTCTGTTATAGTCTCGGCCTCAGATTGCGTCATGAGAGCAGGCCGTAATAGCTGAATTTCGAGTTTTCGAAATTCGCTAAAACAAGTTCAGTGAACAATGCTTGTTCACTGTTCAACGTTTAATCCAGCACTGGATTAGCCGTCTACACTATTCCAGTGACGCTGGAATAGGCTAACTGGAATGAAAAGTAAACCGTCAATCCCAGTCACTCGACTGGATTGCTTACAGGAATAGATACACTCCAGTACATTCCAGTACCGGTCTACATTGTTCCAGTGACATTCCAGCGCTGGTTTTGATTACTGGACTGGAATGCTACTGGAATAATGTGAACGGGCTAAAAAAAAATACATCATATTTTATAATATTTTCTGTAATTTGTCATTCATTTTCTAATTTTAAAGATAGGTGTTATCTATATATATAAAAGCGAAATACCACTCACTCATATATCAAGAAATCTCCAAAACTATAATACCTACAAACTTGAAATTTGGCATGTAGGTCCCTATTGGATCGTAGGAGCTCGCTAAGAAAGGGTTTTGCAGAATTTTTTGTCTAACCATAGAAATTTACGAAAAACCGTAAAATGTCAATTTTCTTTCAATGTATACAGCAATCTATGAATTTATTTAAAAAAATCATGCAAATTAGTTATAGTTGCTAAGCATTTGTGAAAAAATAATTTTGGAATTTTTGTAAGTATTAATAAATATTTCTATAGATATCACCGATAATATTTTTACCTATGACTACTATGAATTTACTTATTTACTGTGCAAAATACTATTTGTATCCTATTAAGAAATAAACAACTGGACTGTCCAGTTATTATCAATGGGGTATTTGACAGTAGTTAAAAAAATATCTATTTTGATTTTTAAATAATTACTCGAGTCATAATGATACTGAATATTGCTTTTTTACAGGTTATTTCATTCAAAAATATAAAAATTTTAATTAAATAAAATTACAAAATTTACGTTAAAAATGACGTAATCAAAAACATCAAGCAAAAGCAGCTTACGTCACAAGCTCGTTCGAATATGTAGGTATTATATTGTAGTTAGGAAAAAAATTGTTTACTTTTTTGGTAACTATGAAAGAAATTTTTCATTAGGTATTAATTTTCATTACTAGACCTATAGACCAAGAGCCAATGGTATGAAAATCCCCGTCATCGAACACCCTCATAATTTAAGTGAAATTAGAAAGTAAATATACCCAAAAATATAAAAAAGTCGGTCGCCCGTAATTAATCCTGGACAAATTTCCATAATTAAGCGAATAATCGAAAATACATTTTTTGACGTTTTAAATTGTCAAATAATTTCAAAAAATTAATAATCAACAATTTTTTTCGTAGTTACAAAAAAGTAAACAGTTTTTTCCTAGCTACAAAATAATACAGTTCAAGACCCCACGACTCTTTATCTATTTATATTTTGTACAAATATATGAAAAAAAGACGTTACTTCCGTCATAAAACATCCTATTAAAATTTATAAGTAGTGATCGAAGAGGTTGCGGTGCTGACAGTATTGTCTTTATTTTTTTAAGGTATTAAAAATTGTTTATTTATTTTAGATAAAACATTTTGATGCGATTTTAAATATATACAACAGGTAATTATGGATGCCTATATACGGACAATATCCTCTTATATTGATATGTTTTGAATATATTTTAGATATGCGTGTATACATTTATTGTCACAACTTGCTTGGTCCGATTTTAATTTTATGTATTGTGTTAAGGTATGTTTTGATGTAACCAGTGAATGATTTATGTGTATCAATTGTCTTTTTTCTCCCAGTAAAATGTGAGAGAGACAACACATTATTATGTTTTCCAAAAAATATTTTTTTAAATGACAGCTTATTTTTTTATTAACAAGTTTTAAGTTACAGTCAGTCAGTCAAATTTTCAACAATTTTAATTTAAAAAAAGTTAAAATTTTTGTACTTTTTTAAAATAACGCTTTTTTGTAACTTGAAACTAATTTTTATTAACAGCTGATGGTTAATAGAGAATATACCGATTCAAATTTTTTTAAAAAAAATGTATTTAGCCCGATTTTTTAACGTTTTAAGTTTTGAAAATATAAGTACGGTCCTGTCAGCACCGCAAGATTTCGAACACTATTTATAAGGAACACAAATAAATATATGTATAATTTCACAATATATAGGCTGCCGTATCTTGTATTAAATACTTCGGTATGACGGTATTGGTGGTATATCACAAATGGTATTGGCGATATCTCCATCATAAAACATCACAATGAAATTTATGTGAAATATACGAATACATAAAAGTGTATAGTTTCATAATATATAGGTCGCCCTTACCTAATATTGTATTAAATAATGCGGCGACCTACTTCAAAGTATCGTATTGGCAGTAAATCGCCCTGTCATAAAACATCCGAATGAAATTTATGTGGAATATAGATAACACTGTCTAGTTTCATAATATACAGGTCGCCCTTATCGGATCCTGTATTAATCTTTTCCCTGCCGAATAAAAATATGTTGTAAAAGAGAGAATGTGTAAACATAAAAAGAAACAGAAAATTGTTTATATGTATATCATATACAGTGCTGTAACGAAATAAGCACACACGTAATAACCACACTCAACATGTTTTGGAGGGGATACCCTCACATGTATAGTGAGTTATCTCTTCAGTGTGTTAGTGTTACATACCAGTGGCGAATGTAATACTCATGTATATATGTATGCATACTTTATAGATGCATTATTTCTATATATGTATGTATGTGTGTATACATTAAATAATAATTTTTTTTACATCTTTTGTAAACATTGTTAGAAACCATATTTGAAAATTAATATATATATATATATATATATATATATATATATATATATATATATATATATATATATATATATATATATATATATATATATATATATACATTCACAAATTATTCACATTAATTTATCTAATGATTTATTCTTAAAACAGAATATTAGAAACACATATGTGTAAGTATGATTTCTGACCATTTGAAAAGTGTTGTCGTATTATCAATACAAAACAATAAAGCTAGTAAAATATATATGTATTAGTCAAAATTATAGCTTTCTTTGTGTAACGAAGATGTCTAAATAAAAAATAAAATATTATTAGGCTCGATTCACACTATAGTGCCGATACCGATACGTTCCCGCCCCAGTCTCACTCCGATATAATTTTGTTGTGTTCACATTACAGTGCTCGTACCTGCTCGCTCTCTATTCACACTATGGTGCCGCTCTCGTTCCGGTTTCGCTCCGATACAATTTTTTTCCCCCATATTTTAAACACTATTGTATTAGGAGAACATAATATCATAAAATACAATATGTCTATTAGTTAATTAGTTAAGATGTTCGCGTTGTTGTGCTGTATCATATTTTCTTAATACAATAATTTTCAAATAAATGGAGAAGGCTGAGAAACGGAGCGGAGTGGAATCAAAAACGTGTTCACACTAACGATATAGGTCTGATATCGTTCCGATACCGCTCCGATAAAATATTATCTGAGTGGTATTTCTTAATTTAAAAAAAAAAGAAAACATATTATGAAAATCCCAGAAAAAGAAAATTTTGTCATATTATTAGAAAATTATTAAAAATTTTAAGTATTTAATAATATGCTTTGTAAATATTTAAGCAATGCACAGCAGCTTTAATTTTTTAATGAAGTCGCCACTGATGTAACGAAATAACCACACTTCTCCTCTTTGGTCCCGATGGTGTGGTTATTTCGTTACAGCAGTGTAAAATGCATACTTATTTAATTTTAAGATTTTTATTTTCTTATTTCATAAAATGATAAAAATTGATACGCAAATACGCCTAGCATTATTCGTATTATTTTATAGTAAAGGCAGTATTAAACTAACACTTCGAACATTTAATAATTTTTTTTAATATTATTTCCAATGTAAGTTTTTGTATTTTATGATATTCATTCAGTAAAATTTATTCTACAAATACTTAAGTAAAACAAATAAGAAACCATTATCTATTATTCTTATAATTCCACATTTCCACATTGTGTGCGTTCATAATATTTTGCGTATCTATTCATAATTTTACAAATTATAATATATGGGCGATTCTCGCGTGACATTTTTGCAACAAAAACATTTTTTTTTTTTTAAAATGAAATTAATAACAAACAAAACAAAAAGTTTATAACATGGGGCAACTGGATCAAAATTTTTTGAGCATATTTTAATTTATATCTGAAATGCAGTACTCCAAATATAAGACATAAGCTTCGTTTTGTACGATGTCCCGTGCGTCACGTGAGTTTATGCCTTATATCTTGAGTACTGGACTGCAGATAAAAATTAGAAAATGCTCAAAAAATTTTAATTCATTTTCTGCGTATTATAAACATTCTGTTTTGTTTATTATTAATTGCATTTTTTATGAAAAAATGTTTTTGTTGCAAAAATGTCCCGTGCGTCACGGGAGAATCGCCCATATAACACTGACTTTATAAGGCGCATACATATTATGTATGTATAACTACATATTATATTATGTTTGCATTAACTCCTGTATACTCGTGTGGCGTGTGATAGGTAGATATATTTTTATAGCTCTGCTGGTCGAATCGTGGGAAAAACAATAATATAAACAATGTCCTAGTACACTATAAATCCAATTAATGTTAACACATTTAATAAATCATAAACAACTTTTATATGAGTTTCTAAATATTTAAAAATATTAAATTATTAACAATATATATATTTTTTTTATTATTATTACTTCATTTTAAATCAAGGTGGACAATTACAAAGGT
Source organism: Brachynemurus nebulosus (assembly GCA_035578155.1). Classification (NCBI taxonomy): domain Eukaryota; kingdom Metazoa; phylum Arthropoda; class Insecta; order Neuroptera; family Myrmeleontidae; genus Brachynemurus; species Brachynemurus nebulosus. The sequence continues at coordinate 85,383,168 of JAPWDM010000001.1, read as the reverse complement.
ATCAATTTCATTAATTTAACATTTACCTGGAACAAACTTTTATTAGGAAAGTAATCTTAGCGTGGATTTTCAGTGTACTTCTAATAAAATTTTATAAAACTAAATGAGAAACAATATTTTTCAATCTAAACAGTTTCGATGTTGTTTAAATAAAAATGTCAAAATTCTTAAATTTATGAGGATACGTTTTTTCGGCAATTTTGACAGGATAATTTATGACTTGCACTATCCATTGCGGACGACTTTAAAAAGATAGTGTTGTCTTTTATTGTCACATATATTTCTCTCTTTGTTTCCTTTGGCATGTTAACATGCCAATGGCACTGAATCGGTTAAATACTCGGGCGACCTACTTTAAAGTATCGTACTGGTGACTTGTATATTGTGAAACTACATACATATATACTTACTTTTATCTATGGGCCTATTCGTACCGCACCAAGTCAAAGTGTCTTGCTCTTACTTTTAAGAACATTATACTTGTTTTGAAGAACTTTTGTCTTACTTTGGAGATATTTGTATGTTCCTGTCTCACTTTCCGTGTTCTTGAGAGAAGGGTGAAGGATATGTACGATGTATACCGAACGCTATTACTGACTATAAACTATGTATGCTACAATCATCGTATCATAGAGATGTACACGATATGATTTTACTCACAGAGTACTAATTTAAATACAAGAGTAATATTGTACTAGATTTTAGATAAAATTTCTTGTTAATACAATAATACGTATACATGTTTGATGTACTAAAAAATTCTTAATGAATAGTTTTAACCTTATATAAAGGCCAGGCCAATGACGAACAAAATTGTATTATTCATAATGCTAATTTCTTTATACCTATTAAAATTTTTGCCAGTTCAACATTTTACATTCAATTCTTATCAAAATTCTGTACAATTCTTATTATAATAAAAAAAATTAATAATAATAATAATAATAATAATAATAATAGTATAAATAAATAAAATGAATTATATAATTCAATTTATACAAATAAAAATTATATGAGAATTTTCTGTTATTTTATTTTTTAATTTTTTCTCGTTCCAATAAGAATATTCCTATTGTCATTAAAAACGCAACTTATTTTCATTAAAAAAAATTCATTCAAGTGAATTAGCTAAATTCTAAATAATTAACAACACATTTTTTAAAAACTTTCACGTATTATTGTATTAACAAGAAATTTTATCTAAAATCTAGTACAATATTACTCTTGTATTTAAATTAGTACTCTGTGAGCATGTCCCTGCCACTTGTTTTCAAGGACGGACCTTTTCATGTCACAGTTTGCTACGTTTGCTACGTGGCGCTAATGGTATAGGGGGTAAACTAAATAGAGTTGGGACACGTGAGCATTTTTCATCAAAGAGATGTCAAAATTAATTACCATATGATTGAGCACAAAAGTATCGTCACCGGGTCTGTGTTAACGAAGAATTAAAATTTTTTAATTTAATTAATCTTTCTAGGTTGAATTAAAGTATTTTTTAAATATTTAATTTATTTCCAATTTATTTTAGATGAAAAAGAGCGAACTATTAAACCTCATGTCTCGTCACTAATTTTATCCCCTAGTAAATCAACGCCATCTGGTATATTAGTTACAGCGACGTCAAAAAACGGTCCATTTTTTTATAATGGACTAAATGGAGAGTGACAGGGACATGTCTGTGAGTAAAATCATATCGAGTACATCAAGGGGTCAAACTAGATTGTCTATGTCTCTGTTCCACTTGTAATGAGTTTGTGACGTAAATCTCCCCACTCTATTGGTGTAGATACACACTGTTTGCAGTGGTATTGGTTTAATGGTTGCGTCTGTGTGCGTATTTACACATACTACTACACCACACGTATTACCAGAGAGAGAAATGTGTGCTGCTCAACTAACAATGTCTAACAATGTAATATAATGGACTGTGTGTTCGGTGACGGACAGCGACTGACTACATGACTTAGCTGTGACAGGCCTACAAATGACTCCAAGCGAATTACACTTTTTTGATGTTAGTTGGCTTCTAGTGTTCTATGGTGTACATCTCTATGATACGATGATTGTAGCATACATAGTTTATAGTCAGTAATAGCGTTCGGTATACATCGTACATATCCTTCACCCTTCTCTCAAGAACACGGAAAGTGAGACAGGAACATACAAATATCTCCAAAGTAAGACAAAAGTTCTTCAAAACAAGTATAATGTTCTTAAAAGTAAGAGCAAGACACTTTGACTTGGTGCGGTACGAATAGGCCCTATATTCCACACAAATTTCATTAGCATATTTTATGATGGTAATACCGCTATAATACCATTTGCGATATACCGCCATAAAGAAGGAACGTTCCTTTTTCGTATATTTGTACAAAATACGTAGACAAAGAGTCGTGAGGTCTTGAACTAGATTATTTTGTAGCTAGGAAAAAACTGTTTACTTTTTTTGTAACTATGAAAAAAATTATTAATAATTAATTTTTTGAAATTATTTGACAATTTAAAACGTCAAAAAATGTATTTTCGATTATTCGCTTAATTACGGCAATTTGTCCAGGATTAATTACGGGCGACCGACTTTTTTATATTTTTGGGGATATTTACTTTCTAAATTCACTTAAATTATGAGGGTGTTCGATGACGGGGATTTTCATACCATACGGGCTCTTGGTCTATACTACTATTACTTAATGTTTTAGAGCCAATGACGTCATACGATTTGAAAGAGACAGAACGTATTCTTTTGGCGATCTTTTTAAAAATTGAAATTTTATCGGTGATTTTTATTAAAAATATAGTACAAAATAATTTAAAAATGTGTATTATGAGTTTAGTAAGAAGTAATAAACACACTAAGATGGTTTTTAAAAAATTGTCAAATATCCCATTGGCAGAATTGCTGTTCTCAGCAAATTCCATTCAGATAAAATTTCCATCGAGCCGGGCTCGGTTATCCTGATATTAAAAGTGAAATATGGACTTTACTTATCTTTCGAGATAACTGTCTTCAGTAGTTTCGAGAAAACGGTAGCAGGTATAAAAAAAATGATGAAACAACAAACACTAAAATTTCCAATTCGAGTGAATCCAGTATTTTAAATTTGATAATGTCATTTGAAGGTCAAATCAAATTCAATTCAGAACTTCAGTTCGGTATTTAATATGTAGGAACGTTTATATTAATTCTTAGGGATTTCAAAAGATGTCTCTACTAAAGACTTGGGTTATGTATTCCAAAGAGTATGGGATAGAGGAGAAACTGAAATATTAGTTTTTAGTGACATCTTGAGCCTGTGGCAACCAACTATAAAGTTTGTCGGCTTTTACGGGGGCGACAAGGTAGTTGAATTACAAAATTTATAACAAAAAAGATTAATATACATTTATTAACCCTAGAATCATACATTGGTCTACGAGTCAAGTTAATCATACATCGGCGTCGTTTCGACGAATGGACTTTTTATGGGGAGTTTTAGAGTTTATTTGCAAAAAACATTTTTTTACATAACAATACTATAATAAAAGCGAACAAAATATTTAAAAAATTGGATTTGGAAAAATTTCTTAATATAAATATTTATTAATTTTTTAATCTTTTTATCAAAGCATATTTTCACTATAAAAATTAAAAAATAGATAAATACATCAATTGTATCATAAAACATGTCTTTCAAATAATTAATTTATGAACTTTTATGAGTCAGTGGACATGTGTGACTTTACAGAATGTGAAATTTTTCAGTCATAAATATTCCCTTAGATATGTAGTTATTTCCGCATTAGGCACATTTGTAAATTTTCTAAAATTTGTTAGTAATTTTTCGAATAAGATCTCAAAAAATAATAAAAATTAAAATATTTTCCACAAAATAAATTGTTAATCTTTTATTAAGTCATTCGAAACGCATTCTTTAGTTTTCGATTCAATATATTCAAACCTCAGTATTATGTCGTCTCTATAAGTCAAACAGCTGTAATCATCTTTCACATTATCATAATCATTGAATAAATTAATTATAACATCCATATCTTTAATAAATTTTAGAAAAATTAGGAAAACTTTTATATGTGGAGTACAAAATCTTTAAAAAAAAATATAGGTTAATCATACATCGTCGTCCTTTTGACGCACATTATTTCAGTATAAAAAAAACGACAATAGCTATAAACAAAATTTATACATCTTATGTGTTATATTAACAAATAAATTAGATAACAGAAGTTTCACAGCAAGCAGGTACCGACAAGTTGTAGTATTGGAGCAGGTAGAGAAGTTCGTTCGTCGTTTTGACGAGTACGTATGATTCTAGGGTTAATATATATTAATATATATTTTGTTATAAATTCCACAGTCATTTATAAGAAAATATCCTGGTTTCGGATTTTCGTGAAAGCCTTACTCGGTAGAGGCGCTGAAACTCGTATACTACGATTTTACATTAGTTCTTATGGACAGTTTCCGCTCTATCCTATACTCTTTGATGTATTCTATACCTTCTATACTATGAAGAATATTTACAAATAATATATCCACTAAAAAATTATTATGTACTTTAAAATACGTTAATTTAATTTTAAATAAAAAGTACGAACCATTTTTTTTTTACTTTACTCCATATTTTACTTTATTACTTACTGAAATAATATAAATATTTATAAAATAAATAATTAAAGTATACCTGTTTGCTAATTTAAAAAAAAATATATACCTATTATAGCAATTAAATAAAGTCAAAAATTTGAAATTTGTCTTTTGACAGAACAATTCAAACTTAAAATTTGTCTGTTTATTATTTAAATTTTTAAATTATAAGGTTAAAATTTAAATTTTCGTTAATGCGCAGATCTAGGATTTGAAATACTTACTCTGAAGCAAGAATTGTAAAAATCAATTCGGGTGAGTTCAGAATTAGATTTAAACAGTTGTTGGAACACAGAATTTCAAACTGTGTGTAAACTGGAATTACAATTCTGCTTAGTTGGAACAGTAAAGTCAACTATGCGCATGCTCATTAAAACGAGAATTAATTCGAGTGTTTGTTGCAACATACCTAAGACTACCTATAGGTAAAATTGGTATAAGAACCAAAAAAAAAAGAAAACGATCAAAGTTAAAGTTATCCTGTAGAACCTGAGAACCCCCAAAAAAGCCTAAAGTAAACGACTGGACGTACCGTTACCAAATTTTTGGCTCTCCAAAGAAACCCAAAATAAATGACTGGACGGATCTTGGCCAAAATTTTCTTAAATAGTACTAAGATTCTGAAAAAAATGGACATGAGGCTAAAATTCGCCTGTAGGCTTTTGCGGACCCAAAAAACCCTTTCAAATAAACGATTAGACGGATCTTATCCAAATTTTTCTCAAATATTATTGAGATTCCGAAATAAATTAATGTGAATTTAGAAATTTTCTCCAGAGCCCTGGGATCTCAAAATGTCTCACAAATTACAGTGATCTTAAAGTTGTCATTATGAATATCTAACTATGTACGATAAGATCTCATGGTATGAAAATTAGACATGCTATTGAAATACGAATTTAGCGAAGAATTTCAGAATATCTGATTTGAAATTAAGGTGAAGTTGGAATGAATCCTCCAGCGCTATCGAATTAAACAACTCTATACTCTAATTAAATAACTTGACTGATTTTGATAAAATTTTATGAAAAATAGATATACTATAAAAATATGAATATGATTTGAAAATATGAAAATGTGAATAATACTTTAGAGTCGTCAAGCGAGCGAAGCGAAGCACATAAGCACATAAGGAACTGATTTTGTACAAAATTTCAGAATATCAAATTTAAATGGACGTGTGGTCACATTGTTCGTCAGTTACACCAAATAAGGCGCAAATTAAAAAGCTGAAGAAATTTGACAATTTTTACTCAAGTAGGTACTGCTGAGATCTCTGTGAAAGATGACAGTAACAATGATTTCCCGGAGCCTTGGTGCCTTGAAGGGTCTAAACAGAAACAATTTTAAAACTACTGGTATGGTACCTATACTAAATTCTTATGGTGCGGAAATTAGCCATGCTAATAAAATAGAAAGATAGTTATTTTAGAGTCATTGGGCGAGCAATTTTGAAATATATTATTAAATTGACCTATAAGTTTTACCTATAATTCAGATAATTTTATGCGAGTGAAACCGCGGGTCGTAGCTAGTTTATTATATTCATATTTTTCCCTTCATCTCCTTTCTAATTAAAGCAGCCTTCCTTTTCCACATTTAGAACTGTTAAATTATTAATATGTTCCTTTAATTAAATGGACGTAGACACCACGCTGTACGACGTTAACAAATCCGTATAAAGTGTATTTAGATATATTAGTTAAGAAAATAGTCTATCAATTGGGTATTTTGTCATTTAAAAATTAGACCATTAACATGTTAACTCATTACGAAATAATATACCCCCTGTCGCAGCATCCTGCATACTATACCGAATTTCCTTCCGTTTACAAAAGTACGTTTTTCTCGGAAACTAGTTGTTTCCGAGTTTAAATTGTTTAAAAAACTTCTTTATAAGATTTTTCCGCTTCTTTCCAATGGTGTTAAAAACAAATTTTTTTTCACGAAAAATGTCCGAAAAACCGAAGGTGAAGAAACTGAAAATAACATTCACTAAAGTTTATATATATATATATATATATATATATATATATATATATATATATATATATATATATATATATATATATATATATACATATATATATATATATATATATATATATATACATATATATATATATATATATATATATATATATATATATATATATATATATATATATATATATATATATATATAAATTTCTTTTTAACATCATCGGAAAGAGGAGGAAAAATCTTATAAAGAAGGTTTTTAAACAATTAATTATTCTATAACATCAGCTAGTTTCCGAGAAAAACGTACTTTTGTACTTAGTGTCCGCACGATAACCCGAGAACGAAACATCTTATTTTTAAGAAATTTGGCGAAAACGTTGAAAATCCAAAAATATTGAATGAGTTTCTCAGCCAGACACGTCTGGTGCCTGGAACATGGTTTTTTGGGCATTTATCGTGAAAAAAATTAATTTTTGCCAAGATTTTTCCAAATTCAATAGTCTGCGACATTTTTTTACACCATTGGAAAGAAAAGGAAAATTACATAAAAATGTTTTTTAAATCATTATTCTATGTAACCTGCTTTCGGATAAAAACTAATTTTTGTAAACGGAAATTCGCTATGTTATGCAGGATGCTGCGACAGGGGTATTTATAAATGTATTTATCGCAATTTTTATATTATAAAAATAAAATGAAATGTTCTCATATGTGTAAATTAATACTTTACCTTGCTTAAAAGGCAATTTCTAAGGTAATTGTAAGGTTTTGAACATTTTGAATCATGTATTTTGTATAAAACTTTTTTCATGCGGTCCCAATCCACTGCATAAAAAAGTTGTTTTCTACAATCTAGACAGAACTGTACTTTTTATAGCTATTTATGAAGTTTCTAAATATTTCTTTTTTTGTGCGATTTTTTTATACAGTCCCTATCCACCACATAAAAAAAGGTTCAGCTATATTTTTAAGGCAAAAGATTAACAGTATACTTAACAGTATACCTAATTGTTTATTTCATATAAAATAAATTATACTATAAAATTAATTATAAAACGTATATTCAATATTTATACATAATTAGCTTTTAAGATAAATTTTACGTTTACTTACTAAAACAAACGTTTGTGGAAAATCGCCATAATTCGGAAATTTACTTGGTTTTCCTACAATATTACAAGCAGTATATGAAATACTAATATCACTTCCGTATTGTGAACTAAAATCAAGTACTTCGCAAACATACTGCTGAATAAATTTAAAATTCTCGTTTGTTATGTTATGAATTGTTTCATTAACATTTAAATTTAAATCTTTATTATCTGCCATTCTGTATACCATTTGTACCACTCATATTCCTCTAATAATCTGTAAAATATTGATTAAATTACTATTATATTTAAAACGTTGGAGTAATTTAATTAGATTTACAGTTTTGCATTAATTTTATAGGTACTGCATATTACATATACGAGGTATGCGATATTACTATAACTGTGACCACTGTGACCGTTAACTGTCTAAAATTATTGGTTATATTAGTCTAGCGTACCTCTTATGTATTTTAATTTTATTTTAAAAAGTTAATTTAGAATCTTGGAATAAAAATAAATCAGTTTTTTCTCCTAGATTTTTCTTCTCTAAAATTTGTATTAGGTATTTAATTTCTATATGACAGTTCTCATCTGACAACAAACGTCAATTCAATCTTAACCAGTGTGCACAACCTAGAGAAAAAATCAACTGTACAGGACGTACAGGAGGCGCGTAATTATCATATTTATTTAACTCTTTAAATGATTAAGGCTGGATACCCGAAAAGAAAATTTCAACTTTTTCCGTTGAGTTTGAAATATGTTAAACAATAGATGATTCTGTATCGATTAGCAAAAAGAAAATTGTATGTCACGGACAAATTAAACGAAATAATTAGACCCTCCGCACACGGGTCGACTGTTTTGCAACTCGAGTTTCAAATCAGTTGCTCAATATTTAGATGTGCAACCGGTTTGCAATTGATTGATATTGTTTGTCTGCACACGAGCGCGACTGATTGTGAATCAGATTACAGTTTTATAAAGAGTAGTACCGTGTTGGAAAAATTTTTTGTTAAAAAAAAAAAAATTCAAAATCAAAATTCAAAAAATTCAGTGTTTATTGCTTGGTCACTCATTTTAAATATTAAAAAATGTCAAAAATATTCATAAAAAGCACTTAAAAATTTACAAACCATGCAACCATGTGACTGAAACTGTTTCGTGACTATGCAAACACGGTCGCATGCGACCAGTTGGAAATTGCTTTAAAATCGGTTCCGTTTCAGTCGAGTCATGTGCGGTACTTCATTTATATACACGTGAAAGGTCGCCAAACCGTTGCATGCTCAACTGGTTTGAAACTCGAGTTGCAAAACAGTCGATCCGTGTGCGGAGGGCCTTTAATGTTAATGTTCTCATTTATTGTGTGTTGTTTGAACCGGAAGTAACTTAGGTACGAATAAATTTGTAAAATTGATCATATTTTATCCAACTTTCGCGAGAAAGAAAAAATAGTTTTATGAACCTTATATTTTGTGTTAATTTTTAATGAAAAAAAAAAAAAAACGATCCCACCGGTCTATCTTTTTCTTAAAGATTAAAATAAAAATTAGATGCCGGAACCACGCGGTTTTGACACTATTTTAAAAAACTGTGCCCGCCGTTTTCGACAAGAAATGTCGTAAAACATAATGAATATTTCCATTTAGGAAACACAGACGACACAGTGCATTTTTTTTTTTGCACAAAAAACGAATTTTTTTTTAATTTTAACCTTTTAATTGCTTTTAGATGCAATTAAAAGATTAGTTTTCAAATAAAATTTAAAAAAAAAATTAGTTTTTTTGTGAAAAAAAGAAAATGTATTGTGTCACACAGTGTTTTCTAAATGGAACATACTCTATGTATACGTCAAGTGTCAGAATAATAACTGCTGATAGGTGCTAAATCCAACGTCAATCATAGTCAAATTAAATCTTTATTTTATAGAAAAAATTTATTAATTGATATAATTTCTTATACAGTAGCGTAAAACACCATATCTTTACCTATTAAACCTAACTTTACCATACCACACTTTACGTTAAAAAAATTAAAATTTCATAGTTTATTTATTCTGTAGCACTTTTTTTAATTCTTTAAATGATTAAGACGAGTTAACCGTCCTGCAATATGGCGGCTCAAAATGCTGTCATGTGTATATATTCACTGGTACAGGTGCCGCCATCTGTGACAATACGGTATAATTCTAAATAATTTTCAATTTTATCAACATAGTTTAATATAATTTATTTTTTGTAAATCCCTAAGGTTCACTTTTTTAATGTTGAGATTTTTGATTTTTTTCTTTTTCTTTTTTTGTAGCCTTATCTATTGTACTTATCACTTGGCATTAAAAAGTCCGGCATTTTGAGACAAAAAAATTTTACCATGTGGTTTGTTTAAAAGCGTTAATGATGGAGATATTTCTAACAAACTACTGATGTTATATAAGTTTTTATGGCATTACCCCAGTCGCGATTTCTTCAAATCATTGGGTTTTTTTAGTTCTTATGGTACATTTTGGTTTTAAGCAAGTGTGCAAACCTTAGTTCGTACAGTAGCCGTCCAAGATAGTCACACAAATGTTTCTCTAGTGACTATCTTGGAAGTCATAGACGTCCGTCAGGTGGGGTAAATGTTTAGTTAACATAACAAATTTGAATTTTTTCAAAAATATTATTATAAAAAATTATGTTCAAGTCAAAGTAGACAGAGAAAGGTACACTACATTTGAAACCAAAATAAGCTTTTTTTGCGCAATTCGCCATCTACGTCATAATTACGTCACATATTTGAATTTTAAAAAAAAGACATTACAAATATTTATTATTTAAATTAGTATGAATAGTGAAGACATTGATCCGCACAAACTTGTTCCCAATTTTTTATAGTGGGTTCTAGCACACACTACGTCGTCAAAAGTATGGTGACCCAGGGGGAGGGTCCCACACTTTTGACACGGCAGTGTACCACAACATTAAGTACAGTACCGCGTCAAAAGTGTGGGCACCCCCTTGGGTCAAGGTGTCACCATACTTTTGACGACGTAGTGTGTATTCCACTATAAAAAATGTGTGATCTCATTTGTGCGGACCCGTGCCTTCACTCTACACTAATATACCTACATACTTATCACACACGACACACATTACACGGTAGCTACCTCACAAAGTACCAGACGGCAGGTACACGGGGTATGTATGTAATGAGTATTACATGTGACGCATATGTGCGTATAGACAAGAGTAAACATAGTATGTGGATGACGTATGTGCATATCTATTTCACTCGAAGTGTGACTATCAGGGCTGCCAGGTTGTATAATTGGATACAAAATCTGTATAATTTGGTTACTTTATGTATCCTCTTTGTATAAGAAACTTTCTTGTATAATTGGATACAAGCCCAAAAATTTAGACTGAATACGCTGAACATAGCAGTTGCAATCGTTGCAATTCTTTGTTAATGTGACATCACGTTAGACCCAAAGAAACTACATATCGCGCGTTCTCTGTCCCAACCTCGTATATCAAAAACTACATGTTTTAGGACACACAAAAAACATATTAAATACTGTATTTACATATACATACTTATCTAAATATATAGGTAGCCAACATCAAAGGGTGTAATTAGCATAAATGTTAAGTTCATAGTGATGAAAACATTTACATCGTTTTGTTTGTGTGTCCAAAAGTTGGGAGTTTTCAGATACGAGGTTGGGACAGAGAACGCGCCATATGTCCTTTTGTATATATGAATTTTCTTTCGTTCTGACAAGGTTGCAAAAATGATTAAACTTTAATAATTAAAGTTTAGTCGGAAAAAAAAATCGGTTCATTTTTTTTCTTGCTCTCTTTTGTAACGAAAAGTTGTTTTGTATAATGGGAGTCAATTTTGTATAATTTCAGAGACCTGACTGTATAAACTAAAAATTTTTACTGGCAGCCCTGGTGACTATCTTGGAAGTGACTAACTTGGACGGCTACTGTATTTCAAAAAATAAAGTGACGTAGATAATTTCATCATATGAAAAGTTACATAACCTCGTAAGTATATAAAATGATTTTTACGTCTACTTATTTGTGAGTTGTCGAATAATTCGTTTAGGTAACATTATATCAAATTCGGTAAAATTAGAGTCCATTTACAAATCCCATCTTTACCAGTCAGTGCTGCCAACAGTCAGGGTTGTCAAAAATATACGAATTGCATTGTATTTTTACACGAATTGAGATATTAAAGTGGAAAGCATTGTTATAGGTTTAGGTATACAAAATGTCTGGTAAACATAAGAAGAAAATTGGTGCAAGGGCATACAAAAATTATTCTGCAGAAATGTTAAATCTAGCAATTGATATGGTAAAAAGTAAACAGATTACATCGTATAACACTGAAAAATAATTTAGAATCCCAAGAAGAACAATAGAGAATAGAATTGAGTATCTTGTTTTGGTTAAAAAGATTGTGATTATATAAGTTAGACAATTTGATTGAAATTGAATATTGATTGATTTGATAGATAATTGTTTAAGTTTTTATTTTTTATTTCTGATTTTGCTATCTAGTCAGTTTATAATATCAAATATGTAACATTGTGTTTTATTTATTTATTTTTTGTAAATAAAATTTTTTATTTTTTGTTTCTGGAATTTTGTTTTATTAATTTTTTCTGATTTTGTACATCCCTGGTGAAAACAGCTGTATTTGACGTTTTCATTTTGATGTTGGGATTTTTGATTTTTTTCTTTTTTTGTAACCTTATCTATTGTACTTATCACTGGCAGTAAAAAGTTCCGCATTTTGAGACACAAAAATTTTTCCAAATGGTTTAGTTTAAAAGCGTTAAGTAAATTATTATTATGTTCATTATGTTATGGGGATCGTGCTTGACGACATTATTGCCATCTGCCATCTGGTGTCAGATTTAGCGATGCATTTCGGGTATGACCATAGATAAAGTACATCACAATTTTACTTCTGGAAGATAGCCAATATGGTGATTAGACAAGGTGAACCAACTCAATGTATTGAAAAAAAAGTCTAAATAAAAGAGGACATTCGTGTGACTTACAAGGAGATGCACCCAGAGTGAAATTCGGGATTTTGATGAAACTTCGCTGGTGTGTAGTATAGGTAAAAATAAGGGACCCGTACTTTTTTTATCGGTCATCGTCCACGTTTAGGGAGTGAAACCAGCCCCTAAAGTTGGGGGTTCAAATCGTATTTCTTAAGACATCTCGAAAACTATAAGAGATAGAGGAAAACTTTAACCGATTCAGTGCCATTGGCATGTTAACATGCCAAAGGAAACAAAGAGAGAAATATATCTTGCAATAAAAGACAAGACTATATGTATTTTTAAAGTCATTAATCATTTTGACATTTTTAAGCCGCACTGAAATGGTTTAAATTGAAAAATATTGTTTCTCAGTTTTATAATTTATAAATAAATAATAAAAATAAATTACAAGTACACTACAAATCTACACTGGGTTATTTTCTAATAAAAATTTTTCCCAAAAAATGAATTAAAGTTAAATTGATACCTCTCTAGTTGTCCGGCTTGTTTTAAAATGAAATAATAATAAAAAGATAATACTGTGGATAATTTTATATATAGGTATAGATATTTACAGAAATATATAAAATTTGCTTCTAATAATTTTTATTGAATGTTTTAACATAATTGAATTTATAGTGTACTATAAGAACATAAAAAAAATTTGTTTATTATTGTCAGCAAAAAAATTTTCGACGGTTTGACTAATACTAGTGAATACTCATACACATACTGCATACATATGTATCAATACCAAAAATCAATAAATTATCCTTTATCCAAATCAACATTCATGTTGTCAACTATAAAAACAACGTAGACTTCTTATAAAGTCAGTGTTATATATTATAATTTAATAAAATTAAAAGTACGCAAGATACTGTGTGATACACACAAAGTGGGAATGTCAAATTATAAGAATGGTAGATAATGGTTTCTTCATTCTCTTTACTTATGTTTTTGTAGAATGTATTTTACTTAAAATGAATATCATAATGACATCTGAAATAATTTTAAAAAAATTATTACATGTTCCAAATATTAGTTTAATACCGACTTTACAAAACATACATAAGTACATAAGACATAACAATGTTTATATTTTATGAAGGAAACAAAAATCTTACAATTAAAATAAAATATTTCCAGAAGTACACACATAATATGTAAACAATTTTCTCTCTTTATCAATGTTTTTAAACCTGTCTTTTACAAACAAAAATTGTTTGGCAGCCATTGAGTTAAATTGATGAAATGTTACTCTTTGAAAGACCTATTCAGCTGTATAGGTTAAACCAGGGCTGGGTTCATAAGGGGGGCTGGAGGGGGTGAAAATGGGGGTAAATTTTCTTGCACAGCCTGAATGGTTCAATGTATCAAATTTTTACCACTATAAATAGAAAGAGCACCAAAAATTAGGGAATACGTGTTTTTGCGTTTTTTCGAAATATGTGTGGTTGGTTGCATTGCTCCCATGGATACGCGCTATAGTTATTTGCGTAGCATACAAATGTCATTCAAAAAATTTTTTTTTTCTCTCTTAAAATGGTTGCAATTAGAGCTTGAATACCGGTATTCCGGTACTACCGAAAAACCGGAATACCGGAATTTTTTAAATGTTTTGTAAAACCGGTATTGAAATTTCAAATATCGGTATTTTGGCTTCGATATTAACAAAATCAAATACTTTATATATTACATATTTTGAATATTTTTTTTTTACGTTAGATTTACAACATAAATTTTATTACAATGTCTTTAGTTTTGCTTAATGTTTTCCATATGTGCAGATGACCAGATATCTTATACTTTCTAGTATTTGTCTATAAGAAAAAATACAAAATTATGTATTTAAATTTTTAAAATCCAATGATGATGTAGTTTGTTATTATTACTGTTACTAATTAATTTTATTAAATGATTTTTAATGTTTTTTCCTTTTTTCTATACTATGTTCATTCAATACCGAAAAAATACCGAAATACCGGAATTCCGTGAAAGCTCCGTTAGCTAACGTTAGGCTAACAAAATTTTCGTCTCGAACGCCAGCATTTTAAGTGAGTGCTCTTCTATATATAGTTGTCCCAAAAGTCAACTATATACCTTGGAGGGATGATAGACCAGCTCATGCCTGACCAGAATATCGAAATGTTGTCTGGTAAAATATCGCTGGTTTTCAAGATATTGACACTTTTATGAATTTCGGGAAGATCGACAATTTTGATCAGATTTTCGAGTACCACAGCTACAAGACTAGATTTTCTGAATTCTAATTTTTATTATCCAACCCTGAAGAGTCCTTTTGTAGATCACAATCCAAATTAAGGGTAATATATCTATAATCTTGGAAAAAATAAATCTTAGATCAGTTAGATATACATAACTATTTTTAATGTTAGGCCTATGGAGTGTAGAATATAAGGAGGACTATCTTGTACGGAAAACAATAGAAAAATAGTTCAAAAAGTGTCCCGTTTTAAGTACTAAGTAACAGTTCAAAAACTCGCCAGAATAGCCCTAGAGTAGCAAAAGAGTATAGTGATTTTTTGTGTTGTTTTATAAAAAATTTTAAAATAATAAAACTACTATATGTAACAATTTTAATAAAAAAACAATAGTTACATAACAACGCGGATGTTTTTCTTTCCTTGTTTACTTCTTTAAATTTACCCTTTTGCTATAGTAGCGCCGCCAGTATTTACGCCTTTCTTTAGACACTTTTTGATACAGAGATGGTGCTCCTGATATCTACCCTCCATAGTTAGGCTGCTATTACCTTGTCAATAGATATATGTCAAAGATCTTTGATCAAATCTATGATCAATTATTAACCTTTAAACAAACCATATGGTAAAATTTTTTTATCTCAAAATGCCGACCTTATTACTGCCAAGTGATAAGTACAATAGATAAGGCTACAAAAAAAGAAAAAGAAAAAAATTAAAGATCCCAACATTAAAAAAGTGAACCCTAGGAATTTATAAAAAATAAATTATACTAAACTATGTTGATAAAATTGAGCATTATTTAGAATTATACCGTATTGTCATAGATGGCGGCACCTGTACCAGTGGATATGTACATATGACAGCATTTTGAGCCGCCATATTGCAGGACGAGTTAACTCGTCTTAATTATTTAAAGCGTTAAGAAGTGCTGGCGTTCCAGACGAAAATTTTGTTAGCCTAACGTTAGCTAACGGAGCTTTCACCGTTACAATCCAGAGGGCTCTGATTTAAAAATTAATGCACGTTAAATTTTTTTTCACGGTTTTTCACGGTATAAATACTTAATTTCTGAAGTACAGCCACATTTAAAAATTATGGAATAAAAGTAATCAGTCACCATGTTAGAAATTGTTGTTTAATATATAACCCTCTTACGATTAGCCAACACAAAATTCAAAAAGTTAAAATTTTAACTTTTCTTCTATGTCAGTCGTTTGTGAATTGTTTGTGAATGTTTGTGACACTTTTAAATTTGTTTGTGACTCATTAGTTTATTAGTTATTAATTTGTTGATTATGAGCTTACGATTAGCCAACACTTTTTAAAAATTGATTGTCTTATAGGTTTCCAGGTACTCAATCGATCGGAAATTGTTTGTGAATTCTAAACATGTTCATAAAAACGTTTGTGACGGCGTAGTTTTTAAAAAAATTAGAAAATTCTGCTTAAATCTTATAATCTAGGGATGGGCGATAATAATCGATATTTTGACTATCGATGTTTTTTTGAAGAAACATCGATGTTTTTGGTCGATTTTTTTAAGTCGAAACATCGATGGTCGATGGAATTTACTGAACCATCGACATCGTCGAGCCGGAAGTAAATTAAATTTTTGTTTCATTTCATTTTGTTTCAGTAAATTTTATTATTAAAATCAATTATTTTAATTATTTAAATAAAGAATACAAAAATTTAAAATTTTGAATTATTGCGATTGTATGTATATTTTAACCTCGTCACTACCGATGTGCAATAGGTATGTTCCAACAAACACTCGAATTAATTCTTGTTTTAATGAGCATGCGCATAGTTAATTTTACTGTTCCAACTATGAAGAATTGTAATTCTAGTTTACAAAAAGCTTCAAATTCTGTGTTCCATCAAGTATTTAAATCTAATTCTGAACTTACCAGAATTGGTTTTTGAAATTCTTGCTACAGTCCAACCGAAATTAAACTAATGTAAACCAAATGTCCGATTTTGACAAACAATTTTTGTTATTTGACGAATAGAATATTCTAGAACATTTATCAAAATGTGCTATTCCGTCTTTTATTGGATGACCAATTAAATGGTCCAATCGATTTTTCGATATCTTTGTTAGTTGACGAATAGAACATTTTAGAATTTTTGTCAAAATGCGCTGCTTAATCTAATTTTTAGTGCCTAATTCAATAGTGAAGTTTGTCTTTTGGTCTCTTTGCTAGTTCACGAGTAGAATATTCTAGAATTTTTGTCAGCTTCCGCTATTTGGCGTCTTTTACGCTAATGAATGCGATAGGGAAGTTGATTTTTCAACAGTTTTCTAAAAGTCGTCACTCATATTCATTAGTATAACATTCGATTTTCTTTGTCTACACAACCGAATTTTACACAGAATAATCAGAAGCCAAGTTGCTATCTCTGCACTAGTGATACCAATGTAGACAAAAAATCCCCTCTATTTCCCACCACTATGTTGTGTAAGTACACACTGTGTGTAGTGGTGTTAGTTTGATCTTTGTAACTGTGTCAGTTGAAACACACACAATTACAAAACATGTATTGTCGGACGGAGCAAGGTGGGGTCCAAGCTAACAATGGTCCAACAATACATAATAAGGCGTTGTGCATTGAGTGACCGATACCGACTAACTAAATGCATTAAGCGGTATCAAGCACACACTGGCACACTGCTATCCACAGTTTTTTACAAACACGCTTAGGGCTTGGAATTTTAGGTGCAAATTGTCTCTTAAGATAATTTTGTTTTAAATAAATTCAGATAAATAATATTTACCAACCTCCGAAACAAAAGTTTACCGACGCCCCTGATCTTCCGATTTTACGTGCTTCCCCTTAAATTTGCACCGACCACTAAGTAAAATTAGATTTGTGGTGTGCTTCTCTAAATTTACCCTTTTACTACAGTAGCGTCGCCACTATTTACGCCTTTCTATGGACACTTTTTGATACAGAGATGGTGCTCCTGATATCTACCCTCCATATAGGAACCTTTAATTGAGCTAAGTATATCGTGTGTGTTAACTCAGGGTAAATAGTGTCTGTGTACCAAATTTCATCAACTTCGGTTTACTTAGTTGGATATGATTGAGTAGTTGGTTTTGTATTCCCTGGGAACCTTCAACCGGGATAAAACTATCTTATGTATTATTAAAATTATAATATGCGTTCATAGTAAATTTTTATAATTATTCCAACACGTTTTTATAATAATAATAATAATAATATTAAATTTTAGTTAAGTTACAGTTAGATCCTTATAAAACTTGTATTTTAACTCCAGTTGAAAATATTTAAAAATTTTAGATGAAAAAATAATTTTTTTCCAAAATAAGTTACGATCTCTAAAAAGGTGATTTTTTTAAAAGTACGTTTATTTGCGTGGATCCATCACACAAACAATAACGCCCCAAAATATTTCTAAGTAATCCGCAGTGTCAATGTAGCTCTGTTTACGGTAATGATAAATATTAGAAGAACCATTTTAATTAAAATATCATTTTATTATTATTTGATTCAAACTTACAGTTTTTATAAATTTTGTTCAGATTTTAGATTATTTTACACATTTTATTTACAATTTAATATAAAATACATTATTTGTTCTTTAAAATATGTTTTTTACCATCGAGTTTAATTAAGAATTAAATAAATTATTAACAAACATTAGAATGAAAACCATAATACCGTTTACGATTGCGATAAGATACCCTAGATGAAAGGGTGGTCCATATGTTTTTGATCTGAAAAAAAAAATAAATAAATAAAAATAAAAAAATAAAACACTAACATTAATTAACGGCAATAATGGAAAATAAAAACGATAAAAACAATCACAAAGATAAAGGTTTTAATCACAGATGCCGATTCTGTAAATTCGACCTAAAAAATGGGCATCTAAAGAGTTAATAGAGTTAACTTATCATATTTGTATCATAACTATTTATTAACGGGTTAGGGGTAGTCATCGATGTGAAAAAATTGAGTATTTTAAACAATTTTTTGTTGGCAGATTAAATTATTTTATAAAACAAATAATACAGGCTTATTATATTATGTTTTAACTTTATTTCACAAATGTTAAAAGAAAAAAATATTTCTTGTAAACCACGCTATCGCTATATTTGTTGTACCCCGTTGTGTTTTGTGGTGACCATCACATTTTATTGGTTATTAATCTAAAATCAATAAAACAAAACAAAAATCATTAGTTTAATACTTAGGCTGCCTGCACACTGATAAAACAAAAACGCCTTTATAGGCTAGGAACTTACCCTTAAAAATATGCTTAGAAATTGAAAAAGTGCTCACGAGCGTTCTAGTGGCTGGTTTTTTTTTAATCGATGCAGAATTTAAAATAAAATATAAAATTCAAATACTATTTTTTTTATTAAACCACGGCTTCAATGCTAAAAATTGATAAAAATAAATAATTTGACAAGTATTCTTATAAATATTTAAGTCTATGTATTCATTCTAAAATGTCATATCGTATTCATTCTAAAATATCATATTTCTCAATAGTTTTTTTTTCTCTAAAAAAATGTTATATTTTTTTTATATATATCAATTCTGCTTATAGAATACTACAAATACAAAATTTATACATGTATTTTACCTATTATTTTCATTACTTTCAACTTTTCGTAGTGACGCTGGCATTTGGTAAAAAAATAGTATTGGAATTTTTTATTCCTTTTTAAATTTTGAATCGTTTAAAAGAAAAATCAGCCACTAGAACGCTCGTGGTCACTTTTTGTTAAAAATTAGGGTTAAGTTCCTACTCTATTATACACAACGTTTTTGACTAATTTCGTTAGAAGTTATTTTCCTTATGATTTTAATATAAGTACACACACATTGGTACTTCAAAATAAAAAAAAAAAAAAAACATTATAAAACATCACTATATTGAGCCGTACTGTGGGCTGGATTATACATAATAATAAAATTTTCCCCTTAAGGACCCACAAAAAAATAAAAAAATAAAAAATATAAAAAAATTCGCAAGACCGGTTTCGACTACTTTTGTAGTCCTCTTCAGTAGCATAAACAATAAATAACCTTTATTTATTGTTTATGCGGTTATTTCTTGTTTATGCTACTGAAAATTTTATTATTATGTATTATAAAACATATTAAATTACTATTAATCTAATGCCCGATCGAAGGATTTTTTTAAAATCGAAATTTGTATTTTTTATAAACATTAAACTAATGCATTTTTCCTTGAAAATCTAAAAGTAAATTATCAGAGGCCGCCATTTTGTATATTTTCACAAGAAAATAAGAGGCTCCCATCAGACACTACATTAACTATTAAACTAACAATTTTTTTTTTTTTTTTATTAATTTCAGATAAACCAGTAAAAATTATGACTTGTATAACCAGTAAAAATTATGAATTATAAAGCATGACTTGTGGGACAGGGTCCAACAAACATGGCGATAACTTGGTCTACAATAATTTTTTTTAAAAGCTTTTATTTAACTTGCTATGTCAGTATGTTTGTTTAGGAGGGTAAAAGGAGATTCCATAAACTTATCAATTTTTAAAATATTAACAGAAGTTTTACAATGTTGGGAAGTAAAGCGACCCCTATCACTTATTTGCCTGGATTTAACCAAGGCATTTGATTCTGTTGATCACGCACTTCTTCTGGAAAAATTATATAAGTATGGTATAATTAATTAATTAAATTCGGTAAATACTTTGACTTTCCAGAGGAGGTTCCGCTGTTAGGAACTAACTTATCTATTTCCGAACATGTAAAATTTCTAAGAATTGAAATAGATTCCAAAACTAATTGGAAGAATCATATTGATGCACTAAGTACAAATCTTAGTAAAATTTTATACGTAATACGATTTTTAAAATCACGAATGCCTATTCAATCTATGACAATGATTTACCATGCACTTATGCATTCCCGAATCCAATTCGGGATTATTTTCTACATCGTGTTGAGTAATCGTTTAACACACGATTATTCAACACGATGTAAAGACAAACTGATATTGGATGTAGTTAAACTTAACGTTTCCTTTAAAAATGCACGTAGCTCTATGATCCGAATATGTAATAAAATAAGTAATGACATAAAAATTGTTCAGTGTCCCAAAAAGTTCAAAATAACACTGAAACAGTATTTATTGCAAAAGAATTTTTATACCTTAAGTGAATTTTTAAATTAATTTTGTTGACGCTATTCACACAAATGTAAATTTTTAAAAACGAATAAATAAATATTATTATTATATTATTATTGATCAAATATTGGAATCAAAATTTAGACAAGTTCTAATTGAGCTAAAGGTTTCAAATTTTGCATACGTGTATAACCTTGATGACAATGCAATATTGTATAATTAATTTTGTCCTAAATCGCCCCAAACCAAAATTGTTGTTTTTAGTCCTGTGCAACTTTTTGACATTTCGAATTATCAAATATTGTCCATTGATTTTACATAGCAATTTTTTGTTTCCATAGTTATGTTTGATTAGGGTAAATTAATCGGTTAAAATATAGATAAAAAAATTACTTCTTTAATTTTTTAGTGAATTTCCAAAACTGGAGGAAATACGATATTTCGAGGCCGAGAGTATAACAGAAATATGTTTTGAGGTCCCTAGAATACGAAAAAATGATATTCACTAATATAGTGTATATATATATATATATATATATATATATATATATATATATATATATATATATATATATATACTCGTATATATATATTTATATGTTCCCACGATAACTCTCGAACGAAACGTTTAATGCTTATGGAATTTGGTGTGCGTACTGAAAACTAGATTGGCTCGGCTAAGTTCGTTAGCCTACCGAAATACAGGAATAACGGACATTTTTATATGTTTTTAAAAACCGGTATCAAAATTTCAAATACCGGTATTTCGGTTTCGGTATTAGCAAAATCAGATACTTTATATAATTACATATTTTAAATATTTTTACGTTAAATTTACTATTGGTATTGAATGGTTATAGAGTATTTTGTATATAGCAGTATAAGCATGGGTCATAATTTATTACAATATCTTCAATTTTGTTTAATGTTTTCTAGATGTCCAGTTGACCAAATACCTTATATTCATTCATATGTTTTTATACATAGTTTTTACAATTCTGGAATACATATTTCTAAGTATTTTTCTGTCGAAAAAAATACAAAATTACCTATGTTTCGGTAAAATATTTTACTATTGTTGAATACTATTGTTAATTAAAATGGTATTTAAAAAATTCCTTGCTCTGTGTAAATAAAAGAGTGAAATTTAAAAATTGATGTCTATGTATTTTTTAAAAATTATTTTAGATTTGCCACCACGTCTTTGGACTATTTAAGCTGTGATTTTTCACCCTTGCAGTTCGTGTGTATCTCTTTAAATTAAATGTGTAGTAGAATTGAAGAAAATTTATATTTTATTATTTTTTGTTGTTATTCCGTTTACTCTGTTTTACTATTTTATATTTTGTATTTAGTTTTGTAAAATCTAAAAATGATGTAGTTTGTTATTATTACTGTTATCAATCATTTTCAGTAAAACATATTGCCTACTTATACAAAAGCGATTTTCATTAAGTGTTTTTTTTAATATTTTTCTTTTTTTCTATACCATTTTCATTCAATACCGAAAAAATACCGAAATACCGGAATTCCGGTATTTTAAATTTTAATACCGAATAAATACCGGTATTATAAAAAGACACCGGTATTCCAAGCCCTAAGCCAGACACGTCGGATGCCCAGAAGTATGTTTTTTCGGGCATTTTTTGTCAACAAAATGAGCTTTTTGCCAGAATTAAGCAATTTTTCAAAATTTTTTTTACACCAGGCGAAAGTAAAAGGCAATATGCGTAAAAAATGTTTTTACACCATTGCTCTAAGTTAATTACTTTTTGAGAAAAATTAGAAAATATGTTGGAAGAAATCATTTTTCATTACACTTGCACTCACAGTCTTTTTTTTCTGTCTCATGTTTTGTGATGCTACATTCGAAAAAAAAGGCTTTATAAGTGGCGTGTCATAATTTTTTTAATCCAATTTAACGATTCAGCTATATTCTATTTCTCTTAGTTGAATAAGTTTTTATAATATATCTATTCCATTTTTTTATAGGAAAATTATCAAGAATATTTGTTTTATGTTATATGATCAGAATTTAGATTATGTTTACACCTTACTAAAATTAATAAGAGTTTGCTACAACCACATACAAATTACGCTAAACCATATTGAAACAATAATATTTTAATGTAATTTTCTATCCAATTAGCAATACAGTTATGATTAGAACAGAGCATTCTACTTGTAAATAATTTTACACATTCAATTTTTTTTTTTGTCAACAAATAATTTTAAATTTTGACATATTCCATTTGGTCGATTCTGTAACTATTAACAGTCTGTAAAACCTCTGTTAGACTGTTAAATTACAGAATGTTAAAAAATGATATTCTGTACGCAATTTTTAACAGAGATGTTAGCTGACATTCTGTTATTGCTCTGTAAACTTTACAGCACTCAAAACACTCGCCATAAACTTTACAGAGCTGTTAAATAGGCTAATTACTATGGATATTATTAAATATTGATAATTTTGATTTTTGCGTTTTTTATAAATTCAATATTTTGACGTTTTAATTTGTCATTTTTTGAATTATTTGATATCCGTAAATATGTGATCATAAAGTATTTTTTGTAGTAAGAAGACCATTGAGGAAATAGTGCAGTGTTCTTAAATCGGATAGGATGTAATTTCAAATAAAATAAATTTATTATGAATTATATTTTTTTTTATATACAGTGAATGTTTTCAGGACAAAATCGCACTGACACAATTTGTCCACATGAAGCGTTTACCTTTTCTCTTTATTTAATGTATTTCAACAAGTATTCCTATTCATAGTATTGTCAATTCTTATTTTGTTGTCTACGTATTTAATGCACAATGCATTGTCTTTTGATAGTGAATAGGCGCTCCTTACTTTACCTGTTTTCACAATTTTTTTAAAAAATTTTTACCCATAAAAGTGTCAATAATTTATGAAAAATTTTCCCCAGAGACTTGGTGGGCTTGAAGTATTTCTAAAACTATCGGTACCGATATCTACGGCAAGCTCAGATGTGTGTAAATTAGATATCGAAATTATAGCATTATAGGTACATATGCCTCTTTTACCATTTGACGCGTGGCTTGAAATATTATAACCATTATAAGGAACTGGTTGTCTAAAGAATTCCCGAATATCTAATTTAGAAATAGCTTATCCCATAAGCATGATAATTTTACGTGAGTTTAATATACATGGGTAATACACATAATTTATCTCTCCATTTAACATAAATCGCTATAAAAGAATAAATTTTTTACATTTTATACGTTAATTTTTTAGCCAGTAATACGTTAGTTGTATACTTCGAAAATCTTTTATTGTGTAAATAAAAATATGCAGCATTTGTTTCAATAAAATAAACGCACAAACCAATCGCAAAAGTTATATCAAAAACATATATGGTCTATTTCACTTAAATTTAACCATGCTTCATCACTTATGAATTTAAATAATTTCCGTTTCCTTGGCTTTATCTCTTTCATTATTGCATTTACCTAAATTTTAAATTTGCAGTTTGTTTTTAGAAAAGAATAGAAGATTGATTTGTTTTGAATATAAGAATTATTTAATTTTTTAACTTTGACTCATGATCAATTGTATCTGAAACAGGGTATAAAATTAATATAATTTTTTGTCCCATAATATAGCCTCACCTTTCAAGAATTACGTATAATTTTAGTAATTAATAACTGGTAGAGCCTCCTTTATTTTCCACTATTTGTGAAATTTTTGTGAGAATATTTTCATATAAATTCCTCACATATTCCAGTGGGATTTGGCGCCAGTTACGTCTAATATTTTCTTTCAATTTTTTTTTAAATTATACTGTTTCCCACCGTCATATGCGTTCCGGGAGGAATAACTTGATACGTTTTCGAAGATGTTGGGATCAGGTGATCTTGCTGGTCGTGTAAAACAAATCAGATTCTTTGTTTAAACCAGTCCTGTACATATTTAGCATTGTGAATTGAGACATTATCCTGCTGAAATATCCACTCTCCGCCCTGTAAAACCTCATTAGTTCTTAATTTTCGTTGAAAAAAGGTACCTGCGTTATTTTTCTAATACTGCCGTCCTTTTAAAGCAACAAGATCGATAATTTCATTGAAGTTAATCGCTCCCAAAATATTATTGATGCATCATTTACAAATCCATGGCAATTTAACATAAATAGTTCAACAACAGTAGAATATATAAAATGTAATTGGCATCTTAACATAATGTCTTACAGAATACCAAATTTTTAACATTCTGTTAAAAACAAATTTTACAGAGCTCTGTACTGCAAAATAACAGTCTGTAATAATGTAGTTACAGAATCGACCCATTTAACATACATTTTTGAAAATATTAAATATTTTAAGGCGAATTATTTAAAGAGTTAAATTAATAACATTTATATATTCTAATAAATAACTACTGAAAATTTTACAGTTCGTTGAAAAAATGTAATGAAATTTTTACCTAAGTATTTACAACAACTGTATTAGAAAGGTAATCACCGGTAAACTTTTTTAATTTTTTTCACTAATTTATTATTTTCTTTTAGAATTTTATTTTTCACGGAGAAAATCTTCGCTGTCTAATTCACTCCGAGCCGAAAGTATAGCCATGTATATATCAAATGATTATTTAACAATTTATCAGAACATTTTGCTATTATAAATGTATGGAAAATATATTAAAAAGCTGAAATTTGTTTAATAAAAGCCATACATATGCTCATTTTACCTCAAAAATGTTTGAAAATAGAATATTTTTCAATAATTAACCCAGAAAAAGCATATAAGAGGTAACTTTTATGATATTTTTTTTGAAAATTTCAAAATAAAATGACGTTTGATAGTAGGGTTACAAATGATTTTTTTTATTTTGTAGAATCTGGTTAATAGAAATCGTAATAAGTACTCGCTTTGAAAAAATCAAATAAGTATTTAAAACAAAATACTATTTCTAAAGAAAATATTAAAATACCGTCCTGATAAACTGATATATTTGTTTATCTTGAGCGCTGGAGCCGATTTTGAGGAGCTGGATTCCCTCCAGGCAAAGGCTCATAGCGAATACATACATTTTTTAAAATATCCTTTTGAATTTTGTAACTCAATCATTACAAATAAAATCTAAATAAAAAAATCTATATGACCTGTTCTTACTCAATTTTCTAGCATCAAGTCTAGGGGTCATTAACTAGGGGGTGATTGTGTCGACATTTTAATGGAAAATACAGTAATTTTAACCGTCTTCAAAAGAACGTTTCAATTTTAACAATAAAAAAATTAAAATAGTGTTTTAGTTCTGGCAGGATTGTCAAAAAGGGACTGAAATGTTTTTAGATGTTGATATATACAAAAAGTATTAAGTACTGCTAAATTAAAATGTTAAGTACTTGCTAAACTTATAGTTTTTATGGGTGGTTTAGCGAATTTCCAGAATGGAATTCAGCTATTACAGCCACTGTCATGACGCGACTTGAGCCCGAGACTATGGCAGAAATTTGTTTTGAGGTCTCTAGAAACCGAAAATAATATTCACTAAAATTTATAATTTAGTGAATATTTATATATTTATATTTAGTCCCACACCGTTGGACAAGTTCATTAGCCAGCCATGTCGGATGCCTGGAACATGGTTTTTTTGGTTATTTTTCGTGAAAAAAAAATTAGTTTTTCGCCAAGTGTCTCAAGTTAAAAAATTTTTGCGACATTTATTTACACCATTAGAATGGGGAGAAAAAATCACTTAGAAGGGTGAAAAATCACAGAAAAACGGATTATTATAAACGGAAATTCGCTGTGTTATGCAGGATGCTGCAACAGGAGTATTTTAAAATTAATTGTAATCAGACTAAAAAGTAGAAAATAAAAAAAGAATATTTTTAAGAAAAAGCTTTTATTTAAAAATGGGCTAAAAAAATAAAATAACATTTGAGTGAAGTTTGAAGCTATATGCAACTTAATTTACAAAACCTTGAGGCGTTTAATTAAGTTTGGTAACTAGTGAAAAGTAAAATAGCTGCACTTATATCCAAAACATCTACAACAGAAATAATTAATGATAACGCCTCAAGCTTTTATAAATTATGTTGCATATCGCTTCAAACTTCACTCAAAAGTTATTTTATTTCTTTTTAGCCCATTTTTAAATAAAAGCTTTTTCTTAAAAAACATTTTTTTATTTTAATTTATTTAAATTTTTGTCAAATAAAGTTAAAACATAATAAAATAATTCTGTATTATTTATTTTATAAAATAAATTAGACTATTGTCAAAAAAAATCTAAATATGTACTCAACTTTTCACACCGTTGGCTACCCCTAACTCCTTAAGTGTTACGTTGAATTTAAATGAGTCAAAATTGAAATTAATATTTTATTAAACCGAGTCGTTATACATAGTCTAGTCTAGAAGAGCCATTTTAGTGAAATTCTCATAGAGGCCACCAAAATTTATGATTTTGGTGTCATTCGATTCGTATTGACCTCTAGAAACTTTTTGAAAAAATTGAAAATGCGCTCATAAAAATTGCAATTGTTATAAACAAAAGAGTGAAAGAAAAAAGAGTGTTTTTGTTTTTTTGAAAAATCTCAAAAACTATTAAAGATTTTGGAAATTAAAAAAAAGATCTGAAAAGAGCAGGAAATTTCACAAAAATAAGTCCCGACTCCCGAAACTGTATCTCCAATATTTATAATATATATATATATATATATATATATATATATATATATATATATATATATATATATATATATATATATATATATATATATATATATATATATATATATATATATATATATATATATATATATATATATATATATATATATATATATATATACAATGATTTCTCTGAGCGGACAACTAAGTTATATGTATGTATGTTGCTCGGCTTATGGATAAACCAGTGTATTTAAAATAATAAGACACTGCTGGCGGTTAACAGTGAAGCCTGACTGGGTAAAACACCTTATTTTCCAAAAAAATTTGTTTCGATGAATAAAGCTAATCTTAGACTTTACATTAAAATTGAAAAAGTTCCTTTCTTTAATTGTTCCTTTGCTTGAGAATGGTTGAAAACGTCTTTTTTCATGAAAACTGCTACTTTGTAGCTTTAAAACATTAAGTCTGGCATAGTAAAAAATGGATTTTATGAGACAGAACAACATTTATTATTAGAGGAGATCTTAAACTCAATTTTAAAAAAGAAAATAGGAGGTGTTTTGTCGCGGCCTCAAAGGAAGTGTATTTGTTTGTAAAAAAAAAGTAACGCTACACTTTAAAATTGAATTTTTGCAAACTTAGCCATATTCTTTTAAAGCCAGGTCAATTGTAATTGATATAAGAGGACCCAAACTTAATTTTAAAAATAAAAAAATTTACTTTTAAAGATAATATTGCTTCAAACAGCTATAAATTTCATGCATGAAGGCTGAATATTTGAGGTTAAGTCTGTTATGGTTAATAACGTTTTTTTTTTTTTTTTTTTTTTGACGGACCAATTTTAATACGTTGATAATGTTAAAAACTTATAATTGAAACAAAAAAATTGGGGGTGTTATGTGAGGTAGATTTGCCTAAAATTTTCACTAATTAAAAAAAGAAAATAGGAGGTGTTTTGTCGCGGCCTGTCATAGGTCTGTCATACATTAATTATCAAAATATACCAGACAGGTCGATTGTTCAGTAAAATATATATACAGTGTACCAACTTCGAGAAGAAAGTTGACTGGCCATTAAATTTTAAAAATTATGATTGGCTGTTATTAATAAAGGACAACGAATATGGCAAATCAGATAAATTCATCTTTGTCTAGCTGACCTAATTTCCAAAGTAGGGTTTACATACAAAAAAAAATCGTGTAGAAATGAAATACATTCAAAAACTGATGTTTAGTTTTTAAAACAAATTTTTGGAGAATAATAAGAAATAATTAATAAAATAAATTTGTACACATACAGTCGTGTTGAGACTAAAAAAATATCATGGCCACCCCTTTGATTTGTCTCTTTTTATTATTACTCTTCTCTTTCTAAAATAAATTAGCAGATTTATATCTCTATAGTTAACCAGTGACTTTTTAACAAAATACTATTATATTATTTAATTTATTGATAATTATTTTATACATACTTACAAATAAGTCAATTTAAATAAAATTGTCGTATAATTTTTTGATAAAACTAAGCAAATATTAATTTAAAATACTATAAGCAATTCAAAATATTGTAGAATAGCTCCGAATAGTATTAAATACATAGATATATAATCTACTATAGTTAAATATGCAGAACACTCTCCTTACTCCGTACCTCAGTTTTCAAGCTTTTTTTAGTCTCAATACGATAGTACATACAATTTGTACAATACATTTGACACTTATGTGGCATAAATTAAAATTTTTAAATTAAAATTTAACCATTAATTTGAAAATAAACACAAAACAGGAACAAAAATTGATTTATTGGAATTAAAAATACATTTTTTTCTGTATTTGGTTAAATATTTATTTACATTTGAATTAGAAGCTTAAAGTTAAGTAGAATTATGACAGAAAAAATAGCACAATTAAATTGAAATATATTTTAATATAAACTGAAAAATCAAAGTACAAAATCGTAGCAAACAGTTACCGTAGTGACTGTAATTTTAGAGCAGTTAAGAACAATGTAATGCCTGACAACACATACCCCATTTTATTTTTGCTAATTGATCACATTATCATATCGAAAACCACAATATAAAGAAGAAAAAAACATCCAACATCCATTCAGACCAACAACTCAATTTTATTATTAGGTTTATTACTTATATAAATTATCTGCATATTACAATTATTTCACCTATACTGAAATTTGATATAAGTTTCGTGATCGAGTTTACGCATTCAGTTTTATGAAAAAAAAAATATGGGAGAGTACAAAATTATGATTTTGTACATACTTTTTTATGTTACTTACATGTACTCAAGTAGGAACTTTAAAAACGATGTTTAATTATATTTACTAAATATTTTGTTCCAGTGTAAAACTGACTTGTAAAATTTTATTGCCCTTATTGTCAACTCAAATTTGCTATATTGTAATTTGCTATAACATATGTAAATTTCAGCGAGGTGTTATGTGAGGTAGATTTGACGTTTTCTTCGGCCATTTCAAAAGATTTTTAAAAATAGAATTTAACAAAAACTTAAAGGTCTGGCGAGCATTTCCTAGTGTCGGCATTAGTTACTATCGATTTAGCTTTTTTAATTTGAGGTGTTTTATCCGGTATGATTTTGTGCTATCGGAGCTTGGACTATTTTTTTATTTTTAATTTTATTAAACTTGACAGCACACTTATGAAATTTTAAACAAAAACATTTCATAAATATGACGTATATGAATGTATTCTTTGCCCTCATCACTTCTAAATGATGTACGCATATGAGCACATCATTTTGAAGTGAAGAGGATAACGAATACACTCTATGTATACTTATACAATATTATTATGTTTTGTAAAATAAATTATACTTAATTGTTAAAATGAAATAATTTATTAATATAAAAAAGATTAACAATAAGTTATATAACCAGATATCTATTTGTTGTGTACCGATCAATTTCCAAAATAGGTCTACCTATGTCGTATCATATCTTTTTTACTTTACATAATCTTAATTCAATTTTGCTAAGCGACATCTATATTTTCTTGTTAATTGATTCATACACATATTTATAACGCAGATTAATCTACATATGTAATAATACATACATCAATATATAACAGTATCCGTCTGGGTTATATGTGGAAAACCTTTTTGTATCAAATTTCTCAGATAATTTTCTTCTTGATAAAAGTTAATATATGTTCTTAAACTAAAAAAGAACCCCTAAAAATGTTGATATACAGACATTCTTTTGAAACATACACCTTGCAGTCAAAAGGGTGCATACTAATTCGCTCCCGCGGTCAAATTTTAGTCTTAGCTTGAAAAAGGGTCGTAGGTTAGTTCTCTCCCGACTTGTTATCTGCTGACAGGTAAAATTAATTACCTAAAAATATTCAAACTTATACATATACAGCCATTCTTTTGTTACGGACATGACATTTTCACGCACTTTACACGCCTTCTCATAAGAAAAAAAATAGAAGTTATGTTTTTCTTATACATTTTCAATACTAAGCAGATAGACAAATGTCTACTTCAGTACAATATTTGTACTGAATATAAAATACAACGTATTTTATATAAAATACGCTATATTTTATATAAAATACAATGTATTTTATATTCAGTACAAATATTGTGTACACATTTGTCTATCTGCTTAGTATTGAAAATTTATAAGAAAAACATAACTTCTATTTTTTTTTTCTTATGAGAAGGCGTGTAAAGTGCGTGAAAATTATAATAACTTTCATATGTGACAAAATTTTATTTTTGGAAGGAGTCATTTTCAGTTTTTAAAAATAAGATTATAGTAAGGTTCCATTTGACGTTTTGTGACGTCAATAACTGTCAAGCAGGGTTGCCAACTTAGGGGTTTTTCCCCTAAATTTAGGGGGGAAAAATTGCATTGAGGTTTTTTTAGGGGGGAAAAATGTTTAGGGGTTTTTTTAGGGGCATAAATTTTTTTATAATAGCATTAAAAAAGTTAACGCTTTAAGTTTCAAAAAACTCGGATTATAATATGAAATTGAATATTTTAATTCTTTTCTAAAGAGAAGTTTTAAAGAGTATTTTCTTTTGTAACCAATGCCTACAAAATTTAAAAACGGAAATAATTCAAATTTTTACCGTTATTTAATTTTGACAAGCAAATTTCAGTTAATAAAACACCATTGAAAAGAAATGCCTATATTAAAATGGCACAAAGGAAAAGAAACAAAAAACTTGGTACATCTACAATATGTTGATTCTGTAGACTATATAGGCGACAATTAAGATAACTTCAAAAATATTTCATAACATGAAACCTCAGAAGATACCAAGACTCTGTTTGAAATATTGAATACGTTATAAATAAAGAATGTTTCAAAACTAAATATAGTTGTGTTTTTTTAACACATTCAAGGACATTGACGTCATAAGACGTCAAGGGAATTAGCAAAGTCACACACCACGTCGTACGGCGTCAATAATTCCATATAAAGTGTATTAGCTGTCAAAATAATGTACACGTCTGATGTATTTTATCTATTCTTGTGTCCGCTAACGTGTTAAATTTATTATTTTAGGGGATTTTAGGGGGATTTCAAATTGTATTTAGGGGAAAATTTTTTTAGGATTTGGCAACCCTGCTGTCAAGGTGTTAAAAGTTAAATCCATAAAAGTACATTTATTATCAAAAGTAAAAAAGGATAAAACCCCAAATCCCATTTACACGGGCGCCCAACATTGCACTACTTAAGTTTTTGTTAAAAAAAATAAATTTAGAATTATGAATTGGCTATAGCTCTTAAAGCTACTGCTAGTGCTTCTGCATAATTCATTTAATTTAATCTAAACTGTATCTTTTACCATTTACAAGATCTTCATTTTGGAAATTTTATGAGGGACATTCTGTATAAATTTTTGTGTGATTGTAAATAAAGAGTAAATATTGGATAATTGTATTTCGCCACCTTTATTAACAATATTGAGTAATTTAAACTTGACACTAAAATTTATATTTTTGGTTATGAAACAGTTACTAATTTTCGCAAATAAATTATTTTTTGGCGCTTCTAAAAACCTGGCGCCCGGGACGATGGCCTCCGCTACCTCCCGTACATCCGGCCCTGGTTATAATATCTTTATGTTATAACATTTTAAAATATAATAAAATAAATATTGTTTAATAATTGATATTCGATCAGAAAACTGGAGGTTCATGGTATGAAGAAACATATATAAAAGAAGTTGCAATAAGAATCAAATCGATCGAACGATTTGTCTTCCTAGTCATAACTGCAGCAAATTTGAAAAATGTAGTTTCGAGACAAACGCGTTTAAAATTTAAGTTACTGATTAGACTATCGAAATATGCAAAAAAATCGATTTATTTCATAATATCGTATCTTGATAATTCTGTACAACAAAAAAGTGGACCAGAATAACTCGGAATTAAAATACAGTATTTAATGTTTTTTGTGTTTCCTGAAAACTGTAGTTTTGAGGTACGAGGTTAAGACAGAAAGGTAGTGATTTGTTAATCTATATTTCTTGATATTTTTATTTTTTACTCAAATGAGATTCATTCAACTTACCTGTATTTTTTGTATGAAAATGGTGTGGGTGGTTTGATTCCCGGTTCAGTGCTGTCAAAATAGACGATTAGCCACGTAAAACCGGCCATTAAGCAGCCACAAATGAGCGGCAGCCATAATCCATGTGTTTTTAATGCCACTTCATTGATGTAAAATCCAACTACTCTACCATCAGGCAAAGATACATCCAAGTAATTAAACTTATTTTCCCAAAATGCATTTCTCAATTCATTTCCTGTAACGACAGAAGAAAAATATATTAATAAATGCCTTTTTTGCAATGTTACGCAGCAATATCAAAGTAGACAAAAAAAAGAATTCCGTATTCTACTTTCCGCTACTACTAAAAATTACATTGTAATTAAAAGCTTTTATTCTTTAGTTAGTCGTCTTTTCTCAACAACTTGGAATGTAAATTAAATAAGATGTTTAATTTGTAAATACGATATGTTTTCTCGAAACATACATTACTGCTATGTATACAAGGTTTCAACAAAATAATTCGTGTGAATCACCATCAGCAATAAATTGATCTGATGATAAAAATACAGAGTTTTCTGTCTACATGTATGCGTACAATTTACTTGTTAGTTGATAATACTGAATTTCCATAAGCAAAAAGTAATGCCAAAGAGTGCTTAAATAAATCTTTTTTTTTCTTTTCTTTTTTTTAGAAAAAAAAAATTATTTTTTTTAGTTAAAAATTTTTACCGAAAATATAGACTATTCTGCCGAGTCACATCAATCTGCTTTCATGTGGATTTGGAATTACTTTCCTCTGTTGAGTAGTTACCGAAAAAAAAAGTTTTGAAGAAAGCAGTCATTTTTGAATATTTTTTTAGTTATCTCCGTAACTACTCGGTTTTGGTCAGAAAGGTTGTAGCTATCAATTATTACTTATAACCTTAAGGTATGGTAATTACCATACCGTTAGTACACTTATTACATATTACTATGAGTTGCTATAGGAAGCACATTGCCCATACCAACCCGGCTATACCCTTTACTACCTGGACATGACAATGACCGGCTGTATATCAGAAAACAAATGTGAGTTGTTATTAATAAAAAAAAAGTTTAGATACGATTGAAAAATTTGTTTGTGCCTAATCTACTTGCACGACAAAATATAATGAATAGTTTACCATTACGTTGAGCCTTACTAGTTACTGTACCAAGATTCAAAATATCTCAAAATCTTATTAAAGTAACTTTTCGCAGACTACTCATTATAACTACGTTTTCTTTTGCAGTGTTATTGAAAGTAGGTAACGACGTAAGTCTCATCTTAATAAATTGGACAATTTCATATGTGACTGACTCTACATTTGACACAATTTGCGTTTTATTTTGCCTTATATTACGAATACCACTATGGTTACAGGTTCAATTTTAGCATGGTTTTATAGTTGATCCTCCAATTATCCCTCTGTAGTAAAAAGTGTGCACATACAAAGTTGTGAAATATGATTTATTTAATAAAATGTAAATGTGACTGACACTACATGCAAAAGGAAGTCGCCTTCGAGAGTGTTTTTAAACTTCGAAAATCTTCCTCTGTACAGGCGTTATAATTTTAAATTGTATCTTTAACCGAAGTATATGAAACAAATTATTGGAAAATGATCAAATAAAAAACTTTTTTAGAAAATTAGTTATTCGAAAAATAAATCGTGACTGACACTACCGTCACTTGGCATTGCAAAATAGTAGTATTTTTAAATGAAACCTTAGAAATTGACATTACAGGACATAAAATAGGAACTTAAATATAAGGAATAATTTTAAAGGTACAAAAACGTACTTATAAATTCTAAAATGTCGAGCGTCCTAAAATAAAATAAAAAAATTCTAAAATCTTATTTTTGAATTAAATCAGAGCATACAGAAAATCACTAATAAAATGTTGGAAACCAGCACTTAAACTAAAATAATTTAAATCAAAACATTCTTAGGGTGCGTCTTTTATCTTCTTCACAAACTTCCTCTTAACAAAGATTATTCTTAACTTAAATGTTATTTGTAAATAATAAACAAATACTTTACTTTGCAAAATACCACTTTTATTTTTGAAACTGTGACAATATTGTTTCGAACCGTTAGTTCATTTTCAAACAGAATTCTGTTTTGATATATATATATATATATATATATATATATATATATATATATATATATATATATATATATATATATATATATATATATATATATATATATATATATGGGTATATATATGGGTTCACCGCAAAACAACTTTTTTTCGATGCGCCTCCGGAAATTCGCTGTCACGGACTTATTTATCGATATTTGTAATTGATAATTTTTTCAAAGATACTTCAGATGTCGTACTATAACGTGTACATGAAATAAATAAGCCAACATTATTCATATCTCCAAAAAAAAATCATGAAAATATGCCTTTTTTTCGCTTTTAAAACCTTACCCCCCCTTAAATAAATCTCCCCTTAATATCTCTTAATACCCCTGTCGCAGCATCTGCATAACATAGCGAATTTCCAAATATTGGGCACTGGCGGATCTCATCTAAGACCTGTACCCATTTAAAATAGTTTAGCTTTCTAAGAGTAAAATAATTTTTAAAATCGGCTGGGTAATTTATTATTGGACGGACTTTGTGCAGTATAGATGTATCCATCTAAAGTAATTTAGTTCTCTAGCAGTGAGAAAATTTTCAGAATCGGTTCGGTAGCTTATTTCTGGTGTTTCTGGTGGACATTAACACAAGACAATGTTCTGAAGCCTACGTCTTGGAAGGCAAAAAGAGCTTTCGTGGGTCACAAATTGTCGGTTTTACCTTGGCCTTCTCAATCATCCGACTTCAATCCGATTCAAAATTAATGTACACAATTATAAAGTACTCTTGGAAATTATAAAATCAATAATAAAGCACAACTATGGAAGGAGGTTCAAAAATAATAGACGTATATTACCATGGCAATGTTTAGGCTTAAATTTCACCAGGATCTAGGTAATTTTTAAAAGAACTAAATTTACTAATCGATAGAGGAGGAAAAATAGTATTATTATACATTTTTATCTCATTTTTTTTTTAAAAAGTGGAGATAGCTGACTTGTGACATCCCTCATATATATAAAGAAATTTTAGTGAATATAATTTTCGTATTCTAGGGACCTCAAAACATATTTCTGTCATAATCTCGGCCTCTGGTTGCGGCCACTTTCCACTTTTGGATATTCGCTAAAAACATAGCGTTTACATAAATTACGGACTATTTATCGGTAAATCGTTATTTGACTTATCAGTATGTTGTAAATCATTACAATAATTCAAAGTACTTATCGTGAAAATGTAATTAAAACTACAAATTCACTATTAGCTTATACTCACGACGTCACTTCGAAAAGGACAGTATTACCAGAAAACAAAAAACCAGCGCTGGGAAAAATAGAATATGGAAAATAGTTTCCAAAAATGCATTTAAAATACAAAATGGAAAATGATTTTGCTGAACATATTTAAAATTGAAAATGAAAAATAGTTATTTAAAATGGATTATAAAATGCAAAATGCTTTTTTATTTTAAATTTATTCTATAAATTTTTTATCATTATTTATATTAATTTAAAAAAAAAATAAAAGTTAAGAAAATATCAAACGTACTGAAATTAAATACATAAAGGCAGTCTTTTGAGAAAATTTTGTAAACTTTGCAGGATATAAAAAAAACGAAACTTAACTCTTCAAATATTGTTACTTAAAAATATTGTAAAATTTAATTCGGCCTTGACGTATTCAAACCTTGGCGACGCTACGACTGCAACTTCTAAATAAAATTATGAAAATCATCCACTCGAAATACAAAAACATTTCTTATCGACGTGTCTTAAAGATAGTAGTACACCACTTGAGTCAGAAAAGTTTGACTTAAGAGAACTGCAACTCTAGTAACAAATTTAACTCAAGTGACAATGCAACTCGAGTTATAAAAAATTTGAGGCAATTAAATCAACTAACAATTTGTTAGATTTCAAGTCGTTCAATTGAAGTTCTATAATTAAAATATTGTATACACATAAATTTGAGTATACATGCATTTTCATTTTAATTATGTAAAATGGATTCAAATTTCCATTTTAAATACAAAATGAAAAATGGTTTGACCGAACTAATTTAAAATAGAAAATGCAAAATGCCATTTTGTATTTTAAATACATATTTAACATGAAATCATTTTAAATAGTTCCTAGCCCTGCAAAAAACAAACCTTTGCTACAATTCTGAAAACTTAAAAGTACTATAGTGCTACCATCATACTATAGTATTTTTATGTATTTTTATTACCAATAACAATTATTTATTCTCAGTCGAGTATTTCAACTGAATAAATTAGTCTTATACAGCCTATACGATAAGAACGGGACGACGCGAGAGTAGGGGCACTATCCGTTTTCGGACGTATATATATATATATATATATATATATATATATATATATATATATATATATATATATATATATATATATATATATATATATAATCTTTTCATTTTTCATGTAGAAAATATTTGAATTTTTAAACAAAAAAATACTGTATGATGTTAGATTGTTTGTATTTTAAGATTTTGCCTGTTTTTTCAATCGAGCTAATGGCATAAATCTATAAAAAAATAAAAACCTTGTCTTTTTTATGGGGTAAAAAAAAGACAGTGGAGGGTAAATAAAAGACAGACCTCTAACTAAAAGGATACTGCAAGTACACTACATGATTGGAAGGGTAAAAAATAGACAGCTTGGGTAATTAGCAGTACAACACTTTTTATTTCACAACTCTATCTCTACTACAAAATTTTTTATAGATATATTTAAATTTTACGTATTTTACCAAAAACTTTAGCTAAGATTAAGCAGTAACAAAAATCAGAAAAAGTTAACTGATGCAAAAGCTTGACTCATAGGAAATTTCTTTGGACTTTAAATATTAAAATAATTTTTATTTCACAAACGTACAACTAATACAAAATTTATTGTAGCTGATTAAAAAACCAAATGTGTTAATTTGAGGCTGTCTTTTTTTTACACCACTTTACATAAATCAAAATAATCTATGAATGAGTTAAAAATAAAAATATTAAATGTGTGTAGTAAAGCATAGTTATACGTTATAAAAACATAAATAAATTTTCATGACTCAAAAATACAAATTTTCGAATGAGCTGAAATTGATATCCATGAAAACCGTCTGCTCACTAACAAAAAAATTGTTTTATTGAAGAATCAGTATTTTTTTAATCCATAAAATATACATAAACATGTCATTATATAGTTTTAAAATGAAAATCCTTGTCAATAATTTTTAATTTTTCTAAATGTTAACCCCTTGTTTTGTCTTTTTTTACCCCACTTTCTTCTTTTTTTTAACATATAAAAAAAATTACAAGCAGTCGGACCATTTAAATAAAACTTGGTATTTTACATTACTAAAGCATGTAGAACACAGACCAGTGAACATATTATATTTTATATTATAGAGACCATGGAACAGAGAAACTGTTCCGTGATAGGGCTCCATGATGCTGGCACACCCTCTAAAAAGATAAAAATTTAAAAAATTTTGTCTAATAGGTCACAAATTGGTCATAATTGGTCACTTAGTCCCACTAATTGGTCAGCAATAGAAAATTTTTAAATGAATTTTGAAAAATTTGTAAAAATTTCAAGGTCACTCAAAAATTTTGGCACACCATCTAAAGAAAAAAACAAAAATAATAAGAGCAATCGTTAGGATTTTAAACCCTGATAATTGGTCAGTTAAAATAAAAAATTGGTCAGGTCCCCAGAATTTTAAAAAAATTAAAAAAGGCTTTTTCATACTGTGACGCATGCGCGAAATCTCTACTGGTGAATCTAGCTGTCAGTAAATCTAGTCGATACGTTGAATTTTTCAATCGGATAGAGCCACCAGTATTCGACCAGCCTATTAGCCTATATTAGCATTATTTTTGTATACTGAAGCATTTATTAAAAAAAAAAAAATTGATTTTAAATCAAAATTGCAATTAAAGTATCATTT
Source organism: Brachynemurus nebulosus (assembly GCA_035578155.1). Classification (NCBI taxonomy): domain Eukaryota; kingdom Metazoa; phylum Arthropoda; class Insecta; order Neuroptera; family Myrmeleontidae; genus Brachynemurus; species Brachynemurus nebulosus. The sequence goes on along the minus strand of JAPWDM010000001.1, from coordinate 85,343,734 downwards.
TTTTCTATGTAAATTATGTATTTATTTATTTTCATTAAAATTTTCAATAAAATTGAAAATAATCAACAAACATTGATTATATATTTATTGTTTTTATTTCAACTTTATTTTTTGGTTTTTTGGTAATTAATTTAATTTTTCATTTAATTATCAATTGTTTTATTATACACATTCTTAAGTATACCCCATTTCAAATACAATTGATCATGAGTCATCGTTAAAAAATTAAATAATTCTTATATTCGAAACAAATTATGTAATCTTCTATTCTTTTCTAAAAACAAACTGTAAATTTAAAATTTACGTAAATGCGATAATAAAAGAGATAAAGTCAAGAAAACGGAAATTATTTAAATTCAAAGTGATGAAGCATGGTTAAATTTAAGTGAAATGAACCATACTATAAGATCTTTAATTAAGGAATATTGGAATATTTGTCTACACAAATTAAGCCTACTATATTTCTTGGAAAATAAACGTTATTTCCTTATAACCCATTGTTAGGGCTCCGCGATCTTAGCACCCCAAATGTGAGATTTCGAATGACCAGTTACATCATTCAAAAGGTCAGAAATTGGTCATAAAAGGTCAACTGGTTTCATTAATTAGTCAGCGATAGAAAATTTTTTACTAAGGTTTAAAGTTCTTTCAAGGTCAATCAAAAAATTTTAGCACCTCATATGTGAAATTTCGGATAACCAATTAGATCATTTAAAAGGTCCGAAATTGGTCTTAAAAGGTCAACTGGTTTGATTAATTGGACAGCAAAAGAAAATTCTTTCTTAATTTAATAATTTAATTCTTCATTAAAATGCCTTTATATAAAAATAATGCTAATATAGGCTGGTCGAATACTGGTGGCTTTACCCTATTGAAAAATTCAACGTATCGACTAGATTTACTGACAGTTAGATTTACCAGTAGAGATTTTGCGCATGTCCCACAGAATGAAAAAGCCTTTTTAATTTTTTTTTTAAATTCTGGAGACGACCAATTTTTTATTTTAACTGACCAATTATCAGGGTTTAAAATCCTATCGATTGCTCTTATTATTTTTGTTTTTTTCTTTAGATGGTATGCCAAAATTTTTAAGTGACCTTGAAATTTTCACAAATTTTTTAAAATTTGTTTAAAAATTTTCTATTGCTGACCAATTAGTGGGACTAAGTGACCAATTATGACCAATTTGTGACCTATTAGACAAAATTTTTTCAATGTTCAACTTTTTAGATGGTGTGCCAGCATCACGGTGCCCCGTGATAGAGACATATAACATAAATGTATAATTGAAGCAATCAGTTACGACCAAGTTCCGAACTCAATAGTATTCTGTTATATAGTAATTGATTCGTATCCGTAGTTACACTTTCTAATAATTATTGTCAAAATATAATATTGATAATAAAATTTTACTTTTTGGAGAAGAAACTGCAAAATTTTGAAAGAAGAAAAGTGGTATTCGCTTTATTTTCAAAATACGTACGTATACAAATTATATCCTGCAATAATTATAGTCGCATTTGCTCAAAAATTGACATTATATTATTTCATTAAATTTCGCCCGTCTCACCCTTGTTACCTGCTTCAAGAAAAATACCTAGAAACTGACTTTCCGCTTTGTCTAGTAGTATAATCAGTATAATATAATACTTAGTGTTCATTGGTCTGTGATGTAGAATAACAAGAAAAAAATACAGCACTCTATCTTATTTTTTTTACTTACTGAAAAAGTTTGTCGTCGCGGAATGAAAGTTTTTCTCTCATGAATAACAGAGGTTTGGGAGAAAATTTTTTTGTTATAAAGCCCGTTCCAAAAGATAATTTTGGTTTTTTGACCCAGACAGCTTAAAATACTAATATATTTTGATTTTGTTGTAATATATTTGAATTTAACACTGTTGAGTTTAATATAAGTATGTCTTTTTTTTACCCCACCCAACCCTATATATATATATATATATATATATATATATATATATATATATATATATATATATATATATATATATATATATATATATATATATATATACATATATATATATATATATGTACATATATATATATATATATATATATATATATATATATATATATATAATATACCGGGTGAGTTTTTCGGGAGTTGCCATTTTGATTAAAGCCAAACCGTTGATTTAATCGAAAAATTGTTCAAATAAGAGTTGTAGATATCGACGGGGGCAACCGATTGCTATAGTCAGGGGCTTTATAGCTCTTATGGTTTTCGTGTTATGATACAAACTTATAGTTTTTTAAATGGAAACGTATGTTTAAAAGTTTTTCAAAAATTTGTTTGTGATTCAAAACTACCAGAAACACTCAAATTCTCATTGTTTTATCTCATATTTTTGAGTAATTACGTTTTAAAAACGACACTTTTAAATTTCGTACTCAAGTACTTGCAAACGATTAGGATTTTACGTAATTTAAAAAGATATTGACTCAATATGGTTGCCATTTTTGACAATGTAGTAACGAAAAATTAAACGATTATTACGTTTTCCATCGGGAATTAAAATTATTAAATAGATTAAATTATCATATAAAAATGATAACTAAGTACAATAAGGAAATAAAATTTCAGTTTTAATTCATTGAAAAATAAAAAATTATTTTTCTGAAATGTCACTGTTTGACAGATACATAGGCGTCTAAACATATTTTTGTAGCAAATATTTTTAAAGGAAATGAAAAGTTTTTTGTGGAAAAACTTCTCCTTTTTAATTTGGTTTGTAATAAAAAGAAAATACTATCGAATTTCAAATATTTTTACACTATTTGAGTACATTTATTAATAATATTTTCGTTCCCAATTAATCTCGCTTTGCTACTATTAAGAAACGCCAATGTCATCTTGATTTGTATTGAATGTGTACATTAGAGTCATTTATTTCACTTGCCACCTGTCATTGACAAAAATAAAATAAATAAATAAAAAATAAATATATTTTTCAGTAAATTAATGAAATACTTCGAATTATTTTTAAATTAAGTTACTTTAAATACTAATTTTTTAAAATAATTTGATTTTTTATGCAAAAATGTTAAAAACTTGAAATAGAGCCCGACATCTATACTCCAAAATCTGAATTACTGCCTTTCAGTATTCAATGCTGTATTATAGAGAATGATATTGGAAAAGGTTCTTTTCTTGGATATAATAGAAATTTTAGCCGTTAAAACTCTGTCGGTTGAAAGAGCCTCAAATACATATGCATATTTCTACCGCCTAATTGCTAAATTAAAGAAAAATTCAAAAAATAAACATGGACAAAAAATTTTTTTTCTTCATTTATATTTTTAATTGATGCATTAGAACAGTTTTATCGAAAAATTAACATATAGTCTCATTTAAAAAACTATAAGTTTGTATCATAGCTCGAAAACCATAAGAGCTATAAAGCTCTGACTATAGCAATCGGTTGCCCCCGTCGATATCTACAACTCTTATTTGAACAATTTTTCGATTAAATCAACGGTTTGGCTGTAATAAAAATGGCAACTCCCGAAAAACTCACACGGTATATATATATATATATATATATATATATATATATATATATATATATATATATATATATATATATATATACTTATATACATATACTTATATATATATATATATATATATATATATATATATATATATATATATATATATATATATATATATATATATATATAAGTATATGTAAATAAAAACTTTCAAACGCTTCTATTATAAAATTATAAAAAAAAATGTTACATAACACCTTCATCAACTCATGTCTTCTCTTATTGTGTAAAATCAAATTTAAAATATCCTATCCTCAATCCTGTGTGTATTTATTTATTTAGATTTTTTATTTTATTTTATTTATTTATTTAGACAAGTTTTAAATGAACAAATAAAAAGATATTTTTGTTTTAAATTCATACATAATTTACTTACTATATGTTAAAATTGTTTTAGTGGTTAAAATTCCAAGTGACAGAAAAAGTGCTAGGACTGCCGCCTTCCATTCGTTAATAGTTACAGCTGTTTCATCTTCACTAACTTTTTCAATATGATTTGTTTGATTATTATTATTCAATAGACGCTGTCTTAACATTTCACATATCAAATATTATCAAACTTTTTTTTATTAAATATTACTGTTATTCAATTTATAATTTGTATTACATACAATTATGTCGCTATAAAAGCTATGACTTATGAATATGACTATGGCTACTATGGCATCTATATATGGGATATATGCGTACATGATACCATATGATACAACGTACGTATGGCAATGGCTAGTTAGAGCCGATGCACACATCCGTTTCTTTAACGTGCAGCGCCGCAGCGTGCACGCAATTACCGACGGTCTAAAGCACAGAAAAGTAGAGACAACATATCTATCTCTATACTACTGGAACCAGTGTAACGAGTAAGAGATAGAAAATATGTTATATACGTGCACTGGGTTTACTTTGTATTTGTGCGGTAAACTGTCCTTGTGTGAGTGAACGGAGGTGGTGGTACCCGTGCTTCGCATACATATCTATGATACCACATGCATGTATGTGGCTCAGTGTGAGGTCAACACAACAATCAAATCATTTGACGTGATTGACCTACGCTCTTCGACTGCCGTCTGCCACTGAGAGAGTGACTACTAAGTACCCTAACGTTCACAGAAGTGCACACTGCAGATTTCATGATAGAGATCATAGAACACTAAGGAAGGGATAGGAATAGAACACTAAGGAAGGGAAGGAATACAACTATCTCTTTTCTGCAATCACTTATGGGCATTTATGTGCATTTTGCAGAACTATCTTGTCATTCATTTAGTAGCTACCAATGGGTGTGTTTCAATTGTTGTCATATTGTTGCCGTCGTATTAACACTTTCAGTCCCACGGCTTCGGCATCCGAAACCAAACATAATATCCCCAGAGGCCGACCGCGATTAATGATTAATTGATTAGTTGGTTACCCATTATGTCTGTAATGTTCATCATTCATCACACGGATGTGTTCCTACTCATACAAATACATACCAACACACACTACTGTTTTGGTTTCTATGTATAAAAAATTTTAAGATAAACAAAAAATACATAAAATATATAATTTATATTTTTAAATACAATTGATTTGAATGTCAGTGTATATGTAGTATGTACGTATGTGTACAGTTTTACACATACATGTTGAACTGTATTGAATCTATTTAGTGTTTGAATCATTTTATTTTATGTATTTGTTTATATAAAGTTTTTTTTTTTTTTTTTTAAATATTGCCGGCTTCCGCGGAAGTTTACTATGAGAGTGCTCGGGCCTCATAGTGTTAACATGGTATACGTGGTATACGTACATGATAGTACCACATACATATTATGTATATGCGTATCCAAGACACCAATACACACAACCATCCATCGGACTAACACACACAACTCCGCGTGCACATATATAACATATTGGTGGGATATTTTCTATCCTTTGTCATTACACTGATTTCAGTAGTATAGAGATACTAGCGTTCCTTCTGTAATATTCTGTGGTATACACGATTTATAACATATAAAATTCATAATAAACTGATGTTATATAAAAACTGATGTTATATAATATTTAAACTTGAATTGTTGATCATTGTTATCTTGCTGCACTGTGATTGTTAATCACAGTAGATACGTATCATATACGTATGTAGATAGGTATGTGATATGTACGCGAAACAGAAGCAATGACATTCATACATACACAAATGACATACACACAGATAGAAGCTGAATAAACATTCATAACACCAGGGCTGGGAACTATTTAAAATGATTCCATTTTAAATATGTATTTAAAATACAATACCCCTGTCGCAGCATCCTGCATAACATAGCGAATTTCCATTTACAAAAGTACGTTTTTCTCGGAAACTAGTTGATATAGAGTAATTGTAAATATTGTAAATAAAAAAACCTTCTTTATGTGAATTTTCCGCCTCATTCCGCCAAATCTTTTTCACGAAAAATGTCCAAAACACCGTAAACGTTTTCACGAAATTTCTTAAAAATAAGATGTTTCGTTCTTGAGTTATCGTGCGGACACATTTATATATATGTTTACTAAGTGTCCGCACGATAACTCAAGAACGAAACATCTTATTTTTAAGAAATTTCGTGAAAACGTTTACGGTGTTTTGGACATTTTTCGTGAAAAAGATTTGGCGGAATGAGACGGAAAATTCACATAAAGAAGGTTTTTTTTATTTACAATTACTCTATATCAACTAGTTTCCGAGAAAAACGTACTGTTGTAAATGGAAATTCGCTATGTTATGCAGGATGCTGCGACAGGGGTATTTTTTTTTATTTACAAATACTCTATATCAACTAGTTTCCGAGAAAAACGTACTTTTGTAAATGGAAACTCGCTATGTTATGCAGGATGCTGCGACAGGGGTATTTTTTATTTACAATTACTCTATATCAACTAGTTTCCGAGAAAAACATACTTTTGTAAATGGAAATTCGCTATGTTATGCAGGATGCTGCAACAGGGGTATTTTAATTAATTTATAATTGTTCTAAA